>OX940800.1:1309791-1997589 GCA_954870605.1 Acer campestre
GATATTCTAAGTAAATATTTAATATAATGGGAAACTAAAATAGTTAAAATATCATGCAAAAGAAAAAATAAAACAGAATAGATTAACCTCAGTTTAATAATCAAACACTTAATAAGCAAAAATCAAATGTAGAAGTAGAAAAGAATGGGAAGAATACCAAGACAGTGGTGAGGGCAGGTTATTATGTTGACTGATTCACGGATATGTGATATTAAGAGTTTAAATAGTTGAATTATTGTCTTTCCCCATTCTTTATGCATTCATGACATGATTTGGATTAATAAATTATTGTCCTTTTTCTATTCCATGCACGGTATGACTTGCAATAATTAATTAATAAGGCTAATTGAATTGTTATTATATAAATTATAGAATTATAAAATGAATAGCTAATGCATTGTATGAAAACCTATTTATTTTGATTTGTTATTATATATTTAATATCAAAACTCTCTCACGACGACATGTAGCGCTGTGAAACTCTATTATTAAATATATATATATATATATGATAAGAGTTCATAAAGAGACTTGTATTTGTTTTTCTCATTGATTACAAAAATGCTATCGTATCTACTATCTTTTTTTCACGATTTTTTTTTTTCACTTAATTGACATTCAGATAGATTTGTATTAATAGAGTGAGAGTAGCGAGTTCATCAACCACTGCTCAATAATATTTGATGCCTGCACCTATGATGAGTTTAAATATGAAAATAAACTCTTTTAAATTTCTCATTATTTAATTTTTAATTTTCTAAAAAGGGAAATTCGATCATTAATCTAGCAGAAATATTTCATTATAGATTGGCATCAGCACGAGAGAAATTATTGTTGAGGTTGACTAACGTTCGACTATTATTTCCATGCCAATCTATTAGTATAGCATGTGATTGTTGGAGACCCGACAAAGGCCTTGTTTGGCTAAGCTTTTAGAGAGCTTAAAAGCTCTTTTGGAGCTCAAAAGCAACTTCTAAGGCTGTTTGGATGATTTGTAATAAGAGTTTTTGAGGTTTGGAAGCTCTTTTTTGAGAAGCCAAGCCCACATGGCTTTTGGTAGAAGAGCTTCCTGAAAAACACGCGAAGCTCATTTGGGCTTAATGAATTTTTGATATTACCGATATTACCCTTCTAACTATAAATAACAAATTAAAATTGGTCAATTGTATCCTTTTATAATTTTCACCCATCTTTCTCCTTCTCAGTCGTTCTCCTTCTCTGAAAAGATGAACCCTAACTTTTTGGATTTGATTTGGGTTTTTGAATTACACGAAGCCATGGCTATGCGATTCGGAATTAGCTTATCAAGTATATTAATCTTGTTTGGTGGTGCCGTGCAGGTATCCATCCAATAGAAAGTTTTGCAAAGGTGAAGAAATATGGGCTCCCTATGTTGCTCACTCAAGATGAGGGGGTTAAATCCTTTATTGCCAATCTTACAGCTCAACTCACAGGTTCATTTCTTGCTCTTTTGTTGATTTTTGGTTGCTGAGAAAATGTTTTTGATATTAATCGATTATATTCTGGATTTGATAGAATTGAAAATGTATTGTTCTTGATAATCTGTTGCATTTTCTTTCCTTAGGTTTTGTCAAATTTCTAAATCATTTGAAAGACAAAGAACATAAGTTCTTAGATTGTTCTTGACAAATTTTAGGTCTAGAAATCTGTGATTGATGTAAAGTATTCTGATGACTGAATATTTTTGATCTCACATTCTTGTGATTTGTGAAGAATGGCTGGAATCCGGGAAGCTGCAGAGGGTTGTATTGGTAATAACGAGCAAGGCCACCGGCGAAGTTCTAGAGAGAGGGAACTTTAGCATTGAGACAGACAGTAAGGTTGTCGAAAAGGGGTAAGTTTGACTGATTAATTCTCTTTGATTTCAACTAAGTAGGCTCGCCCAAAGGTACTTATTCTCCTGTTTTGTATGCTTACATGAGAATCTTATTTCTTTGTTTTTGTATGTGATACCATTTCAGTGTCTCAAGGGAGAAGAGTGACAAAGAAATAATGAGAGAGATTCAATCAATTATGAGACAGATTGCCTCAAGCATTACTTATTTGCCTTGCCTTGATGATTCCTGTAAGCTTCTCAATCCTGTTGTCTTTTTGCAGGAGTTGTTGTTCTATGTAATGACAGCCTTTTGATCGAATTTTTGTGTTTTGTTTGTGTACTTAGGTGTCTTTGATGTGTTCAGATATTGCAGTCCCATTTACTTGGATTGAGAGTGACCCTAAACTGATTGCTAATCCACAAATGGTGAAACTGCATTCGTTCAATACCAAGGTAAGTCAGGAAGGATAATTCTAATTCCATGAAAACTGAAAAAGTTTAATTGCTTATGATGTTGAATTTGTGTATCTTGGGTTTGTGCAGATACACAAGGTTGATAGTGATACTCTTGTATCGTACAAGAACGATGAAAGGGATGAGTAGAGAGCTGATGAATGGGATGAGTAGATAGCTGCTAGCTAAACAGCACTTACTAGGCTTACTGCTTGCTGCAAGTTTTTGTTTCCTCCTTAGACTCTTGAAGAGTGTGTGTGTACTGTGAATCTTTCCATTCACATTTTGTTTACTAGGTTGATTGGAAAAAAAAAAAAAAAAAACGATGGCTGATGTGTTGAAAGTCCTTGTTTCATTTTGTCATGATGGCCTGTCAGAAAAGCATAGCTTCATATGATTTCACTGCTTTCAATTAAAAGACATGTGTTTGTTTTGTACAAAATTTGATGAAAAAGATTGGTTGCAGAATAAATAAATAAATAAACTGTTATAATAATGTTTTGCTGTTTTAATTTTAGAAGTACCAACTCATGTTCATATTTGTATCATTGTATTTGTGGCCTGTAAAATTTTAGTATAATTTCTATTATCATTTTGTCTAGTTTGTGACTTTATCATCCGGTGAATCTTTATTATTTAAGGAAATATATTAGAAAAATGTTATATTATCCCAAATAATAACTTTTTTTATGAAATTTTTTTATACATATATTATTTACTCCAATTATGGTCCAAATGTCATAGAACCTTTAGAACAAATATTATTATGTTGCAACAAAATAATTTATTCTTTTGGAAGGGTAAAAAGGTCATATCATAATTAGAAGAGATTTTAAAATATTCCAACCAAACAGTCATAAAAGCTCTTCCTGATACAAAAGCTCTTCTGGAATATACCATCCAAACAGTAACTGAAAAGCTCAGGCTTTTACTTCTCTTCTTCTACTGCCAAAAGTCAAAAGTAAAAGTTATCTCAAACGAGCCCAAAGAGTATTGTTGATGTTCCTTTCAAATGTTCATTAGATCACATCATGTTACTTGATAAATTGACACGTACAACATGTGCTTTAAAGTCGTACTTATATCAATTTTAGAAAATCTGGATTGGTTTGCTCAAAAACCGATATCTTATTGTAAAATAAATTTATATCAGGATTTTGTTTATTGTTGAAAATAGAAAATAAAAGTTTTAAAAATTATTAAAGATAAATAAAATTTTTGAAAAAACTATCAACTATTCTTGACAGTTAAAAATGACTGTCAATTTTTATAAGTTTATTGAAAAAATTATGAAGAAATATGGTTTTACTTGTAGTGACAGCAATAAATACAGCTGTATTTGTTGACTTTTAATTTCAAATTTAAATAATAAAAATTTAAAAAATTTGGTAGGGAAAATTGAGTTTGAAACAATTATAAAAAAATATTCAATGCATCCATTGAATGCATTTGTTATATTTATTGATTTTTATTATTTTAAATAATAAAAAAATAAAAAATAACATATCAAATAAAATTTTGAATTGGAGTACAATACTAAAATGATGTGTCAAATATATCATTTTACTATATTTCATATAAAATTTGGTATTGGCATAATGGCATTGACAAATGCATTAGAGATGGTCTAGGATTGATTATATACTAATCAGCATACATTTGAAAGTGTTTAAAATGTTTTCACTTAGGATGAGATGATGCAAATGTCTCTCTAATTGCATACGCATGAGAATATGTAAGCAAAAGCATAAAATTGTAATCTCACTCACTATCTCCCTCTCAGTAGCTCACTTCGATCCAAATCACGGGATCCAATAAGTTATTTTTATCGAAATAGTGTATATTTATAATGGATACTCCCAAATTAGCCCATGCACATATTAATTGTCATCCAAATGCTGTTTTGCGTACTCAATGACGTAAGTTATAAACCACATTCATCTTTTGAAGCTATAGAACTCGATCAAGACTCAAGAGTCAAGTCTTCTAGAATAAGGTGTAGAATGGTTCAATAACAAAATCTTGATTTTGATCTTCCTGTCCGAGACTACATTAGCTTTCCAGATCAAAAGTCTTTATCTACTGTATAACTACTCTTGATTGAATGGTGTACAATTTTCTTCTTGTAATTAAGTAGTAAATATTTCTTAAATATCGAAATACGCAGATGTTTATACCGTATATATATTAGACTTAATAGCATTGCACCCCCTTGAAGTGTACGTAAATTTACAATGTGCCTCTCAATGTCTTTTTTAGACGTTAAACCCTCTGAACTGTTATTTTCTTTGTTTTATTGCCCCCTGAGAAGGGGGCATCTCCATAAGGGTGGTGCAAAGAAAATGAGAGTTTAAGGGGTTTACTGTCGAAAAAAAAACATTTATGAGGCAATTTATAAATTCACGTATAATTCAGTGGGGTGCAATGCTATTAAGTCTATATATTATATACGTACAAGATAAATATATAGATTCGATGTTTATACAAATATTGATTTTCTGTCTGATCCGCTTATGGAGAAGCAAAACCTTATCCAAACTCCACCCCTTGCTAGATCCACCTCTTCCTGTTTGTTTTGGCTTTTGCCTTCTCTTTGGTGAAATAAAATCTGCTGTTAAAATATAAATATATATATGGGGCAGGATCTATAGCCCCATTTTTTTACACATTTTTTGATACGCTTTTGTGTCCATCGGATATTTATTATTTGGATGGACAAGATTGAATGTTTGTTATTCCTTTTCTCTCTCTTCATTCAATATTTTTAATTTATCTCCCATATTTATTCTTTTCTCTCTCCTAAATTTTATTATTTTATTCAAATCCCTTTTTTTTCTTTCTTTTCTTTTCACGTTATTTTTCCTCTTTTTCTCTCTTATATTTTTTTCCTTGGTCATTTATTTTCAAGTTTTTTTTTTCTCTATAATTGCCATTTAACTTTTCATATATATTCTTTTTTTTTTTCCCTCTTTTCTAATTTCTTATTTCATTAGCTCCCTCCAACCATATGATTTTGCAAAGTTGAACAGTAGCATTATTTTAACTTATTAATGTATTTGCAAAAATTAAACAATAGCATCATACATTTTATTTTCTTTTTCGTTTTTGGAATAGGTTTACAAACAATTATATGCAACAATTTTGGCATGAGTTTATGAAGGGATGATTTAATAACCCTATGATTTAGGATACAAATCAATTCAAACAAGTACAAATAAGTAATTCTATAAAAACCTACAAACAAATAAAATTGGTAAAATAAAAACTAGAAACAGATAAAAAAAAGAACTAATTAACAAAATTTTAGCATACTGCAAACTACTTTAAGTCTTTTCAATTCCATTTTTTTTTTTTTGTCATTCTGATAAAGATGTAAAATTAATTTCATGCTAATCCAAGGAAATAGGAAGGGAGAAGAAATAAAGAAGTTCACGATAGTGAAGTGAATAAGCAAAAGAGAAAAAAAAATAACATTAAGGAGGAAAGATTAAAAATAAATAAGGAAAGTGAATTATTAAAGTTGAGGAGAGAGGAGAGATAAAATAGGAAATGATATTAAAAATATATTAATGGAAGAGAGAGAAAAGATAATTAGTGTGTTAATCTTGTCCATCCAAATAACTACGATCCAATGGACACAAAAGTATGTCAAAAAATGTGTAAAAAAACAGGTTCATAGATCCTGCCCCTATATATATATATATATCAAATGAGTAACATACATAGACCATAGTTTAATACACTCACCGACTTAAGTAATTTATGTAGCGAGATATTTCCTCTCTCTTCTTTTCTTCTCTCCTCTTTTCTCTGAAACCAGTTCCTCACCGCCTCCAAGATTTCCGTCGCCGGTTTCTCGCTGTGGCAGCGGGAGTCGGCGACGATGGTTCTCCTTCCTTCCTTTGCTTGGCTGGCCCGGTCAGATGGGAGACTCCGGCGGCTGCTATGACGGCCCTGTTCGTCACCTGGAAATCTCTTTCGTGTCACAGGGAGGGATGTTTTGTCCTCGCAACGACGGCAGCTGTTAGATCGGCCGATCTCCGGCCAGATCTGGTGTGATTATAGACGTGAGTTGTCTGATCGGCGGCCTCGGTGCCCCATCCTCTCCGCCGGGACACCACCGGCAGCTTGGGTTTCTTCCTTTCACTGACTTTGGGTTTTGCTTGGTCGGTTTATGTGCTTTGCGGAGTCGGGCGTTGTGCTGATGGGGGTTTGATCGGCGTGGTGTTTTGGGTTTTGATCTGGCACCTCCGGCGTGTTTGGTTGCCGACGTCGATGGTGGGTCTTCACCGGCGGCATGGATCTCTCCTCCATTCGGTCTACTGCTCGTTTGTTTTGTGTTTTGTGTTTAATTTCTGGTTTGTTTGTTTTCCCACTCTTGTGTAGGGTTTTTCTCCCGTTGTGGGACTCTATTCTGGGCTTGTGCTCGATTAGTTTTAATTGTGGAGTCCCAGTTTGGTTGTAACCTTGCCCTGGATCTGGTTTTCCAGATTTTCAGGTGCTCCATCCATCAAAAAAAAATAATAATAATAAATAAATAAAAATAAAAATACACTCACCGACTTTTTAGCAATCTGTGATGGGCATAATTTTTTATGGCTTTTTTTAAAGTTTAGGTGTAACAACTACTCGTATAAAGAGAGAAAACAAAATTGAACAAATTTTAATCATATATTATATTTTTATCTTAGATGACAGTTTGCGTATGAGAGTATGTCACAGCCTAGAAAAAAAAGTCTACAAATAGTCTCAGAATCTTGCTCACCAGGTGTTCACTTCTCACAGGTAACAACATACATCTATCTCTCTAGAACTTCCAACTATAGCCAAAACAAGAGCTACAACACTTAACATGGAAGACACGACAATCTTTTACTCATCTGTCTCTATTCTCTTTCTGATTTTTGTTTTCAAGTTGTGGTTTCAACCGACAGCGCGCCGCCGCAAAAACCTCCCTCCAAGCCCACGTCCTTCACTGCCGGTTATCGGCCACCTTCACTTACTAAAACATCCCATGCACCGAACCTTCCAAAACTTAGCCAAAAAGTACGGCCCCATCTTTTCTCTCCGGTTCGGTTCCCGTCTGGTGGTGGTCGTCTCATCAGCCTCGGCTGCCGAGGAATGCTTCACCAAAAACGACATTGTTTTCGCCAACCGCCCCAAGCTGCTCCTGGGGAAGCACATCGGATATAATAACACAATTCTTACGCAAACACCATACGGCGACCACTGGCGCAACCTCCGTCGCATCACCACCATCGAAGTCTTCTCTTCGATACGTCTCAACATGTTTTTGCCCATAAGAAGAGACGAAACCAAAAGGCTACTGGAAAAGCTGTCTCGATCATCGAGTCAAGGAGGATTTTGTAAGGTAGAACTGAAAACAATGTTTTCAGAGTTTACTTTCAATATTATGATGAGAATGGTTGCAGGGAAACGGTACTACGGTGATGACGTGGAGGACGAGGAAGAGGCGAGGAGGTTTAGGAAGATTATGAAGGAAGCTACATCGTACGGTGGGGCATCGAATCCTCGAGATTTCTTGCCTATATTGAACTGGATTGACGGTGGAGATTTCACCAACAAATTGGTTAGTCTAAGTAAAAGAATTGATGAGTTTCTACAAGGTCTGATTGATGAGCATAGAATCAAGAAGGCTGGTTTGGAGAGCACCAACACCATGATTGATCATTTGCTTTCTCTTCAAGAATCGCAGCCAGAATACTACACCGATCAAATAATCAAAGGGCTCATAATGGTCAGTGATTTTTCTTTTCTTTTCTTTTCTTTCTTTTGCATGCATGTGTGTGGTCCATGTGGCTTGTTTACAGATTCAAGTTCAACCATAGAAATTCGAGTGCATTTTCCTCACCCGCACTAACCAGTTGAACCATTACCATCCACTTCAAGTGTTGACACGTGTTATAAAGTTAACCCAAAGTTCAAAGTTAACCCAAAATTAACTTAAAGTTTGGAATACTTGTCAACACTCGGAGTAGATGGTAATGGTTCACCCTAGTTAGTGTGGATGAGCAAAAATACACTCTAGAAATTCCTTGATATAAAAATAGAAAAATAAAGAAAGAAAAAAGAAAAATGTGTGGCTATCGATTGTGGGAATTAATTATCTTCTTGAACCCAGGGACGTACCTTGGGCTTTGGGCTATCTTTTTAAATAAAAAATAAAAAAATTAAGGAAATATCAATGGAAAACTATAACCTGTAGACTGTAGGAGTAGGTATCTAAGACTGTATTGTTAAAAGATATTTTTTTAACATTATCATGCTTCACAACTTACGAGGTAATTAATATCAATTTTGTTTTTGTTTTTGTTTAATAATTATAATTTCTCTCAACTTTCCTTTTTCATCCGGCCTTTTTTATCGATATCAATAATTCTATCTTCCAATTAATTTTTTTTTTTTAATATTTTTTTTAAAATCTTATTTCCTCCCACATCCCAATAATAAAAGATACAAAACTCAAAATTGTAATTATTTGATTGTATTTATATTTTATGTTTATTTTATATATGTCTTCTTAACTAAAGTATATTTTTTATTTTTAATTAATACAATTTTCTCGTATTGTTAATGATCGAAAAAAATAATTATTTTAACTCACTCTAATGTTTAATCCTAGTTACGTCCCTGCTTGAACCTACAAGTATTTTCTTGTCTTTACTTTATCCGTTGATGACATATTATAAACTCATAATAAACATGTCTAGAACTTGTAAAATGAATTCTATGATTGAAATGTAAGATATTGTTTTAATTATAAATGAGTACATTTATGCTAACAGGGGCATAGCTCAGTTCATAGATTGACGAGCTTAAATTTGAGCAAATGACTTTCAGGTCAACGGCTCGAATACTATCAACAGTGAAAGCTTTTAAAAAAATACATGTCCCGAATTAATATATATTGTTAAATAAATAAATGAGTACATTTATCGTGAATACTTTATGCATGAATGACACATAGACAATTAATGGCCTATTGAGGACGAGAGTTGTCGTTTTGGAATGTATATCAATTAGTGATAGCAAATTTTAACTGATAAAATTCATTTATAATTCTTTCATACAGGTCATGCTATTAGCGGGAACAGACACGTCTGCTGTTACATTAGAGTGGGCAATGACCAATTTAGTTAACAACCCAGAAGTCTTGGAAAAAGTTAGAGCCAAACTGGATGATCAAGTGGGTCAAGAACGCTTGATCGACGAATTAGATGTTTTCAAACTACAATATCTTCAAAATATCATATCAGAGACCCTCCGATTGTGCCCAACGGCCCCACTTTTAGTTCCCCATATATCGTCGGATAATTGCACGGTAGGAGGATACGATGTGCCATGTGACACGATCTTATTGGTCAACGCGTGGGCCATTCATAGAGACCCAAAGCTCTGGGACGAGCCAGATAGTTTCAAGCCCGAAAGGTTCGAGACTAGGGAAGGTGAGACCCGAAATCTGATGCCTTTTGGGATGGGAAGGCGGTCCTGCCCTGGTTCGGGCCTAGCCCAGCGCGTGGTGGGCTTGGCTTTGGGCTCGTTGATTCAATGCTTCGAGTGGGAACGAGTTGGTGATGAGAAAGTTGACATGACCGAAGGTAAAGGGATCACCATGCCCAAGGCTGACCCATTAGAGGTTCTTTGTAAAGCACGACCCATCACAAATAATGTAAGCATTTTTGTGTGATTACTGATCAATTATATGGGTTGTGGAATTTTTGTTTTATCGTAGGTTGTGTTCGAGAAATAAATTCGTGTGTTTAATTACAATTATATATACATTTGTTTCCATTATTATTTTGTAAAATAATATCGACAATCAACTATGATTCCAAATTTCCAATTGTTACTTATGATCCCCAGTGGCGTAGTTTAGTTGATATATAGATGAGTTTGGGGCTTGATCAAATGACTCACAAGTTAACGGCTCGAATCCAAACAACGGTAAAAACTTTAAAAAAAAAAAAAAAAATGTTGATTATGAATTTGTGTGAAAACAATATACTCATTGCAGCGTGATTTCTTATTAGAATGGTAAATTAATTTTTGTCTTATTATTATAGCTTTTTATTTATTTATTTATGTATTACATTAATTTAGGATTTTTTTTTTAAAGGATAGGACTCGAACCTGTAATCTCGTGATATATGTGTGAGGGGTTTTTAGGTTGTGTTCTAGAGATAAATTTGTGTGTTTAATTACAGTAGTACATATGTGCTACTGGTTGGATATATAGAAGTTGTATAATTATAAGAGTTCAAAAAGAGGCTTGTATTTGTTTTTCTCATTGATTACAAAAATGCTATCGTCTGTACCGTCTTTTTTTTCACAATTTTTTTTTTCTTCACTTAATTAACATTCTGATGGATTTGTAGAAATAGAGTGAGAGTAGCGAGTTCATGGGCCAAAATCATAAATAGCCCCAAAATTAAGGAAGCATTCAAAAATATAATTTCTCAATACCTTTTCTTTTCTTTTCTTTTCTTTTTTATCTAAGAGAAATGATTTTGGATAAAATTACCCTTAGTGCAAATATCACATGTAAGAAAAACAACTTTTTTAATCATCTTCATCCCCTCAATCAATGGAGGTCTATTCACAAACCAACCTCCATTGATGGAGGTGATGGAGATCTGATTTTTTTTTTTTTATTCATCTTCATCAGATCTCCATTGATAGAGGATTGTTCGATCTCCATTAATGGAGGTTTGAAAAATAAAGGTTTTATTTTTATTTTAAAAAATTGAAAATGGGAAGAGGGATTGAATAATAGAAAATTGGAAGTTTTCAGGAATATTACACACTAAAATGTAATTTTAGCGTGTAATCATTTTGTAATTTCAGTGTGTAAAAATGTTCATATTTCAGCATGTAAAGATTTTCATTGTGTAAACATGTTGACATTTCAGCGTGTAAAGATTTTTATCGTGTAATCATATTGATATTTCAACATGTAAAGATTTCAACATAAAGACATGAAATTGAATACTTTCAAAGGACTTTTGAGGGGGCAAACGGTATCCGATTTTCTCCCGTAATATACCGTTAGAATTGTTTCGACGAGGAGAAAAATATTTTCAAGACAAGAGAAAAAAAAAAAAAAAGTTGTAGAGAAAGAAACATGATAAGAAGAACTTATGAAAGAAAGAGAAAAAGTTGTGTCAAAGAATAAAATGAAAAGGTAGATAAGGGCAATCTTGTCTAAAAAAACATTTCTCTTGGATAAAAAAAAGGAAACTTATTTGGATGTAACAGTTTTGTAAATTGCATTAATTTTTAGACCAAATGGAGGAATTTTGCCGTTCTTCAACCACTATGCTCAATAATATTTGATGCCTACACCTATGATGAGCTTAAATATGAAAATAAACTCTTTTAAATTTCTCATTATTTAATTTTTAATTTGATGAATTGATGTGGAGACATGCTATGTAGCACGGATATGGATATGGATATGAGATATGGATACGGCACGATACAGGGATACGGTAAATCTTCAAAAACTAGGATATGGATACAGATACGAAAAGATATGTCAATTAAAATAATATATATTTATATTTAAAAAATAATAATAATATATGAAAACATATTTGATAATTCATTCAAAATAAAAACATATTCAAAATCCAAATAAAACATGTCACATAACTACATAAGTCATAATAATGTAACATATTATAGGATCCAAATAAAACATGCTACATAAGTCGAACATATTACATATTACAAAATACAAATAAAACATATGTCACATAAGTCATAACATATTACAAAATCCAAATACTACATAAAAAAAACTCATAAAACATATTTTAAATTCCTAATTAACTTCATTATCATCATTCATATTGTTAAAGGATCTAAATAATTCGGCCTCTAACTCTAGTTCATCAAGAGAAAGGTTTGCAATCTTAAGTATCCCGGTATTCTCCATGTCAATAGAATTATAACTAAAATTTTCTTACAATTTCATTTTGACTCCTAAAATTTTGAAATTATAATCTGACCCCATTTTATACTAAAATAATTATAATATTGCCCCAAATGTACCCTCCAAGTATCCCCAAGTATCCTCCAATTATCCTATAAGTATCCTATAAGTATCCTCTAGTCAAACTTGTGAAAAAGTCAATGGGTACGCCATTTAGCGTATCGGATACGGATCCTGGAGTATCCGGGGAGTATCTGAACTGGATACGAGTTCGATACGAGTTACCTCTACCAAATGGAGTATTTGTTCTTCTTAGGAGACAGGAGACTATGATTTATTTTATTTTATTTTATTTTATTTTATGTAAAACAATCTTTTTCCTAAAAAGGCGGGAAATTGTTCATTCTAGCAGAAACATTTCAATATAGATTATTGTTGAGGTTGACTTTCCACTATTATTTCCATGACTTGTGAGATTTCATAAAGAGACTTGTATTTGTTTTTCTCATTGATTACAAAAATGCTATCGTCTGTACCGTCTTTTTGTCACTATTTTTCTTTCTTCACTTAATTAACATTCTGATGGATTTGTAGAAATAGAGTGAGAGTAGCGAGTTCATGGGCCAAAATCATAAATAGCCCTAAAATTAAGGGAGTATTCAAAAATATCATTTCTCAATAACTTTTTTTTTTTTTTTCTTTTATCCAAGAGAAATGATTTTGGATAAAATTACCCTTAGTGCAAATATCACATGCAAGAAAAACAACTTTTTTTAATCATCTTCATCGCCTCAATCAATGGAGGTCTATTCACAGACCAACCTCCATTGATGGAGGTCTGCTCTATCAATGAAGATCTGAATTTTTTTTTATTTATCTTCATCGGATCTCCATTGATGGAGGATTGTTCGATCTCCATCAATGGAGGTTTGAAAAATAAAGGTTTTATTTTTATTTTAAAAAATTGAAAATGGGAAGAGGGATTGAATAATAGAAAGTTGGAAGTTTGCAGGAACATTACACACTAAAATGTAATTTTAGCGTGTAATCATTTTATAATTTTAGCATGCAAAGATGCATTTCAGAGTGTAAAAATGCATGTAAAGATTTTCATTGGGTAATCATATTAACATTTCAGCGTGTAAAAATTTTCATTGTGTAATCATGTTGATATTTCAGCGTGAAAATATGAAATTGAATACTTTCAAAGGACTTTTGAGGGGGCAAACGATATCCGATTTTCTCCGGTAATATACCGTTGGAATTGTTTCGACGAGGAGAAAAATATTTTCAAGACAAGAAAAAAAAAAGTTTTAGAGAAAGAAACATGACAAAAAGAACTTATGAAAGAAAGAGAAAAAGTTGTGTCAAAGAGTAAAATGAAAAGATAGATTAGGACAATCTTGCTTAAAAAAACATTACTCTTGGATAAAAAAAAAAGGAAAATTTATTAGGATATGACAGTTTTATAAATTGCATTAAATTTTGGACCAAATGGAGCAATTTTGCCGTCCTTCAACCGCTGTGCTCAATAATATTTGATGCCTACACCTATGATGAGTTTAAATATGAAAATAAACTCTTTTAAATTTCTCATTATTTAATTTTTAATTTGATGAAATGATGTGGAAACTATGATTTTTTTATTTTATTTAAAACAATCTTTTTCCTAAAAATGCGGGAAATTGTTCATTCTATCATAAACATTTCAATATAGATTATTGTTGAGGTTGACTTTCCACTATTATTTCCATTACTTATGAGAGTTCATACAGAGACTTGTATTTGTTTTTCTCATTGATTAAAAAAATGCTATTGTATGTACCATCTTTTTGTCACTATTTTTCTTTCTTCACTTAATTAACATTCTGATGGATTTGTAGAGATAGAGTGAGAGTAGCGAGTTCATGGGCCAAAATCATAAATAACCCTAAAATTAAGGGAGTATTCAAAGTATCATTTCTCAATAACTTTTTTTTTTTTTTTTTTTTTATCCAAGAGAAATGATTTTGGATAAAATTAACCCTAGATAAAATTACCCTTAGTGTAAATATCACATGTAAGAAAAACAACTTTTTTTAATCATCTTTATTGCCTCAATCAATGGAGGTCTATTCACAGACCAACTTCCATTGATGGAATGGAGGTCTGCTCCATCAATGGAAATCCGAATTTTTTTTATTCATCTTCACTGGATCTCCATTGATGGAGGACTGTTCGATCTCTATCAATGGAGGTTTGAAAAATAAAGGTTTTATTTTTATTTTAAAAAATTGAAAATGGGAAGGGGATTGAATAATAGAAAATTGGAAGTTTTTAGGAACATTAATACACACTAAAATGTAATTTTAGCGTGTAATCATTTTATAATTTTAGCATGCAAAGATGCATTTCAACGTGTAAAAACGCATGTAAAGATTTTCAATCAATGGAGGTCTATTCACAGACCAACTTCCATTGATGGAATGGAGGTCTGCTCCATCAATGGAAATCCAAATTTTTTTTATTCATCTTCACTGGATCTCCATTGATGGAGGACTGTTCGATCTCTATCAATGGAGGTTTGAAAAATAAAGGTTTTATTTTTATTTTAAAAAATTGAAAATGGGAAGGGGATTGAATAATAGAAAATTGGAAGTTTTTAGGAACATTAATACACACTAAAATGTAATTTTAGCGTGTAATCATTTTATAATTTTAGCATGCAAAGATGCATTTCAACGTGTAAAAACGCATGTAAAGATTTTCATTGGGTAATAATGTTGACATTTCTGTGTGTAAAGATTTTCATTGTGTAATCTTGTTGATATTTCAGCGTGAAAATATAAAATTGAATACTTTCAAAGGACTTTTGAGGGGACAAACGATATCCAATTTTCTCCCGTGATATACCGTTGGAATTGTTTAGACGAAGTGAAAAATATTTTCAAGATGAGGAAAAAAAAAAGTTTTAGAGAAAAAAACATGACAAGAATAACTTATGAAAGAAAGAGAAAAAGTTGTGTTAAAAGAATAAAATAAAAAGGTAAATAAGGACAATCTTATTTAAAAAATATATTTTTTTGGATAAAAAAAGGAAATTTATTAGGATGTGACAGTTTTATAAAGTGCATTAAATTTTGGACCAAATGGAGCAATTTTGCCGTCCTTCAACCACTGTGCTCAATAATATATTGATGCCTAGTTGCCTACACCTATGATCAGCTTAAATATGAAAATAAACTCTTTTAAATTTCTCATTATTTAATTTTTAATTTGACGAATTGATGTGGAGACTATGATTTATTTTATTTTATTTAAAACAATCTTTTTCCTGAAAAGGCGGGAAATTGTTCCTTCTAGCAGAAACATTTCAATATAGATTATTGTTGAGGTTGACTTTCAACTATTATTTCCATGCCAATCTATTAGTGTAGCATGGGGTTGTTGGAGACTGGCCAAAGAGAATTGTTACTTGATAAATTGACACATCATGCATGTGCTTTAAACTTTAAAGTCGTACTTATATCAACTTGCAGAAATCTGGATTGGCCAATAGGAGCACGACATGAGATAATGTAAACCAACCACATGAATTTTCCTTGTTAGATGACATGCACCTTTTGGTTTGTATTAGAATACTATTATCATACATTTTTCTATTAGATTAATCTTTTGGATATTATGATTAGGGATATAATCATTTTCCCCCCTGTAGTTTGACATATTAGACACTTTACCCCCTTTAGTTTCAGTAATGACCATTCTCCCCCCTGAAAACCAAAATATTAGACACTTTACCCCCTCTAGTTTCTATAATGGCCATTCTACCCCCTGAAAATGAAAATATTAGACATTTTGCCCCCTAACCATTATGAATTTTGTTAGTCAAATACTTTGACCATTAAAAAATTAATTAAATGACTATAATACCCTTGAACACATGAGTTATGCCCCCTAATGATACCACTAATTGTTTTTAAAAGAAAAAAAATCAGAAATAAAACAATAAAACTAATAAAAGTATTTTAAAAAAATAGAATTGAAAATAAAAAAATTAAAAAAATTATTTAAACAAAAATTAATAAAAGAATTAATGTAAAAATAAATATTTAATTAAAAACATTAATATAAAGAATGAAATGTAAAAATAAAAAATTTATTTAAAAAATATTAATATAAAGAATAATAAAATAATAAAATAATATAATTGTAAAAAAACTAAAACAATATTAAATTTTATTTTAAAATATTGAATTGTTTTTTTTAATATTGAATTTTTTTGTTGCTAAGTTTATAATTTTATAATTTTTTTTTTCAATTTTTTTTTTTAAAAAAATACTTTTATTAGTTTTTATTGTCTTATTTCTGGATTTTTTTTCCTTTAAAAACAATTAATGGTATCATTATGGGGCATAACTCATATGTTCAAGGGCATTATAGTCATTTAATTAATTTTTTAATGGTCAAAGTATTTGACTAACAGAATTCATAACAGTTAGGGGGCAAAATGTCTAAAATTTTCGTTTTCAGGGGGGAGAATGGCCATTACTGAAACTAGAGGGGATAAAGTGTCTAATATTTTGGTTTTCAGGGGGGAGAATGGTCATAATTGAAACTAGAGGGGGCAAAGTGTCTAATATGTCAAACTACATGGGGGAAAATGATTATATCCCTTATGATTATTAATATAGTATCAGACTATCAGAGCCAGATTTGATCTAGGAATCCCTGATTACTAACATGATATCTAGGATTCCTGTGTTTTGAGTCTCCTCGCATGCTTATTTTATGTATTTATTTTGTAAAGTGTATCTTTATTTGGGTTTAGTCCACTTATATGTAAAGTCCGTCGATCTGTTAGAGTGTTTAAATACTATTGTTAATCAATTTTGTCGATATGATACGTGAGGTAGGTATAAGATTTCTTATATACTATTCAGCTGACATATGAAAGTGTTTAAAATGTTTTCACTTGACCAAAGTAATTTTTTTTTTTTTTTTTTTTATAGAGAAAACTGACCCGTCAAACTAAAATTTTCTCATTTCACCATTTCTCTCACAAATTCATGGAAATAGAGATAGAGATGGAGATGGGGATGGGGGTAGGTGCCCCCATCCCCATTTTCTCTAAATATTATGTATAATATATTAATATATTTTTATTTTTTCAATATTTTTATTCTTACTAACTATATATACATTTTTATTATGTAATTTTTGTATTTGAATTTAATGTATTGTGTGTTTTTTTATTATGTAATTTTTACTGATACAGGAAAAATTGAGGAATGGGGAAACGGGAGACCCGGGAGAAATGAGAAAACGAGAAAAAATGAAGAAAAATTGGGAAAACAAGGAAATGAGAATAGGGGTGAGGGGACATCCCCAAAAACTACCCAGTCCCCATTTTCCTAACATTTTCCCCAAATAGGAAAATGGGGAGGATGGGGGAGGGTTTGGCAAATAGAGATAGGGATGGGGGATCTATATCTATCTCCATTTCCCTATTGACTATCTCTACTTCGACCCAAATAAAGTTATTTTTGTTGAAGTAGTACAAATGAATTGCGTACTCAATGACGTAAGTTATAAACCACATTCATGAATTAAATATAATATACTTATTTGAAGAGATCCCACGTCTTTTAAAACTAGAGATCTTGATCAAGACTCGAGAGTCAAGTCTTCTAGTGGGTTCAATAATAAAAACCATTCATTATATTAATTTTCTGTTTAATATCTTTTGGGGTTTGTCAAATATTATTGGGAGTTGGGACATGTCAATCGTTATATTTATATTTAATTATTGTCTTAAAAAGAGTTTACATTTAATATTTCTAACGTTCAACTTCTTCTCCGTTAACTTCTTAGTGTATGTTTGGTATAACTTTTGAAAGGATCAAAAGCCTTTTTTTAATGTTAGAAGTTATTTTGAAGGTTTTTTTAGGTTGTTTAGCAAAACTCAAAACAGCTTTTTTAATATATGAATTGTCTCAATTACCCTTTAAAAAAGCCATTTTATATCTATTTTGGACTTCTCCAAGAAGCCTTTTTTGAGCTTTTTTAAAACACATAAATTGTCTCAAATTACCTTTTATAAATTTTAGATATTCCACCACACCTCTTTCATTATAAATACATTGTCAACACCTTTTTTGTAATTCACTTATCAAAAGTTATTTATAAAAATACATTCTCAACACCTTTTTTTTTTTTTTTTTAGGAGTGCTAGATACACTCACTCAACTCACTCTCCCAACCCACTCTCTCTTCTCGTTTTGACACTTGTCTTATATTGACTTTTAGAAATAAATTTTAGGGCCATTATTAATTAATTATTTTTTGTATGTTATTTAAAATTCAAATCAACCACATCTTCCCAAATTGCCCTTTTTTTTACACCAAATTGTCATTTCCAAATATGTGAGCAAAAAATTTCAAAGGTAAAATGGGTTGAATAATATTTATTAAATTTATTTTAAAAAATAGCAAATATAGTATTAACAATATTTAAGTTATTAATATACAATAAACATTGGCATCTTGCATTTTTTAGTATATTTGAGTTTTGATATTATTGATGAATTTTAATTTTTTTAAACTATATTTTTCAAAAAAATGATCACTTTATAAAATATGATGAACTTATGATAATATAGACAAAAACAATAATTTTTCAAGTATAAATTGTATTTGTTATGATATTTTATAAAATAAAAAGAGATATAAAATAATAATAATATAGTATTTAAGAAAAAGAATATGACAATTAGGTGTAAAGAAAAAAGGGCAATTTGGGAAGATATGATGGTTTAAATTGTAAATAACATGTAAAAACAATTCATTAATGATGACTCTAAAATTTATTTCAAAAAAGTAAATAATTGACAAGTGTCAAAAGGAAAAGAGAGAGTGGGTTGAGAGAGTGATTTTAGCACTCCTCTTTTTTATAATTTACACAATCAAAAGCCTTTTTTGTTAAGAATCTCTACTCATTAGAAACCCTATTACAAAAAGATCTACTCTAGAAGCTCAAATTGAAAAGTTATATCAAACACACACTTAAGTCTTTTTTTTTTCCAAAAAATTTAAATGACTTGACTTTTGAAATTTCACACTACAGAATATTATTTCCAAATTTTTTCCTCATTTCTCTCATTTCATGCGCATATTGCCTTTCTCTTTTCTACTCTCCACAAAATTTTCTCTTCCATAAGCCATTCTTTCTCTCCCTTAAAATTAGGTTTTTTACAATCCATATTTTTATTTTGAAAATTTTTTGAACAAAAAATATTCTTATTACAATTTTAGCTTTTTTCACATAACGATAATACGGAAGAAAAACTAGTCTATTAATAAGATAATCTCTTTCTGTGGTGAAACTAATCATATTTAAAATTGTAATTTCAATGGCAGAAAATTATATATATATATATAAGTATTATTATTATTTTTACCATAAATAACGAACTAGACCAACATGTATAATCTGAAAATTTTAAATTCATTTTTTTTTAAATTTTATCTAAAAACACAGCACTCAATAAAATAGTATATACTCAGATATAAAATCTGGCACAAATAAAAAAAAATATATATAAAAGCTGGTATTAAATCCCTAATTTTAAGGGATAGAAAGAAAATGGCTTATAGTAGAGAAAATTTTGTTAAGAGTGGATAAGAGAAAGACAATATGCGTATGAAATGAGAGAAATGAGGAAAAAATGTGGAAATAATATTTTGTAGCGTGGAATTTCAAAAGTTAAGTCGTTTAAGTTTTGTGAAGAGTGGATAAGAGAAAGGCAATATGCGTATCAAATGAGAGAAATGAGAAAAAAATTTGGAAATAATATTTTGTAGCGTGGAATTTCAAAAGTCAAGTCGTTTAAGTCTTTTGGAAAAAAATGGCTGAGAAGTTAATGGAGAAGAAGTTGACATTAGAAATATTAAAGGGGTAACTTATGCCACCACTATCAAAATGGTTAAAGGAATTGGTTTCGAAATGGATATTTTTGGCAAACATTGTTACACTAATGGCCATTCCACAAATTTCCATCCATTTCCATCCAATTAGTGGTATTTTCGTAAATAAGTGGATGACATTAATTTATTTTAGATATTTTTTGGAAATCAATTTTTTCTTTTGTTTTTTGAAACAGATAATTATATTTTGTGCGCATATACGTATAACATATCTCAAACACACACACACATATATATATTGAAAAGATGCTACAAAATCTAAAAATTCTAAAAAATATATTTGAGATAAGTTGAAAAGAAATATATATATATATATATATATTCCTTTTTAAGAAACTTAAGGGCTAAGGCTACAAAATCTAAAAATTTTAAAAAGTATATTTGAGATAAGTTGAAAAGAAATATATATATATATATATTATTTTCTAAGAAGATTAAGGCTATTAAATCTAAAAATTATAAAATATATATATATGTTTGAGATATGCTATACATATATACACACACTAAATATAATTATTTGTTTCAAAAAACAAAAGAAAAAATTGATTTAAAAAAAAATATCTAAAATAAATTAAGTCATCTCCTTATTTATCAAAATGCCACTCATTGGATGGAAATATATGAAATCGGATGGAATGACCATTAATGTAACAGTGTTTACAAAAAATGACCATTGTAAAACCAATTCCTCATCCGGTGACCATTTTGATACTGATGGTATAAGTTGATAGACACCAAAGTAATTACCAAAATATTAAATGAAAACTCTTTTTTTTTTTTAATTACCAAAATATTAAATGAAAACTCATTTTTTTTTTTAAAAAAAAAAAACAACGAAACTTTAATAATCAAGCCAAGAAGGCCGGCAAAAACAAAGAGTAACAAACAAAACAAAACAGCCCCTCAAAATGTAAACTCATTTTAAATGTAAATATAGTTGTTAACGTATCTCAATATATTTGATGCACGATTTAAGTCTTTTATCTTTTGAAAGCTAGGAGCTTATTGTTTTGTCCCCACCAATCTCGATTTTGATGTTCCGGTCCGAGACTGCGTACTTAGCTTCCAGAACCAATCCCATGACTCGAGAATTCCAGAGCCAACTATTGTCGTCTACACATGATAACAAATCGAAAGTCCTTATCAATCTACTCTTGATTGAATTTTTTTCTAAAAAGTAAATATTTTTTAATAAAGTAGATGTTTATAACGCATATGTATTATACAGATACTTATATATCTTCAATATTTTTACAAATATTGATTTTGTGTCTTGAATATTTATCGCATATGGAAAAGCAAAACCTTATTCAAACTCCACCCCTTCGTTAGATCCAAATCTTTGTTAAGATTAGAACAAAAAAGTTACATCCATAGACTAGTTTCATACACTCACCGGCCTGTAAGCATAACGTATACTTGTATGATCGAGGCGAGAGAAAAAATGGAGCAAATTTTAATTATATACTTGTCGGTATGCGTAAGAGAGTATGTTATTGGATTATAAAAAGCCGAGTAAAAAAGTCTATAAATAGTCTCAAAATCCTGCTCACCAGGTGCTCACTACTCACAAGTAACAAGTAACAACACACAACTTCCAAGCCTAGCCAAAACAAGAGCTACAACTTAACATGGAAGACACGACATTCTTCTACTCATCTATCACTCTTCTCTTTCTGATTTTCGTTTTCAAGTTGTGGTTTCTACCAACAACGCGCCGCCGTAAAAACCTCCCTCCAAGCCCACGTCCTTCGCTGCCGGTTATCGGCCACCTTCACTTACTAAAACATCCCATGCACCGAACCTTCCACGAGTTAGCTAAAAAGTACGGCCCCATCTTTTCTCTTCGGTTTGGTTCCCGTCTGGTGGTGGTCGTCTCGTCAGCCTCGACTGCCGAGGAATGCTTCACCAAAAACGACATCGTTTTTGCCAACCGCCCGAAGCTACGCATGAGTAAGTACTTCGGATATAACTACACAACCCTCGCGCAAGCGCCGTACGGTGACCACTGGCGCAACCTCCGCCGCTTCACAGCCATCGAAATCTTCTCGTCGAACCGTCTCAACATGTTTTTGTCCTTAAGAAGAGACGAAACCAAACGGCTACTGGAAAAGCTGTTTCGATCATCCAGTCAAGGGGGGTTCTCGAAGGTAGAACTGAAAACAATGTTTTCAGAGTTGACGTTCAATATTATGATGAGAATGATTGCAGGAAAGCGTTACTACGGTGATGACGTGGAGGACGAGGAAGAAGCGAGGAGGTTTAGGAGGATCATGAAGGAAGCTGCATCGTACGGTGGGGCATCGAATCCTGGAGATTTCTTGCCTATCATGAATTGGATCGACGGTGGAGATTTCAAGAATAAAGTGGTGAGTCTCAGTAAAAGGGTTGATGAGTTTATGCAAGGTCTGATTGATGAGCATAGAATCAAGAAGGCTGGTTTGGAGAGCACCAACACCATGATTGATCATTTGCTTTCTCTTCAAGAGTCGCAGCCAGAGTACTACACCGATCAAATAATCAAAGGGGTCATACAGGTCAGTGACTTTTTCTTCTTCTTTTTCTTTTTCTTTTTCTTTTTCTAACTGTTCTTTCTTTTACATGCATGTGTGTGGATTGTTGACATATTCAAGTATATATTCAACCATGAAAATTCCTTGCTATAAAAATAGAAAAATAAAGAAAGAAAGAAAAAAAAAACAAAAACAAAAAACAAAAGAGTGTGGCTATAGATTGGGTTTTATCTTTTGGAAATCTTAGCACAGATTATAGATAAATATGTCAGAACTTATAACGTTTGATGTGACATTCTTAAATTCAACGAGCTTACTCAAAAAACAAAAACAAAAAACAAAAGTGTGTGGCTATAGATTGGGTTTTATCTTTTGGAAATCTTAGCACAGATTATAGATAAATATGTCAGAACTTATAACGTTTGATGTGACATTCTTAAATTCAACGAGCTTACAATGAGTATTGGTCTTGTTTATACTCCAATCTCCCATAAACATGCCACGTGTATGGTATACTAAGTTTACTTAATTTTAAATAGAAACTATTATTTTTAAATAATTTTCTCTCCTATATAAATTTTTTTAATAAAACATTTTTATTTGAATCAGTCATATTTATTTATAATTGTTTCATTCAGGTCCTGCTATTAGCTGGAACAGACACTTCTTCGGTTACTTTAGAGTGGGCAATGAGCAATTTGGTCAACAACCCAGAAGTCTTGGTAAAGGCTAGAGCCGAACTGGATGATCAAGTGGGCCAAGAACGTTTGATTGATGAACCAGATGTTTTCAAACTACAATATCTTCAGAGTATCATATCAGAGACCCTCCGATTGTACCCGGCAGCCCCACTTCTAGTTCCACACATGTCGTCCGATGATTGCACAGTAGGAGGATACGATGTGCCACGTGACACAATCTTATTGGTCAATGCGTGGGCCATTCATAGGGATCCGAAGCTGTGGGATGAGCCCAATAGTTTCAAGCCTGAGAGATTCGAGATTGGAGATGGTGAGGCCCGAAAGCTGATGCCTTTTGGGCTGGGAAGGAGGTCTTGTCCTGGTTCGGGCCTGGCCCAGCGAGTTGTGGGCTTGGCTTTAGGCTCATTGATTCAGTGTTTTGAGTGGGAGCGAGTTGGTGAAGAGAAAGTTGACATGGCCGAAGGTAGAGGGATCACTATGCCGAAAGTTGACCCACTGGTGGTTCTTTGTAAAGCACGACCCATCACAAACAATGTCCTCGTTGCTGCGTGAATACCTTTATAAGAATGGTTAAATAATTTGTGTGTTATTGTAGGTTGTGTTCTAGAGATAAATTTGTGTGTTTAATATTTTGTAAAATAATATCTGCTTTCAGTGATGATTCCAATTGTTGATAATTAATTTGTTCGAATACCATACTCTAGTTGTTCGTTCTCTGAACCAAGATCTTGATTTGTACTCGATATTTCAAGAATAATCTTTTCTGTCACAGAAAAGATAAACAATTCGGTTAAGTTAGATTCGTGAGATTTTTATTCTATAAAATATTGTGAGCAACATAACATTATATTTTGTATCTATGAAAAACCGAATTAACTGGAATGTTTAAGTAATAGAGATTTGACCAGATGATGAGCCCAGTAAAGTGTGATCTATAGTTGTGGGTTTTGTGCACCTTGACTACATCGTATTAATGTAGTATATGGTATGGGCTATTTTATATGTGTGGGCCTGGTATTCCTTTTAGGACTAACCATCCTATTAGGGTTGAGAGAATCCTTTATGGGTCAGGATACTTTCGGTAAGTTATACTGTGAAGGAGATCCCTACCCTCACTCATATTAATATGGCAAGTCTCCTTATTGGACTTGGCTAATCGAGTTAGTGAGGAAGATGGTAGAAAAATCTCTCTTTCTTCTTTTTGTTTTTTAGGAAAAGCTCTCAACTCTTAGGAAGCTCTCACTTTCAAAGACTCTTTCAACATCCAACAAAAATTTGACAGGACATGGCTGGAAATTCAAGTAAGTACTTTTATTGTTTTGTTTTCATGCTTATGTTTTAATTATGAGTTTTGTACGTATCTATATATGCATAAGACTTACAATATTATCTAGACTTTAACTCTAAATAACCATGAAAACTTATGTCCTTGTTGTGTTGTTGATCAATTGGTATATGGACGATGCATGACATTTAATTGGTCGCGCTTAAATTGATAATTGTTGTTTTACATACAATTGATATGACACCTTCCTGTAGTTCCTCCGAAGGCTTCATTTCAGTAGGGTGCATTCGAGTTCATAGAGCAATCCATCCACAAAGATATGTTCGTTAATTCCTATATTTTAAGAGCACCTTTCTTTTATACATGTATACAAAGCATGATAGATAACATTATATCTTGGAAATGATTTTGTTGAGATCAAATAAAAACACATGAATATGGATGTGATTCAAGTTTCCATTAAATGATGATCATGTGAGCATATATATTTGATTAGGCTATGTTAGCAGTTAGTTCACTGATCTTTTAGGAAGACAAGGACTTTAAGACATGACTTGGTGTTTTTTAGATGGATTCCTCTGCTTTGATTCATGACTACTGCTTTTGTCTAAAGTTTGTATAAAAAATAAAAATGAAGAAAGGCGTGTGTGGTCTTATGTGATAATCTAAAATATGATAATAAACACTTCTAAATTACTTATTGTTATATATATATATATAAAGATTAATATTTTATTTATTTATTTATTATTATTATTATTATTATTTTAATGTAGATTCGTGTTATATATATCCTATATATATCAAAGAGGCTAAATTTTAAAAAAGGGTAGATTTTCATTTGCACATTAGCCGTATTTCTCTCTGTGTCCTTTTTTTTCCCCTTTATGAATGACTTATGAATTCCTTTTTCTCAGATGTGAATGATTGTGATGAATTGCGCTCTCACATTTTTTATTTTTTTATTTTTTGAAAATCTAAAAAACTTGAATCTGAAGAAAAATCTGGAAATACATAATATGGAAGAAGAAAATGTTATTAGATTAGATTTGGATGAGCCGGATTTTTTTTTAGTTTTGATAAATCTAAAAAACTAGAATATGAGAAAAATCCAGGAATCCATATGGAAGAAGAACAAATTACCTAAAGAAAAGGTTGTTGGATTGGATTTTGATGATCCAGATTATTAATTTTTTTAGAATTTATAATTTGAAGGAAAATATAGAGATACAACCTATGTATCCACGTTTTTTTTTTTTTTTTTAATTTGTAATTTTCAATTTTTTTTACAGTGGAGATCCAAATTTGATTAGCATACTTTAAAAAATAAAAAATAAAAATTTAAACCCAGAACTCACAGGCCCAGTTCATCACTTCATCCAAACCTCAACCAAATCGTCTAAACAAACCTCACAAACCCAGTTCATCACTTCATCCAAACCTCTAAGATCAACAACAAACCTCTAAAATCCATACCCAGTTCATCATCATCATAAACCCATACCAGAAACATAAAATAAAAATTACAAAATTAAAAAAGGATTCTGGATCTCCACCAAATTCAAAGAACAAACCCTCACAGACCTCTCGCTCTGCCACCACCACCACCACCGCTCGCGCCTCTCTCTCGTCTTGTATTCGACTTGCTCAGTTCTGACTCGCACTAGCTCCTCTCCTCCACGTGTGCTCGCCTCTCTGTGGACTGCCTCGCCGCAATGTTCTCCGTCTCGGAGCTCGATCCGGAGCTTCTTTTCAAGAGGGAGTGGGCGGTGGCAGTGATGGAGGGTTTGGGTTTGATGGAGATGGAGGGTGATTGGGCATTTGGTAAAGAGGTTGCTGGTTTTTGTTTTGGTTTTGGGAGGGGATGCTAGATGGAGATTTGATGGTTGGTTTGTTTGGATTTGGGGAAGAAAACTTTTTTTTTTTTTTCTTTGGATTTGTACTTTTTTTTTCTTTGGATCCAGATTGATGGTGTTGAATCTGGACTGATAATGGTGGTGGTGGTGTTGATAATATTCTAGGTTTGGTGAGGATGATGATGATGATGGTGACGAATTGTTGAATTTAGTTTTTATTTTTATTTTATCTTTTTATTTTTAAATTATTTCCATCGTCCATGTATGAGATGGACGGTGGAGATTGAATCAATTTTTCTTTTTCTTTTTTGCCTTTTGTTTTCTTTTTTACTTTAGGAAAAATATATAATTTTTTTGATTGAATATTTTTTCAGACCCATTTATTTACAATTATTGAAGGGCATTAATGTCTTTTATCGTGAAAATTAACAGTCAATGAGAGTTTTAACGGAAAGGCTAACGGTAAGGGGGAAAATGAATAACAGTTTCATTTTCAGGGGGAAGAACGGTCATTATTAAAACTAGAGGGGGTAAAGTGTCTAATAAGGCAAACCTCAGGGGGGAAAATGATTATATCCCAATTTTAAGGGAGAACTTCATAAGTAGCCAAAAAATTAGTGAGTTTATTGTTTTTGTCCAAAATTATTATTTTTATTGTTTTTGTCAAAATATCCACTTTTTGGACAAGATTGCCCTTCTTTATAATTTTTTTTTCCTCTTTCTCTCTCTCCTTTTCTCACGCCACATTCTTCTTCTTCTCTCTCTCTCTCTCTTCCTCTCTCCTCTATCTTCTCACTTTCTCTCCTCCTCCTCCTTCTTCTTCTTCTCTCTCTTTCTCCTTTTTTTCGAGATTTTTCCCAAACCCAAATATTTTTATTATTTTGAAATTTTCCAGATTTTTTTTTTTAATTTCAGTTTTGTTTTTTTGAAAATTTTTTCAGATTTTTTAAAAAAGGTTTGGATTTGAGTTTGGGTTATGATTGTGCTTAAAGAAATTCAGATTTGTGGTTTTATTTAAGTTTGGGTTGTGGTTGTTTATTTGAATGGTGAGAGTTGTGTTTGAGTTTGAGTTTTGTTAAAAAAAAAAAAAAAAAAAATCGGATTTGATCTTTTTCAAAAAAAAAATCAGATTTCATTTTGTTTAAATACACCAGGTCACGAATTAAACACACCAGGCAAACGAATTAAACACACCAGACCACCAATTAAACACACCAGACAAAACTCACTAAACACACTAGGGTAAAAACAATTAAACACACCAGTACAAAACGAATTAAACACACCAGGTCACGAATTAAACACACTAGACAAAACGAATTAAACACACCAGGTCATGGTGTGTTTAATTGAATTGCATTGGTGTGTTTAATTGATTTGTCCTGGTGTGTTTAATTGATTTATATCTAATGTGTTTAATGGGGTTACCCTGGTGTGTTTAATTATTTTTGTCCTAGTGTGTTTAATTGAGTTACATTGATGTGTTTAATTGATTTGTCCGAGTGTGTTTAATGGGGTTGCCTTGGTGTGTTTAATTGATTTATATCTGGTGTGTTTAATTAGTCCGGTGTGTTTAATTGATTTATACCTGGTGTGTTTAATTGGTTTACACTTGGTGTGTTTAATTGGTCAGCCTTGATGTGTTTAATTGGGTGCTCCGGTGTGTTTAATTGTATTACTGGTGTGTTTAATGCTCCGGTGTGTTTAATTGGTTTATATCTGGTGTGTTTAATTGGTCAATTAAACACACCAGTCTGGACAATAACAAAAAAAAAAAAAAAAAAAAAAAACCTGGAAAAAAAAATTAAAATCACAACTGAAAATTTTTTAACCTGAAATTTCTGGAAATTTTTTTGAACAAAACAAAATCTGAAATTTGTTTAAATAAACAATACTCAAACTTAACCACAACCACCTTTAAAATCACAACTAACACTCAAATCAAAACCTTTTTAAAATATGGAAATTTTTTCAACCAAAAGAAAAAACAGATTTTTTTTTTAAATCTGGAAATTTTTCAAAATTTTTTTTTAAAAAAAATTTGTGTTTGGGTCACCCGATCTAGACCAGATCGTGGTCAAATCGGAAAACCCATCATGCAAAAACTCATCAAAAATCTGGAAATTTTTCAAAAAAAAAAACAGATTTTTTTTTTTTGTTTAAATCTGGAAATTTGTCAAAAAAAAAAAAACTAATTTTTTTTTTAAAAAAATCTATGTTTGGGTCGCCCGATCTAGACCAGATCGTGGTCAAATCGGAAAACCCATCATGCGAAAACTCATCAAAAATCTGGAAATTTTTCAACAAAAAAAAAAAAACTGAATTTTTTTTTAAAAAAAAAAAATCTGGAAAATATGAGAAAGATAAAGAGAAGAGAGGATATAAAGAGAAGAATAAGAAGGAGAGAAGGAGTGGCTGAGAAAAGGAGAAAAAGATTGAGGAAGAAGGTGTGGGAGAGAAAGAAGAAGAAGAAGAAGAAGAACGTGTGAGAGAGAAAAGGAGAGAGAGAAAGGAAAAAAAAAAAGAGATTCTGGTGAAAATGAGAGAGAAAGGGTTTTGAAAAAAAATAAGGACAATTTTATCTTCACAGTCACATTGTTGACAAAAATAATAAAAATGATAATGTTTGACAAAAATAGTAAAGCCCATCATTTTTGACTAAAAACCCTTATTTTCTCCGATCGTAATCATATAAATGTTGGTATGCGTAAGAGAGTATGTCATTGGATTTTATCGAGTAAAAGAGAAGTAAAAAAGTCTATAAATAGTCTCAAAATCCTGCTCACCAAGTGCTCACTACTCACAAGTAACAAATAACAACACACAACTTCCAACTATAGCCAAAACGAGAGCTACAACTTAACATGGAAGACACGACATTCTTCTACTCATCTGTCACTCTTCTCTTTCTGATTTTCGTTTTCAAGTTGTGGTTTCTACCAACAACGCGCCGCCGTAAAAACCTCCCTCCAAGCCCACGTCCTTCGCTGCCGGTTATCGGCCACCTTCACTTACTAAAACATCCCATGCACCGAACCTTCCACGAGTTAGCTAAAAAGTACGGCCCCATCTTTTCTCTCTGGTTCGGTTCCCGTCTGGTGGTGGTCGTCTCATCAGCCTCGGCTGCCGAGGAATGCTTCACCAAAAACGACATCGTTTTTGCCAACCGCCCGAAGCTACTCATGAGTAAGTACTTCGGATATAACTACACAACTCTCGGGCAAGCGCCGTACGGTGACCACTGGCGCAACCTCCGCCGCTTCACAGCCATCGAAATCTTCTCGTCGAACCGTCTCAACATGTTTTTGTCCATGAGAAGAGACGAAACCAAACGGCTACTGGAAAAGCTGTCTCGATCATCGAGTCAAGGGGGGTTCTCGAAGGTAGAACTGAAAACAATGTTTTCAGAGTTGACGTTCAATATTATGATGAGAATGATTGCAGGGAAGCGTTACTACGGTGATGACGTGGAGGACGAGGAAGAAGCGAGGAGGTTTAGGAGGATCATGAAGGAAGCTACATCGTACGCTGGGGCATCGAATCCTGGAGATTTCTTGCCTATCATGAATTGGATCGACGGTGGAGATTTCAAGAATAAAGTGGTGAGTCTCAGTAAAAGGGTTGATGAGTTTATGCAAGGTCTGATTGATGAGCATAGAATCAAGAAGGCTGGTTTGGAGAGCACCAACACCATGATTGATCATTTGCTTTCTCTTCAAGAGTCGCAGCCAGAGTACTACACCGATCAAATAATCAAAGGGGTCATACTGGTCAGTGACTTTTTCTTCTTCTTTTTCTTTTTTTAACTGTTCTTTCTTTTACGTGCATGTGTGTGGATTGTTGACATATTCAAGTATATATTCAACCATGAAAATTCCTTGCTATAAAAATAGAAAAATAAAGAAAGAAAGAAAAAAAAAAAAAAAAAAAAAAACAAAACAAAAAACAAAAGTGTGTGGCTATAGATTGGGTTTTATCTTTTGGAAATCTTAGCACAGATTATAGATAAATATGTCAGGACTTATAACGTTTGATGTGACATTCTTAAATTCAACGAGCTTACAATGAGTATTGGTCTTGTTTATACTCCAATCTCCCATAAACATGCCACGTGTATGGTATACTAGTTTACTTAATTTTAAATAGAAATTATTATTTTTAAATAATTTTCTCTCCTATATAAATTTTTTTAATAAAACATTTTTATTTGAATCAGTCATATTTATTTATAATTGTTTCATTCAGGTCCTGCTATTAGCTGGAACAGACACTTCTTCGGTTACTTTAGAGTGGGCAATGAGCAATTTGGTCAATAACCCAGAAGTCTTGGTAAAGGCTAGAGCTGAACTGGATGATCAAGTGGGCCAAGAACGTTTGATTGATGAACCAGATGTTTTCAAACTACAATATCTTCAGAGTATCATATCAGAGACCCTCCGATTGTACCCGGCAGCCCCACTTCTAGTTCCACACATGTCGTCCGATGATTGCACAGTAGGAGGATACGATGTGCCACGTGACACAATCTTATTGGTCAATGCGTGGGCCATTCATAGGGACCCGAAGCTGTGGGATGAGCCCAATAGTTTCAAGCCTGAGAGATTCGAGATTGGAGATGGTGAGGCCCGAAAGCTAATGCCTTTTGGGCTAGGAAGGAGGTCTTGTCCTGGTTCGGGCCTGGCCCAGCGAGTTGTGGGCTTGGCTTTGGGCTCATTGATTCAGTGTTTTGAGTGGGAGCGAGTTGGTGAAGAGAAAGTTGACATGGCCGAAGGTAGAGGGATCACTATGCCGAAAGTTGACCCACTGGTGGTTCTTTGTAAAGCACGACCCATCACAAACAATGTCCTCGTTGCTGCGTGAATACCTTTATAAGAATGGTTAAATAATTTGTGTGTTATTGTAGGTTGTGTTCTAGAGATAAATTTGTGTGTTTAATATTTTGTAAAATAATATCTGCTTTCAGTGATGATTCCAATTGTTGATAATTAATTTGTTCGAATACCATACTCTAGTTGTTCGTTCTCTGAACCAAGATCTTGATTTGTACTCGATATTTCAAGAATAATCTTTTCTGTCACAGAAAAGATAAACAATTCGGTTAAGTTAGATTCGTGAGATTTTTATTCTATAAAATATTGTGAGCAACATAACATTATATTTTGTATCTATGAAAAACCGAATTAACTGGAATGTTTAAGTAATAGAGATTTGACCAGATGATGAGCCCAGTAAAGTGTGATCTATATTTGTGGGTTTTGTGCACCTTGACTACATCGTATTAATGTAGTACATGGTATTAGCTATTTTATATATGTGGGCCTGGTATTCCTTTTAGGACTAACCATCCTATTAGGGTTGAGAGAATCCTTTATGGGTCAGAATACTTTCGGTAAGTTATACTGTGAAGGGGATCCCTACCCTCACTCATATTAATATGGCAAGTCTCCTTATTGGACTTGGCTAATCGAGTTAGTGAGGAAGATGGTAGAAAACTCTCTCTTTCTTCTTTTTGTTTTTTAGGAAAAGCTCTCAACTCTTAGGAAGCTCTCACTTTCAAAGACTCTTTCAACATCCAACAAAAATTTGACACGACATGGCTGGAAATTCAAGTAAGTACTTTTATTGTTTTGTTTTCATGCTTATGTTTTAATTATGAGTTTTGTACGTATCTATATATGCATAAGACTTGCAATATTATCTAGACTTTAACTCTAAATAACCATGAAAACTTATGTCCTTGTTGTGTTGTTGATCAACTGGTATATGGACGATGCATGACATTTAATTGGTCGCGCTTAAATTGATAATTGTTGTTTTACATACAATTGATATGACACCTTCCTGTAGTTCCTCCGAAGGCTTCATTTCAGTAGGGTGCATTCGAGTTCATAGAGCAATCCATCCACAAAGATATGTTCGTTAATTCCTATATTTTAAGAGCACCTTTCTTTTATACATGTATACAAAGCATGATAGATAACATTATATCTTGGAAATGATTTTGTTGAGATCAAATAAAAACACATGAATATGGATGTGATTCAAGTTTCCATTAAATGATGATCATGTGAGCATATATATTTGATTAGGCTATGTTAGCAGTTAGTTCACTGATCTTTTAGGAAGACAAGGACTTTAAGACATGACTTGGGGGCTGTTTGTTTTTTTCCCAATAAGACTTATTACCTCTTATATCTTAAATTAAGATAAATCAGTTTGTTTGTTTTTTCAACTTATATCTTATTTTAAGATATATATGTCTTTTAGAAAAAGTAAAATTTTTTGACTTTTATCTTATTCAAAAAGTGATACAGTAGAGTTTTTTAATAAATTTCCAAGAATATCTTATAACAATTCATACATTTATGATTTTATCCGCACATAATAAAATATTAAAAATCAATTTTCCAAAAATTCCCTATTTTTGAAGAAACCCTAACACAACCTAATCAATTTTATATTTGTAATAAGTCATCTAAAATGAAAAAAACAAACATATCATAATATCTTAATTTTTAAGACTTATCCATATATCTAATAAATTAAGGTCTTATAAGACTTTAGACAAAAAAACAAACAACCCCTTGGTGTTTTTTAGATGGATTCCTCTGCTTTGATTCATGACTACTGCTTTTGTCTAAAGTTTGTATAAAAAATAAAAATGAAGAAAGGCGTGTGTGGTCTTATGTGATAATCTAAAATATGATAATAAACACTTCTAAATTACTAATTGTTATATATATATATAAAAAAAAAAAAAAAAGATTATTTTTTTTTTTATTATTTTTTTTTTAATGTAGATTCGTGTTATATATATCCTATATTTATCAAAGAGGCTAAATTTTAAAAAAGGGTAGATTTTCATTTGCACATTAGCTGTATTTCCCTCTGTGTCCTTTTTTTCCCCTTTATGAATGACTTTTGAATTCCTTTTTCTCAGATGTGAATGATTGTGATGAATTGCCCTCTCACATTTTTTATTTTTTTATATTTTGAAAATCTAAAAAACTTGAATCTGAAGAAAAATCTGGAAATACATAATATGGAAGAAGAAAATGTTATTAGATTAGATTTGGATGAGCCGGATTTTTTTTTAGTTTTGATAAATCTAAAAAACTAGAATATGAGAAAAATCCAGGAATCCATATGGAAGAAGAACAAATTACCTGAAGAAAAGGTTGTTGGATTGGATTTTGATGATCCAGATTATTAATTTTTTTAGAATTTATAATTTGAAGGAAAATATAGAGATACAACCTATGTCTCCACGTTTTTTTTTTTTTTTTTTAATTTGTAATTTTCAAATTTTTTTTTTACAGTGGAGATCCAAATTTGATTAGCATACTTTTTTTTTAAAAAAAAAAATTTAAACCCAAACCTCACAGGCCCAGTTCATCACTTCATCCAAACCTCAACCAAATCGTCTAAACAAACCTCACAAACCCAGTTCATCACTTCATCCAAACCTCTAAGATCAACAACAAACCTCTAAAATCCATACCCAGTTCATCATCATCATAAACCCATACCAGAAACATAAAATAAAAATTACAAAATTAAAAAAGGATTCTGGATCTCCACCAAATTCAAAGAACAAACCCTCACAGACCTCTCGCTCTGCCACCACCACCACCACCGCTCGCGCCTCTCTCTCGTCTTGTATTCGACTTGCTCAGTTCTGACTCGCACTAGCTCCTCTCCTCCACGTGTGCTCGCCTCTCTGTGGACTGCCTCGCCGCAATGTTCTCCGTCTCGGAGCTCGATCCGGAGCTTCTTTTCAAGAGGGAGTGGGCGGTGGCAGTGATGGAGGGTTTGGGTTTGATGGAGATGGAGGGTGATTGGGCATTTGGTAAAGAGGTTGCTGGTTTTTGTTTTGGTTTTGGGAGGGGATGCTAGATGGAGATTTGATGGTTGGTTTGTTTGGATTTGGGGAAGAAAACTTTTTTTTTTTTTTCTTTGGATTTGTACTTTTTTTTTCTTTGGATCCAGATTGATGGTGTTGAATCTGGACTGATAATGGTGGTGGTGGTGTTGATAATATTCTAGGTTTGGTGAGGATGATGATGATGATGGTGACGAATTGTTGAATTTAGTTTTTATTTTTATTTTATCTTTTTATTTTTAAATTATTTCCATCGTCCATGTATGAGATGGACGGTGGAGATTGAATCAATTTTTCTTTTTCTTTTTTGCCTTTTGTTTTCTTTTTTACTTTAGGAAAAATATATAATTTTTTTGATTGAATATTTTTTCAGACCCATTTATTTACAATTATTGAAGGGCATTAATGTCTTTTATCGTGAAAATTAACAGTCAATGAGAGTTTTAACGGACAGGCTAACGGTAAGGGGGGAAATGAATAATAGTTTCATTTTCAGGGGGAAGAACGGCCATTATTGAAACTAGAGGGGGTAAAGTGTCTAATAAGGCAAACCTCAGGGGGGGAAAATGATTATATCCCAATTTTAATCATATAAATGTCGGTATGCGTAAGAGAGTATGCATTGGATTTTATCGAGTAAAAAAGTCTATAAATAGTCTCAAAATCCTGCTCACCAAGTGCTCACTACTCACAAGTAACAGATAACAACACACAACTTCCAACTATAGCCAAAACGAGAGCTACAACTTAACATGGAAGACACGACATTCTTCTACTCATCTGTCACTCTTCTCTTTCTGATTTTCGTTTTCAAGTTGTGGTTTCTACCAACAACGCGCCGCCGTAAAAACCTCCCTCCAAGCCCACGTCCTTCGCTGCCGGTTATCGGCCACCTTCACTTACTAAAACATCCCATGCACCGAACCTTCCACGAGTTAGCTAAAAAGTACGGCCCCATCTTTTCTCTCCGGTTCGGTTCCCGTCTGGTGGTGGTCGTCTCATCAGCTTCGGCTGCCGAGGAATGCTTCACCAAAAACGACATCGTTTTTGCCAACCGCCCGAAGCTACTCATGAGTAAGTACTTCGGATATAACTACACAACTCTCGCGCAAGCGCCGTACGGCGACCACTGGCGCAACCTCCGCCGCTTCACAGCCATCGAAATCTTCTCGTCGAACCGTCTCAACATGTTTTTGTCCATGAGAAGAGACGAAACCGAACGGCTACTGGAAAAGCTGTCTCGATCATCGAGTCAAGGGGGGTTCTCGAAGGTAGAACTGAAAACAATGTTTTCAGAGTTGACGTTCAATATTATGATGAGAATGATTGCAGGGAAGCGTTACTACGGTGATGACGTGGAGGACGAGGAAGAAGCGAGGAGGTTTAGGAGGATCATGAAGGAAGCTGCATCGTACGGTGGGGCATCGAATCCTGGAGATTTCTTGCCTATCATGAATTGGATCGACGGTGGAGATTTCAAGAATAAAGTGGTGAGTCTCAGTAAAAGGGTTGATGAGTTTCTGCAAGGTCTGATTGATGAGCATAGAATCAAGAAGGCTGGTTTGGAGAGCACCAACACCATGATTGATCATTTGCTTTCTCTTCAAGAGTCGCAGCCAGAGTACTACACCGATCAAATAATCAAAGGGGTCATACTGGTCAGTGACTTTTTCTTTTTCTTTTTCTTTTTCTTTTTCTTTTTTTAACTGTTCTTTCTTTTACATGCATGTGTGTGGATTGTTTACATATTCAAGTATATATTCAACCATGAAAATTCCTTGTTATAAAAATAGAAATTAAAGATAGAAAGAAAAAAATAAAATAAAATAAATTGTGTGGCTATAGATTGGGTTTTATCTTTTGGAAATCTTAGCACAGATAATAGATAAATATGTCTGGCTTATAAAGTTTGATGTGACATTCTTAATTCAATGAGTATTTGTCTTATTTATACTCCAATCTCCCATAAATATGTCATGTGTATGGTATACTACGTTTACTTAATTTTAAATAAAAATTATTATTTTTAAATAATTTTCTCTCCTATATAAATTTTTTTAATATAACATTTTTATTTGAATCAATCATATTTATTTATAATTGTTTCATTCAGGTCCTACTATTAGCTGGAACAGACACTTCTTCGGTTACTTTAGAGTGGGCAATGAGCAATTTGGTCAACAACCCAGAAGTCTTGGAAAAGGCTAGAGCCGAACTGGATGATCAAGTGGGCCAAGCACGCTTGATTGATGAACCAGATGTTTTCAAACTACAATATCTTCAAAGTATCATATCAGAGACCCTCCGATTGTACCCGGCAGCCCCACTTCTAGTTCCACACATGTCGTCCGATGATTGCATGGTAGGAGGATACGATGTGCCACGTGACACAATCTTATTGGTCAACGCATGGGCCATTCATAGGGACCCAAAGCTGTGGGATGAGCCCAATAGTTTCAAGCCCGAGAGATTCGAGATTGGAGATGGTGAGGCCCGAAAGCTGATGCCTTTTGGGCTGGGAAGGAGGTCTTGTCCTGGTTCGGGCTTGGCCCAACGAGTTGTGGGCTTGGCTTTGGGCTCTTTGATTCAGTGTTTTGAGTGGGAGCGAGTTGGTGAAGAGAAAGTTGACATGGCCGAAGGTAGAGGGATCACTATGCCGAAAGTTGACCCACTGGTGGTTCTTTGTAAAGCACGACCCATCACAAACAATGTCCTCGTTGCTGTGTGAATACCTTTATAAGAATGGTTAAATAATTTGTGTGATATTGTAGGTTGTGTTCTAGAGATAAATTTGTGTGTTTAATATTTTGTAAAATAATATCTGCTTTCAGTGACGATTCCAATTGTTGATAATTAATTTGTTCTAATACCATACTCTAGTTGTTCGTTCTCTGAAACAAGATCTTGATTTGTACTCGATATTTCAAGAATAATCTCTTCTGTCACAGAAAAGGTAAACGATTCGGTCAAGTTAGATTTGTGAGATTTTTGTTCTATAGAATATTGTGAGCAATATAACATTATATTTTTTATCTATGAAAAACCGAATTGACTGGAATGTTTAAGTAATAGAGATTTGACTAGATGATAAACCCAGTAAAGTGTGATCTATATTTGTGGGCTTGCTGCACCTTGACTACATTGTATTAATGTAGTATATGGTATGGGCTATTTTATATGTGTGAGTCTGATATTCCTTTTAGGACTAGCCATCCTATTAGGGTTGAGAGAATCCTTTATGGGTCAGGATACTCTCGGTAAGTTATACTGTGAAGGGGGTCTCTACCCTCACTCATATTAATATGGTAAGTCTCCTCATTGGACTTGGCTAATCGAGTTAGTGATGAAGAAGGTAGAAGACACTCTCTTTCTTCTATTTGTCTTTTAGAAAAAGCTCTCAACTCTTAGGAAGCTCTCACTTTCAAAGACTCTTTCAACATCCAACAAAAATTTGACACGACATAGCTGGAAATTCAAGTAAATACTTTTATTGTTTTGTTTTCATGCTTATGTTTTAATTATGAGTTTTGTTTGTATCTATATATGCATAAGACTTACAATATTATCTAGACTTTAACTCTAAATAACCATGAAAACTTATGTCCTTGTTGTGTTGTCGATCAACTGGTACATGGACGATGCATGACATTTAATTGGTCGCGCTTAAATTGATAATTGTTGTTTTACATACAACTGATATGACACCTTCCTGTAGTTCCTCCGAAGGCTTCTTTTCAGGCGGGTGCATTCAAGTTCATAGAGTAATCAATCCACAAAGATATGTTCGTTAATTCCTATATTTTCAGATTACCTTTCTTTTATACATGTATACAAAACATGATAGATAACATTATATATAACATATATATCTTGGAAATGATAACATTATATATATAAAATATATATCAAGTAAAAACACATGAATATGGATGTGATTAAATTTTCCATTAAATGATGATCATGTGAGCATATATATTTGATTAGGCTATGTTAGTTTCGCTGATCTTTTAGGAAGACAGGGACTTTAAGGATTCCTCTGCTTTGATTCATGACTACTGCTTTTGTCTTAAGTTTGTACAAAAAATAAAAATGAAGAAAGGCGTGTGGTCTTATGTGATAATAAACACTTCTAAATTAATTACTAATTGTTATATATATATATATAAAGATTATTTTTTATTTTTTATTTTTTATTTTGTGTAGATTCGTGTTATATATATATATATATCCTCCTATATATATCAAAGAGGCTAAATTTTTCAAAAGGGTAGATTTTCGTTTGCACATTAGCCGTATTTCCCTCTGTGTCCTTTTTTCCCCCTTTATGAATGACTTATGAATTCCTTTTTCTCAGATGTGAATGATTGTGATGAATTGCCCTCTCACATTTTTTATTTTTTATTTTTTGAGAATCTAAAAAACTTGAATCTAAAGAAAAATCTAGAAATACATAATATGGAAGAAGAAAATGTTATTAGATTAGATTTAGATGAGCCGGATTTTTTTTAGTTTTGATAAATCTAAAAAACTAGAATATGAGAAAAATCCAGGAATCCATATGGAAGAAGAACAAATTACTTGAAGAAAATGTTGTTGGATTGGATTTTGATAATCTAGATTATTAATTTTTTAGAATTTATAATTTGAAGAAAAATATAGAGATACAACCTATGTCTCCACGTTTTTTTTTTTTTTTTTTAATTTGTAATTTTCAATTTTTTGTATTTTTTTTTTTACAGTGGAGATCCTTATTTGTTTTCATATATTTATAAATTTTTAAAATCATATATACATTTTTTAACTCATGGGCATTTAGGTATTTGTAGTGGTCAAATCCGGTCAACGGTTAAACTTAACTAGCTTTGACTAACGGTAGGAGAGGTCATTGTCAATTAATGATAAAATTGTTTTTGGTTGTCAAAAACCAAACATCGGGGAGATTAGTTGCAATTTGTTTTATATATTATATTAAAGGTTCAATAATACAAATTTATCACGTGCGTCGTAAGTGCCTCTCCTACTAGTAGTCCCAAAAGCCTCTTGTTTTCTTGTGGAGAGCATGATTATCGATCTGCTTTATGCTTTTCAATTTTAAATGCCACCGTTCACCGTTGATCCCATAAAAAATTAATTAAATTGCAACTTGCCTCAGTTGCATCATACAGTGCGTTTGATTTTGAAGAGTTTACTTTTGTTCATTCCTGAGTGAGTATTACCCTCCTTTAAAAAAAAATGACACGTGTCAATGAAGGGATAAATTTATTCAAACCCAGTTATATTTTAGATAATTTTACCCCTATGTAAACGCATATCATGTGTTTAGAAAGGGGGTAATACTTACCCTTTAAAGGAGGTTGAACAAAAATGGACTCGATTTTGAAAATGGCATGAATATAAAAACTTTTTTTTTATTTTTTATTGCAACTGGTTATTTTATATTCAAAATCTATAATTGACTCGGCCTCCCAAGTTAATGGGGATTGGGGACATTGCCGTTAAAGTATGTGGTGTGTTTTTTTCTCATTGCCATTTAAGTATATGGTGGAAGAAAGAGACCTTCGTTGTATGAAGTATGAACACTTGATAACAATGGATTAGTGGTAAAACGCACTGTTGACGTGTAAAATTCTTCAAAAACAAGTTAAAGAGGTCTAATAACTACACACGATGATAGATTGATTAGTCAATTAAGAAAGAGTGATTAGATGGACTCCTAAGTGTGTGGTTATGCTTAAGAAATAGTACGTATGTGGACATTTGGTTGTCGAACCATGAACTAGACACGTGGTCTCAAACCAAATTTATGATATTAGACCAGCCTATCAGGTTCGGGTTATCGCACCGACACACCACTTTTTTTTTTCTTGGTATCCGTGGGTGTTTAGGCCAACTTACATATACCTCGACTAATCCCACGAAACTCTAAAGTTAATAGCTAGATAAATCTCCAGTGACCCCAAAAGAAACGTTGTTGCCAGAGATTGAACCCATAATATCCGAATTTACGGCTCGCCCCAATGACCAGTGGCGCTACCCCTTGGGGTTCACCGACACACCACACGATTTGTTGAATAATTGAGTCTAGCGTTCCTTGGTTTCCAATAAAATTTCATTATTTAAAAGCAAAGTGTAAAAACCATCGCTCAACGTTTAAAATACAATTTTAGGTCAAAGAATGACAGTCGATATATTGGGTGGTCTTTCTTTGGAGATAACATTGTTTTTCTATATAGAATGAAATCCTTTTTAAGTATACACTCATTATTCTAACAAATTCCAAACATGGAATTTTCTTTGCTATACACATCACTTACTCTTCTCATCTTCATCATCGCTTTCAAATTCTTGCTCCAAACCAGATCATCAAAGCACAAAAACCATCCACCAAGCCCAAGAGCTCTTCCAATTCTAGGCCATCTCCATCTCCTCAAAGAGCCACTTCACAGAACTTTACAAGCTCTTTCAGAGAAACACGGTTCAGTCTTTTCTCTCCGGTTCGGTTCCCGTAACGTAATCGTCGTTTCATCATCTTCAGCAGCCGAAGAATGCTTAAACAAAAACGACGTCGTATTCGCAAACCGTCCTCGTTTAATCATGGGAAAATACATCGGTTACAACAACACCACCATCGCTCTGTCCCCTTACGGTGACCATTGGCGTAACCTTCGCCGACTAAGCGCCGTAGAAATCTTCTCTTCAAATCGCTTGAACATGTTTTTGGGTATTCGAAGAGACGAAATCAACATATTACTTGAAAAGCTATATGGGGTTTCAAGCAACAGTACTGGTTTTGCTAAGGTGGAGCTGAGACCAATGTTTACAGAGCTGACGTTTAACGTTATAATGAGAATGGTGGCAGGGAAAAGGTATCATATCGTAAAAAAATATAAAAGAGAAGAATAATTTTATTTGTAATCATATAAAATGTTTTTTTATAAATTGTAGATAATAATTGGGAGAATCAAATATTCGACAGGTATTACGGCGGTGAAGACGACGGCAAGGAAGCAAGAGAGTTTCGAGAGCTTATAAAAGAGATGTTTGAATATGGAGGGGGGTCGAATCCTGCAGATTTCATGCCGATTTTGGAGTGGTTTGATTATCAGGGACTTGTTCAGAGAGCTGTGAGCATTGGGAAAAGGACGGATTCGTTCTTGCAAGGTTTGATTGATGAACATCGAAAAGCCGCCGCCGCCGCCGATGAAAGCAGAAACACCATGATCAGCCATCTACTTGTTTTGCAGCAGTCGCAGCCTGATTACTACACCGATGAAATCATCAAAGGCCTCATAATTGTAAGTGAAAAATGAAATTCCCTCTCTCTTTCTCTCTTTGAAATTTCTTTGCTAGAGATAAAGAAAGGAAAATTCTTTGTTCGGACGATCCGAAGTTTTTTGTGCAGATCCCTATTGACACCGGTGGAAAATACAGATTTTTTTCATTTTGTACCGGTTGCAATTGAGATTCCATAAGAAAAAGTTCAGAACCGTCATAGCTTGTGAAAATCTGATTGATTTACTATTTACGATTGCAGCAACTTGGATATGATATATTATCCGATTGAAATAGTATTTTCTTACCACCGATCCAAAGACAAAGCCAATTTCTTTAATTTTGAAGGATTATAAATCTTTTAAAATAAATATAAATAATTAAAAAATACGAGATAAAAATGTAAAAAATATACGATATTTAAATAAATAAAAAAATTGGAGACCTTTCGCCCCTCTAGGCGTCCAAGTGGCTTCACTGCCGCACCCCAAAAGAAAAAAAATATATAATGAAAAAAATTACTTAAATGTATTATAATTTTATAATTAAATAAATACGTGTCAGTAACATAAGCATAACAAATTTTATTTGCAGGTTAGGGGAGAATCTAACCCCGCCGACTCTTGGAAAATCCCTTTCAATTCTTATATTTTGTTTAAATTTTTTATGTTTGTTTTTAACAAAATGAAAATTTCAATGGTTGACCCACAAAGTTGATTAAATTTGAAATTTTGGCTTCGTCTTTGTTGCAGGTGATGTTGCTTGCGGCAACAGACACATCAGCTGTGACATTAGAATGGGCAATGTCTAATTTGCTCAACCATCCAGAAGTGTTGAACAAGGCTAGAGTTGAAATAGAAAGTGTACTCAATCCTGATCAGTTGATGAACGAACCAAATATTTCCAAGTTACATTACCTGCAGAATATCATCTCAGAGACCCTCCGATTGTACCCAGCGGCCCCACTCTTGGTCCCACATCTATCGTCCGATGATTGTATCGTACAAGGATACCATATACCACGTGATACAATGTTATTTGTCAACGCATGGGCCATACAAAGAGACCCGAAGTATTGGGATGACGCGACAAGTTTCAAGCCCGAGAGGTTCGAAAGTGGAGAACCCACGGGCTACAACCTAATGCCATTTGGGCTAGGACGACGGGCCTGCCCTGGGGTGGGCCTGGCCCAACGTGTAGTGGGCTTGACTTTGGGCTCATTAATTCAATGTTTTGACTGGGAGAGAGTCGACGGAAAAGAAGTTGACATGAGTGAAGGGAAAGGACTCACCATGCCCAGAGCCGTGCCTTTGGAGGCAATGTGCAAGGCACGCCCCATCCTCAACAAGCGTAGCTGAGGAAGTGTCTGCCCGAAATGAAATATCCTGAAAATTAAATTTGAGTTTACAAAGGATTTGCTATTAATTAAATTAATGTTTAGGTTAATATTTTGTAAAATAATATCGACAATTAGTTATGATTCCTATTGTTGATGTTGAATTTGTGCGCGAAAACCTCTCTACAATTGTTTGTTCTCTTGGATGTTGAGCAATCTAGGATAATTTCTTTGATCATACAAAAGATAAATGATTCAATTAAGGCATGTTCGTAGAGTATTCCATCTACAAGTATATATTCCTTGATGTGATTCCTATATTTTTTAAAGTCAATTAATGTAACTCTCGACTTACCTTCGGATGTTACGTTAAAGCATTTGAACTGTATTCGACAATTATCGAAATAATATCAAATTTTAATGATGTATGAATGCATAAACGCACTAAATGTATTTTTTTTACGCACACATGCATATATGGTTCAAGTTTCCATTAAATAATGAACATATATGTATGTGATCACAGTGAGCACATATGATTAGGCGATGTTAGTTCACTAATCTTTTAGGAAGACAAGGACGTTGAGACATGACTTGGCGTTTTTGATCATGAGATGGATTCCTCTACTTTGATTCATGACTGCTTTTGTCTGAAGTTTGTATAAAAAATGAAAATGAACTGTCGTCTGCTTATGTGATGACTGATGACTGATGAGCTTTAAATTTGATAATAAACTCTTCTAAATTACCAATTGTTTATTTTTTATTTTTTATTTTTATGTTTATTCATAATAGTCCCAAAAGCCTCTTGACACTTGTTTTCACGTGGAAAGCATGATTATGGATCTGCTTTATAGTTTATACTTTTCAATTTTAAATGCAACCATTGATGATTAATTCCATCAAAAATTAATTAAATTGCAATTTGTTCCTCAGTTGCATCATCCGATGCGTTTGATTTTGAACATGGCATGAATATATAGAAAACAATTCCTTATTGCATATGTTGATTTTATAATTAAAACAAATGGACTCGGCCTCCCAAGTTAATGGGAACATTACCATTTAAGTATGTGGTGTGTTCTTTCCCATTGCCATTTAAGTATGTAGCATGGACAATGACTTTGCAACGCAAGCGTTTAGAAGAAATTAGGCCAACGAAGACCTAATAACAATATATACCACCGTATAATGTGGTTTAATAGTAAATCGTGTTGTTGACAACTGAAATTCGTCAACAACAAATCTTATGGGTTAGACAACTACACGAGCTGAAAGGATTGAATAGTCAACCAAAAATACTGGCTATAAGGACTTTTGAGTGTGTGCTTCATGGATTGAATGTAAATATATATGTGATTGTCAGACCATTGACACCGTTGAGATTTTTTTTTGACAAGGACAAAGATCCTCTATTGAGCTTTTTGAAAGTAAGGGGTACACGAGCTACAAATTAATGCAATTTTGACTGGGACGATGGGCCTGCCCTGGAGTGGGCCTGGCCCAACGTGTACTGGGCTTGACTTTAGGCTCATTAATTCAGTGTTTTGACCGGGAGAGAGTCGACGAGTCGTGCCGTTGGAGAGTCTTTCTCTAAAGCTGCTGCTTAGAAGCTTACCAATTTGCTCGATATTGTTATTGTTTCTTCAAAAAAAAAAAAAAAAAGGTTTGTCACAATTTTTCTTTGTTGAATTATTATTTAATTAGTTTCTTTGTATTTATTCAACCGTTTATACATTAAACTTCAACGTGAGAATTTGTTTGGAAACTAAGGAAGTGTAGAAACGAACCACACACACACACAAAAAAAAAATAATAATAATAATAAAAAGATAAATAATTAAATTAAGGGTCAATGATTTCTAGAGGTATTGATTTGGTGAAGTAGTCCCTAAATGGTCATAAAAATTTCAAAATGGCTTAAATTAGACATTTTATAGAAAGAAAATATCAATTATTGCCACTTTGTCTATTAATTATTTGAAGTGCTTCTGTCATAACCTGTTAAAATAGAGGTCAAAACAGTAAAACAAGAAACGGCAATATTGTAAAATCATCAAGTCACTATCTTAACAGATTTTTGACTGGTTTTTTAGCTATATTTTGACTATATTTTGAGTTGATTCTGAACAGTAACTTTACTCTAAATAGAACTTTTCATGACTAAATTTTGTTTAAAATTTCTTTAAATCAGATTCATAATTGAGAAAATAATTTAACAATCTGTCATTTCCATTCAAACAAACAATTTTTACAAACTAACAATTTGATCCTTTCATTTCAATTCAAACATGTAGGTTTTGAAACAAAAATAGGTGCAGCAGAAGGGTGGCCTAGATTAATTTTCTATAAAAACAAAATCGTTTTACTAATCATTTCGATCATATTGATTCTATTATTTAATTTAAAGGAAGTAAATAATGAAATCGTTACCCTGCTTGCTTTTAAAAGAATAGAAGTCGAGAGAAAGATAAGTTAGAGATGGAGGTAATGATTAATGTCAATAATTCATTTAAAATAAAAAATAAAAAATTAATCAAATCATTACTTTATACATATAATTATATAATTATATAATATAAAAATAATAAATTAATCAAATCATTACTTTATATATAATTAAATTATCAAAAGGGCATAAAATATTGCCTATAAAATTCTTTATAGGTGTCATGCTACAGATAACGGCAGCTTTCTGTTAGATTTTGACAGAATGACTACCAACGAATAATGTTTTATCGAAATAGTGATTTTGGAACAATTTAAATAGTGAATGATTTTTTTGAGGCTCCACCCACTAATTAATAGTGTCTAGTGTTATTTTCTCTTAAATTAATTTTATCATAGCAACCTCTCACGTTCGAGTCACAATTCGTCCCACCACAGGATTTCTTGAAAAATATGTGGTGGTTGTAAACTCATATCAACATTGTGTGGTAGTCTCTCTTCAAAGATAACAATAATCTATAATAACAATAATGTAAGGGGGGCCCATTGGGGACATGGCCCCCACAACCAATTAAAAAAAAAATCAATTGTATAAAACCAGGGTTGGCCCTGGGATTTTCGAGGCTCGAGACGAACTATAAAAAATGAGGCCCTCGATACTTTTCGTACGTATGTTTACTTGATTTTTTTAAAAGGGAGTTCAAAATAAAAAAAGATTTAATCTTTGAAATTTGAATAAAAACTTATATTTGAAGAGAACAAATTCTACCATGTATATCACATCCAAAAAACATCATGCATGCATAAGTGAAAGATCACTTTAATTAAATAGCAAATTTCACCGAACTGTTATGAGGTTTGCTAGTTAATTGACACTCACTCCCCTGCTGTTAATCAAACTTAACCGTTAACAATGTTTGATTGACAAAATTAAGGATATTTTCATAATTTCAAATTTATTTTAAAAAATAAAAAGTTAGAATTTTGTTGTAAGAAAAAACTGCACACACAAATCTAAACACACAGATAATATGAAAGCAATAAGAAGAAAAAAGACGACACCAAAGATTTTACGTGGTTCAGCAATTTGCCTACGTCCATGGAGCGCACTGCACCCAATCCACTACTTTCAGAATTGATTATAATCTCTCAGTCTCTCTACAATTTGCTCTCTATCCCTCTAGCAATTTTTCTCACACACATTAGGGTTTACATAATGGTGGTATTTATATGGGAGCACTAGGGTTGGCCAAATCCTAATTATGATCTATTTCCTTTTTCCTTTTTCCTTTTTTTTTTTTTTTTTTTTAATTGTACAAAATCTTATTTCACACGGATTTATGCGTGACCGCTGTAGGTATCACAGCGCTCCTCACAGCGCTCTTCACAGCGTATATCTCTGTGATAACATCGCTCTCAAAGCCGTTATCGAAATTCACAGCACAACACACAACGTGAAGCTCTGATGTCTTAACCGCTCTCGAAATACACAGCGCAATACGCAGTGTTCATTCTTTAATGTCATACCGCTGCCATTACCGCTTTGAAAGCCAAAGCGCAATGCACAGTGGTTGGCCGCTACACATTCCGTTGTCATTGCAAAGCTTCAAACCGATGTGTATCACACAACGTGAAGCAATCAATTTCAAACAAGCTTCCTTTGTTGACGTCGCTGTGCATTAGTCCAATTGCACACAAAAGCTTACTATTGTCTTTAGCCAATTTGTTGACTTTGATGATAATTCTTCACACTTCCCCAACAACTTGCTTTAATTAATTTCATTGTTGATTTGAAGTCTTCACCAATAATCCCAACAAATTTGATCTCTTCAAATGTAATTTTAAAATTCTACCATGTATCACAAGTTTGATAAAAACTTGATCTCTTATAATCTTCCAAACCCTATCACATCCGGAAAACAACATTTATGAACATCGTGCATACACAATTGCATATTAAAGGTCATTTTAATTAAAGAGCAAATATCACCAAATTGTTATGAGGTTTGCTAGTTAATTGACACTCACCTCCCATGCCGTTAGTCAAACTTAACTGTTAACCATGTTTGATAGACAAAATTAAGGGTATTTTCATCATTTCAAACTTATTTTTTTTAAAAAAAGTTAGAATTTGTTCTCTTCAAATATAATTTTAAAATTCTACCCTTTACCACAAGTTTGACAAAAACTTGTTAAATTCTACCCTGTATCACAAGTTTGATAAAAACTTGCTCTCTTCAAATATAATTTTAAAATTCTATCTCGTATCACAAATTTGACAAAAACTTGCTCTCTTATAATCTTCCAAACTCCATCACATCCAAAAAACAGCATTTATGAACATCATGCATGCACAATTACATATTAATGGTCATCAAGTAAGCATACATAGGTCTAGATACTCTATGTATGCTTACTTGATTATTATTTTTCTCTGATAAATACTTGTAAAAATTAATATAATAACTCAAACTCAATACTATAACACAATAAAATAGTAACTAAATAGTACTAATTTAACCTTACATAAAAAATGAGATTTTTCGAAAAAAAAAAAAAATATTGATTTAATTACCTTCAAAATAATGACTTTTAATTTTTCGTATCAAAAGAGTTTTTTTTTTTTTTTAGATATAAAAGAAGATTATTTATGACAAAGATGAGTATTGCTAGATTCAATCCATTGACACCCTTGATCCAATGTTATTGTAAGAAATGATAAATGAGTTTCTATTGGTGGGCCTTTTAAAAAAAATTATTTGTATATAATTAGCCATTTTTAAAGTCATTTATAGGTTGAGTTTTCATTGGTGGGCCTTTTGAAAAAATAAATAAATTATGTGTATAGTAAGCCATTTTAAAGTAATTTATGAGCCTATTTTGTTTAAAATCTTATATGGACTATATTTTAAAATTAGAGTGTCGATATTTGCACCCCTAAAAAACTGTATGTGCACCCCTATTTGTATGTACACCCCTAAAAAAATTTAAAAATATGAAATCTTGTAAGCACACCCCACATATTGTCAAATATGCCCTTTCTTTTATTTTTATTTTTAAATCTAAGAGTTGACATTAAATAGCTATTTTTCTTTATTTTACTTAAAACAAAATAAAAAACAAATAAACAACAACAAAAAGAAATATACAGATCTGATTTGTGTTCATCCTTCTCCTGTATTGTTAATTATATTTTTAAGTAACTTTTTTATTGTTAATTATTATTTCCTTTGTGAGGTGGAGAGATAATGTTAGTGTTCTTTTTTTTTTCTGCGTTGTTGGTGTTAATATTAATGTTAGTGTTCTTATTATTATTTTTTTCTGTGTTGTTGGTGTTAATATAAATGTGTGTGTTCTGCGTTGTTGGTGTTACTATATAATGTTAGTGTTCTTATTATTATTTTCTGCATTGTTGGTGTTAGTGTGTGTGTGTTCTGTGGTGTTGGTGTTAAACTGTTAATATATAATGTTAGTGTTCTTATTAATTTTTTTTTGTTTCTTCGTTGTTGGTGTTAATTTATGTGTGTGTGTGGAGCCACACTCCTCCAAAATTTTCGATGAGTTTTCCATCTGTTCTAGAGAGTCAAGTCAATCCTCCATTTTTTTTTTCTTAAGAGAATGGACTGATATTGAGTTTTCCATTTTTGATTTGTGTTTTTGTTTTTCTTTACTATTTTTAATTTGATTTAGTTAGTTTTTTTATTTATTTTTATTTTTTTATTTTGAAAAGGATTTAGTTAGTTAAAATTCGAAAAAGTAAATAGTTATAAGAAATTATTATATTTTGAATTAAAATATTAATAATTTAATTTAAGGGTATTGTTGGAATTTTAAAAATATATAAATTTGGGGTGTACATACAGTTTTATAGGGGTGCAAATATCGCCACTCTTAAAATTAATACCTTTTAACTATAATTTGGGGGCCCTTTACAATCGGGAGTTCTAGACGGTTGCTTCACTAGGCCCCCCCTAGGGTCGGGCCTGTATATAACATTAAAATGTTAAACCAATAAAAAATATATATATTGTACATAAAATGTGATATATATACAAAATGTGTGATAATATTATCTTGTCCCTTTATTATTTTTATAATATAAATTAACTAATAATTTTTGTTTTCATAATTCTATTAACCATGAAAATAAGAAGCAAAATCAATCCATTTTAATATTTTAATTTTCTATTATTTCATATATTATAAACTAATCTAGTGTGTATTATATAATATATATATATATATATATATATTTTTACTGGTTTCACTAGAACAAACTAAGTAAATATTGAACTCTTATAGCTACTACCTATATTATTTATTTTGTTAGGTTAATTATTAATATGATTTTGATGAATTTATTTTATTAGTTTATTATTTAAATTTTGTTCAAAATTATTATAAGTTAGTTTGATTTGACATGAATATTATAAAATCAAGTTACAAGTATGTAAATAATTGTGATTTAAATATATCAATGGTATAATAATATTTTAATTAAGTTATTCAAATTTATATTTTATAAACCGGGAACTATTAAAATATTATTTTCAGTTATGCATACCGTTAAGAATAGGCATAGGTTTTGCAACAAAATAAAGTTGTTTTATCATACACTCTTTAATTATGTAATTGAAATGAAAATTAGGAATAAATTGGTTATAAATAATTTTCTATTTTCTAGATATAAAATAGACTTGTTACATTTTAATTAGTTAATATCTATATTATTTATTTATTTGTATTATTACTTTTAACATTGAACGGTATCATATTTTGTTAAAAAGTATCGGGTGCGGGATTCCACACTTTTTATTATGCATGACTTCTATTGATATTATTTAAAGATTCCGTGACCTACAATATTAATTTTGGTTCACCATTATCACACACACACACCCCCCCCCCACCCCGCACACACACACACACAAAAAAATAAAATAAAATAAAAAAATAATAATAAATAAATCCTGGCTTCGTACTTACAAGTAACCTTCAAATCTTATATGAGTAACACTTCATATATATATAGAATGCAATTCTTCTAAATATACACTCATTATTCTAACAAATCCAATTAAACATGGAATTTTCTTTGCTATACTCATCACTTTCTCTTCTGATTTTTCTCGTAGCTTTCAAATTGTTTCTCCAAATCAGATCATCAAACCATAAAAACCATCCACCAAGCCCAAGAGCTCTTCCAATTCTTGGTCATCTCCATCTCCTCAAAAAAAGAGCCACTTCACAGAACTCTACACGCTCTTTCAGAGAAATACGGGTCCATCTTTTCTCTCCGGTTTGGATCCCGTAATGTAATCGTGGTGTCATCACCATCAGCAGCCGAAGAATGCTTAAACAAAAACGATGTCGTTTTCGCAAACCGTCCTCGTTTAATAACGGGCAAATACATCGGCTACAACAACACCACCATGGTTTCATCCTCCTACGGTGATCATTGGCGCAATCTTCGCCGAATAAGCGCCGTTGAAATCTTCTCTTCGAGTCGTCTCAACATGTTCTTGGGGATTCGAAGAGAAGAAATCAAAATATTACTTGAAATGCTGTATGGGGTTTCTATTTTTGCTATAATTTGTTTATCTTTAAAAACTTGCAATTCAGTAATATTCTTTAAATTTATTATTTATATTATCTCTGAGTATAGATTTTAACATTTAAAAGGTATATAAATTTAAATTTAAGAATTTATTTTAATTTTTTCGAATTGCATGATAAGTCGCATGGTAAATTTTAATATGATTACTACTTATCAATTGTTGTTGTTAGTTTTATTAGTTAAGAATTTATATTGCAATAAGAAATTTTTCAATGGAATTAGTTAAATATTTCTTATTAGGTTCTATCGTAATTTTTTTTTATTTAATTATATATATATATAATTGGAAAAAAAAAATTTCTCTTTTAGGGTCTCAAAATCTGTTGAGCCGTCCATGGTTTCAAGCAACGGTGGTTTTGTTAAGGTGGAGCTGAGACCGATGTTTTCAGAGCTGTCGTTTAACATCGTAATGAGGATGGTGACGGGGAAAAGGTATTACGGCGGCAAAGACGGAGGAGAGGAAGGAAAGGAGTTTCGGGAGCTTATAGAAGAGACGTTTGAATATGCAGGGGGGTCGAATCCTGCAGATTTCTTACCGATTTTGAAGTGGTTTGATTATCAGGGACTTGTTAAGAGAGCTGTGAGTATTGGGAAAAAGATGGATTCGTTCTTGCAAGGTTTGATTGATGAACATCGAAACGCCGCCGCCACCGCTGAAGAAAGCAGAAACACCATGATCAGCCATCTACTTGTTTTGCAGCAATCACAGCCTGATTACTATACTGATGAAATCATCAAAGGCCTCGTAAATGTAAGTGAAAAAAAAAAAAAAAAAAAACCCCTTCTCCCTATTACAGAATCATTTAATTTGCTTTCTCTCTTTCAAATTTATTTTCTAAATATAGAAAAAAGGAAATTCTCTAGACTATCTGAAATTTTTCGTGGAGATCCTATCGTTAACCATGTAAAAAATACAGATTTTTTCATTTTACAACAGTGCAAATTAAGATTCCTAAAAAAAAAAATACCCAACTTGAGATAAACCTTCAAAACCTTTTCTTTTTATCAAATAACTGCTGTATATAAATCTTAAAATTGGATGGAACTTTTAGTGACATTTCATTTCATGTAATGTATTGAAAAATGTTACTGTTAGAAAATTAAATGTTCCGTAAAAAAAATTATCACCGCCCAATGTATCTTATTGCCTTGTTGGTAATATCGTTTATTCAACCGGGTAAAATCCCAACCGTCACCACATGTGGCATATAAATAAATAAATATGTGTAAATAACATAAGCATGAAACATTTAATTTGCAGGTGATATTGCTTGGGGCAACAGACACGTCGGCAGTGACATTAGAATGGACTATGTCTAATTTGCTCAACCATCCAAGTGTGTTTAAAAAGGCTAGAGCAGAAATAGAAAGTGTATTGGATCCTGATCAGTTGATGGACGAACCAGATCTTTCCAAATTACATTACTTACAGAATATCATCTTAGAGACCCTTCGATTTTACCCAACAGGCCCACTCTTGATACCACATCTATCGTCAGATGATTGTACGGTAGAAGGATACCATATACCACGTGATACAATGTTAATTGTCAATGCATGGGCCATACAAAGAGACCCGAAGTATTGGGATGACCCGACAAGTTTTAAGCCCGAGAGGCTTGAAAGCGGAGAATCCATGGGCTACAAGTTAATGCCATTTGGGCATGGACGACGGGCTTGTCCTGGAGAGGGCATGGCCCAAAGTGTATTGGGCTTGACTTTGGGCTTATTAATTCAATGTTTTGATTGGACGAGAGTCGACGATAAAGAAGTTGACATGAGGGATGGGAAGGGACTCACCATGCCAAGAGTCGTGCCGTTGGAGGCCATGTGTAAGGCCCGCCCTATCTTCAACAAGGCTTTCTCTAAAGCTGCTGCTGCTTAGAAGCTTCTTTTGATAATGATGATAATGTAATGGTAATGGTGTGTTTGGTATGACTTTTCTAGTAGAACTTCTATAGTAGATTTTTTATAATAGAGCTTTTATTGAGTAGAATTTTTAACAATATATATATATATATATAAATTACAAAAAAGGTTGTATTTTTAAAAATAGCTTTTGGTTATATAAATTACAAATAATGTGTTGACAATGTGTTTAATGAAAGAGTTGTATGCTGGAATAACTCAAATTTATAAAAGGTAATTGAGACAATTCATATATTTTAAAAAACTTTTTTGGGAAAGCCCAATAGCTTTTGCAAAAAAAAAAAAAAAAAAAAAAAAAAAACTTCTAACATTAAAAATGCATTTTGGAGTACCCTTACGACAGTCATACCAGACATACACCTAGTAACCTTTGTTATAAAACCAGCTTATAAGGAGATGATGTCAAATGAGCTATTTGATTTTTTGAAGGTTTAAAGAAAAATAATTTAATTTAAAGTGTTATAATTAATATTTATGGTTAATTTTGACATATTATATATGATAAAGAGTAAATTATTAAATTTCAAAAAAAAAAATTTATGGTGTATGTGTGGGGAGTATAAATAATTGTGTAGAGTACTATTTTGGATGACGATAAAGACACCCAAGATATGATGTTGATAATTTTTTTTATTTTTTTTTTTAACAACATGCATGATGATGTTGATCTATTTTCTGTAGTTGAAATTGAATTTTTTTTTTTTTTTTTTTTTTACTAAAGTTGAAATTGAATTAATTATATATAATTAATGTATAATCAATGCACATATCATATATAATCTCAACCATCAAAATGTTGTCTTTGAAAACTTTAGCACGGCGCGGACTTGAAAATCACGTGCTCAAGTCAAGCTTTTGCTTTACCTTTTCCTTTTCCTTTTCTTGCGTCACATTCCATATACTTTACTTACATCCTTGAGTAGTTGAGCATCTTAATTGCAGATTCTCATCTCAAGAACTATTGTCATCCATCCACTTAATTACACCATGTATCTTTGATCTCCAAATCTCAACTCTTCAATTCTATCTCTGCAATAGCTTTTCATAGCTTTCATGGACAAATTTCAACCCCGCAAAATCATGAAATCTATACTACTTCCTCTGGTTTTTCTCTTCCAATTCTCATCAATTTTGCTTATCTCTTCAGCTTACACTCTCCCAGATAAGTACTTCATCAACTGTGGTTCAGAGACCAACATAAAATCCGTCAATCATCGGGTATTCACGGGGGACCTGAATTCCGGTTCCGTCTCCTTCACAAAAAAGGACAGCAGCCAAGTTCTAGACAACAAGCAGGTGGCAGGACAAGCACCAACAACTATCTATCAAACTGCAAGAGTTTTCAGACAAACTTCTTTGTATGAATTTAAAATCACCAACACTAGTACTACTTATCTGGTACGTCTTCATTTCTTCGCTTTTCCCTCTACAATCAATCTCTCCACAGCTGTTTTCGATGTTTCGACTTCAGAGTTTTCTCTGCTACGTAATTTCACTTTCCGAAATAGTACTAATGCTCCTACCACAAAGGAGTTTCTTTTCAACATCACTTCAGGAAAATTCGATATCTATTTCGTACCTCAAGCGTCGTCTTTCGCATTTGTTAATGCCATTGAAGTCTTTCCTGCCCCTGAAAGTTTCATTACTGATACCGCTCTGCATATTACTTCTTCTGGAAGTAATAGAAATTACACGGAAATATTTTCGAAAGTTTTGTATACAATTCATAGAATCAATGTTGGAGGTCTTACAGTTACAGAAGCTAATGATACTCTGTGGAGGAACTGGGTTCCGGATGATAGTTATTTGTTCAACTCAAACACAGCAAAAAATAGCACTTACACGGGAAAGCCTAATTATAAGGGGAGAGTTAATAAATATACTGCCCCGGATTTCGTCTACCAAACTTTGAAACAGATGAACATAGTTGTTGGCAGCCCAAGCAATAATTTCAACATAACCTGGAATTTTAGAGTGAGTAAGAACACTAGCCACTTCGTTCGCGTTCACTTTTGCGACACTGTTAGTCCATCGTTGAATCTTCTGACCTTCAATCTGTTTATTGCTGGCAAGTTCAGAAAGGAAATCAATACCTATGATGAAGGTAATTATCAGTTAGCAGCTCCTTTTTACTTTGATTTCGTAGTCGATTCAGATGATTCTGGAATTCTGAATATAAGTGTAGGACCTAATACAACAAGTGATTTGAAGACGGCATTTTTGAATGGTCTGGAGATTATGGAAATAATGGAGAAATCGGTTTCTGAAGCTCCTGTGATAAATAATGGGACAAAGAAAGGACTTGTCTTGGTTGTGGTTGTTTCAGTTCTCGGAGGTTTGGTTTTTATTGGTGTTCTTGCAGTTTTTATATTTTTTGGTCTGAAAAAATACAGGATGGGTTGTTGGTCACCACCCACCAATGGTTCGAATTCTCTGATCCTTGGATTGAAAGTTCCTTTCGGTGAAATTCAGTTCGCAACGAAAAATTTCGATAGCAAGTTAGTGATTGGTAAAGGTGGATTTGGGACTGTCTACAAAGGAATTTTCAGGAATGGTGTGAAAGTAGCCGTGAAACGAAGCCAACCAGGATCAGGCCAAGGCTTTTCGGAATTCCAGACAGAAATAATGGTCTTGTCCAAAATTCACAACCGCCATCTTGTTTCCTTGATCGGGTATTGTGACGAGAGGTCTGAGATGATACTGGTTTACGAATTCATGGAAAAAGGGACTTTGAAAGATCATCTATACGATTCCAAGTTCCCTTGCTTGTCCTGGAAGCAAAGACTTGAAATCTGCGTTGGTGCAGCCAGAGGTCTTCAATATCTACACGAAGGTTCAGATGTGGGAATCATTCACCGTGACGTTAAACCAACAAACATCTTGCTAGACGAAAACCTCGTCGCGAAAGTTGCTGATTTTGGCCTTTCAAGGTCAGGCCCTCCTGATCATGATCAAACCCATGTCAGCACAGCTGTGAAAGGCACTTTCGGCTACCTTGATCCGGAATACTTCTGGACCCAACGATTGACAGAGAAATCTGATGTTTACTCATTTGGGGTTGTTCTTCTTGAAGTTCTATGTGCAAGACCAGCCATCGATCCATTGCTCCCGAGCGATCAAGTGAATTTAGCTGATTGGGGAAAGCTTTGCAAGAACAAAGGGTGTCTTGAAGACATTGTAGACCCTTTAATAAAGGACCAGATCAATCCAAATTCATTGAAGAAATTCGCCGAGACGTTCGAGAAATGCTTGCAAGAAGACAGCTCCGACAGGCCTACAATGGAAGATGTATTGTGGGACTTGGAATATGCATTGCAGCTTCAACAAAGTCCAACAAAAAGAGAGCCACATGAGGACAGCACAACTGATGCTTCAAATGTCTTAACATTGCCTACTGTCAGGCGTGTTCCTTCACTTGGCGAGTCAATAGTTGTTGAAGATTGATGTAGGAGATATACTGTTAATTGTATTAGGCTTGTAAATTAGACTTGGGCTTTAGGTTTGTGAGGTGGCCATATATATACCACTCTATAGCATTGTAAAAAAGTGGTTGAATATTGTTGATATTTCCTGATATAGAATTGTAGAGCAGAGCTCTCTTCTTCTTCTTGTTACCATGGATTTCAAAGGTTTATAAAGACTTCCTATGTCAAAGATAGTGTGCTCAATTCGGACAGTTTGAACATATCAGAAAGTGAAGTTTTCTCCCAATTGAGAATTGCAAATGCTAGGTAAAATTCCTTCGTTTGTGAGTTTTCTCCCAACATATCAGAAAGTGATCGATGTTGATCTATTTTCTGTAGTTGAAATTGAATTAATTATATATAATTAATGTGTAATCAATGCACATATCATATATAATCTCAACCATCAAAATTTTGTCTTTGAAAACCTGGCATGATCATGTGATACACATGTACTGGAAATGATTTTGTTGAGATAAAACAAGAACACATGGGGTACCACACGCAGATGTTACCATCACCTTATATCTGTATCACGTTATCATGCCAGATTTTCAAAGACAACATTTTGATGGTTGAGATTACATATGATATGTGCATCAATTATACATTAATTATATATACTTAATTCAATTTCAACTACTATAGAAAATATATCATCATGCAAGTTACTAAACGAGTGTCCTAGCCTTCACTAGTGTTGTTATTTGCAGGTGATGTTGCTTGCGGCAACAGACACATCAGCAGTGACATTAGAATGGGTAATATCTAATTTGCTCAACCATCCTGAAGTGTTGAACAAGGCTAGAGCCGAAATAGAAAATATACTCGATCATGATCGGTCGATGGACGAACCAGATCTTTCTAAATTACATTATCTGCAGAATATCATTTTATAGAATAGACCCTCTGATTGTATCCAACGGCCCTGTAATGACCCCGCACATCTCAAGTGGGTTCCACGACCCACTGTCTTGATGAGATCCGGATACGTCATTAATATTACAAATTATTTAACTTTTAGCTTCTCTCACTTTGGCTCGAACCTGGTACTTATATCATTCTTTGCCAAAGTGAGTACCATTGAGCTGATCAGCACAAGTGATGTCATTCATTGGCTATTTAACAATTAGCACTAATTACTAATATTAAAATTATCAATTAACAATGGAAATGGATAAGTACAATGTAGAATTTCGATGCTTGAATTATTATTAAGCAAAGTCACATACGCATGTCAATTATTTTACCACCAAACCCATCCTTATCCAATCTTACTAATATGATATTCCATAAAGGAATTATATATTTAATGCAAAAGTTTATAAAAAAGTTTACTTACATGACAACATTTCATGTTGATTTGACGTACAATAATTTTTTTTTTTTTTTTGATAAACAGTAGCTACAACTCAATAAAGAGAAAGATCAATACCACTAGGCTTGCAATTTAGTCAAACCTTTTTCCTCTATCGAAGAAAAAGCCAGACCAGCACCAAGTCTGTGCCAGTCTAGGGGCGGCACAATGACGGGCAGCCCTCTTTAAAAAAATTAAATATATAAAAGGTTAATTACAGAAACAGCCTTTAAGGTTTGGTAATATTACATGAATATGATGTTTGTCTATATTTAATGAAATGTAAATATTTTGCTATTCAAAGTAAGCGGTAAAAATACACATAATATATATAACTTTTAATATTATAGAATTAAGTCATTTGTAAGTTTAAATAATTTTTTTTTTTTGAACTACAAATTTAAATAATTGTTGATATATAAATTTTATAATATATTTTATATTATTTAGTAGTCCATTAAAAAATTAAACAAATAATATCATCAAGAATCATATAAAAATTTTATTATTCTTAATCAATGGCTTGTATGTCTTGCACTGAATTTTATTACATCAATGTGCATGGAAGAGGAAAAATGAAAAATCACAAGAGTTTTCTCTGCATTGCACATCAAATTTAATAAATTTAGTGTGAGAGTTTGTAAGTCATTAATTAAGCATCAGAAAATATTAAACAAAAGCAGATAAATCCAATTATTGATAACTAATGAGTTGTCTTTGTAATTTAATAAGGGAAAAAAAAAAAGAAGAAGACATTTATGTATATAATTTAACCTGCGCAGCAAATATTTCCTAAGTACGCTCCTCGTAATGACAGTTTAAAACCCCAATCTCTCTACACAAAGCTTTTACATCATCTAAAAGAGTTCTTGTTATATGTGTGTTCCAACCTTCAACTCTTTTTTTAGGTCCATTGATATTGAATTAATCGAATGTACTTTTAACACTTGTTCTACTTTTAAAAGACCCTACGTTGTATCACCGGATCTTAATTTTTATATAAATGTATTTATAAAAAACTTTACTTATTCACCTTGAGAATACCTGAAGTTAGAGTTGCCATCGCACATGCATTTCAAAAAAGAAAATGTTGATGCACAACCTCCTTTATTGACTCTGCACATATTTAATTTAATAGATCTAACCATCCTCCCTCATTTACCACCGACCACCAAACCAAATTGGGCTGTCAATGGCATACACTTCACTACATACACATTTGATTGGTATTATATTGTTAGGCTGATGTTACATTGAATATCTCGACCAATGTTTAAAGACTTTTTTTTATTGAACCTGAGAAATTTATACAAAAGCAGCTAAACGTATTCATCATCTTCAAACAGCAGAGGGAATCCAGTCATTTGTTGCAGGATTGCTCGTGAAATTTGGTCTCTGATGATCTCCACCTCCATGTCCACTTCCAAACTGATCAATATCATATCCATTTTCTTTACTATCACTTCCTTCCTTGATCACCACTCTAATAAACCCACTTCCAGTCTGTTACATTTTAATCAATCAATCAATCATTCTAATCACACACACAAACACAAAATCTCAACAACAACAAAAAAGAAAAAAAGCTAAATATAAAAAGGCTGAAATAGCTGAACCGTGTGATGCTGTTTGTCAATGGAAACCAACTCTTTGTAGTACTCTGTCTCCACAAACTCTTCTTGCACCATCGCTCCTTGATCTCCTGAATATTTAAGTACCTGCCACAGTGCCACCAATACAATAAACAAATTATGAAAACAAAAAAAAAAAATCTGAATCTTAAAAGTTATAGAATTCAGATTTCAGACCTGAGATTGAGACAGAAGGGATCTGAGCTTGTCAAGTTGAGGACTGTTTTGTTCTGTAGTGGTAGTGGACATATCATCCGTTGAAGGGTTGTTGGCGGCTGCTGATTGGTGATCTGGTTCGCTTCTGTTGGGCTTGGTGGGTCGTTTTGGGGCCATGGATTCGAACTGAGACCTGATCTGATTAGCGATCATCAGCTGTTGCTCTGCATCCAAAACCTCGTCGCTCCGGCTTGGTTTAGTCACCGTCCATTGACCCACCATCTTCTTACTTCTTTTTTTGATTAGTGGTTTTATTCTATTGATGTTGAACAAACAAACAACTCTACTTTTTTTTTCTTTTTCTTTTTCTTTTTTTTTTGAATAAACAAACAACTCTACTTAATTTCTCTTTTGAGTGCTTTATAGGGCAGGCAATCCACTGTATATAAAGTGCAAAAGAATTAGGTGGCAAGAAATTGAAACTAGGACCACCAAGCAACTAACCAACGTGGCTTGGTGTTAAATAGCATAAGACAATTTCTCAGGATTTTACTCGCTATACGCTGTCTATACGTATAGATATATCAATCAAACCCGATTGGACTTCAAGATGTTTTCACTTTTTATAGTGGGTTTGGATTTTCCACCACCAGCCCACCAGGGTATTGTAAATAAATTATCATATTTACATATTAAATCATAAATTGTGAAGGGACTCTTCCACTGTCGCGGAGTTATAATCTCAACCATGCTTGTGGAATCTAATCTCATTCGATTTTGACAAACCATTAACCCATAATGTTGTCCATCTTTTTTTTTTTTTTTTTTTTAATCAATCAAGCTAATATCGTTATGTCCAGACTAGAACTTAACACATAATGTTGTCCTTTTTTATTTTTATTTATTTATTTTTTTTTTATTAATCTAATGTCGTTATGTCCCGACTAGAACTTAACCCATAGTTGTCCGCCTTTTTTTTTTTTTTTTTTTTTTAAAAAATCTAATATCGTTATGTTACACACACACAAAAAAAAAGTTTTCAAACTTTGTGAAATAATAACACACACACAGAGTTTTCAAACTTTGTGAAATAATAAACTTGTGTTTATATTTTGAATTTTTTTTTCATTTTGGCCTCCCCATAATTTTTGTATTTAGTTTGTATTTCTGGCTTCACCATTGGTCCCGTCAGACTCTGGCCTATAATGTAAGCTATTTATTATTATTATTTTATTTTTTAAAAAAAGAGATGGGTTTGGATTTTTATTATAATATAGAATGTTTGAATGTTTGCATTCCTCTAAAACCGCATGTACACCCCAAATTTATATATTTTCAAAATTTCAACATTACCCTTGAATTTAATTATTCATATTTTATTTCAAACAAATAATAATTTTTAATAACTATTTTACTTTTTTTTTTTTGAATTTTTAACTAACTAAATCAAATTAAAAAAAAAAAGTAAAAAAAAAAATAATAAAGAAAAACGAAAACCCAAATCAATTCAATCTACAAATTAACTCCGGAGATGGAAATTCAACCCTTTTGCCATGATCACATGTTGAGTTTAGTTTATGTGATTTGAGTGAGATGAAAGAGCCCAATACACACGCAAAGAATATGGGTTGCATGAGGAAATAGAAGATTCGTCTCGTCTAATCTGGAATGGATCCTCCCATGTACATATACATATACAGTATCTATATTGCATTATATTTTATAATTTTGTTATTTTAACTATTTTAAAAAAATTAAAAGAAATGACATATTTGGTAATGTGGGGTGTGAAGGAGTAATTACAAAATTGCATCTGTTAAAAATATTTAAAGGAGTGTACATACAGAAAAAGATGTACATACAATTTCTGAGGGATGTAAATATCATTAATCAAATGTAAAATATGAACCATTTCAGCCCATATGATGGTTTTTAATGGGCTTTACGGTCCATAATCCCACAGCATGGTTGAAATTTGATCTCTGTATATCTGAAGAAGAAGACCAAGAACAACAATTTTGACTAAAAAACATCACCATCCTTCTGTAGATTCCCGTGAAAAATCTTGTCACTTTTGCACGGCGAGGACTTGAAAATCACGTGCTCAAGTCAAGCTTTTGCTTTACCTTTTCCTTTTCCTTTTCCTGCTTCGCATTCCATTTAATTTACATTCTTGAGTAGTTGAGTAACTTAATTGCAGATTCTCATCTCGATAACTATTGTCATCCATCCACTTAAAGTTCCATGTATGTTGATAAAATAAGATTCCTTCAATTTCCATGGAAAAGCTTCACTTTTTCTTCATCAACATGTTTTTCCTTGTCTTTCTTCTCCAATTCACTTTCCTGACAGCCGACACTCCTCCACAGAATTACTTATTCATCAACTGTGGATCAAAATCCCCCGTTAAAGTTGACGAACGGATCTTTGTTGGCGACATGATCATCAATTCCGGCCACTCTTTCGCGGTAGGAAAAATCGAGCCTATACAAGAACACCCCAATTCATCATCATCAACAGACACAGCAACTCTGTATCAAACAGCCAGAGTTTTCAAACAGAGATCATCATATGAATTCGATGTTACTGAAAAGGGCACATACATGGTACGACTCCATTTTTATGTATTCACATCGAAGAAAATTGATCTGGGTGATGCTCAATTCAACGTTTCAGCTTCAAGAATTTCACTCTTATCTAATTTCAGGATCCTTAAAAACACTAGTACTTTACCTGTAATTAAGGAATTTCTACTCACAGTCAATGTAGGAAAGTTCAGGATCAATTTCATACCAGTTCATGAAAAATCTTTCGCTTTCGTAAACGCCATAGAAGTCCTTCTTACCCATCAAAACTACGGTCTGGCAAGTTCGGTTAATCCGCCTCCTCAAGTAACTTCTAAAGGAAGCAATGGTACTTACCACAATTTGCTATCTGGGGTTTTACAAACCATTCACAGGATCAACATTGGAGGTTCATTTCTTGACGCTAGTGACGATACAGTTCTCTGGAGGAATTGGATTTCAGATGAAAAAAATCTACTTCCAGGGAGTTCTGTAAAAAACTGTCCTGCTACAAGTTATGCTCTAAAGTTTGAGGATAAAGAAGACGCCTTGTATTATGCTCCGGAACTTGTCTACTTGACTTGCAGAGAATTAATTCTAAATGATGGTCAGAGATCTAATGTTTCCAGTTGGCGTTTTGCAGTGAATAAGAATGCTAGACATCTTGTTCGGGTACACTTCTGTGACTTTTTAACCAAATCAATTCATGCTAATGATTTCAGCTTTTTTATTTACAATTCATTCAATAAAACAATCAATCCTTATAATAAGGATATTCCATTTGGTGTCCCGTTCTATTATGACTTCGTTGTTGATTCAGATGATTCTGGATTTTTAAATATCAGTATAAGTCCCCAAGACCTAGGGGATTCTATGAATGAAATTGCATACCTGAATGGGTTGGAGATTATGGAATTCCTGAAGGAACCAGGCATGGAACTGGGTTCGCTTCCTGTGCAAGGCACGCAGAATAAGAAGAGATTATTGATTATTGTTGGTTCAATTTGTGGAGTGGCTGTCGTCTTCATATCGATAATGGGATTTTTCTGGGGTCGTAAATGCTGGAAAGCAAAGCAGGTTGAAAAGATCATAGTTTCACAGGCTATGCCTTCTTATGCAGATGGTAGAACTGTCCATGCCTCCTTTGCTTTCAACTTAAACCAGCTGAAATTAAAGATACCTTTTTCAGAAATTTTGGAGGCAACTCAGAATTTCAACAATAAATTCTTGATTGGGGAAGGCGGGTTTGGTAAAGTTTACAAAGGAATTCTGAAGAGTGGTATGAAAGTAGCTGTAAAATGAAGTGATTCAAAACACGGCCAAGGCATTCCTGAATTCCAAACTGAGGTATTGCTATTATCAAGAATTCGCCATCGCAATCTTGTTTCCTTGATTGGATATTGCAATGAGGGTTCTGAGATGATTCTAGTCTACGAATTCATGGCGAAGGGGGCTTTGAGAGATCATCTCTACAGCTTGAATGAGTATGACAACTCGGAGAAATCAATCACACAACCCAAATTGAGTTGGAGTCAAAGGCTTGAAATTTGCATTAATTCCGCCCAGGGTCTTCACTATCTTCACTCAGGTTCAGATGGAGGAATCACCCACCACGATGTTAAGTCAACGAACATCTTGCTCGATGAAAACTACGTGGCTAAAATTGTTGATTTCGGCCTTTCAAGATCAAGTCCTCTGGAGGGAGATAGTTTCAGTATTGGCATAAAAGGAAGCTTTGGTTATCTTGATCCCGAGTACTTTAAGACTCTTCAGTTTACAGATAAATCTGATGTATATTCTTTCGGCGTGGTCCTTCTCGAAGTGCTTTGTGCAAGACCGGCTATTGCTACCACAACGCGAATGGAGGAGATAAATTTAGCCGATTGGGGGCTGTTTCGGCTGAACAAAGGGCAATTTGAAGAAATAGTTGATCCTTTTCTGTTGGGGAAAATTAACCCAAATTCATTGAGAAAATTCGGTGAAATAGTCGAAAAGTGTTTGAAACAAAATGGAGACGACAGACCTACTATGCGCGACGTGTACTGGGACTTGATATACGCTTTGCAGTTGCAACAAACGCCGATGCAAGCAAATCCATTTGATGACAGCACAAAAGATACTTCAATAGAGTTGGAATTCCTGCTCCCAGCTGGGTACTTGCATTCAAATAACTTTCCTGCTGATCAGGAAGAGGTGACCATGACCTTGGAAGTGGACGATGCTTCGTATACAACATCTCGTAAATCGTTCTCCCGATCAAGGATTGGTTGCTGTTGCCGGATAATCTCAACTGGTTAGAAATGTGTTCCTGTTTAGTTGCTACAACTTCTGTTACAATGTTTAGTGTGCTTTTTGAGATGTACTTGTTATAAGAGTCAAATTTCTTTCTTTATTTTCTTCCAACACTTGGTTTTTTGGGATGTTTTGTTATAATTAGAGAAAGAATCCATATAATTTTCAAAAAGAAAATTAAAAGACAACCAACCAACTAACCAACGTGGCTTGGTGTTAAATAGCATAAGACAATATCTCAGGATTTTACTCAATATACACTGTCTATACGTATAGATATATCAATCAAACCCGATTGGACTTCAAGATGTTTTCACTTTTTATAGTGGGTTTGGATTTTCCACCACCAGCCCACCAGGGTATTGTAAATAAATTATCATATTTGCATATTAAATCATAAATTGTTATGGGACGCTTCAATGTCGTGGAGTTATAATCTCAATCATGTTTGTGGAATCTAATCTCGTTCGATTATGACAAACCATTAACCCATAATGTTGTCCGCTTTTTATTTATTTATTTATTTATTTATTTTTAATCTAATATCGTTATGTCCCCGAAAATGTTTTCATAGTTTTATATAAAAACTTTGTGAAATAATAAAATTTGTTTATATTTTGAATTTTTTTTTTCATTTTGGCCTTCTCATAATTTTTTTATTTTATTTTGTATTTCTAGCTTCACCATTGGTCTCGACAGACTCTGGCCTATAATGTTAGATATTTTTTTATTATTTTATTTTTTTAATAAAAAAAGAGATGGGTTTGGATTTTTATTATAATACATATATATATATATATTTTTTATGGAAAGGGCACCTGAAAACCTGGAAAACCAGATCCAGGGCAAGGTTACAACCATAACTGGGACTCCACAAATAAAGCCAATTGAGCACAAGCACAGAACAGAGTCCCACAACGGGAGAAAAACGCCCACACAGAAGTGGGAATACAACCCAAACAGAAAACAAAACAAACTGGAAACACAACTAAACAAAACGAGCTGAAACTGATCCGGAGGAGAGACCAGGCCGCCGGAGAAGACCCACCAGGACGCCGCCGACCAAGCAGAGATGTCGGAGATGCCCGATCAAAACCCCAAACCACCATACCAATCAAACCTCCACCAGTTCCGAAGCCCGGCGCCGCAAAGCATAAAACCGACCAAGCCAAACACCAAGATCAGCGAGGGAGGTCGCCAAAGCTGCCGGCGGTGTCCCGACGGAGAGGACGGGGTCGGAAGACCATCGATCTAGACAACTCACGCCGAATCACACCAGATCTGGCCAGAACCAAGAGGATCGGCCGATCTAACAGCTGCCGCCGTCGTCTGGACAAAACGTCCCGCTCGGTGACGCGAGAGAGACTTCCAGGCGACGGACAGGGCCGTCGTAACAGCCGCCGGTGACCCCTGCTGACCGGGAAAGCCTAGCACGAGGAGGAGGAAGATCGCCCTCCGGGACGACGTCGCCGCCGGCTCCCGCTGCCACAGCGAGAAACCAACGACGGAACGGAGAAGAAGAGTGACCGCTGCTTCTAGTTACAGAGAAAAGAGAGAGAGAAAAATATCTAAGAGAGAAGACCTTGTCTTGATTTTTATTATAATATAGAATGTCTTAATGTTTGCATTCCTCTAAAATCTCATTTACACCCCAAATTTATATATTTTCAAAATGTCAACATTACCCTTGAATTTAATTATTAATATTTTATTTCAAACAACTAATAATTTTTAATAACTATTTTACTTTTTTTTTTTAATTTTTAACTAACTAAATCAAATTAAAAAAAATAATAAAAATAATAAAGAAAAACGAAAACCCAAATCAATTCAATCTGCAAATTAACTCCGGAGATGGAAATTCAACCCTTTTGCCATAATCACATGTTGAGTTTAGTTTATGTGATTTGAGTGAGATGAAAGAGCCCAATACACACGGCGAAGAATATGGGTTGCATGAGGAAATAGAAGATTCCTCTCATCTACTGGTAATCTGGAATGGATCCTCCCATGTCCCATATACAGTATCTATATTGCATTATATTTTATAATTTTGTTATTTAAAATATTTTAAAAAAATTAAAAGGAATGACATATTTGGTAATGTGTGGGGTGTGAAGGTGTGATTACAAAATTTCATCTTTTAAAAATATTTAAAGGAGTGTACATACAAAAATAGATGCATATATAATTTTTGAGGAGTGTAAATATCATTAATAAAATGTAAAATATGAGCCATTTCAGCCCATATGATGGTTTTTAATGGGCTTTACGGTCCATAATCCCACAGCATGGTTGAAACTCGATCTCTGTATATCTGAAGAAGAAGACCAAAAACAACAATTTTGACTAAAAAACATCACCATCCTTCTGTAGACTCCCGTGAAAAATCTTGTCACTTTAGCACGACGTGGACTTGAAAATCACGTGCTCAAGTCAAGCTTTTGCTTTACCTTTTCCATTTCCTTTTCCTGATTCGCATTCCATTTAATTTACATTCTTGAGTAGTTGAGTATCTTAATTGCAGATTCTCATCTCAACAACTACTGTCATCCATCCACTTAAAGTTCCATGTATGTTGATAAAATAAGATTCCTTCAATTTCCATGGAAAAGCTTCACTTTTTCTTCATCAACATGTTTTTCCTTGTCTTTCTTCTCCAATTCACTTTCCTGACAGCCGACACTCCTCCAGACAATTACTTATTCATCAACTGTGGATCAAAATCCCCCGTTAACGTTGACGAACGGATCTTTGTTGGCGACATGATCATCAATTCCGGCCACTCTTTCGCGGTAGGAAAAAGCGAGCCTATCCAAGAACACCCCAATTCATCATCATCAACAGACACAGCAACTCTGTATCAAACAGCCAGAGTTTTCAAACAGAGATCATCATATGAATTCAATGTTACTGAAAAGGGCACATACATGGTACGACTCCATTTTTATGTATTCGCATCGAAGAAAATTGGTCTGGGTGATTCTCAGTTCAACGTTTCAGCTTCAAGAATTTCACTCTTATCGAATTTCAGGATCCTGAAAAACACTAGTACTTTACCTGTAATTAAGGAATTTCTACTCACAGTCAATGTAGGAAAGTTCAGGATCAATTTCATACCAGTTCATGAAAAATCTTTCGCTTTTGTAAACGCCATAGAAGTCCTTCTTACCCATCGAAACTACGGTCTGGCAAGTTCGGATGATCCGCCTCCTCAAGTAACTTCTAAAGGAAGCAATGGTACTTACCACAATTTGCTATCTGGGGTTTTACAAACCATTCACAGGATCAACATTGGAGGTTCATTTCTTGACGCTAGTGACGATACAGTTCTCTGGAGGAATTGGATTTCAGATGAAAAAAACCTACTTCCAGGGAGTTCTGTAAAAAACTGTCCTGCTACAGGTTCTCCTCTTAAGTTTTGGGATAAAGAAGACGCCTTGTATTATGCTCCGAAACTTGTCTACTTGACTTGCAGAGAATTAAATCTAAGCGATGGTCAGAGATCTAATGTTTCCAGTTGGCGCTTTGCAGTGAATAAGAATGCTAGACATCTTGTTCGGGTACACTTCTGTGACTTTTTAACCATAACACTTAATGTTAATGATTTCAGCTTTTTTATTTACAATTCATTCAATCAAACTATTAATCCTTATAATGATAAGAATATTACCGCACCTGGTGTCCCGTTCTATTATGACTTCGTTGTTGATTCAGATGATTCTGGATTTTTAAATATCAGTATAAGTCCCCAAGAGGATTCTATGAGTAAAATTGCATACCTGAATGGGTTGGAGATTATGGAATTCCTGAAGGAATCAGGCATGGAACTGGGTTCGCTTCCTGTGCAAGGCATGCAGAATAAGAAGAGATTATTGATTATTATTGGTTCAATTGGCGGAGTGACTATCGTCTTCGTATCGATAATGGGATTTTTCTGGGGTCGTAAATGCTGGAAAGTGAAGCAGGTGGAAAAGATCATAGTTTCACAGGCTATGCCTTCTTATGAAGATGGTAGAACTGTCCATGCCTCACCTGCTTTCAACTTAAACCAGCTGAAATTAAAGATACCTTTTTCAGAAATTTTGGAGGCAACTCAGAATTTCAACAATAAATTCTTGATTGGGGAAGGCGGGTTTGGTAAAGTTTACGAAGGAATTCTGAAGAGTGGTGTGAAAGTAGCTGTAAAACGAAGTGATTCAAAACACGGCCAAGGCCTTCCTGAATTCCAAACTGAGGTATTGCTATTATCTAGAATTCGCCATCGCAATCTTGTTTCCTTGATTGGATATTGCAACGAGGGTTCTGAGATGATTCTAGTCTATGAATTCCTGGCAAAGGGGGCTTTGAGAGATCATCTCTACAGCTTGAATGAGTATGACAACTCGGAGAAATCAATCACACAACCCAAATTGAGTTGGAGTCAAAGGCTTGAAATTTGCATTGGTTCCGCCCAGGGTCTTCACTATCTTCACTCAGGTTCAGATGGAGGAATCACCCACCGCGATGTTAAGTCAACAAACATCTTGCTCGATGAAAACTACGTGGCTAAAGTTGCTGATTTCGGCCTTTCAAGATCAAGTCCTCTGGAGGGAGATAGTTTCAGTATGGGCATAAAAGGAAGCTTTGGTTATCTTGATCCCGAGTACTTTAAGACTCTTCAGTTTACAGATAAATCTGATGTATATTCTTTCGGCGTGGTCCTTCTCGAAGTGCTTTGTGCAAGACCGGCTATTGCTACCACACCGCGAATGGAGGAGATAAATTTTGCCGATTGGGGGCTGTTTTGGCTGAACAAAGGGCAAATTGAAGAAATAGTTGATCCTTTTCTGTTGGGGAAAATTAACCCAAATTCATTGAGAACATTCGGTGAAATAGTCGAAAAGTGTTTGAAACAAAATGGAGACAACAGACCTACTATGCGTGACGTGTACTGGGACTTGATATACGCATTGCAGTTGCAACAAACGCCGGTGCAAGCAAATCCATTTGATGACAGCACAAAAGATACTTCAATAGAGTTGGAATTCCTCCCAGCTTGGTACTTGCATTCAAATAACTTTCCTGATGATCAGGAAGAGGTGACCATGAGCGTGGAAGTGGACGATGCTTCGTATACAACATCTCGTAAATCGTTCTCCCAATCTAGGATTGATTGATGTTGCCGGATAATCTCAACCGGTTAGAAATGTGTTCCTGTTTAGTTGCTACAACTTGTGATACAATGTTTAGTGTACTTTTTGAGATGTACTTGTTATAAGAGTCAATTTCTTTCTTTTTTTTCTTCTAACACTTGGTATTTTGGGATGTTTTGTTATAATTAGAGAAAGAATCCATATAATTTTCAAAAAGAAAATTAGAATTTTTTCAAACACCAGATTTCAGATATTAAAAAAATAAAATAAATAAATAAATAAATAAAGACTCGGAGACTACATAGAAATAGCAAAAATCGGAAGCAAAAAACCTGAAGCAAGAGACAGAGAGATGTTGGCTGTTGAGTTCAATCTTCAAAGTAATGATTTTCGAAATGAAATAAATAAATGAATAATAAATGAATAATAATAATAATAATAATAATAATAATAATAATAATAAACATAAAAAAAATAAACTAGTATTGAACTTCTGATTTATGAATGAGCTATTAAACTAGTTCAGTTTTGCGGGCCGGGCCCAAACTAATTTAAGCTATTGGGCCTATTAAAATGATTAGGCCCATAACTGGTGTACACCATGTCAGTAAACAAATTGATGACATGTGTAAGCATGTCATCACGAATGGCCAACCTGTCATGACACGTCATCCTTGAGTTGCTCGGGTATAGAGATGCACATTTCCCCCCGGGGCCCCAATTTTCCCCGTCCCCATCCCCATTTGGGGATTTTTTTTTTGGGAAAAATGGGGAAATGGGGAGGGATGAGGATGAAAATTATCCCCAAATTGAAATGGGAATGGGGAGGGGGGACCCCTCCCCATCCCCATTTCCCCATTTTCCCCACAATTATGTTGAAATGGGGATGGGGATGGGGGGGAGGTCCCCCATCCCCATTTCCCCATTTCCCCCAATTATATATAATAATATAAATATAATTATAATATATATATTTTTTTTATTTTTTTTATTCTTTGAAAACCTAACTCCCTAACCCTAAGTATATATACAATTTTACTCATTTTAACTTCAAGATCTAAAACCTTAAACATAAAGTTGCTCTCATTTTCTCAACAATTAGTTGTTACTGTAATGAACTTGTGAATTTTAAAACACTTTATTTTGTATTTGTAATGCACTAATGAATTTTATTTTATATTTGTAATGGAATGTTTGATTTTTCAGTTTAATTTGTAATTTTTATTCAAATGGGGGAACGGGGGAACGGGGAAACGGGAAAAAACGGGAAAATTGGGGAATTGGGGATGGGGATGAATATAGGTCCCCCCAAAATTCCCCATCCCCATTTTCCCCAAATGGGGAAATGGGGAGGGATGGGGGAAGGGTCTAGGTAGTGGGGATGGGAATGGGGATGGGGGGACCTATATCCATCCTCATTCCCCAAACGTGCATATCTACTCGGGTATATATGCAAAATCAGCAAATTAGGTACATTGTTGACGTAAATGAACACGTCATCAAGTTTGGCTGATGAGTACGGCCACCTCAACGATGAAAGGTTACTCATATGGAAAGACGTATCAGCCAATTAAATGATGTGTTTGATAATATCAGTTAAGTTAGATGACATGTCTTATCAAGTATGCCACTCCACGCTTTCGTTTCCAGACACGTCAGCCATTTCAAGTGACATGCCCAATCACTTCAAAAAAGTCGCTAAAAAATAAAAATCTAATAAACCCTAAAATCGCTAAAATGACAAAGAAGAAGATTGAAGAAGAAGACGAACAAGGAGAAAGAAAATGGATAACAAGAAAGAGAGAAGCCGAAATCGAACAATTACAGGTTTTATTGTACAGGTGATGTTTTACTGTATTGAAGAACTTTTTTTTGATGCTTATTACTTGTAGTGTTAATTTGTGCATTTTTTAATTATATGATCCCAAATACGTAGTTTAATTTGAAGCCATAGAACTGGACCAGTAGAAGAAATCCATATAAAATAGAAAATCATTTTTTTTTTTCTATCTGTTGGAATTTTAAATATCAATAATGCTAAACATCTCACTTAAAGTCCCATCTTTTTCATCCCATTACATGTGGCATATGAGGTGTCAAATTGTGAGTGGATATATATTAATGATGATTTATCTCACCTACCATTGATATTTATTCGGGAAGAACTCCAAAGATGAAAGAAAATAATACATTTCCATTTTTCTCTTTAGACAATTAAATATCAAGTAGACAATCAAAAATCAGTCCAAACGATATGACAAGTGAGTTGTTATTACCATATCATTTACCGTATCATCATATAATTTGTGTAGTGATGACAACTTTTCACATATTATTTAAGTTGAATTTTGGATTAACTTTTTAGATTTTATAATATTACTCTTTTATTGTACTGATCAAGTGATGTCATTCATTGGCTATTTAACAATTAGCACTAATTACTACTATTAAAATTGTCAATTAACAATGGAAATGGATAAGTACACTGTAGAATTTCTATGCTCGAATTATTATTAAGCAAAGTCGCATACGCATGTCAATTATTTTACCACCAAACCCATCCTTATCCAATCTTACTATTATGATATTCCAAAAAATAATTATATACTTTATGAAAAAGTTTATTAAAAAGTTTACTTAGATGACAATATTTCATGTTGATTTGACGCACAATAATTTCGATACATCCCTTAAAATGGATAAAACCTTTTGGATCTTATTAATCAAGAGTTCTTGTTATACGTACGTTCCAACCTTGAACTCCTTTTTTTTAGGTTCATTGATATTGAATCAATCGAACGTACATTCAAGACTTGTTCTACTTTTAAAAGACCCTGCATTATATCACCAGATCCTGATTTTTTTTTTCATATATAAATGTATTTATGAAAAAGTATACTTATATATTCACCTTGACAAAGTCTCAGATTAGAGTTGCCATTGCATATGTATTTCAAAAAAACAAAATGTTGATGCACAACCTCCCTTATTGACTCTGCACATATTTAATTTAATAGATCTAACCACTCTCGCTCATTTCCTACCGACCACCAAAACAAATTGGACTGTTAATGGCATACACTTCACTACATAAACATTTGATTGGTATATATTGTTAGGCTGATGTTACATTGAATATCTTGACCAATGTTTAAAGGCTTTTTTTTTATTGAACCTGAGAAATTTATACAAAAGCAGCTAAACGTATTCATCATCTTCAAACAGCAGAGGGAATCCAGTCATTTGTTGCAGGATTGCTCTTGAAATTTGGTCTCTGGTGATCTCCACTTCCATGTCCACTTCCAAACTGATCAATATCATATCCATTTTCTTCACTATCACTTCCTTCCTTGATCACCACTCTAATAAACCCACTTCCAGTCTGTTACATTTTAATTAATCAAACAATCAATCAATCATTCAAATCATTCAAATCACACACACAAACACAAAATCTCAAAAAAAAAAAAAAAAAAGAAGCTAGATATATAAAGGTTGAAATAGCTGAACCGTGTGATGCTGTTTGTCAATGGAAACCAACTCTTTGTAGTACTCTGTCTCCACAAACTCTTCTTGCACCATCGCTCCTTGATCTCCTGAATATTTAAGTACCTGCCACAGTGCCACCAATACAATAAACAAATTATGAAAACAAAAAAAAAAAAATCTGAATCTTAAAAGTTATAGAATTCAGATTTCAGACCTGAGATTGAGACAGAAGGGATCTGAGCTTGTCAAGTTGAGGACTGTTTTGTTCTGTAGTGGTAGTGGACATATCATCCGTTGAAGGGTTGTTGGCGGCTGCTGATTGGTGATCTGGTTCGCTTCTGTTGGGCTTGGTGGGTCGTTTTGGGGCCATGGATTCGAACTGAAACCTGATCTGATTAGCGATCATCAGCTGTTGCTCTGCATCCAAAACCTCGTCGCTCCGGCTTGGTTTAGTCACCGTCCATTGACCCACCATCTTCTTACTTCTTTCTTTGATTAGTGGTTTTATTCTATTGATGTTGAACAAACAAACAAACAACACTACTTAATTTCTCTTTTGAGTGCTTGATAGGCCGGCAATCCACTGTATATATAGTGCAAAAGAATTAGGTGGCAAGAAATTGAAACTAGGAGTCTAGGACCACCAACCTAGGGGTGACGCGGTTCCGGTTCCGGTTCCGGTTCCTCGGTTGGGTGGTCCGGTTCCGGAACCGCCGGTTCCGATTCCGGTTCTGAACCGGAATTTTTTTTTTTTTTTTTTATTTTTATTTTTTTTCCTTTGTTAATAAAAAAAATAATAATTTAGACTTGTATAAATGTATAGTTGTATTGTAAGTTGTAGTTGTAAATAAAGTATTAAAATAAAAATAAACAAAATGACAAATTACAAAATTAAATTAAAATAAAAATAAACAAAATGACAAATTACAATATTAAATAAAAATAAAAATAAACAAAATGACAAATTATAAATTACATTTCATTGGGTATTTGGGAATTAGGTCACCCAAAATTCGATAATAAATAAATGACAAATTACAAAATTAAATTAAAATAAAACTAAAAATAAATGTAAAGTTATTAGCCTTGCACTTAATTTTTACCACAATTAAGTTGCCTACGTATCCTCTTGGGGGATTTAGAGGAATCAAAGGCCACGTAGTTCTTTTACCTTTTATTGCATGTTTGGCGCCATCTGTATTCTGTAGTCTGTAGACTTTGTACTCTGTACTCTGTACTCTGTACTCTGTACTATAAATCTGCTATTCCGGCCCCGCTGCTCCTGTATCAGGTTCGTTGTCTTTGAAGAAGTCGTATGTTGGGTCTTGTTGAAGTTCTTGTTGTCTGTATTGTGCTTTTGTCCAATCATCTACACAAACTTGCATTTGTAGTGATTTTGGAGTTAAGCAAGAACGCTGTTCATCTAGAATATTTCCTCCAGCACTGAACTCTTGTTCCACTGCCACTGTAGAAACTGGTGTTGAAAAAATATTTTTGGCTATCATAGTCATGATTGGATAGTACACTGCGTGCTCTTTCTAATATTGTAAGATTTCAAATTTTTTCCCTGGCGCATCTTCTATAAACTCATAAGGAGTATTTAGATAAGATTCCAGCTCGGAATACTTATCGGTGTTTGATGAAGAAGCACATCTAGGTTTTTTGGATTTTTTGGATAACATACTATACCCTAACTCTATAAATCTGGAGGAGGAGGATTTTGGGGCCTGAGATGTAGTTTGTGTATGTGTAACATCTAAGTTCAGTGACGATCCATAAATTGTAAAATATTCATCATATAAATTATACAATAATTTCTTAACTCTAACACAACATGCTTCAATATCATATTGCATTTTTAAACCTTCGACCCCATAATAACCTTTTAGATAATAAGACATACTCTCTAATTTACAACGTGGATCAAAAATCATGGCAATCAAATAAATATTTGGAATCTCTGCATAATAATTCAACAATTTTAGCTTCATAGCATGAACGGCTTCCCCTATTGATATGTCGGATTCACAATGACAAAATGCACCAGCAATATTAATACTTTCAAAAATAAATAAATGAGTTGTAGGATAATAAACACCAGATAAATTTTGTGTAGCATTATTAAAGATGGATAACAAATTGAAAACGTTGTAACAAGCATCTCAATGTAATTGATAAAGTTGAAGGTGGGTAACATGAAATTGAATAAAAGAAACTAATAAATCCCTATATTCATAACTTTGAGCAATCAATTTATAAGTAGAATTCCAACGTGTTGGAACATCACGAGAAAATCTAATGACACGTCTACCATTTTGTTTACAATATTTTACCCATGCATTCATTGTATAAGAATGTTTCCACAAATACATTAGAGCTTTTTTAATAAGTAGAATAAAATGTTCAAGAGTTTCTAATCCTTTTTTAACACATAAATTTAAAACATGGCATGCACATCTTTGATGAAAAAATGTACCACCAAGATAAGGTTTGCATAAATCAAGTAAAGATGGAATAGTAGCGGTATTGGCAGAAGCATTATCAAAACCAATTGCAAAAATTTTGCTTTCAATTTTATACTCTGCAAAAATAATTCTAAGCTGTCTAAAAATATTATGAGCAGTATGTGTATCATCAAAAACTCTAAATACAAGAATTCTTTTTTGAATAGTCCATGTATCATCCATAAAATGGCAAGTGACACCCAAGTATGAATGCGATTTCCAATGGTCAGTCCATATGTCGGCATATACGGAAACACGACCGATATATTTATCAAAAATTCTTTCTAACTTCTTTTTTTCTTTTAAATAAATCTTTTCAAGTGTTGATGTGAGCGTGGTTCTAGGAACACGGCATGCTGCAGGGTTTAATGATTTTCGACAATAATTAACAAAACCAACCCTTTCACCAAAACTGAATGATAGGTGTTCTACTGCTACCATTCTTGCTAATTCTTCTCTATTTTGTTCATCAGTATAACGAAATAATTGTTGGTTAGGAGTAGCGTACCTGGGAATTTGTGTTTGTGACCTCGATCTGGTCTCTGCTTCTGGATGTTTAGCTAAAATATGCTTCCGATAACTGCCATGTCCTCCAGATTTATGCCACTTATATACTTTGCTGCAGTAATTGCAAGCCACTACAAAGCTCCCATCTTCTTGCCCAATTTTCTTCATATGTTTTGTGAAGAGATCAGATTTGCTTTGCCTCTGTATCAGATCTTCTTGCTCTCCTGGTTCCTGAACTTCCCGTGGATCAAATCTAAAATCTGTAGGTGTATCAATATAAGGCATATTATCTGATTGGCTTGTCAAATTGGGGTCGGGGGGATGGTCATCGAGATCGGGTTCTGAAATTATTAGAGGGGGAGTAGGAGAGTTTAGACCTAGGTCTTCAGCATAGGCCCGATGTTGCAAATACTCGTGATAGGCGGTGTCGTCACGACCGAGATTATCGATCATAGGACCCTTACTTCTCATCGAAATTGAACGCCTAGGACCGTCATGACCGTGACCCCTTCCACTTCCACTTCCACTTGCCATTTAAAAATTGAATTGTAAAATAAATTGGAAATAAAATTAAATGCAAAATTGCAAATAAAATAAATTGGAAATAAAATATATTGCAAATGAAATAAATATTAAAAACTTAGTAATTGACAATATTAAATATTTGGAAACTTGGAGAGTTGGAGAATAGAAAGAGAAATTAGAAATTTAGAATTGGCAATAAAATAAATTGCAAATAAAATTAATTACAAATAAAATATATCAGAAATAAAATAAATTGGAAATAAAATATATTGCAAATGAAATAAATATTAAAAACTTACTAATTGACAATATTAAATATTTGGAAACTTGGAGTTGGAGAGTTGGAGAATTGAGAGAGAAATTAGAATTAGAGAGAATTGGGAGGAAATAATTGTGAGGAAAAATGAAAGGGGGGTGGGGTGGTAATTTATAAAAAAAAAAAAAAAAAAATTTGAAAGACAACCGTTGGAGCCCCCAACGGCCTGCTGACGTCAGCAGACCGTTGTCTCCAACGGTAATTTCAAAATTTTTTTTTTTTTTTATTTTTTAAAAAAGGAACCGGCCGATTCAAAACCAGAACCAGAACCGGAATCCGGTTTGGAACCGACCGGCTCCGAAAAATGTGGAACCAGAACCGGTTTAGACCGGTTCCGATTTCGGTTTTCCCGGTTCCGGTTCCGACCGGTTCCTCCTGTTCGAACCAGAACCGGGTCAGGTCTGACCAACCAACTAACCAACGTGGCTTGGTGTTAAATAGCATAAGACAATATCTCAGGATTCGATTCAAAATACACTGTCTATACGTATAGATATATCAATGAAACCCTATTGGACTCCAAGATGTTTTCACTTTTTATAGCGGGTATGGATTTTCCACCAATAGCCCACCAGGGTATTGTAAATAAATGATCATATTTACGTATTAAATCATAAATTGTGAAGGGACTCTTTCACTGTCGTAGAGTTATAATCTCAACCATGCTTGTGGAATATAATCTCGTTCGATTTTGACAAACCATTAACCCATAATGTTATCTGCTTTTTTTTTTTCTTTCTTTTTTTTATATAAAAAATCTAATATCGTTATGTCCTAACCAGGGCACACCCCCCGGGGGAAAATGTTTTCATAGTTTTATATAAAAACTTTGTAAAATAATAAAATTGTGTTTATATTTTGAATTTTTTTTTTCACTGTGGCCTCCCCATAATTTTTTTATTTTGTATTTCTAGTTTCACCATTGGTCCCGACAGACTCTGGCCTATAATGTCAGCTATTTTTTTTTTTTTTTTTTTTATTTTGAAAAAGAGATGGGTTTGGATTTTTATTATGATATAGAATGTCTGAATGTTTGCATTCCTCTAAAACCGCATGTACACTCCAAATTTATATATTTTCAAAATTTCAACATTACCCTTGAATTTAATTATTATTATTTTATTTCAAACAAATAATAATTTTTAATAACTATTTTACTTTTTTTTTTTGAATTTTTAACTAACTAAATCAAATTAAAAAATAAAAAAAAATAAAAATAATAAAGAAAAACGAAAACCCAAATCAATTCAATCTGCAAATTAACTCCGGAGATGGAAATTCAACCCTTTTGCCATAATCACATGTTGAGTTTAGTTTATGTGATTTGAGTGAGATGAAAGAGCCCAATACACACGGCGAAGAATATGGATTGCATGAGGAAATAGAAGATTCCTCTCATCTACTGGTAATCTGGAATGGATCCTCCCATGTCCCATATACAGTATCTATATTGCATTATATTTTATAATTTTGTTATTTAAAATATTTTTAAAAAATTAAAAGGAATGACATATTTGGTAATGTGTGGGGTGTGAAGGAGTGATTACAAAATTTCATCTTTTAAAAATATTTAAAGGAGTGTACATACAAAAAGGGATGCATATACAATTTTTGAGGGGTGTAAATATCATTAGGGTAGGGATATTGCCACCCATAAATATAATAAGCACACTCATATTTATAAGTACACCCATGTCTAAAATTTAAAATTAATATATTACTATAAACACTCATCTTAATACCAATAGTACCCTTATTTAAATGAATGTTTTCATTTTAATACAATTTATTTATAAATCCTCATAAGTTATTAACGCACCCAATTTTACAAATGATAGATTTTTAAGTTCTTCAGACTCGAAAACATAGTCTCGGGAATTCTTGAATTCTTAAATTTTAAGAATCTTTACTTCAGGTTAATTTCAGGCTGTGTATTTACCTAAGACATGCTTATTTATATTTATTATATGAACAAGAGTGTTTGAGCATACAGCTATGAACAGTAAAGCCTTGCTATTTGTTCTTTACCGAAAGAAATATTTAGAGTAATAACAAAAGATTTTGGGTGATTTTGTTAATAACCAGTACCGTAAGGTGTAACCTTAATATAAAGGATTGATTCTAAAAGACTTGTATGTTCTGCCAAATTAAAATTCATCAGTCATCTACTTTTTTACATTAATTATCATAGCAAGACGTTGTTGGTGCATGGACTGGTTTGATTGTAGAAGGACAACGCATATGTTGCAACTCTCCTCGTCGGTTTGTGCATTAATGACCATGTGATTGTACAGAATATTAAATTGCACCCACCATGCAATTTGTGCACAGGTAGAGGGAACAAAGGTTGATCTTCAAACCCTTTTCAGAATCACAAGTTTATGAACAATTAACTATGGCAGCACCAAGTCTTAAGCAAAACCAGTCGATGATCAACTACGGTAAGTGGGTTTGTCTGCAGATGGTTTTGTTGGTGACTTTGTTATATGATAATGGGAAATTTTGGCTCCATTAGGCTTCTGTTCTTCTCGTTCTTCTTAAAAAAAAAAAAATAGAATTAAGGTTGAATTATGGTTTTGTTTTTTTTTTTTTAATAATAAAGTGATATAGTTGAAGATATGAGTGTAAATAGTATTTTCTTTATTTTTAATTAAAGTAATTTGTCCTTATTGGTAAATTCCTATTGGAATATTTTTGTAATTAAAATTTTTATTAAAATATGGGTGTGTTTATCATATTTATGGGTGTCAATATTGACTCTCATATTATTAATCAAATGTAAAATATGAGCTATTTCAGCCCATATGATGGTTTTTAATGGGCTTTACGGTCCATAATCCCACAGCATGGTTGAAATTTGATCTCTGTATATCTGAAGATGAAGACCAAAAACAACAATTTTGACTAAAAAACATCACCATCCTTCTGTAGATTCCCGTGAAAAATCTTGTCACTTTAGCACGGCGTGGGCTTGAAAATCACGTGCTCAAGTCAAGCTTTTGCTTTACCTTTTCCTTTTCCTTTTCCTGCTTGGCATTCCATTTAATTTACATCCTTGACTAGTTGAGTATCTTAATTGCAGATTCTCATCACAAGAACTAGATAATGTGTTTGATAATATCAGTTAGATGACGTGCCTTATCAGGTATGCCACTCCACGCTTTCATTTCCAGACACGTTAGCCATTTCAAGTGACATGCCCAGTCACTTCAAAAAAGTCGCTAAAAAATAAAAATCTAATAAACCCTAAAATCGCTAAAATGACAAAGAAGAAGATTGAAGAAGAAGACGAACAAGGAGAAAGAAAATGGATAACAAGAAAGAGAGAAGCCGAAATCGAACAATTACAGGTTTTATTGTACAGGTGATGTTTTACTGTATTGAAGAACTTTTTTTAGATGCTTATTACTTGTAGTGTTAATTTGTGCATTTTTAATTATATGATCCCAAATACGTAGTTTAATTTGAAGCCATAGAACTGGACCAGTAGAAGAAATCCATATAAAATAGAAAATCATTTTTTTTTTTTTTTCTATCTGTTGGACTTTTAAATATCAATAATACTAAACATCTCACCTAAAGTCCCACCTTTTTCATCCCATTACATGTGGCATATGAGGTGTCAAATTGTGAGTGGATATATATTAATGATGATTTATCTCACCTACCTCATATATCCACTCATCATTTGACACATCACATGCCACATGTGGTGGGATAAAAAATATGAGATTTTAGCAGTGTTCTAAAAATCGGTCTAGGTGGCGCCTAGACGCTAGGCGGTGGTCGGGCGTCCCGACCTGGTCCAAATCGGCGAAAAAAATCGGTCAACGAAAAGTCAACGGTCAACGCAAAGTCAATGGTCAACGGTCAACATCAAAAAAAAAAAAAAAAAAAAAAAAGTTACGTTGTTGACATTGAAACATGCCTTATTAACTCAAAACTTTAATAAACAATTCATATTTGTTTTTTCAATATATAAATGCATAATTTCTTATATCTTGAAAAATGAATAAATAAAAATTATTGATTTTTTAAATATCTTAAAAAATAAACATGAATCCTTCAATTTTCATAAATAATATAAGATCTTAATTGAATAAAGAATATCTTAAATAAATAAAAAAGTGTTCCCGTATCAAAATTTATTAATAATTAAAAGTAGAAAGATTGAAAATTAAACAAAGGAGACAAACAAAATTACAAGGTGCAAGGAAAGGATGTTTGGTAATTGGTCCCAGTACATACAAAGGTTGATGACTTCATATGGGTCCATTACACAATCAAAGTAACATGTTGTTACAATGTTACTTGCTACCAAACAAAAAATTAAAAAATTTGTGATAAATGCGTCACATTCAGACAATATTTATACTCTTTCTAGAGTCTACACAAACCGTACATGCAAACCTAAAAAGCTGCATGTGAAATTGGAATCTTGGATTGTGAAATGAGAAATGTGTGGATTTGGAATAGATTAGATGTTGATGATTTTGATTGAATTTGCCAATTTGATTGATTTGGAATTTTGGATTTTGGAAATTGGAATACAATGATTTGTTAGTAACTTAATATATTATTATTTATTAATTTATTATTAGTTTGTGTGGATTTGGACTAGATATTGATTATTTTGATTGAATTTGGTCATAGTATGAGTTTTAATATTGGTTTTATAGGTGGAAAAGACGAAAAAAAAGCCAAAAAAAATGGGCCGCCTAGAAATCCGCCTAGGCGCCGACTAGGCCGCCTAGGCGCTAGGCGCTGGTCCACCGCCCGACTAGCGCCTAGCGTTTTCTAGAACACTGGATTTTAGATGGGATATGCAGCATTACTGTTTAAATATATATCTGTTTTTTCAATTTTTGATTTATTATTAATGGTAGAAAGAGAAGGAGAAACTAGTTGAATGAAAAATCAGTTTCTTTTGCTTTCCAAAGTGATAGTTATTTGCAAAGTGATAGTTATTTTCAACTCCCAAGTCCGTGAGTTCAGTAGTTGAGTTTTCCCTATCTCAAGTCCGTGCTCATATGTATTTTTGATCTCCAAATCTCAACTCTTCAATTCTATCTCTGCATTAGCTTTTCATAGCTTTCATGAACAAATTTCAACCCCACAAAATCATGAAATCTATACCACTTCCTCTGGTTTTTCTCTTCCAATTCTCATCAATTTTGCTTATCTCTTCAGCTTACACTCTCCCAGATAAGTACTTCATCAACTGTGGTTCAAAGACCAACATAAATTCCGTCAATCGGGTATTCACCGGCGACCTGAATTCCAGTTCCGTCTCCTTCACAACAAAGGACAGCAGCCAAGTTCTAAACAGCAACCAGGTGGCAGGACAAGCACCAACAACTATCTATCAAACTGCAAGAGTTTTCAGACAAACTTCTTTGTATGAATTTCAAATCACCAACACTAGTACTACTTATCTGGTACGTCTTCATTTCTTCGCTTTTCCCTCTACAATCAATCTCTCCACAGCTGTTTTCGATGTTTCGACTTCAGAGTTTTCTCTGCTACGTAATTTCACTTTCCAAAATAGTACTAATGCTCCAACCACAAAGGAGTTTCTTTTCAACATCACTTCAGGAAAATTCGATATCTATTTCGTACCTCAAGTGTCGTCTTTCGCATTTGTTAATGCCATTGAAGTCTTTCCTGCCCCTGAAAGTTTCATTACTGATACCGCTCTGCATATTACTTCTTCTGGAAGTAATAGAAATTACACGGAAATATTTTCGAAGGTTTTGTATACAATTCATAGAATCAATGTTGGAGGTCTTACAGTTACAGAAGCTAATGATACTCTGTGGAGGAACTGGGTTCCGGATGATAGTTATTTGTTCAACTCAAACACCGCAAAAAATGACACGTACACGGGAAAGCTTAATTATATGGGGAGAGTTAATGAATATATTGCCCCGGATTTCATCTACCAAACTTCGAAACAGATGAACATAGTTGTTGGCAGCCCAAGCAATAATTTCAACATAACCTGGAATTTTAGAGTGAGTAAGAACACTAGCCACTTCGTTCGCGTTCACTTTTGCGACACTGTTAGTCCATCGTTGAATGTTCTGACCTTCAATCTGTTTATTGCTGGCAAGTTCAGAAAGGAAATCAATACCTATGATGAAGGTAATTATCAGTTAGCAGCTCCTTTTTACTTTGATTTCGTGGTCGATTCAGATGATTCTGGAATTCTGAATATCAGTGTAGGACCTAATGCAAAAAGTGATTTGGAGAATACAGCATTTTTGAATGGTCTGGAGATTATGGAAATAATGGAGAAATCGGTATCTGAAGCTCCTGTGATAAATAATGGGACAAAGAAAGGACTTGTCTTGGTTGTGGTGGTTTCAGTTCTCGGAGGTTTGGTTTTTATTGGTGTTCTTGCAGTTTTTATATTTTTTGGTCTGAAAAAATACAGGAAAACAAATCCTGGAGAGCCTTTGGATTCATGGTCAGCGTTACCGGTATTCGGAGGAGGAAGTACTCCTAGTAGGGTGACTGAGAAATCCATCAATGGTTCTAATTCTTTGAACCTTGGATTGAAAGTTCCTTTCGGTGAAATTCAGTTTGCAACGAAAAATTTCAATAGCAAGCTAGTGATTGGTAAAGGTGGATTTGGGACTGTCTACAAAGGAATTTTCAGGAATGGTGTGAAAGTAGCCGTGAAACGAAGCCAACCAGGATCAGGCCAAGGCCTTTCAGAATTCCAGACAGAAATAATGGTCTTGTCCAAAATTCACAACCGCCATCTTGTTTCCTTGATCGGGTATTGTGACGAGAGGTCTGAGATGATACTGGTTTATGAATTCATGGAAAAAGGGACTCTGAAAGATCATCTATACGATTCCAAGTTCCCTTGCTTGTCCTGGAAGCAAAGACTTGAAATCTGCGTTGGTGCAGCCAGAGGTCTTCAATATCTACACACAGGTTCAGATGTAGGAATCATTCACCGTGACGTTAAACCAACAAACATCTTGCTAGACGAAAACCTCGTCGCGAAAGTTGCTGATTTTGGCCTTTCAAAGTCAGGCCCTCCTGATCATGATCAAACCCATGTCAGCACAGCTGTGAAAGGCACTTTCGGCTACCTTGATCCGGAATACTTCAGGACCCAACAATTGACAGAGAAATCTGATGTTTACTCATTTGGGGTTGTTCTTCTTGAAGTTCTATGTGCAAGACCAGCTATCGATCCATTGCTCCCGAGAGATCAAGTGAATTTAGCTGATTGGGGAAAGCTTTGCAAGAACAAAGGGTGTCTTGAAGACATTGTAGACCCTTTAATAAAGGACCAGATCAATCCAAATTCATTGAAGAAATTCGCCGAGACATTCGAGAAATGCTTGCAAGAAGACGGCTCAGACAGGCCTACAATGGGAGATGTATTGTGGGACTTGGAATATGCATTGCAGCTTCAACAAAGTCCAACAAAAAGAGAGCCACATGAGGACAGCACAACTGATGCTTCAGATGTCTTGACATTGCCTAATGTCAGGCGTGTTCCTTCACTTAGCGAGTCAATAGTTGTTGAAGATAGTGTGCTCAATTCGGACAGTTTGAACATATCAGAAAGTGAAGTTTTCTCCCAATTGAGAATTGCAAATGCTAGGTAAAATTGCTTCGTTTTTGAGTTTCTTTAGCTATCCACTGTAAATCGTATGATGTAGGCACGTTTAATAATCAGGAGAGGAAATTTAACTTCTAATTTGTGATTAGATTGTTTGTTGATTCTTGATTTGTGATTAGATTGTTTATTAATTCCTGAAGTGTTTACTAAAATGAAATCAGTTGCTAATATGGACTTGGGTTTGACAATCTTGACATGGGGTTTAAGTGGCATAAACTGGAATTTTGAGTGCAAATTGAGCCTAAAAAGCTCAAGTAGGAAAGATGTATGACTCGAACATACAATCTCTTGAATGTAAGTGAGAGGTTTAACATTGGGTTATATTTTGCATTTTTGGCACTCTACTAATGTTATATTTATAATTTTTTTTTTAATTTGGAAAATTTAGTTCAACTAATGATTGTAATTATAAAAATGGCTATTTTTATAAATTCTAAAAAATTCTTTTTAGAATTCTAAATTCACCCTACTTGGCCAAAGATGAATGAGATTCTATCATAGTAAAACATTCAGATAATTATAAAAGATTTCATTAACAATATTAGTTGGTGTCACATTTCTGTGTATAGACTATAGAGTACTATATATAGATGTATTCTTTTGTTTTTTCAACATACCTTGTAGACCCTAGTTCAATTAGAACCAGTCCAACCAACGTAAGTAATTTAAGATGTTGGAAGTGCTTATTACTACTTAAAAAGAATGTTATCTTGCTTCAGAAGCACTTTTGATTCTATATAAAAAAAATAATAATAAATAAAAGCACTTTTGATTCTTTTTAGATTTTTGTAACCAGCATATTGATGTAGTGAAGATGTTACTTTCAATTTAAATCAAAGTTTGTTAACTGGGATCAGTGATTCAATAGGTTGAAACTATTTAGTAAAAAAAAAAACCTACTCTAAGTGCGTGAAAAATAAATTGCATAATGTTTATGTTTGAAAAAGTGATTTAGTTTCTTGAAAATGCTTAAAAATGCAAACTTGTAAGCTAAAAATGTAAACTTAAAACTAAAGATGCAAACTTGAGAAATAAAAATGCAATCTTGCAACCAAAAACTAAACTAAACACCACAAGAAGTGAATAATATGGAGAAAGCACTAGGGAATCAATGCAACATTCTTAGACCACTCTATGTTCTTACTTAGTCTCGTTAAGTACTTCAATCCGAATTTAGGGTTTGTTTAAGACTACACAATTAAGGACTAAGTTCTTCCCATTGCTCCCACAAGGCCATGTAACAAGCAATGGTCATCACCTAATGTTTTCATAAACTCTAAGCCAAGACAACATAGCAAGGCCATGCATATATTATCTTTCTCAATTACCAAGCTTATAATTGATATTAAGGTGGAAAAGTCATTCACACCAAAACCCAATTCGTAAATAGTCTACACTACACACCCACATCAATTGAGGCCACAAAATAATCAAGTAAAAGAGACTAATTTCAAATTGAATTAAATGGTAGACTAATTAATTACATAGAATAGTCCAATGTGGTTACATCAATCCCTTAGCTAAGAAATTAGTTACACATCAATAGAAAAAGAAAGAAGAAAACAAGAGAGTAGAGAGAACCTATATGTGACCTTGAGAATCCTCTTCTTCTTGCTTGCCAACTCCCAAGAATGGATGGATGAGAGTGTGGAAGGGAAAATATGTAAAGGAGATGGTGGGAAAATGTAAAAATGTGGGATCTTGGGTGATTTTTGGATGAGAGAAGATGATGGAAGGTGAAAGGATTTGGGTGAGGTGATTCTTGGATCTAGGGTTAGAGAATGATGTAAGTATGAAAGAGTGTGTGTGAGATCACAAAGAAAAGGGGATATTTATATTAGGTGCCAAAAATTGGGTCTGAAACCCGTCACTTGCTAAGCTGGCACGGGAGGTCGCTGCCAAGTTGTCTGTTGTGGTGGCAACCACTTAGGTAGCAAAGATTTCTGCCTCTTTTGCACACAAAAGGTTGCTGGCATGTTGGCTAGTGTGGTGGCGACCAGCAAGGTAGCGAACATTACTGCTCTTTGGCACAAAAAGGTCACTAGCATGTTCGCTGGTGGGGTGGCAACCAGCAAGGTAGCGAACATTACTGCCCTTGGCTGATGAAAAGGTCGCTGGCACATTGGCTATTGCAGTGGCGACCTTGCTAGTGACCACATTTAGAAGAATTCTTTGCAGCCACTCCTTTCCATTTTTGCCCGGAACAAGGACCACCCAAAATACGCACTCGTCTCCCCCCACTTGCTCAACTTTGCACACTTGCCTCGAAAAAACTGTAAACCTGTGAAACACTTATTTCGAGCCATTAGACACTCGATTTTTACCCAAGAACAAAACAAAAGCAATGGAATGGGAGGTCAAAATCTAGTATTGCAATGGCTCGATCACAGATCAGGTATCATTGCATGGAAATTGAAAAACAGTTGATACTGTCAATTAAACCTTTCCAAATCGCAAGGAAGTTTTAAAAATTCAAATCTTATATGTAATACTTTTTTTTTTCAAACTATAAACCTATATAATTTGATTAGAGGTTTAATAATCTAAGATCTCGTACATGTCCTTTCTTGAAAGCGAAGATTGCGGTTGCCTAATTGCAATGTGGAATTTGCACTTTTTCCCTGTTGAAGCGTTCGACAAAACTTTTCAGTTTTCACCATGCCTCTGGGATATAGTGTAGAGGTCGTCTGATTGTTTCTCGAGTTTCCGACTGCTCTTGAATTGCTCAACGAACGTATCTGTTGTAGTGGTCAAAATCATGTTGCAGGCCCAATTAGATAAGCCCACTGTCAAGAGTTGGATATTATAAATAAATAAATAAAACCCATCAGAAAAGGGTCCCAAAGCCCAAAAATTGGCCCACAAACCATTAGGCCAAGTCAAACACGTGGTCAAATCAAGTCATGAAATTAGTCAGTCATGAAGGGATGTTACACATATTCCAAACGTCTTAACTTAATTGTCAGGTTCAAATGAACCATAACGGGCAATTAAAACCCTTGATCCACGCTCCCGCTTAAATGGATTGAGATGTTGGAGACCCTTGATCTTCACTATAAATAACACGCACTCTTTCAAAGGAGAGGGTCCTGAAATTCTCAATAGTATACGCAAGCTCTGAAATTCTTTGAAGTCTCACATAAACTCTTTGCATTAATTACGGTGGTGCTCCTCCGCCATTAATCGCTCATTCATTGATAGTTTGATAGTGGTCACTCACATCGAGCATTGCTAATCCCAACCCTTCATCGACAATACTCAAAGGGAGGGATCTGCCTGACGCTCATCAATTCCATCGAGCTACCAAATTGCTCAACCATCGATATCGACCAAACTTTGACCGATCAATCATTCGACTCGACTGTGTCGAACAAATACGGTTTGTCAGTCTCAACCCTTTATTTCACTCATATCGAGCAATATATTGACTTGAGCATCGGAGAGTCCCCTAAAGGGAACACCCCCTCCTATGGTTCGCCACCGCTCCGTTTGTTCATTGTTTTATAGGTTATTTGTGCCCACCTCGACGATCAAAAATCAATTGTAAATCCGATCAACTACAGTTTGGCACCCACGTTGGGCCATGACAATTTTCCTAAATAAGACGAACATCGCGAACTAATCTACCAATGGTGACTGAGTCAGGAAATATCGATGCACGATTCACAGCACTTGCAGCACAGCTTATAGAAAACGCGGTCCGCTTGTAGAACCTTGAGAAGGAAAATACGAAAGTTCGAGCCAAGAACCAAGAATTGCAAGATAAGCTCGAATGCTTTCAAAAAATGCGCAACCAACGCATAACGATGACCAAATCAAGGATCAGACACGGGAGCAAGATAGAGATCTGGAACAAAGTACGAGGCAAAGGGAAAAACAACCCATGAGATCGCAACCAGATCCACCCATCATTGATCTTAATGAGCCCACATTAGTGACAGATGTAGAAACCAATCTAGTAAATCCATCGACCCCGTATATGGTTCCAAGAGATTCTGATCAGCTGAACAATGACCTGGTAAAATCAAAACTTCTATTTTCTAACCCTGTGGTAGTTTGCAGGTTCGCGGAAATGGAGGCGATGATCCAAAGGATCCCAGGAGTACCCGCTCCTATCAAACGAAGTGCCGTGAACAGTTTCGCCGATTCTCTATTCGTGGATGAAATCGCGCTCATGGAAATGCCAAGGAAGTTTAACTTCCCCAACATGAAGCTGTACGATGGGACGATCGATCTAGATAACCATATCGTACAGTACAAGCAGGGGATTTTCACCGCAGTGATCCCAAGGGATTATAGGGAAGCATGCATGTGCAAGGGATTTGGATCGAGTCTCACAGGCCCAGCACTCTAATGGTACACAAACCTACCAAATGTGTCAATAAGCTTACTCACGCAATTGACGGATATCTTCATCGAGCAATTTGTGAGCAGCAGGAAGTTGGAGAAACTATCAGACGATCTCTACACAGTCACCCAATGAAGAGGGGAACGGCTTTGAGATTATGTAGGCAGGTTCAATAGAGAAAATGTATCAATCCCTAACTGTAATCCTGTAACTGTGATTTTTGCTTTCAGGAAAGGACTACAACACGACTCAGACCTGTACAAGAAGCTCACCAAGTACCCATGTCGAATGATGGAAGACGTGCTTGCGAAAGCGTGGGCCCAAATCAAATGGGAAGAGGATGAGGCGAATTATCAACCTTAGTCTCAAAATCAGAGGGATTATAGGCGTGATCAACGAGTGGACAGAAGGTTGGATGATCGATGAAATGCCAGCGACCCGGGACGGACAAACGAGAGAAGAAGGCCATACAATAGACCACATCAAATCGACAACAGACAAAATAATGGCAAGCAAAGGACAAGAATACCTGAGTATACCCTGAACATTGAACCATCGGAGGTGGTGAATGTCCTTAGAAGAATGGTAAGTTCCGTGAGGTAGCCCCCAAAAATGACTTCGCCACTAGAACACAGGGATTTGAACAAATGGTGCGAGTTCTATGGCGATCATGGACATCGAACAGAAGAATGCATTGCATAGAAACTTGAAGTGGCTGAATTACTGAAACAGGGACGACTCAAAAAATTCTTGACCGACAAAGGGAAAGCTACATTTGCGTAACGAGACGAACGACTGAAGGAAAAGGGAAATAACTCGCCACTAGCTACCCCTTGGCCCAAAAGAACCGTCAAAGTCATATCGGGCAAATCCAAAGTGAGTGGAGTTTCTCATTCTTCCGCCAGGAGACATACTCGACAGGTATCAAACACAGAAGTGAGACCTTTCCATAAAAACGATCCTTTAGTTGATATGGTAATTTCGTTTAATACATCTGATAGCTCCAATTTATTCTCACCCCATCACGATGTGCTCGTCATTTCACTATATATCGCAAACTGTTTAATCAAACGTTGTCTAGTCGACAACGGTAGTTAGACTAATATCCTCTTTTTAAGTGCTCTAAGAGAAATGCAGATCCATGAGTTAGGAGTTACTCAGGGCTCAACCACTCTAATATGTTTCAGTGGAGAAGCGAAGAGCATGATAGGCAAGATTGTTTTACCAGTGTACGCAGAGGGTGTGAACGTACAAACCATGTTCTTGGTACTCGACTGTCCTTCAGCTTATAACGTTGTAGCTGGACGACCATGGATTCACGAGTTACGAGCGGTTCCATCGACCTTCAACCAAACGATACGCTTTCCCACAAAGTGTGGTATCCGAGAGATCAAAGGAGAATAGAAGACTTCCAAAGAGTGCTATCAAACGAGTCCAAAGGAGAAAAAGTAGGAGTTATAGCAATTACAAAAACCTGGACCAGAGCTCGACCCAGACAAACCCCAAGTGGAAGAATTAGACTAGATCCAGATAAATTCCAACAACCCAGAGCACAAGGTCCAAATAGGTTTGATGCTCGAACCAGTAATTAGAGGTAAGCTGATCGAATTCCTAAAACAACATCACGACTCATTTGCATGGTTGGAATCGACCTTAAAGTCATGGTTCATCGACACCAAGTCGACCCTGAACATCCGCCGGTGAAACAAAAAAGGAGGAAGTTCGCACCCGAGCGAAACAATTTGAGCTCAATAAAATAAAATCCTCACTTAGGTTGTCAATTACAAAGGCTTAAGCGCCTTGTAGATAACAGTGTTGGAAATTTTCATCTACACGTTTCAGGTCAACGTAGCTATTGTGCATTCAACGGTCACTTGATTCGATGTCCAAAGTACAAGCCCACTCGACCAAGGTCAAGCGCACTTGCACTGGGGGAAAGATGGATAGTTCACCAACAAATGATCAAAGAAACAAAGCTTTATGTCGAGCAAATGAATTATCGAAACTTATGTAAAAAGCTCTATGTCAAGCTATTACTATTATCAAGATTCCTGTAAAAGGACTCTATGTCGAGCCAAAACAAAACTACTTTTCAATATCTCTATCAATAAATAAAGTTCGTTCATTATATATCGACTTTGTTAGATTATCTCATTATTCGATTCACATAGATTCATTCAACTATTATTACATTTTTAAATTGTTGGACTATTTTCCACGTTCGTATTACTATAATTGCTACTATTATGGCTCTAAGTCGAGCAATTACATCGAGCAAAACCAAAGATCGAGTCATCACGACTAAAGTTGATATTATCGATTCATATAGTTTTAAACGAGTTGCAGAAACTTATGAAAACAAACATGTTCGGAGATCGTGAAAAAAAAAATATTCCAAGAAAATCAGAGGGCCAAATATTGTCCAATCCTCAATCAAAATGTACTCAACAAAAATAAAAGAAATTATCAAACTACAGGGATTTGGGAGGATCAGCATCAACATCATCCTTGCTAACTTGTTCTACAGCATCAGACTGCTCTTTGGGTTCGATGTTCTCCACTTTGTCATCAAGCTCCTTCAACTTTTTCCACTGCTCCCAAATCTTGATGTCTTTTTCGGTCATCCAAGTATCAGTATCGCCCGCCAAGTACTCTTGCATCAACTTGCCTCTGGTCTGGATAACAGCCTCATCAGCAGCATTTTCGAGCTTCTCTATCGCCTTTACGAGCATCTCGTCAGCCTTAGAAGTCTTTTCCTCACTCGATCTAAGAGAAACTCTCAGTTGAGCATTCTCCTCATCAGCTTTAGCAAGTTTGTCACTCGCCTCCTTCAAAGCTTTAGCTAACTTAGATTTGGCCTCATCAACCTTCTTCTTGAGCTTCGAGTTCAACGATGATAGAGAGGTAACCTTCTGGGAAAGATTCTTTACATCTTTCCTTAGGAAAATATGAGATTGAAGAGCCTACAAAGAAAAGAATAAAGTTAGTTCAATATTAAAAGAATTTGAACAAAGCTTAAAAACGACCATACACCTGAAAAGTACCAGTCAAACCCCAGTCGACAACTCGAGAGGCCCCGATCTTTGTAAGACGATGTTCATCTTCAAGAAAGAGAAGCTGATCGACTTCTTTTAACATCGGGCTAGGATCAGAGTAATTTGTGCATTTGTAATTATATGATCCCAAATACGTAATTTAATTTGAAGCCATAAAACTGGACCAGTAGAAGAAATCCATATAAAATAGAAAATCCTTTTTTTTTTTTTCAGTTTGTTGAACTTTTAAATATATATCTGTTTTTTCAATTTTTGATTGATTATTAATGGTAGAAAGAAAAGGAGAAACTAGTTGAATGAAAAATCAAGTCTAGGAGAAGAGAAAAGTCGGTTTCTTTTGCTTTCCAAAGTGATAGTTATTTATTTAGGGTCTGTTTGATAGGGAGGAAAGAAAATAGAAATGATGAAAAGATATGGAAAGATTTGAAGGGATAGAAAGAAAAATGATTTCCCTCGTGTTGTTTGGTAAACAAGAAGGAAAGAAAAGATCATTTTATCAATTTTACTATTTTACCCTTATATTATTTTTTATATATTAATTTTTTTAGATAAAATTGTAATTTACCCAAATGGTGGGCCCCATTTATTTTTTCCCCTTTCTTTCCCTCCTTTTTCCTTCCACTTTTGGGATGAAAGAAAATGGTGGGCCCCACATGGTTTTTTCTCTCCACTTTTCTCTCCATTTTTCCTTTCCCTCCACTTTTCTCTCAATACCAAACACCCACTTCTCCATTTTCCCTCCACTCTTCCCTCCACCCCTTTCTTTCCTATCCCTTTTCTTTCCTACCAAACATACCCTTAATCCGGAAGCTGCAAAGTAGTGTGTTACATGATTTTATAGTGATAGGCCAAAATTCCAGCTTGGAGAATAAAAACTCATAGAATTGATGAATTTTCTTTTTCTTTGATGGTTTTTTTATTTTTATTTTTTATTATTATCTAGTACGGTATCCCAACACTTTTCTTCATGCAAAATTCTCAATAGATATCGATGTCCATTTAGAATTCCGAATAAAAAAACTTGCAGCACTTGATGAGTGCTCATATATATATATATATATATTTGACTATTTCTATTAAGTACAGAGGCTAGAGGTGACCATGGTTCTGGTAAATCATCGGTTTTGTCCGCGGTTTAACTGGACAAACCGAAACCGAAAATATGAACTGGAAACCGGTGGTTTCGGTTTCGGTAACCGGCCGAAACCGCCGGTTTATAAAATTAAAAATTAAAAAAAATTCCACCAATCAGACGCTGCCACGTGGCAGCGTTTTTTTTTTTAAAAAAAAAAAAATTATCGTTATGACTGGCAGAGTTAAAAAATAAAAATTAAAAAAAAAAACTCACCAATCAGACATTGCCACGTGGCAGCGTCTTTAAAAAAAATAACCATTCTGACATCTGATTGGGTCAGTTAAAAAATATATATATATTCAGCCAATCAGACGCTGCCAGGTGGCAGCGTCTTTAAAAATGTTGACCGTTCTGTTGACTGGCACCAAAAAAAAAGAAAAAATAAAGCCACTAATTAGACACTGCCACGTGGCAGCGTGTAAAAAAAAAATTGACCGTTCTGATTCAATACCAACGGCCAAATTTTTTTATTTTTTTTCACCCCTTTATTTATATTATTTGTAAACCCACCCCTCTCTACTATACTATAAATACCCCCACATTTCATTATTCTTTACACCACTCTCATAATCTCATTCTCTCAACTTCTCTCAACTCCTCTCAATCTCAAATTCTCAATTCTCTCTACAATTTTATTTAATTCTCATTCATATATAAATTATTTCTTATATTTTTTACTATCTACTATTTTTTCAATCATCAAATTGATTTACAATATTTATTTCAACAATATAATTTTTTTTCTCTCATATATATATATATATTACTTGCTTACCACTCTTATTCCAACAATTTTTTTTTTTCAATCATATATATATATTTTTTACTTGCTTACCACTCTTATTCCAACAATATTTTTTTTTTTCAATCATCTTTTTTTTTACACTATATTTTATTATTTATATTTATTATTTATTATAATAAATATTTATTATTATTTTTTACTTGCTTACTCTATATTTTTTACTCATATTTTTCAATGGCAAGTGGGGGAGATAGTTCAAGAAATGTGAACAAAGGAAAGGGTCCAATGCAAAACTTGTTGGAAGATATTGGTGATGATGTCAGTTACGACGATTTGAATTTTCACCAATTCCTTCAAGATCGGTTTGGATCCGATCCCCCTTCTACTCCTAATCCTCCTGTAACAATTCCCGAGTTCAACGAACTCGACCCCGCTCAAAATACCCCCAACAGTAATGAAAATCTATCTAACCTCACAGCCTCTTCGGATGATTATTTTGCAAGTGAAGGTGAAGAAGAAAAGTCAATGAAGTCCGAACTCTTCAAAGTGCATATGAAGAAAACTAAGTTAGATAATGGTTTCCAAATCCAGTGCAATTACTGCACCAGATCATACAAGGTTGAAAGAAACTTCGGATATGGCACGTTCTAGTCCCATATCAAAAAAATCACCCATCTAAATACGCGGTAGCGAGTAACCAATCCCAAATCTCCAGGTACGCAACCCCTTCTAATCAATTATTTCATTACACGTCTGAAAAAAATAGAGAACAATTAGCATTAATGGTTGCAACTGAACACTTACCTTTTTGTTTTGGTGAGAAAGTAGGTTTTATTAATTATTGTCAAAATGCATTAAATCTTGCAATGCAACGTGTTCCTAGATCCACTCTCACACGTACACTAAATGGCATTTACAGAAAAGAAAAAAAACAAATTGAAAACATTTTTTTTCTGAATTTCAAGGTCGTGTTTCCGTATGTGTCGACATATGGAGCGACAATTTTGGTAGTCATTCATATTTGAGTGTCACATGTCATTATATGGACAATAACTGGGACATACAAAAAAGAATTCTTGCATTTCGTGTTTTTGATGACTCGCATTCAGCTCAAAATATTTTTCAACTCCTTAAAATCATTTTTCAAGAGTATAATATCCTAAACAAATTTTTTTCTATTGGCTTTGATAATGCTGCAGGCAATACCGCATCTATTCCTATGTTACAAGATTTGTGCAATCCCTATTTTGGGGGTAAATTATTTCATCAACGTTGTGCATGTCATGTTTTAAATTTGTGTGTTCAAGCTGGATTAGCAGAGCTTTCTACTTTTATTAGACCAATTAGAGATAGTATTAACTATATCTGGAGGCATAACAAAATGCAGAAACAATGGTTAAAATATTGCTCTCTGAATAATATGCGTCCCAACAAATTTTCTCGAGATATTACCACTCGTTGGAATTCAACTTATAAGTTGCTTTGTGAAAGTGTTGAATATAGAGATTTATTAGTTTCTTTTATTACTTATAATGTTCCTTCAATTTCTCTTCAATTGAACCATTGGGATGTATGTATAAAAATTCTTGAATTGTTACGTGTTTTTAATGATGTTATCATCGCTTTATCTGGTGTTTACTATCCCATACTCATTCATTTCTTATTCAATGTGTTAATATTGTTGGTGCATTCAATGATTGTGATTTTGATGTTCAATTGAGTCCATGTGTTGATGCCATGAGGAGAAAATGGTTACAGTATTATGGGCAGATTCCAAATATTTACTTGCTTGCACCGTGTTTAGATCCACGCTTTAAATTTGAATGTTTGCAGGTTTATTTAGCTAATTATTACAAATGTTTAGATTTAGAAGTTGATGTTCTTCAGTATTGTGATTTCGTTAAGAAATTGCTTTATGAATTATACAATAAATATCTTAGAATATATGGTCCGTCTTTGAATGTGCCGGTTCACAACCCCAACCCACATCTGGTGGTACTAGTAATTCTGAAAATTTTGTATTAAGGGGTTTAGGGGATCGACTGTTTTCCGAAAGAACTAAAAAATTACAAACATCTTCTTCATCCTCAACGGAATCTGAGGTTGACCGGTATTTATAAGACACCCATACATTTAATGATAAAGAATTTAGTATCCAGGCTTGGTGGAGGAGTCATCAACAGGATTATCCAATTTTGGCTATTATTGCCAAACAAATTCTTGGAACGTCAGTTTCTACAGTTGCTGTGGAACAAGAATTTAGTGCAGGTGGAAATATTTTGGACCCAAGACGATCATCTATGTGTCCACAATCACTTGAAATCCAGGCGTGTGTTGATGATTGGACAAAGGCCAAATATAGACAACAAGAACTTCAGCCGGAGATAGTGAACGACTTCTTCGAGATGAACAAACGACGGGAACGGAAGACAGTGAATAGATTCCGTTCCAACATACAACCTCCAACCTCCAACACCGAGCAATTAATTAAAGGTAAAAGAACTACATGGCCTTTGATTCTTCTACATTGATGGAGGATACGTAGGCAGCTTAATTATGGTAAAAAATTAAGTGCAAGGCCGGTATTTTTTTTTTTTTTTTAATTTTAACTTTATTACATTGTAATATTGTATATTTGAATTCAAGCCTTCAAGGCCAATTTCTAATTTTATTTTATTTTTTGTGAAATTGTAAAGTTGTATTTATTAATAAATGTCAATTTCTTTTTTTCTAAACATTGTGAACTACTTAAATACTTCAATGGAAAATGTTTGTAAATATATTTTTATTTAAAAATTTGTTCATTGGAATTATGATTGGGAAGAATTAATATTGATTGGGATTTTGGAAAAAAAAATTGAAAAAAATAAAAAATGGTTGTAAATGTATTTTTATTTAAAAATTTGTTCATTGGAATTATGATTGGGAAGAATTAATATTGATTGGGATTTGGGAAAAAAAATTGAAAAAAATAAAAAATGGTTGTAAATGTATTTTTATTTAATAATTTGTTCATTGGAATTATGATTGGGAAGAATTAATATTGATTGGGCTGGAATTTGAAGAAAGAAAAAAAAAACCGAAACCGAAACCTAAACCGCCAAACCGGCGGTTTGAAACCGGTAACAAACCGGTTTTTCCGATTTCGGTTTCTGTTTTGGATGGCCACAAAACCGAAACCGGCGGTTTCGAACCGAAATCAAAACCAAACCAAACCGAACCGGTGCCACCTCTTGTCAGAGGCATTATTGATTTATTGTAGAATCTTTCAATTTGTGGGACCATTTATATGCCCATCCAATCACAAGAAAACATTGATTTTTTATTTTTTCTTTTAAGTTCCAAAATTTTGAACACTTTTCCCCGTTAGGCCCGCAATCAACTGATTCTCCTCTGTCATACGTTTCAGTTTTATAGTGCATGAACTTAATTATGTAATAATTTAAACCAATTTTATAGTTTAAGACAGATTTTCTTTGTTGAATTTTCAACTCCCAAGTCCTTGAGTTGACTTGAGTAGTTGAGTCTTCCTTATCTCAAATTTACACCATGTATCTTTGATCTCCAAATCTCAACTCTTCAATTCTATCTCTGCAATAGCTTTTCATAGCTTTCATGAACAAATTTCAACACCAAAAATCATGAAATCTATACTACTTCCCCTGGTTTTTCTCTTCCAATTCTCATCAATTTTGCTTATCTCTTCAGCTTACACTCTCCCAGATAAGTACTTCATCAACTGTGGTTCAGAAACCGACATAAATTCCGTCAATCGGGTATTCACCGGGGATCTGAATTCCAGTTCCGTCTCCTTCACAAAAAAGGACAGCAGCAAAGTTCTAGACAGCAACCAGGTGGCACCAACAACTATCTATCAAACTGCAAGAGTTTTCAGACAACCTTCTTCGTATGAATTTCAAATCACCAACACTAGTACTATTTATCTGGTACGTCTTCATTTCTTCGCTTTTCCCTCTGCAATCAATCTCTCCACAGCTGTTTTCGATGTTTCGACTTCAGAGTTTTCTCTGCCACGTAGTTTCACTTTCCGAAATAGTACTAATGCTCCTACCAAAAAGGAGTTTCTTTTCAACATCACTTCAGGAAAATTCGATATCTATTTCGTACCTCAAGTGTCGTCTTTCGCATTTGTTAATGCCATTGAAGTCTTTCCTGCCCCTGAAAGTTTCATTACTGATACCGCTCTGCATATTACTTCTTCTGGAAGTAATAGAAATTACACGGAAATATTTTCGAAGGTTTTGTATACAATTCATAGAATCAATGTTGGAGGTCTTACAGTTACAGAAGCTAATGATACTCTGTGGAGGAACTGGGTTCCGGATGATAGTTATTTGTTCAACTCAAACACCGCAAAAAATGATACGTACACGGGAAAGCTTAATTATATGGGGAGAGTTAATGAATATATTGCCCCGGATTTCGTCTACCAAACTTTGAAACAGATGAACATAGTTGTTGGCAGCCCAAGCAATAATTTCAACATAACCTGGAATTTTAGAGTGAGTAAGAACACTAGCCACTTCGTTCGCGTTCACTTTTGCGACACTATTAGTCCATCGTTGAATGTTCTGACCTTCAATCTGTTTATTGCTGGCAAGTTCAGAAAGGAAATCAATACCTATGATGAAGGTAATTATCAGTTAGCAGCTCCTTTTTACTTTGATTTCGTGGTCGATTCAGATGATTCTGGAATTCTGAATATCAGTGTAGGACCTAATGCAAAAAGTGATTTGGAGAATACAGCATTTTTGAATGGTCTGGAGATTATGGAAATAATGGAGAAATCGGTATCTGAAGCTCCTGTGATAAATAATGGGACAAAGAAAGGACTTGTCTTGGTTGTGGTGGTTTCAGTTCTCGGAGGTTTGGTTTTTATTGGTGTTCTTGCAGTTGTTATATTTTTTGGTCTGAAAAAATACAGGAAAACAAATCCTGGAGAGCCTTTGGATTCTTGGTCAGCGTTACCGGTATTCGGAGGAGGAAGTACTCATAGTAGGGTGACTGAGAAATCCATCAATGGTTCTAATTCTTTGAACCTTGGATTGAAAGTTCCTTTCAGTGAAATTCAGTCCGCAACGAAAAATTTCGATAGCAAGTTAGTGATTGGTAAAGGTGGATTTGGGACTGTCTACAAAGGAATTTTTAGGAATGGTGTGAAAGTAGCAGTGAAACGAAGCCAACCAGGATCAGGCCAAGGCCTTTCGGAATTCCAGACAGAAATAATGGTCTTGTCCAAAATTCACAACCGCCATCTTGTTTCCTTGATCGGGTATTGTGACGAGAGGTCTGAGATGATACTGGTTTACGAATTCATGGAAAAAGGGACTCTGAAAGATCATCTATACGATTCAAAGTTCCCTTGCTTGTCCTGGAAGCAAAGACTTGAAATCTGCGTTGGTGCAGCCAGAGGTCTTCAATATCTACACAAAGGTTCAGATGTGGGAATCATTCACCGTGACGTTAAACCAACAAACATCTTGCTAGACGAAAACCTCGTCGCTAAAGTTGCTGATTTTGGCCTTTCAAGGTCAGGCCCTCCTGATCATGATCAAACCCATGTCAGCACAGCTGTGAAAGGCACTTTCGGCTACCTTGATCCGGAATACTTCAGGACCCAACGATTGACAGAGAAATCTGATGTTTACTCATTTGGGGTTGTTCTTCTTGAAGTTCTATGTGCAAGACCAGCTATCGATCCATTGCTCCCGAGAGATCAAGTGAATTTAGCTGATTGGGGAAAGCTTTGCAAGAACAAAGGGTGTCTTGAAGACATTGTAGACCCTTTAATAAAGGACCAGATCAATCCAAATTCATTGAAGAAATTCGCCGAGACGTTCGAGAAATGCTTGCAAGAAGACAGCTCAGACAGGCCTACAATGGGAGATGTATTGTGGGACTTGGAATATGCATTGCAGCTTCAACAAAGTCCAACAAAAAGAGAGCCACACGAGGACAGCACAACTGATGCTTCAGATGTCTTGACATTGCCTAACGTCAGGCGTGTTCCTTCACTTAGCGAGTCAATAGTTGTTGAAGATAGTGTGCTCAATTCGGACAGTTTGAACATATCAGAAAGTGAAGTTTTCTCCCAATTGAGAATTGCAAATGCTAGGTAAAGTTGCTTCGTTATTGAGTTTCTTGACCTAGCCCGAAAAGCCCAATTAGGAAGGGGCATCACTTGAGCAATCTCTTGAATGTAAGTGTGAGAGGTTTGACATTGAGTCAACCCTGTCTTACATTTTTGGCACTCTACTAATGTTATATTTTTACTTTTTTTAATTGGAAAATTTTGTTCAACTAATGATTGTAATTATAAAAATGGCTATTTTAATAAATTCTAAAAAAAATCTCTTTAGAATTCTAAATTCACCCTACTTGCCAAAGATGAATGAGATTCTATCATAGTAAACCATTCAGATAATTATAAAAGATTTCATTAACAATATTAGTTGGTGTCACATTTCTGTGTATAGAGTAATATATATAGATGTATTCTTTTGTTTTTTCAACATAGCTTGTAGACCCTAGTTCAATTAGAACCAGTCAAAGGAATGTTATCTTGGAAGTAATTTAAAATGTTGGAAGTGCTTATTACTACTTAAAAGGAATGTTATCTTGCTTCAGAAGCACTTTTCATTCTCTCTAAGAAAATAAAAATAAAAATAAAAACTCTTTTGATTCTTTCAGATTTTTGTAACCAGCAGATCAGGTACCATTGCATGGAAATTGAAAAACAGTTGATACTGTCAATTAAACCTTTCCAAATCGCAAGGAAGTTTGAAAAATTCCAATCTTATATGTAATTCTTTTTTCTTTTTTTTTTTAAAACTATAAAACTATATAATTTGATCAGAGGTTTAATAATCTAAGATCTCACACCTGTCCTTTCTTGAAAGCGGAGATTACGGTTGCCTAATTGCAATGTGGAATTTGCACTTTTTCCCTGTTGAAGCGTCCGACAAAACTTTTCAGGTTTTCACCATGCCTCTGAGATATGGTGTAGAGGTCGTCTGATTATTTCTCGAGTTTCCGACTGCCCTCGAATTGCTCAACGAACGTATCTATTGTAATGGTTAAAATCAGGTCTCAGACCCAATTAGACAAGCCCACTATCAAAAGTTGGATATTATAAAACAAAAAAAACCATCAGAAACGGGCCCCCAAGCCCAAAAATTGGCCCACAGACCATCAGGCTAAGTCAAACACGTGGTCAAATGAAGTCATGAAATCAGTCAATCATGAATGAGACGTTACACATATTCCAAATGTCTCAACTTAATTGTCAGGTTCAAACGAACCATAACGGGCAATTAAAACCCTTAATCCACGCTCCCGCTTAAATGGATCGAGACGTTAGAGACCCCTGGTCTCCACTATAAATAACACGCCCTCTCTCAAAGGAGAGGGTCATGAAATTTTCAATAGTATGCACAAGCTCTAAAATTCTTTCAAGTCTCACATAAACTCTTTGCATTAATTACGGTGGTGCTTCTCCACCATTAATCGGTCGTTCATTGATAGTTTGATAGTGGTCACTTGCATCGAGCATTGCTGATCCCAACCCTTCATCAATGATACTCGAAGGGAGGGATCCGCCCGACACTCATCAATTCCATCGAGCTACCAAATTGCTCGACCATCGATATCGACCAGACTTTAACCGATCAATCGTTTGACTCAACTGTGTCGAACAAATACGGTTGTCATTCTCAACCCTTTTTTTCACTCATATCGAGCAATACACTGACTTAAGCGTCGGAGAGTCCCCCAATGGGAACACCCCCTCATGTGGTTCGCCACCGCTCTGTTTGTTCATTGTTTTATAGGTTGTCAGTGCCCACCTCGATGATCAAAAATCAATTGTAGATATGATCGACTACAGTTTGGCGCCCACCCATGTGGCCTTGACAATTTTCCTAGATAAGACAAACAACGCGAACTAATCTACCAATGGTGACTGAGTTGAGAGATATTGATGCACGATTCACGGCGCTTGCAGCACAGCTTACAGAAAACACGGTCCGCTTACAGAATCTTGAGAAGGAAAATACGGAAGTTCGAGCCAAGAACCAGGAATTGCAAGATAAGCTCGACATGCTCTCGAACAATGCACAACCAACGCAAAACGATGACCAGATCAAGGATCACATGCGGGAGCAAGATAGAGATCCGGAACAAAGTACGAGGCGAAGGGAAAAACAACCCATGAGATCGCAACCGGATCCACCCATCATTGATCATAATGATCCCATATTGGCAACTGATGTAGAAACCAATCTAGCAAATCCATCAACCCCATATGTGGTTTCGAGAGATTCGGACCAGCTGAACAACGACCTGGTAAAATCGAAACTTCTCTTTTCTGACCCTTAGGTAGTTTGTAGGTTCGTGGAAATGGAGGCGATGATCCAAAGGATCCCAGGGGTACCTGTTCCTATCAAACGAAGTGCCGCGAACAATTTCACCGATTCTTCATTCGTGGATGAAATCACACTCATGGAAATGCCAAGGAAGTTCAACTTCCCCAGCTGTACGATGGGATGACCGATCCAGATGACCATATCGCACAGTAAAAGCAGCGGATGTTCACCGCAGTGATCTCAAGGGATCAGAGGGGGACGTGCATGTGTAAGGGATTCAGATCAAGTCTCACAGGCCAAGCACTCCAATGGTACACAAACCTACCAAATGTGTCAATAAGCTCATTCACACAATTGACAGATATCTTCATTGAGCAATTTGCGAGCAGTAGGAAGCTAGAGAAACTATCAGATGATCTCTACACAGTCACCCAACAAAGAGAGGAACGACTTCGAGATTATGTAGGCAGATTCAATAGAGAAAATGTATCAATCCCTAACTATAATCCTGTAACTAAGATTTTTGCTTTCAGGAAAGGACTACAACAAGACTTAGACCTGTACAAGGAGCTTACCAAATACCCATGTCGAACGATGGAAGACCTGCTTGTGAAAGCATGAGCCCAAATAAAATAGGAAAAGAACGAGGCGAATTATCGACCTCAGTCTCAAAATCAGAGGGATTATAGGCCCGATCAGCGAGTGGATAGAAGGTCGGATGATTGACGAAATGCCAGCGACCCGAGATGGATAGACGAGAGAAGAAGGTCATACGATAGACCACATCGAATCAACAACAGACAAAACGATGGCAAGCAAAGGACAAGAATACCCTAGTATACCATGAACATTGAACCATCGGAGGTGGTGAATATCCTTAGAAGCATGGGAAGTTCTGTGAGGTGACCCTAAAAAATTACTTCGCCACCAGAACACAAGGATTCGAACAAATGGTGCGAGTTCCATGACGATCATGGACATTGAACAGAAGAATGCATCGCGCTGAAACTTAAAGTTGCCGAATTACTGAACAGGGACGACTCAAAGAATTCCTGACCGACAAAGGGAAAGCTACATTTGCGCAACGAGACGAACGACTAAAGGAAAAGGAAAAGAACTCACCACCGGCTATCCCTCGGCCCAAACGAACCGTCAATGTCATATCTGGCATATCCGAAGTGAATGGAGTTTCACATTCTTCCGCCAGGAGACATACTCGACAGGTATCAAACACGAAAATGAGACCTTTCCATAAAAACGATCATTTGGTCAATATGGTAATTTAGTTTAATGCAACTGATAGCTCCAATTTATTCTCACCCCATCACGATGCGCTTTTCATTTCACTATATATCGTAAACTGTTTAATCAAACGTTGTCTAGTTGATAACGGTAGTTCGACTAATATCCTCTTTTTAAGTGCTCTGAGAGAAATACAGATCGATGAATTAGTAGTTACTCAGCGCTCAACCACCCTGATAGGTTTCAGTGGAGAAGTGAAAAGCACGATAGGCGAGATCATTTTACTGGTGTACGCAGAGGATGTGAACGTATAAACCATGTTCTTGGTACTCGACTGTCCTTCGGCTTACAACGTTATAGTGGGCAGACCATGGATTCACGAGTTACGAGCGGTTCCATAGACCCTCAACCAGACGATACGCTTTCCCATAAAGTGGGGTGTCCGAGAGATCAGAGGAGAACATAAGACTTCTAAAGAGTGCTATCAAACGAGTCTAATGGAGAAAAAACAAAAGTTATAGCAATTACAGAAACCTGGACCAGAGCTCGACCCAGGCAAACCCCAAGTGGAAAAACTAGACGAGATCTAGATAAATCCCAACAACCCAGAGCACAAGGTCCAAATAGGTTTGAGGCTCGAACTAGTAATTAGAGGTAAGTTGATCGAATTCCTAAAGCAACATCACGACTCATTTGCATGGCCATATGCTGACATGGTTGGAATCGACCTTGAGGTCATGGTTCATCGACTCCAAGTTAACCCTGAACATCGACCGGTGAAACTAAAAAGGAGGAAGTTCACACCTGAGCGAAACAATTTAAGCTCAATAAAATAAAATCCTCACTTAGGTTGTCAATTACAAAGGCTCAAGCGCTTTGTAGACAACAATGTTGGAAATTTTCATATACACGTTTCAGGTCAACGTAGCTATCGTGTATTCAACGATCACTCGATTCGATGTCCAAAGTACAAGCCCCCTCGACCAAGGTCAAGCACACTTACACTGGGGGAAAGATTGATAGTTCACCAACAAATGATCGAAGAAACAAAGCACTATGTCGAGCAAATGAATTATTGAAACTTATGTAAAAAGCTCTATGTCAAGTTATTGCTATCATCAAGATTCCTGCAAAACGGCTTTATGTCGAGCCAAAACAAAAAAAAAAGTATCTCAATCAATAAATAAAGTTCGTTCGTTATATATCGACTTTGTTAGATTATCTCATTATTCGATTCATATAGATTCATTCAACTATTATTACATTTTGAAATTGTTTGACTATTTTCCACATTCGGTTACGAAAACTTACGAAAACAAATATGTTTGGAGATCGTGAAAAAAATATTACAAGCAAATCAGAGGGCCAAATATTGTCCAACCCTCAATCAAAATGTACTCAAAGAAAATAAAAGAAATTATCAAACTACGGGGATTTAGGAGGATCAGCATCGACATCATCCATTCTAACTTGTTTTGTAGCCCAGACTGCTCTTTGGGTTCAATGTTCTCCACTTCGTCATCAAGCTCCTTCAAATTTTTCCACTGCTCCCAAATCTCGATGTCTTTTTCGGGCATCTAAGTATCAGTCTCACCCATCAAGTACTCTTGCATCAACTTGCCTCTGGTCTGGATAACAGCCTCATCAGCAGCATTGTTAAGCTTCTCTATTGCCTCTTCAACTATCTCATCAGCCTTAGAAGTCTTCTTCTCACTCGATCTAAGAGAAACTCTCAGTTGAGCATTCTCCTCCTCAGCTTTAGGAAGTTTGTCACTTGCCTCCTTCAGAGCTTTAGCTGACTCAGATTTGGCCTCCTCGACCTCCTTATTAAGCTTTGAGTTCGACAATGATAAAGAGGTAACCTTCTTGGAAAGATTCTTTACATATTTCCTCAGGAAAATCTAAAATTGAAGAGCCTACGAAGAAAAGAATAAAGTTAGTTCAACATTAAAAGAATTTGAACAAAGCTTAAAAACGACCATGCACCTGAAAAACACATGTCAAACCCCAGTCGACAACTCGAGATGCCTTGATCTTTATGAGACGATGTTCATCTTTGGGAAAGAGAAGTTGATCGACTTCTTTTAACATCGGGCCAGGATCAAAGTAAAGGCAAGTATCACCAGGGAACCTGGCCACGACTTCATCAGAGATTTCTTCTCGATGAGAGCACTTCTTCGACTTCTCTACAACTTGAGCAACTGATTCAGGCTGGTCGATACCCTCAATTGAAACAACCGGTGGAGTGGGAGCCATAATTGTAGCTATTTTCCCTTTCTTCTTCTCGAGCCTTTCCATTTGTCTTTTTAAAGCTTCTTCTGAAGAGAGGAGCTTCGTGTTAAGCTCGCTCAGCATCAGTAACGGGTTCGAGAAATTGAGTACCACACAGGATCTCGAACCCGTGCCTTATCCAAGCGTACTTAACCAAATCTTCTACATAAGGATAGGGGTTACCTGATCGAGCAAAGGTTGTTTGACTCCACAACGAGCTTTTTCTCAAACTGCCTTCCTCAAGCAATTTCCTCCAACTCCTCTCTATTGGATCAATCGCAAGAATCCTTTGTGCCCTCGCAAGATCGTCCACTCCCTATATCGACTTAGCTTTCTCGTCAAGCCCAACTGAAAAGAAAGAAAAGAGTTAGAAATATCACGATACAAAAACAAAAAGCGTATCGGAATACCCACCAGCATTATTCCAAGTCAATCTAACACCCTCGACCAGATCCCCCTGAGCGAAGAAATATTTCGATTTCCAGTTCGGATCCCTATACTTGAGGTCAGTGATTAGATGACCCTTACGAAGCTTGGTAGCAATCATGTACCTCCCACAGTCAGTATCATGTTCCTTCAACTGGTACGTATACAAGAAATTCTCGAAAGTGAAGCTCAAATACCTCCTCTCGATCAAAACCTCGAGCGATAGCAAAATCATCCACCCATTTGGCATCAATTGGCTCAGAGCGATATCAAAAAAGTTGAGTAGTTGTCGAGCTAACGACGGAATTTGAAACCTAAGACCTAACTTAAAAGGAATATGGTAGAAACACGTTCAACCTTTGATCGACCAATCAGCACGCTCGAACGGTGTTGTGGCTCACAATCTCACTAAGTCCGGAACCCCCAGTTCGAATTCTAAATTCTTAACATCCTGATGCGTCATCTTCGACATATGATTTTTCGTCAAAAATTGACCCCCTTCACTCTTAGAGGTCGTTCCTGGCTCCATATTTAGCTCGCCAGGCGTCACCAAACGACCTACTACCGTGGTATTCGGCAGGTTTACACCTACCTCACCCATACCTATATTAGTAGGGGGGTCCAACAATAGATACCCCACCATGTTCACTCGACCATAAGTCGCAATCAGACTACTCAATGTCGACCTCACTCGAATTGCCTTGGTAGTCATCGATCATCTTTCCAATGATGGGGAGGAGTCATCGCTTTGACTCGACATAGCTCCAAACACTATTGAAAAAACAAAACCCAACTTTAGCAAGAAGAGATCGAGCTACTTAAACAGGCGATCACAACTACAAAAAACTATCTACTCGACCATGACCATCTAGAAACACGATCGATCGACTATCTAAAAAAGATTGTCCGATCTACCTATATCAAACATCTAGTAAAGTAAGCAGAACATCGGTCGAAATCGAAAATCTAAATCTTAAAGGGTCGACATCATCATCCAAAGGCTCTATTTCTTACATGAAGGTCACACGAATAAGTTTTCTAAACTAAAAGTTATAAAACATGGATCAAAACACAAGAAAAATTCAAAAAAGTTTGAAGACCAACAAGCAAAAACAAGGCAAGATTTCTGGAAAAACAAGTAAACATAAACTAAGTAGAATCAAAAACAGAAAATGAAAGTAAAAAGTAAAAAGCAAAAAGCTTACCGGAAATGAGCAAGGAAACCGGAAAAGTCACCGAAAACTGGTTGGAAAGCTTGAGAACAATCAAACACCATGCCTGGAAACTGTAGCAAACCAAAAAAAAAAAAAAAAAAAAGTGCTTTGGTTCAAAATTGAAGAGAAGAAAGGTTTCTTCAAAACTTATACAAAACCCAACAGACACGTGTCATTAAATTAAAGGAAACGTCTCTTCAACTGACGCCACTCGAAAAGACGTTTTGCAGGCCTTAGAAACCCAAAAGGTGCCAATTCAAAACCTCTCGCTTCGATAAACGCACCCACCAAGGATAATGCCACGTCAGCCCTAGCAAAAATACCAAGGACCAAAGATCTTGAAAAAACATAGAGACCTAATCATACATCACCAAACACACCGTTCAATATCACCTAGGGTCCCACGACACTTTTTGTCAATCAAATCTAGAAGCAACAAGTCCCCTTTGAAATTGTTTAACAAGATCGAGGGTCGAACTTAAACAGGACAAGACTGACATCAGCCAAATAAGATTTGTTCGATACTTACCATCGAACAAAACTCGAAACGATCATCATCTCGACATTTCTCGATATCTACCCAAATCGAATGAATATAATCACGGATATAAACCCAAAAAATAACCGTCTTGACTCTCAAACAACTCTCCAACTCGATAACCTCGAGCTTGAAGAGTGGGGCAAACTATAGTGGTCAAAATCAGGTCTCATACCCAATTAGACAAGCCCACTGTCAACAATTGGATATTATTAAAATAAAAATAAAAAAAATAAAAACGGGCACCAAAGCCCAAAAATTGGCCCACAAACCATCAGGCCAAGTCAAACACGTGGTCAAATCAAGTCATGAAATCATTCAATCATGAAGGGATGTTACACATATCTCAAACATCACAACTTAATTATCAGGTTCAAACGAACCATAACGGGCAATTAAAACCCTTGATCCACGCTCCCGCTTAAATGGATTAAGACATTAGAGACCCCTGATCTCCACTATAAATAACACGTCTTCTCTCAAAGGAGAGGGTCCTGAAATTCTCAATAGTATGAGCAAACTTTAAAATTCTTTCAAGTCTCACATAAACTCTTTGCATTAATTATGGTGGTGCTCCTCCGCCATTAATCGTTCGTTCATTGATAGTTTGATAGTGGTCACTCGCATCGAGCATTGTTGATCCCAACCCTTCATCAACGATACTCGAAGGGAGGGATCCGCCCGACGCTCATCAATTCCATCGAGCTACCAAATTGCTCGACCATCGATATCGACCAGACTTTGACCGATCAATCGTTCGACTCGACTATGTCAAACAAATACAGTTTGTCATTATCAACCCTTTATTTCACTCATATCGAGCAATTTACTGACTTTAGCGTAGGAGAGTCCCCCAAATAGAACACCCCCTCACGTGGTTCGCTACCATTTCATTTGTTCATTACCTCGACGATCAAAAATCAATTGTAGATCTGATCAACTACATATGTAAGCTGCGTAATAGAGGTAATAAAGTTATTAGGCAAATTAGTGTACCATTGTAGGGCGGGACCACCGAGGCTGGACTCGAATGCTTTACACATGCACGCATTTATAAGATCGCTTGGGATCACTGCAGTGAACATACGCTGCTAGTATTGAGCTATATGGTCATCCGGATCCATCGAACTGCTTCATATTTAGAAAGTTGAACTTCATGGGCATCTTGACGAGAGCAATTGCGTCGACGAACGGTGAATCTATAAAGCTCTTTGCCGTGCTTTTCTTGAAGGGTACCGAGACTCTTGGAATCCTTTAAATGAGGGCTTCTATTTCTGTAAATCTGTATTTATAACTATTGAAAAAATATAAAGCCTAGATCCGCCTCTGGATACGATATTATTCGTCAATGCATTAGGCTGGCCCGTATTGCCACACAAAGAGAACTAAAGTATTGGGATGACCCTTCAGTTGAGGAATGTTTTGTTTTATAGTAGTGAACATATCATCCGTTAAAGGGTTGTTGGCGGCTGCTGATTAGTGGTCTGGTTCACTTATGTTGGGCTTGGTGGGTCGTTTTGGGGCCATGGATTCGAACTTAGACTTGATCTGATTAGCGATCATGAGCTGTTGGTCTGCATCCAAAATCTCGTCGCTCCAGCTTGGTTTAGTCACCGTCCATTGACCCACCATCTTCTTACTTCTTACTTTGATTAGTGGTTTTATTCAATTGATGTTGAACAAACAAACAACTCTACTTAACTTCTCTTTTGAGTGCTTGATACGGCTGGCAATCCACTACATGTCTCAAGATTCGATTCGCTATACGTATAGATAAATCAATCAAACCTGATTGGACGTCAAGATGTGTTCACTTTTTATAGCGGGTTTGGATTTTCCACCACCAGGGTATTGTAAATAAATTATCATATTTGTATATTAAATCATAAATTGTGAAGCGACCCTTCCGATGTCATGGAGTTACAACCTCAACCATTCTTGTGGAATCTAATCTCGTTCAGTTTTGACAAACCATTAACCCATAATGATGTCCGCTTAAAAAAAAAATAAAAAAAATCTAATATCATCATGTCCCAACCAGGGGCGAAGGAGCGCCCATAGGGGCCATGGCCCCCCTTCCCTCGAAAATGTTTTCATAGTTTTATATTTAAACTTTGTGAAATAATAAAATTGTGTTTATATTTTTATTTTATTTTTTCATTTTGGCCTCCCCATAATTTTTTAATTTTGTATTTCTGGCTTCGCCATCGGTTTGAGCAGACTCAAGCCTATAATGTCGACTATTTTTTTATTTATTATATTATAGAATGTCCAAATGTAGGAAGTAGAGATATTTGTATTCCTCTAAAACTGTATGTATACCTTAAATTTATATATTTTCAAAATTTCAACATTACCCTTGAATTTAATTATTAATATTTTAATTCAAACATATAATCATTTTTAATAACAATTTTACTCTTCTTCTTTTTTTTTTTCTTTTTCTTTTTTTTGAATTTTTAACTAACTAAATCAAATTATAAAAAAAATAAAAAATAAAAAATAAAAAAAGTAAACAAAATAATAAACAAAAACTAAAACCCAAATCAATTCAGTCTGCAAATTAACTTCGGAGATGGAAATTCACACCTTTTGCCATGATCACATGTTGAGTTTTTGTGATTTGAGTGAGATGAAAGATCCCAACACACACGTCGAAGAATAGAAGATTCCTCTCATCTACCGGGAATTTGGAAATTGGAATGGATCCTCCCATGTCCCATATACAATATCTATATTGTATTATATTTTATAATTTTGTTATTTAAAATATTAAAAAAAAAAATTAAAAGGAATGACACATTTGGTAATGTGTGGGTGTGAATGTGTGATTACAAAATTTCATCTTTTAAAAATATTTAAAGGAGTGTACATACAAAAAGGGATGTAGATACGGTTTTTGAGGGATGTAAATATCATTACTCAAATGTAAAATATAAGACTCGAATCCTACTAATGGTAAAAGTATTTAAACAAAAATACATGGTCCCAAATTAATAGATATTGTCAAAAATAAATAAATAAATAAATAAAAATTTGTGAAATATGACCCATTTCAGCCCATATGATGGTTTTTAATGGGCTTTACGGTCCATAATCCCACAGCTTGGTTGAAACTTGATCTCTGTATATCTGAAGAAGAAGACCAAAAACAACGATTTTGACTAAAAAACATCACCATCCTTCTTTAGATTCCCGTGAAAAATCTTGTCACTTTAGCACGATATGGAATTGAAAATCAAGTCAAGCTTTTGCTTTACTTTTCCTTTTCCTGCTTCGCATTGCATATCAAGAGCTATCGTCATCCATCCACTTAAAGTTCCATGTATGTTGATAAGATAAGATTCCTTCAATTTCCATGGAAAAGCTTCACTTTTTCTTCATCATCATGTTTTTCCTTGTCTTTCTTCTCCAATTCACTTTCCTGACTGCCGACACTCCTCCGAACAATTACTTATTCATCAACTGTGGATCAAAATCACCCGTTAACGTTGACGACAGGAGCTCTGTTGGCGACGAGATCATCAATTCCGGCTACTCTTTCGAGGTAGGAAAAAGCGAGCCTATCCAAGAACAAACCAATTCATCATCATCAACAGACACAGCAACTCTGTATCAAACAGCCAGAGTTTTCAAACAGAGCTCATCATATGAGTTCAATGTTATTAAAAATGTCACATACATGGTACGACTCCATTTTTATGTATTCACATCAAAGAAAATTGATCTGGGTGATGCTCAGTTCAACGTTTCAGCTTCAAGAATTTCACTCTTATCAAATTTCAGGATCCTGGAAAACACTAGTACTTTACCTGTAATTAAGGAATTTCTACTCACAGCCAATGTAGAAAAGTTCAGGATCAATTTCATACCAGCTCAGGAAAAATCTTTCGCTTTCGTAATCGCCATAGAGGTCCTTCTTACCCATCAAAACTACGGTCTGGCAAGTTCGGATGATCCGCCTCCTCAAGTAACTTCTAAAGGAAGCAATGGTACTTACCAGAATTTGCTATCTGGGGTTTTACAAACCATTCACAGGATCAACATTGGAGGTTCATTTCTTGATGCTAGTAACGAAACAGTTCTCTGGAGGAATTGGATTTCAGATGAAAAAAACCTACTTCCAGGGAGTTCTGTGAAAACCTGTAATCCTCCTGCTACAGGTTTTCCTCTTAGGTTGGATGAAGAAGACGCCTTGTATTATGCTCCGAAACTTGTCTACTTGACTTGCAGAGAATTAAATCTAAATGATAGTCCGGGATCGAATGTGTCCAGTTGGCGTTTTGCAGTGAATAAGAATGCTAGACATCTTGTTCGGGTACACTTCTGTGACTTTTTAACCGAAGCAAGTAATGTTAATGATTTCAGCTTTTTTATTTACAATTCATTCAATCGAACTATCAATCCTTTTAATAAGAATATTATACCACCTGGTGTCCCGTTCTATTATGACTTCGTTGTTGATTCAGATGATTCTGGATTTTTAAATATCAGTATAAGTCCCCAAGAGGATTCTATGAGTAAAATTGCATACCTGAATGGGTTGGAGATTATGGAATTCCTGAAGGAACCAGGCATGGAACTGGGTTCGCTCCCTGTGCAAGGCACGCAGAATAAGAAGAGATTATTGATTATTGTTGGTTCAATTTGTGGAGTGGCTATCGTCTTCATATCGATAATGGGATTTTTCTGGGGTCGTAAATGCTGGAAAGCGAAGCAGGTGGAAAAGATCATAGTTTCACAGGCTATGCCTTCTTATGAAGATGGTATAACTGTCCATGCCTCCCCTGCTTTCAACTTAAACCAGCTGAAATTAAAGATACCTTTTTCAGAAATTTTGGAGGCAACTCAGAATTTCAACAATAAATTCTTGATTGGGGAAGGCGGGTTTGGTAAAGTTTACGAAGGAATTCTGAAGAGTGGTGTGAAAGTAGCTGTAAAACGAAGTGATTCAAAACACGGCCAAGGCCTTCCTGAATTCCAAACTGAGGTATTGCTATTATCAAGAATTCGCCATCGCAATCTTGTTTCCTTGATTGGATATTGCAACGAGGGTTCTGAGATGATTCTAGTCTACGAATTCATGGCGAAGGGGGCTTTGAGAGATCATCTCTACAGCTTGAATGAGTATGACAACTCGGAGAAATCAATCACGCAACCCAAATTGAGTTGGAGTCAAAGGCTTGAAATTTGCATTGGTTCCGCCCAGGGTCTTCACTATCTTCACTCAGGTTCAGATGGAGGAATCACCCACCGCGATGTTAAGTCAACGAACATCTTGCTCGATGAAAACTACGTGGCTAAAGTTGCTGATTTCGGCCTTTCAAAATCAAGTCCTCTGGAGGGAGATAGTTTCAGTATGGGCATAAAAGGAAGCTTTGGTTATCTTGATCCCGAGTACTTTAAGACTCTTCAGTTTACAGATAAATCTGATGTATATTCTTTCGGCGTGGTCCTTCTCGAAGTGCTCTGTGCAAGACCGGCTATTGCTACCACAACGCAAATGGAGGAGATAAACTTAGCTGATTGGGGGCTGTTTTGGCTGAGCAAAGGGCAAATTGAAGAAATAGTTGATCCTTTTCTGTTGGGGAAAATTAACCCGAATTCATTGAGAAAATTCGGTGAAATAGTCGAAAAGTGTTTGAAACAAAATGGAGACGACAGACCTACTATGCACGACGTGTACTGGGACTTGATATACGCATTGCAGTTGCAACAAAAGCCGGTGCAAGCAAATCCATTTGGTGACAGCACAAAAGATGCTTCAATAGAGTTGGATTGCCTGCTCCCAGCTTGGTACTTGCATTCAAATAACTTTCCTGCTGATCAGGAAGAGGTGACAATGAGCGTGGAAGTGGACGATGCTTCGTATACAACATCTCGTAAAACGTTCTCCCAATCAAGGATTGATTGATGTTGCCGGATAATCTCAACTCGTTAGAAATGTGTTCCTGTTTAGTTGCTACAACTTCTGTTACAATGTTTAGTGTACTTTTTGAGATGTACTTATTATAAGAGTCAATTTCTTTCTTTCTTTTTTTTCCCTTCTAACACTTGGTTTTTTGGGATGTTTTGTTATAATTAGAGAAAGAATCCATATAATTTTCAAAAAGAAAATTAGAATTTTTTTTCAAACATCAGATTTAGATATTAAAAAAATAATAATAAAAAAAAAAAGACTCGGAGACTACAAAAACCTGAAGCAAGAGACGGAGATGTTGGCTGTTGAGTTCAATCTTCAATGCAATGATTTTCGAAATGAAATAAATAAATAATAATAGTTTTGATTTATGATTGAGCTCAAGTTCAGTTTTTCCGGCCGGGCCCAAACTAAATTAAGCTAATGGGCCTATTAAAATGATCAGGCCCATAACTGGTGTACACCATGTCAGTAAATAAATTGATGACATGTGTAGGCACCTCATCACGAATAGCTAACCTGTCATGACACGTCAGCCTTGAGTTGCTTAGGTGTATATGCAAAGTCAGCAGATTGAGTATATTGCTAATGTGAGTGGGCACGTCATCAAGTTTGGCTGATGAGTACAGCCACCTCAGAGAAGGGTTGATCACATGGAAAGACATATCAGCCAATTAGATGACGTGTTCTATCACATCAGTTAAATCGAATGATGTATCTTATCAAGTGAGCCACTCCACGCTTTCGTTTCCAGACACGTCAGCCATTTCAAGTGACGTGCCCAGTCACTTCTAAAAAAGTCGCTAAAAAATAAAGATCTAATAAACCCTAAAATCGCTAAAATGAGTAAATAACAAAGAAGAAGATAGAAGAAGAAGACGAACAAGGAGAAAGAAAATGGATAACAAGAAAGAGAGAAGCCGAAATCGAACAATTACAGATTTTATTGTACAGGTGATGTTATTACTTGTAGTGTTAATTTGTGCATTTTTAATTATATGATCCCAAATACGTAGTTTAATTTGAAGCCATAGAACTAGACCAGTAGAAGAAATCCATATAAAATAGAAAATCTGTTTTTTTTTTTTTTTTTTTTTTTCAATCTGTTGAACTTTTAAATATATATCTGTTTTTTTAATTTTTGGTTGATTATTAATGGTAGAAAGAGAAGGAGAAACTAGTTGAATGAAAAATCAAGTCCAGGAGAAGCTGCAAAGCAGTGAGTTACTGGATTTTATAGTGATAGGCAAAAATTCCAGCTTGAGAATAAAAACTCATAGAATTGATGAATTTTCTTTTTCTTTGATGGTTTTTTTTTTAATTATTATCTAGTACGGTATCCCCGCACTTTTATTCGTGCGAATTTCTCAATAGATATCGGTGTCCATTTGGAATTCCGTACGAAAAAACTTGCAGGATCCGGTACTTGATGAGTGCTCATATATATATGACTGTTTTTATTAAGTACAGAGGCATTATTGATTTTATTGTAGAATCTTTCAATTTGTTGGACCATTTCTATACCCATCCAAACACAAGAAAACATTGATATTTTTTGGAAAGTTCCAAAATTTTCAACTTTTTTCCCTGTTACGTACGCAATCAACTGATTCTCCCCTGTCATACGTTTTAGTTTTATAGAGCATGAACTTAATTATGTAATAATTTAAACCAATTTTATAGTTTAAGGCAGATTTTCTTTGTTGAATTTTCAACTCCCAAGTCCTTGAGTTGACTTGAGTAGTTGAGTCTTCCTTATCTCAAATTTACACCATGTATCTTTGATCTCCAAATCTCTAACTCTTCAATTCTATCTCTGCAATAGCTTTTCATAGACAAATTTCAACCCCGCAAAATCATGAAATCTATACTTCTTCCTCTGGTTTTTCTATTCCAGTTCTCATCAATTTTGCTTATCTCTTCAGCTTACACTCTCCCAGATAAGTACTTCATCAACTGTGGTTCAGAGACCGACATAAAATCCGGCTATCGGGTATTCACCGGGGAGCTGAATTCCGGTTCCGTCTCCTTCACAACCTTCTTAAGCAGCCAAGTTCCAGACAGCAACCAGGTGGCAGGACAAACAGAAACTATCTATCAAACTGCAAGAGTTTTCAAACAACCTTCTTTGTATGAATTTCAAATCAGCAACACTAGTACTACTTATCTGGTACGTCTTCATTTCTTCGCTTTTCCCTCTACAACCAATCTCTCCACAGCTGTTTTCGATGTTTTGACTTCAGAGTTTTCTCTGCTACGTAATTTCACTTTCCGAAATAGTACTAATGCTCCTACCACAAAGGAGTTTCTTTTCAACATCACTTCAGGAAAATTCAAAATCTATTTCGTACCTCAAGTGTCGTCTTTTGCATTTGTTAATGCCATTGAAGTCTTTCCTGCTCCGGAAAGTTTCATTCCTGATACCGCTCTGCATATTACTTCTTCTGGAAGTAATGGAAATTATTACACGGGAATATTTTCGAAGGTTTTGTATACAATTCATAGAATCAATGTTGGAGGTCTTACACTTACTGAAGAAAATGATACTCTGTGGAGGAACTGGGTTCCGGATGATAGTTATTTGTACAACTCAAGCACCGCAAAAAATGACACGTTCACGGGAAAGCTTAATTATATGGGGAGAGTTAATAAATATACTGCCCCGGTTTTCGTCTACCAAACTTCGAAACAGATGAACATAGCTGTTGGCAGCCCAAGCAATAATTTCTACATAACCTGGAATTTTAGAGTGAGTAAGAACACTAGCCACTTCGTTCGCGTTCACTTTTGCGACACTGTTAGTCCATCGCCGAATGTTCTGACCTTCAATCTGTCTATTGCTGGCAAGTTCAGAAAGGAAATCAATACCTATGATGAAGGTAATTATCAGCTAGCAGCTCCTTTTTACTTTGATTTCGTGGTCGATTCAGATGATTCTGGAATTCTGAATATCAGTGTAGGACCTAATGCAAAAAGTGATTTGGAGAATACAGCATTTTTGAATGGTCTGGAGATTATGGAAATAATGAAGAAATCGATATCTGAAGCTCCTGTGATAAATAATGGGACAAAGAAAGGACTTGTCTTGGTTGTGGTGGTTTCAGTTCTCGGAGGTTTGGTTTTTCTTGGTGTTCTTGCAGTTTTTATATTTTTTGGTCTGAAAAAATACAGAAAAACAAATCCTGGAGAGCCTTTGTATTCATGGTCAGCGTTACCGGTATTCGGAGGTGGAAGTACTCATAGTAGGGTGACTGAGAAATCCATCAATGGTTCTAATTCTTTGAACCTTGGATTGAAAGTTCCTTTCGGTGAAATTCAGTTTGCAACGAAAAATTTCGATAGCAAGCTAATGATTGGTAAAGGTGGATTTGGGACTGTCTACAAAGGAATTTTAAGGAATGGTGTGAAAGTAGCCGTGAAACGAAGCCAACCAGGATCAGGCCAAGGCCTTTCGGAATTCCAGACAGAAATAAAGGTCTTGTCCAAAATTCACAACCGCCATCTTGTTTCCTTGATCGGGTATTGTGACGAGAGGTCTGAGATGATATTGGTTTATGAATTCATGGAAAAAGGGACTCTGAAAGATCATCTATACGATTCCAAGTTCCCTTGCTTGTCCTGGAAGCAAAGACTTGAAATCTGCGTTGGTGCAGCCAGAGGTCTTCAATATCTACACAGAGGTTCAGATGTAGGAATCATTCACCGTGACGTTAAACCAACAAACATCTTGCTAGATGAAAACCTTGTCGCGAAAGTTGCTGATTTTGGCCTTTCAAAGTCAGGCCCTCCTGATCATGATCAAACCCATGTCAGCACAGCTGTGAAAGGCACTTTCGGCTACCTTGATCCGGAATACTTCAGGACCCAACAATTGACAGAGAAATCTGATATTTACTCATTTGGGGTTGTTCTTCTTGAAGTTCTATGTGCAAGACCAGCTATCGATCCATCGCTCCCGAGAGATCAAGTGAATTTAGCTGATTGGGGAAAGCTTTGCAAGAACAAAGGGTGTCTTGAAGACATTGTAGACCCTTTAATAAAGGACCAGATCAATCCAAATTCATTGAAAAAATTCGCCGAGACGTTCAAGAAATGCTTGCAAGAAGACGGCTCAGACAGGCCTACAATGGGAGATGTATTGTGGGACTTGGAATATGCATTGCAGCTTCAACAAAGTCCAACAAAAAGAGAGCCACATGAGGACAGCACAACCGATGCTTCAGATGTCTTGACATTGCCTAATGTCAGGCGTGTTCCTTCACTTAGCGAGTCAATAGTTGTTGAAGATAGTGTGCTCAATTCGGACAGTTTGAACGTATCAGAAAGTGAAGTTTTCTCCCTATTGAGAACTGAAAATGCTAGGTAAAATTGCTTCGTTTGTGAGTTTCTTGAGCTATCCACAGTAAATCGTATGATGTAGGCACGTTTAATAATCAATAATCCTAGTTAGGGAGAGGAAATTTAATTTCTAATTTGTGATTAGATTGTTTGTTGATTCCTGATTTGTGATTAGATTGTTTATTAATTCCTGAAGTGTTTACTAAAATGAAATCAGTTGCTAATATGGACTTGGGTTTGACAATATTCACATGGGGTTTAAGCGGCATAAACTGGAATTTTGAGTGCAAATTGAGCCTGAAAAGCCCAATTAGAGAGGACGCATGACTCGAACTTACAATCTCTTGAATATAAGTGTGAGAGGTTTAACATTGAGTCAACCCTGTCTTGCATTTTTGGCACTCTACTAATGTTATATTTTTACATTTTTTAATTTGGAAAATTTTGTTCTAACTAATGATTGTAATTATAAAAATGGCTATTTTTATAAATTCTAAAAAAATCTTTTTAGAATTCTAAATTCACCCTACTTGGCCAAAGATGAATGAGATTCTATCATAGTAAACCATTCAGATAATTATAAAAGATTTCATTAACAATATTAGTCGGTGTCACATTTCTGTGTATATAGTAAATATATAGATGTATTCTTTTGTTTTTTCAACATAGCTTGTAGACCCTAGTTCAATTAGAACCAATCAAACCAATTTAAAATGTAGGAAGTGCTTATTACTACTTAAAAAGAATGTTATCTTGCTTCAGAAGCACTTTTGATTCTTTATCCAAAAAAAAAAAAAGCACTTTTTATTCTTTCAGATTTTTGTAACCAGTAGATCAGGTACCATTGCATGGCAATGGAAAAAACAGTTGATACTGTCAATTAAACTTTTCCAAATCGCAAGGAAGTTTTAAAAATTCCAATCTTATATGTAATTTTTTTTATTTTTTTTTTCAAACTATAAAACTATATGATATGATTAGAGGTTTAATAATCTAAGATCTCGCACCTGAAACTTGTGGCTGGCTTGTATTATTTCTTGTGAATTTGTTTAAGCTAGCAACATACAATTAAAACCGATAAACGATAATATCAACAGAAAAGAAGATCAAAGAATTTCTCTGCGGTAAATTAACATTGGTCCAATGTACACAGCTGCTATAGATACACATAAATCATAAATACATACAGGAAATCAAGAAATGAAAATGAAACCAAGCTAAGATTGATGATAACTAATGGCCGGAGCCTTTCCGGCTAGGTCCAGAAGCCAACGGATACATTTCTTCTTCCCCCACCAAAACTCTGTCTTTGACAGAGTAATCATCAGAAGAAGCAGAAGAGGATGAGAATTTGCTAAGAAATCTAACCCCAGCACGACGAATAGCTTGTCGGAGACTGCTCTTGTTCTTTGCGGACGCCACTGATGGAAGAGCTCTGCAATAGACAGAACTTGACTGTGAAATCACTAGCAACATCAAGATCATTAGAACTAAACAACAGGAGTTGTGTGTTCTCATGTTTGTTTGTTTGTTTGATGAAGTTGGTGCTGCTGTGGTGTTTATTTTGGATTTAACTTTTTTTTAAGCCAACTTGAACAACAACAACAACACCCTTTTGAAAGATTCTCGATTGGGGAAAAGAATGGACGTGAAAAAAGAGTGGTTTAATTAGCATCTCCAATGTAGAAGGTCTTTATATAAGGAACGGTTTTGGTGAAAAAGGTGTAAAAGGACGGTGAAGAGCTTTCTGGTGTGGTGGGGTCCTTCAATTTTAAGAGTATTTGACCGAGAAAATTCTTTTCAATTTGGTCTGTGATGATCATTAGATGAGGTGAAGCGTTGTAGTTATTACGAGGTTTCTCCTACATCTATTGAAGTCAAAACTAGTACGTGAAATGAATAAGAAATGTTAGCGTTAATCCTATAAATTTATAATGATCCTTAAAAGAAAAAAATTACGATACCTAATCTGTCAAAGTGGATAATAACCCGTGAGTGATGACATAATACTGTCAAAGTGGACAATAACTCGTGAGTGACGACCTAATGCGTACATGGGAGAAATTTTGGCATCAATGGAAGCCAAGCCAAGCCAAGCCAAGCCAGACAAGTTATGTTTTCACATCTTGTTGTGCTGGACAGAATTTTGACTTTAGAATCTGGTTACCAATCTTGAAAAACTCTGTTACTCTGGAGATCCTACTCCAAGCCACCACTTTTGGTTAATAATTTTGGCATGACAAGTGGATGCCAATCATGAAACGGGAGGTGGGTAGTATTTTTTTTTTTTTTTTTTTTTTTTTTTTTTTTTTTTTTTTTTTTTTTTTTTAAGTAATGCAACAAAATACAAGATCATTTTTCATATTCTTGATGCCAATTTAAGAGGTAGACAAGAGTCATTGTTAGGACAATTTTTTATCACCAACCAAATACTGTAACGTGTATAGTCAGATTCTCAGTGGAATAGCTGAATAGGTACTACCAGCTCAACTTGTATACAGCAGTAGCTAGCCACATCAACAATTTATAGAGGACCGACCATTTGGTATAATCGAAGACCTACAATAAATAGATTTTATTGGTAAATTATTCAAGATATTTTGATAAGCCAAACCCAAATTAGCTTTTCCTTTTTCTTTTCACAATGAACTACTACTATACACCAATGTGTTGGATTGAGAAGACTGAATCGTCGGTAATGTTGAGGTCAAACTCAATAGTGGTTTCTTGTTTTATTTAGAGTGACGGTTTTATCTCAGGTTTTTAGTATTTAATCTCATATATTCTTAGGGTTTCATTATGTCAAAAAGAAAAAGAATACAAAGAACTAAATTAGAGAGGGAGTGTACTTCACTGTTATAAACGTCAATTTGATAATGAAAATTGAGTGCTAGTACGCTCCGTTGATATAGACTTACGCTGAACCATGAAAATTTAGTGTGTTATTATTTGATTGCTTTTGAGTTTGTCTATTCCATAACACAATGCTATGTAGGTTTACCATGAGTAGTAGTTCACGGAAGAATTTGGATCTTCTGTTAAGCTGATCTTTGTTCTGACCTATTAAAATCTGTTGACATGTATAATCAATGGTCGTAATTTATTCCTTTTATTTATTTCAATTTCATTAGTTTTAAATGCAAGACTTATTTTCAAGTGGTGTAGATCACAAAAAAAATAAAATAAGGATTCTGATCCTTCACGAAAACCATAGGTTTGCAAATAAAATAATAAGGTAAAAGAGGAATCTGTGTGTAGGGAAATAAAGAAAGTGAAAAAAATAATGGAGAAATTCTGTCTAGTTAATGTGAGGACTGCAGAGAGTTGCTTGGAAAGGAATATGCCTATATAAAGAATGAATTGAATTGCAGCTCCTAAAGAAAAGGAGATGTAGGGGTCTTACATGATTAATTTGACTCCCTTGATTCTTTGTGCAATTATTTTGAGTTGATGGAGGACTTTCTCTCTTAGACGAACTCAAATTAGCAATCCAAAAATAGTGTTCCAATTTATGTATAACCAACCAAATTGGGACATGTGTCTATATTTATGGAAGAAGCTGAAAAAAAATATATAATTAAATTTAGGGGCTGTTTGTTTTTTTCCCAATAAGACTTATTACCTCTTATATCTTAAATTAAGATAAATCAGTTTATTTGTTTTTTCAACTTATATCTTATTTTAAGATATATATGTCTTTTAGAAAAAGTAAAATTTTTTGACTTTTATCTTATTCAAAAAGTGATACAGTAGAGTTTTTTAATAAATTTCCACAAATGTCTTATAACAATTCATACATTTATGATTTTATCAGCACATAATAAAATACTAAAAATCAATTTTCCAAAAATTCTCAATTTTAAAGAAACCCTAACACAACCTAATCAATTTTATATTTGTAATAAGTCATCTAAAATGAAAAAAACAAACATGTCATAATATCTTAATTTATAAGACTTATCCATATATCTAATAAATTAAGGTCTTATAAGACTTTAGACAAAAAAAACAAACAGTCCCTTAGACACTTATCCTAATTTGGTTGGTTATACACAAATTGGAATATCATTTTTGGACCTCCCTCTCAGACAAAGGTTAAAGTATAAAGTTTAAAAATTTATAAGTAAATATCTAATTTTTTATAAAGATGGTTCAATTTTTTATTTTTTTTTAGGGGTCTGAGATATCCCACACCCTGCTACTAGCTAGGCTGGCAGTGGTCGCAGCAAAAAGACAAGAACTCTAGGCTTAGGGGGAGCATGATCAAATGCATCATATTAGTATTTTAATTAGGCCGCCTATTTAATTAATCAAACAAGAAGGATAGAGTATGCTGGTATTTTTCAGTTTTACTAGTTGTGTTGAAATTTGATTAATTAACCCATTGGTATGCAGGGACGGAACCAGAAGTTTAGAGGTGGAGGGGCAAATCACAAAAACTTAAAACTCGGTAGAAACCAAAATGTAAAATACATATTCTTTTAGAAGTTGTATAATTTTATTTTATTTTAAACTATTATTTCGATGTTATAATTATACCCCTTAATTTTGAACATTTTAAACAATATGGTCCTAATTGGTTTTGAGAGAATGATAATGTTGTAGTAAGAACTAAAAAACGTTAAAGGCACATTCCCGCCTAACATGGTGATAGTACAAATTCCCTTCCGCGTCAGTGGTGGAAGATCCGAGTCTCCATCATACGCATTTCACAGAGATGTTGTTACTTCCACGTATGGTTCCAACTATATATATATATATATCATATGCATTTCACAAAGATGTTGTTTCTTCCACGTATGGTTCCAAGTTCCAACTATATATATATATGCAGCTTATCTAACTCTAAGGCTATGTTTGGTAGGAAGGAGGGAGAGAGAGAGTATGAGGGATGTAGGGATATATATCATCAATCATCCATGTTGTTTGGTATTGAAATGAGGGTTAGATGGATTGATTGGTATTTAATTTGTAAAATTACAATATTACCCTTTAAAAAATTGGAGGGTAGTATAAAAAGGGAGGGCCATCACTCTCCCTCCTTCCTTTCATCCACCCAAATTAGGGGGATTCATTTTTGTAGGTCCAGAGAGAGAAGCTCTCCCTCCCTCCAACCCTCTCCCTCCCTCCATCTTTCCCTTATACCAAATACATAGTAATGGTTGAACCAATCTTCTGTCCCGTAACAGTGATATGAGCAGCAGTAGTGCATTTCACTTGACTCACTTGTGATCCATCACATTTAATTACCACATGCAAAATCAGCACAAGCCCAAGCCCAAGCAAACCTGATAAGCTTTTTACTATGCAGTTCAAATCTTGATTCCATTTAATTGGATGTGTTGAATATGGCTATAGGCCTATTGGGTTCTAATTCAGTAGATGATTTTGGTGTGTCTCGATTGGATACTTTAATAAATAAAACAATGTGTTTATTTATTACAAATATAATTCCATAGATTTTAATTTGATAAATTTGATAGCTTATCAAAACTATTTTGAAAAGATATATATATATATAATAAAAAAATAAAAAAACCACCAATCAAGAAAGTAGAGCTACTATGATTTGGAATGGTCAATGCTAGCTCTGAGCAAGTATGCAAATGTACCGAGTGCCATTGCTCCGAGAAACACAAAGATCATCTCCAAGGGGCTCCTTAAACCCACTTTTTAGCTAAAATAGCTAGTAAAGATGGTTTTAGAGTACTCCAAAAGACTTTCTAAATGACTCCCTATTTTAGAGAACCACCAAGAGACTCTTCAAATGTAGGGAGTCATTTCAAGCTCTCTATCTTCTCTCTTATTTTTATTTATTTTTTAATATTTTTAAGTTGATTGTTCTCTCTCTTACAATTTAAAACAAAATAAATGTATTTATATTTTAAATTCAAAAAATATTAAAATATTAATTACTAGCTATAATAGAGATGGTTGGAGTGACCTCATGAAAAATTGTTAGCTAAAATTTAGAGAGCATGGTTGGAGATATTCTAAGGGGCTCAAATTTTTTATGGAAAACTAAATGTTATATTGTAAGATGGAGTCTTGTGTTCAAGGAAAAGTAGACCTACTACTCGATTATGACATGCAAGTATGTTATTCGAATCTGATTTTTTTCATGACCTAAAACACTTGAAAATAATACTCTACATTTAAAGATAATGGAAGTAAAATAAATAAATCTCAATAATTTATTATATATGTCACCAGATCTATATAGGTTAGGACAAAGATCGAATTAGTACATGATTCAAATTCATTTTAGCCGTGATCAATATTGTCTATTAGAACACATGTTTTTTATTATTATTATTATTATTATTTATTGTCTAAATGTGTGCCACATGCATTTTATTTTATTTCCATACGTAGGCGTGGCTATTAGAACATCGTTCACAGTTCGCATCAAACCACATTGAAATTTTTTATTTGATAAGAGGCCCATTATTTGTAACATTAAGTGCTTACCATACTTAAAAAATAAATAAAATTAAAAATAAAATAAAAATAGGAAAAAGAAAAGAAAAGAAAAAAAAAACCATAATATAATCAAAAGGGTTTATGAACTACTCTTTACACCTATACATGGGTGTTGATGGGTGTTGGAGCCTCACTTTTTGCATATTAAATCACGGATTCGGAAACTTTGTAACGATTGATCTCTTTAGGTCCCGATATATCCCTAATTTGTAATGATTGATTTCATCATATCCTAATAGACCTTTTATACCCGATCAACAGATAAACTCATAATCTATAATTAATTGATTCTATCGAGTCTCGACAATCTCCTGATTTGTAATGATTGATTTCATCAAATCTCAACAAACCCCAACCCGATTAGTAAATCAGTGTCATATTTAAAATAATTATAAATAAATAAAAAATTGCAATACCATAATCATTAATAAAGATTAAAGAAATAATAAGACAATCTTATTCTCAAGGAACAAAGCAATACAAATGAAAATCTAGCAACATACACCTTCGATTTCACTGATAAAACGATCGATGTTCATATCCGAAGAACCACCGTCCTCGACGGCTTTCTTGGCTGCTTCCTTCAACGCTGCCGCCCTCTTCTTCATCTCCGCCGCCTTCAACCCAATATCCGCCACCTCCGCAATACACCTTTCGACCACTCCATCACTGAAAACTCCATCATCATCCCCATAAATTCTCATTTTCACACCTATTTTCAAAACATCGACCAAGAGCTTAGCGTCAATCGGCTGGTCAGACCACTTTGGAAAAGCAACAACGGGAACACCACCCACGACGGTCTCTAGAGTCGAATTCCACCCACAATGAGTCACAAAACAAGCAACAGAGCTGTGCATTAGTACTCTCTCTTGAGGACACCATTTCACGACCAAACCTCTGTCTTTGGTCTCCTCCAAGAACCCAGTTGGCAGCTCACCAGATTTCATGCCGGAAATTTTCTCCGGCGGTTTAATCACCCAAAGAAACGGCCGGTTGCTGTTTTTCAAAGCTATGGCTACGTTGTCCATTTGATCTTGTGTTAACACGTTTATACTACCAAATGAAATATACACGACCGATGAAATTGGCTTCTTGTCAAGAAATTCAATGCAATAATCTTCAACGCTCCAAATATCAACATTACCAGCAACTGTTTCTTCTTTTCCAAGCATAAATGGTGACACTAATGGACCGATAGGGATGATAGGAGCATTAATCGAAGCCATTGAAGCTACTACGTCAATCTCTAGCGCATCGAAAGAATTTCCCAGAACCCATTTGATGTTATCAAGCCTTTGAAACAAATCCGAAAGCACTTTCTTCATAATAAGAGGATTATCGGGGAGAATAAAGGAAGGTAGCTCTTTAACTTGTAAAACTGGCATAGCAGGCAATGAAACGACGTCGTTTGGATTCTCCAATGTGTAAGGAAACAAATGTTGATGTTTGAAGTAGTGATAGTAAATAGAGAAGACAGTGCAAGCTTGATTCCAAAGCACTGCACAAGGGATTTCATGTTGTAGAGCAATATCCGCAGCCCATGGCGTGAACGGATTGATAATTATGCATGAAATTTTTTTGTTATTGTCACCATTTGTGAGATTGGTGATCAAATTGGAGAGATTTATAGACCCTTTTGTTTTGAGTGATTCAAAGTAAAATTCTGGGTCGTTTCTACGATCAGCGTCCATGTCGTCGAGGCCATCGGAGAAGAACTGGAAGTGGACTCTAGGGGCTTGATCATCATGAGCAGCAATGGTGGTACAATCGAGTGGTGATTTGCTCTGGAGTGAGAATTCAGTGGTGGCAAGAGTGACATGAACACCTTTCGATACGAGGCGTTTTGCGAACCTGAGCGTTGGATTCAAGTGGCCTTGTAATGCTAATGTCACCATTAGAACACGAACCTCTTTACCTTCATTACCCATATCGCTAATTCTTTGTATACAGAGCAATTATACTATGCTTATAATATAATATATATATATATATATGGGGAGGAATCGGGGGACACAATTTTTGATACAAAAATCGACACAATTTTATAACCATTATATTATTGAGATGTGGATAGCTAGGATCCATTGATTTTTTTTTTTTTTTTCTCTCCATATTAATATTTTTTTTATCTCCTCTTTTCTCTCTTCAAAATTTTCTTTCCTAAATTTACCATTTTCTCTTTCTTGCATTTTATTCTTCCTATCTTTTATGTCTTTCTCTCTTCTGGTATTTTTTTTTTTTTAATATTGTTCAAAAATATAAAATTAAACCGAAAGAATCAAAGAATTGGAATTAAACCAAAACAATTGCAGTACAGAATACAAAACGAAATAAAATATTAATAATTTAAAAAAAAATAAAAAAAATTAAAGAAGCATAAGCAACTAAATCATGATTCAGGGATACAAGGATTTGTCAATGTCATATATATATATATATAAATAATCTCAGTGTCATAATTATTTAATTGCTTATAGTTTTTTTTGTACTGGTATTTTTTATCAATAATAATAAATGTCCCACCTATAATCCCACCATTTCTATCCCAACACACGTGGCAGTTGAGGTGTCATTTGGTGAATGGACACACATTAATTGATACTTATCTCTCTTATCTATGTATTCACTCACAAATGAAACTAATATTTATTCACTTACCAAGTGACACCTCAACTGCCACGTGTATTGGGATAAAAAATGGTGGGATTATAGATGATGTATAACATTACTGAAATTTTTTTTTTTTTTTTTTTTTTTTTTTGTGTTTAATTCCTACTCTTGCGGTGTTTTTTTATAGGTTTTAATTTTTTTTTGGTTCAAGTGTTGTGTTGAACTAATTTCTCAATTTCGTTATTGTTGATTTTTATGTAATGAATTATAATTAAATATATATATATACCAGGAAAGAGGTAAAAAAAATGTAAGTAAGAGAAAATAGTAAATTTAGGAAAGTAAATCTTGAAGAGAGAAAAAAAGGAGATAAAAAATATTAATATGGAGAGAGACAAAAAAAAAAATTCAATGGATCATAACCATCCACATCTCAATAATCTAATCGTTATAAAATCATGTCAATTTTTGTGTTAAAAACTCTCTCTCTCTCTCTATATATATAGGGGTTAGGTTACTGAATCAACTTAAAAATATATCAAAATCTATCCATGGATTTTCCCTTAATCCTATGGTGGAGAAGAAGAGTAGATAGATATTTACAACCCTTAATTTGTCACACGTATATTTAATTCAAAATTTTAAGTTTATTTAGTCCGTACCAAATATAATTTGCATGCTTAGCCGGAAATATTTCAATTTTATAGAAAAAATACTTCAGTTTATCCCAATTATATTCTTTCGTAAAATTATATTTACGAAAATGTTTTAGTAGGTTATCGGGGATGCGACTTTCACTCATATGAGTTGTATCACGCTATATGATATGAACAAGTAACCAATTGACATAATATCATGTCTCTAATTTCACAAACATAATAAGTAGAAATCAAATAATGTACCTACCCAACACACCAATTCTCTCTCTTAATTTGGTTTTTTTTTTTTTTCAAATCGTACAACCTGACCTTTACCATTTTTCGATATTAGCATTTATGTAAATATGTAATTATGTATGCACTTAATGAGAGGCAAACGTTTGGGCCAATTTAAGCAAATGATAGTATAGGATTTATCTCCCGAATTCAAAAAATGGAATAAACATTATTTTTTTATTTTTTTTTTATTTTTTTTTTTATATATAGTTTTGGTGGTGTATTCAATTGAGATCCGTAAAGATTCTATACAGTGTAGGATTTATTTCCCTAATTCAAAAAATGGAATAAACATTTTTAAATTTTTTTTTTTTTTTTAGTTTTGGTATATTCAATTGAGATCCGTAAAGATTCTATAAAATCTAGTTATATTCAATACAGACTTTTAAAATTGCAAATAAATCTAGTAATATTCAAAAAGTAAATGAATTAATAGATTACCATCTTTTCTTTTCTTTTTAACTTTTTTTTATATTAGTTTAGTTTTAAAAAAAAAAAAAATCAATCCAATGGTTTTTTATTTATAATAATTACTTAATATTTATAATTTTAATACAGAATAATTTAATCTTATAATTTGTTATTTGTGTAACTAGTTATAATATTTGTTAAAATATTTATAAAATAATATTATGTATGAGATATATATATATATTAATTAATTATTTTATTTAAAAGTAATGCTGAAATTATATAAAAGTATTCTGATTTGGGGTGGATATTACAAAATTCAATGGGGTAAAATATCACCGACCAAATCCAAATCTCATGTTTACCCAGCAAATCAATTAAACCACAGTAAATTGGGCCACAATCCACATATAAATCTTGTAATCTTTATTTTCACAGGCCCATTAATGAAGTTCACGTTTCACTAAAGCCCAAAGTTTGTTGCGTAAAAAAGAAAGCTGACTGGGCACGTCACTCGATGTAGCCGACTTGACTGATTATATCAGCTAGGATTTGCTGCGTAATTAGCCACGTCAGCTAATACAATACAAGTGACGTGGCTGTGCACATCACATGACCAGACGCCTCAACTTCATTTAGCCCACGTGACTGTTGACATGGCTAGGGATGCACATTGGGAAAATGGGAATGGATATAAGTCTCCCTATCCCTATCCCCACTTCTCAAACTCTTCTCCATCACCATCCCCATTTCCCTATTTTCCCTGTTTTTTCTCGTTTTCCCCCGTTTCCCCCATTTCCCCATTTGGCTGAAAATTATAAATTAAATTTAAAAAAAAAAAAAAAAACATTACATTACAAATACAAAAGAAAATACGTTACAAAATAATGTCATATATATATACATTACAAAATAATGTCAAAGAAAATACATTACAAAATATATATAATTATTTTTATAATGTTTTGGGGGAAATAGGGAAATGGGGATCAGGGTACCTCCCCCCATACCCATCCCCATCCCCATCTCCATCTCCATCCTCATTTCACTATATTAGTGGGGAAAATTGGGAAATAGGGATGGGGGGAGGTCTGCCCATCCCCATCCCCATCCCCATTTCAATTTCAATTTGGGGATGATTTCCATCCTCATCCCTTCCCATTTCCCCATTTTCCCCCAAAAAATCTCCCCCAAATAGGGATGGGGAAGTGGGAAAATGGGGATCTAAGGGAAAATGTGCAACCCTAGACATGGCCTCAGATTAGATTTTCAAACCAGCCAAATCGATTGATGTGCCTATAGTTTTCCTACTCAGTTACTATTCACAGCCAAAAAAATTGGAAAAAAAAAATGGAAATGAATGGCCAGTTTGGTATTACTTTTGAAAAGTTAAAATCTGATTATTTTATAATTTTAACATAAAATGATGTTTGGTAAAATTTCCAAAAGTGATTAGTTGATAATCTGACAAGTTTTGAAAATGATTTTAAGAAATAGGTAGGGGTTTACTTTTTAAAAGTGATTATAAAATAATCTATTTCAGCATTTAATGTATCATTAGGAAATCAAGTTTAAATTATTTATATATTTTATTTCATCTCAAAATTAAATATTGATTTGATTTATAAAATCTATTAAAAATATTTTTATTGTTCTTATGGAATTTTTTTTCCAATTAAAATTTTCTACTTAAATATTGATTTAATATATATAATTAATAATAACAAAAATGAAATAGGATAATAAACTCATATGTATTTTAGTTATTGTAACTAATCTCAGCACTTTTACAATAAAATTACCAAACATATGCATATTGCTTTTGAGCTATATAGTAGTTTTAAAAATACAATTAACCAAACATTTACTGATTAACTTCACAACTGATTATTCCTTCAGCACAGCAAACAGTGATTAATAAAAAAGTTACAGCTATGGTTGCACATTAGGGAAATGGGGATGGGGATCCATCCCCATCCCCATTTCCCAAACCACACCCCACCCACCCCCCCCCCCCCCCCCCCCCCCCCCCCCATTTTTAATTGTAGTTTTAAAAATACAATTAACCAAACATTTACTGATTAACTTCACAACTGATTATTCCTTCAGCACAGCAAACAGTGATTAATAAAAAAGTTACAGCTATGGTTAATAAAAAAGTTACAGCTATGGTTGCACATTAGGGAAATGGGGATGGGGATCCATCCCCATCCCCATTTCCCAAACCACACCCCCCCCCCCCCCCCCCCCCCCCCTACTATATATATATATAAATAAATAAAAATCCCCATTTACTCTAAATGAGGATGGGGAATTTTTGGGGGAGGTACCTCCATCCCCAACCTAGTTCCCAATTTTTCCTCTTTTTCCTTGTTTTCCCATTTCTCAATTTTCCCGTTTGACTGAAAATTACAAAAAAAAATAAAAATAAAATAAAAAATACAAATACAAAATAAAATCCATCAGTGCATTACAAATATAAAAGAAAATCCATTACAAAATAAAGTATTTTAATAATCCATTAGTGTAAATGAGGTTTATACAGTTAGGTTTTCAAAAAATAAAAAAATAAAAATATATATAATTATATTTATAATATTTGTGGAGAAATGGGAAAATGGGATCCCCATTTCAATAAATTAGTGTGAAAAATGCGGAAATGGGGATGGGGGAGGGTCTCCCCATCCCCATCCCCATCCCCATTTCAATTTGGGAATGAAAATCATCCCCTTCCCCACCCATTTCTCCATTTTCTCCTAAAAAAATTTCATCCCCATTTCAATTTAGGGATGAAAATCATCCCATCCTCACCCATTTCTCTATTTTCTCCCCAAAAAAAATTCCCAAAAAATTTCTCTAAATGGGGATGGGGATCCGGAGCAAAATGTGCAACCCTAGTTACAGTAATACAAAACTGGCCCAAAGAAGATCATCAAATGGGGAATTGATTTTTGTTTGGTTACTGAGAAAATTAGGTTGCGAAGGCGCAAATAGTGTAGATCTCGATCAACTTTTCTTAAGCAAACATTTTCTTAAGCAAAATAACAATAAATCAAGAGAAGCTTACCAGGAGCTATATATCATAAGAACCAGCAACTGTGTTGGAAGACCGAGAGAAATCACCATCATCGATCGACAAGCTTGGCTAGGCCAAAATCAGCAAAGAAAAATCAAAGTATAATGACATAAAACAAAATGACTAGTGACTGACAACTGTAGTTTCATGTCACGAGTGGCAACTATTGAAAAACTGTTTTTGGTGGGTAGCTTGAGAATTTTGGAATACATTACACCACACAGTTTGTTTTTTTTTTTTTTTTTTTTATTCATTAAATATATATATATTCTTGAAATTTTTAATATTTTTTAAGAAATTTCTTAAAATTGCTTGAAATTTGTTTGAAACGACTTTTAAGGAGAATCGATTTATATGTAAATCAAACGGCAAGAGAAGTATTTGAAATTTAACCTTATTTCGTCCATAGTATAAATATATTCATAGGGCTCATTTGGCAAAATGTATTGGATTGTATTGGACTGTATTATCATTAATACAAACATGTGTTTAGTGATACACCGTATTATATCATGTTAAGTTATTTCTATATGATTTTATTGTAATTTATTATATTATAAAAATATAATATATATATTAAAATAGTTAATAATTAATTTTAAATATCCCAATAAATCAATAAATATTTTTATATAAAAAATAAATAAATGTTTATTTTAGTTGAAACAAAAAATTTAAATAAATAATATTTTTTTTAAATGAAATAAATATTTCCTATATAATTTTGAAATTATAAGAAAATCTTAAGAATATAACACATATTTCATTGATATTCTATATTTGTTGAAAAAAAAAGAAGAATTTTTTCTAATACAATACAACATAATACCGCAAGGTATTATGTATTAGCTAATACGGTATTTACTGCAATAGACAATTAAAATGTACTAAAATTATACAATACAGCGTTTACACCGAACATTATATTGTATTATTTTAGTACGTTTTAATTATCTAATACAATACAATATATAGTAACAAATATGACCATAATGTACCAACCTAAAGCACCAATTCTTTTTTTTTTTTTTTTTTTATACAACCTGGATGAAAGGGGCCTTTACCATTTTTTGATTTAGCATTTATGTAATTATGTATGCACTTATTGAGAGGCCAAAATTTTGGCCAATTTTGCAAATGACAGTAGAGGATTTATCTCCCTAATTCAAAAAAAAAAAAAAAAAAAATGGAATAAACATTAATTTTGGTTTATTCAACTGAGATCTATAAAGATTCTATAAAATCTAGTTATATTCAATTATGACTTTTAAAATTACAAATAAATCTAATAATATTCAAAAAGTCAATGATTTAATAGATGCCCATCTTTTCTTTTCTTTTTTAACTTTTTTTTTTTTTTTTTTTTTTTTTTGATAATCAAGTAAACATTACAAACAACCGCGACACTCAGCCGCGATAATGGAACCAATACAGGATGGAAACTCCTCCAGTCAAAACATATCCTCCACACAAGTGAGGCTGTTTTTAGCTAATATGTGAGCCACCTGATTTGCTTTTCTAGGAACGAATTTAATGGAAACACAACAAGCAATATGCAACAAAGCACGAATATCAGAAATAACATTGCCGATCTCAGAAAAAATAGGGCCTTTCTCATTGATCCATTTAACAATCACCTCCGCGTCTGACTCCAACATACAAGGAAACAAGCCAGCATCAACAGCCAACTGAAGACTGCGAAGGATTGCAACAGCCTCTGCTATTTGAGGAGAATACGTTGCCATAATTCTCTGAGAACTAGAAACCATTACCATTCCCGTCGAATTTCTGATCACAATACCCACCCCAATCATCTTTCCAACCACATCTATTGCAGCGTTACTGTTTATCTTATACAAATTAGGGTCAGGAGGTTTCCATATTGGAATTCTAATAGGAAGAGCTTCAGCAGCTCTAGCTCTACCAGATTCTACACCCTGGAAATCTGAAAAATAACTTTGTGCCCACTCCACCACATTTACATCTCTAACAGATAAAGGATCATGAACTACCACATTTCTCAAAGACCAAACCTTCCACAAACAAATACATAAAAGCTCCATATCCTCACACTTCAACCGGGAAAAACAAGCCAACATAAACTCAAAAAAATGGGAAATGTGCATGTTAATACCTGATAGTTTTGGGGCCCAAAAAAGACGCAATAAAACTAACTTCTTGCAACTCCAGAGGCTGTGAAAAACTGACTCCATCTTCATCTTGCAAATAGGGCACAGGTAATCGAATGGAATCTTACGGCGAACAAGATTTTGTAAAGAAGGCAGCATCTCATTGCAAGCTCTCCAAACAAAAATCTTCACTTTAGAAGGAATTTTATACCTCCAAAAAGCTTTCCACCAATCAATAGATAACAGCAAAACCGAATCAGAATTAGAAGAAGAAGGCAGAGCATTAAGAGAGCATTGAACCTGGTAACCTGACTTCACCGAGTATAAACCTTTAGGGTCAAAATGCCATTGAAGAGAATCTAACAATCTGCCACTACCAATCGGAATACTGAGAATTGCTTCCACATCCTCCACGCAAAAAGCAGAAATAATCAAACCAACATCCCAATCTCCTGAAGAATTAAAGAGCTGATTGACTGTTGCTTGATCACCTAATAATGGAGGAGATAAAGGCTTGAAAGTAATAGGTCTAGGGATCCACTTATCTTGGTAAATTTTGATAGTAGTACCATCCCCAACCCTCCATCTTGTGCCAACCTCCAAAACCTCCTTCCCCCACATCAAACTTCTCCAAATAAAAGAAGCTGCAGGCTGCATCTCAGCATGCATAAAATCAGTCTCAGGGAAGTAGCAATCCTTTACCACACGAGCTGCCAATGAATCTGATTTAGTCAGAAATCTCCAACATTGCTTAGCTAATAGGGCTTTGTTAGATTTTTCTAAATCTCTAAACCCCAAACCCCCTTTCTCTTTATTATCACATAACCTCTTCCATGTGCACCAATGAATTTTCCTAGTAGTACCATTACTCCCCCACCAAAACCTTGCGCAAAGGCGATAAATGTTCTCTAAGAGACCCTTCGGCATCCGAAATAAAGTCATCGTGTACGAGGGAATGGCCTGAATTACTGCCTTGAGTAACACTTCCTTACCCCCAGCTGAGAGAAACTTGTCACGCCACCCTTTCACCTTATCCCAAACCCTACCTACTATAGCTGAAAAAACCTCTTTCTTCTTCCTACCAGTAAAGCAAGGCATTCCCAGATATTTTTCGTGACAAAGAACCACACTAATACCTAAAATCGCAGCCAAATCAGAACACTCCTGCTCAACTAAAGACGGACTGAAGCAAACAGCTGATTTTTCAAAATTTATAACCTGACCCGAAGCCTTAGCATAAACCTCTAGGATACACTTAATAGCTCTACCATTCGAACCAGTTGCCTTAGCAAATAGGAGACTGTCGTCAGCAAACAACAGATGCGAAATAATTGGACCATTACTACTACACTGGAAGCCTTGTAACTCACCCGTAAAAATGGCCCTGTTAATCAAACTGGAAAATCCTTCAGCGCATAAAATGAAGAGAAAAGAGGAGAGCGGGTCCCCTTGACGCAGCCCTCTCGTCGGCTTAATACACCCACAAGTTCTACCATTAATAACAATCGAATAGGACACGGACGAAATACAATGAATGACTAGCTTAATCCATTTAGCGGAAAAACCCAACGCCCTCATCATAGCTGCAACAAAACTCCACTCTACTCTATCATACGCCCGTGACATATCCAATTTTAAAGCCATGGAACCCACCTTCCTTTTCCTCCTCTTAAGCCTATGCATGCACTCAAAACCTACAATAATATTGTCAGTAATCATACGCCCAGGAATAAACGCCCCTTGCGAATCTGAAATAACATCACCAATCACCATTCTAAAACGATTCGCAATAGCCTTCGCCATAATTTTATAAATAACGTTACATAAGCTAATCGGCCGATAATCTGTAATCCTCTCGCAACTCTTTTTCTTAGGAACAAGAATAATTAATGTATCATTCATTTTCTCCATAGACATCCCTTTATTCAAACACTCTAAACAGGCATTCACTACAAAAGGACCTACAGTAACCCAAAAATGCTGATAAAATACAGCCGGAAGGCCATCACTACCTGGCGCCTTCAAAGCACCCATATTAAAAACTGCCTGCTTAATATCCTCCGCAGTAAAGTCAGAGTCCAAAAAATTACTCAAAATAGGAGACAAACAAGGTAATAGGCCCTCAGTCACACTGCTAATATCAGAAAAAGAGGGGCTACTAGTGTTGAAAAGATCGCCATAAAATTTGAGACTAATATTCTCCATACCTTGTTGAGATTCTTGCCAGAGCCCATCATCCCCACGAAGACCTTTAATGACATTCCTACCCTTCCTGGCCGTAGCTTTCATATGAAAGAAACGGGTATTTCTGTCACCACACTTCAGCCACTCCACTCTTGATCTTTGCCTCCAATATTTTTCCTCTGTTTCTAAAATACTATCAAGCTGGGATTCAATATACTGAATTCTTTCCCAGGATCCCTCCGAAATATTGGCATATGCGTCATGAAGCTGCCTCTTTTTGCCAGCTATATCAGCTTTTAATTTAAGCCTACTACAATTGTTCCATTGCTCCAACCGAGTACCACAATCGAGAATATTAAGAATAACCTCTTCCACCACATTGTGATCTCCTTCTAACCCAACAACTGGACACTAACTCTTTACACTCTTCATTATTCATCCAACATTCTTCGAAATGAAATCTCCTCTTCCTTATCTCCGGACCACTTCTCACCCCCCTACTCGAAAATTCTAACAGAAGCGGCCTATGATCCGAACGCCAGTAATCAAGATGACTAATCTTGAAACTAGGGAATAACACTTTCCAATCTTCGTTACCAACACACCGATCGAGTCTCTCTTGAATCATGGCTGCCCCTACTCTTTTATTACACCAAGTGAAAGGCGGACCAACGAATCCTAAGTCATCAAGTCCAGAATCATCGAGAGCTTCACGAAAATCTGACATCACCTTGCTATCCTTAACTTCACCTCCCAACTTCTCAAAACTCTCAGTAATTTCGTTAAAATCCCCTAAACACACCCAGGGTAAATCAGACATACCAGCGAGCCTTCGAAGAAGATTCCAAGAATGCTTTCTTTGATTTGCCACTGGATTGCCGTAGAAACCTGTTAGCCTCCACCACTGATCCTTCGTAGAATATAAACGCACATCAATATGGGCAATTGAGAAACTCAAGAGCTGAACTTGCACACTATCCGACCACAGCAAGCACAAACCACTCGAATTCCCTATGCTATTAACAACCAATTTGCCAACGAACCCAAGCTTGAGTCTCACACTTTCCATTCTAACTTGGTTTGCTTTGGTCTCCATCAGAAAAAGCAAATCTGGATTAATCACTTGCTTCTGGGAAACCAAGGAATTGAACGCTCGGGTACTTCCCAATCCCCGAGCATTCCATGCCATCACTCTCATTGGGAGTGGCGGGTCGATGAAAATCGACCGGCCGATATAATTTCTTGGACACCATCCTTTTCTGTAGGAGAAACCGGAGCACTGGTAACCTCCCCGATAAAATCATCTTCTCTGACTTCTGAACTGATCAAACCATCAAAATTCGCACTACCGATAATTCTCCTCACTTTTTTCCTACCGTTAATCTTCCCCATTTCCTTCAACTCAGATTTCCTCTTCCCACAGATTAATCTAGACCTGATAGTAGAACTCCCTAACTTACTGAAATTCTTACCCCCTCTCTTGTTTCTTAAAATACGACTAGAAAAATTAGGACAGGTAGAAATATGTGCTTCTGCTGAAAGAGAACAGGGGCCCAAAACCTTAGTATTGGGTTTGTGTGTACCTGATAAAATAATAGGCCCACCACCCTTCAAAACTTCTATTGGACTGCTAACTTTCACAGAATAAACTTAGGCTTCAGATACCTTTAGAAGCCCAAACAAAGTCGATTGAGAGACCACTGACTGGTCCTGATCCCCTAAAAGATCTCTTCCACTTGCTCCTCCCACTCCTTCCTTGCATTTATTAGCCTCCTTTGCTGTCCTATGGTTGCCCAAATTATTGACCACCTCTGTCAGCTGATTAGCGATATTCAGCCTAGGTGACATATTAATACTCTTTTCTATGATCACCTCTTCTGCCTCTCTGCTCCCATTAATGTGTCTGTCTTCTTGCATTGATGAATTGCCTGGGTCAACACTCAAAGCACTACTTTTGACAGATACCTCCTCTTTACCTGGTTCAATTCTCAATAGTTTGCCCTTATCGATGACTGCCTCTGGTCTCGCTCCTAGCACCGGAAAAGGGAGAATTCCTTTCACCGGACTATGTTCTGTCACCACTTTCGCTTTACCTCTATCTAACTTCCAATTTGCATCTATAATGACTGGGGAAAAAGATGCACTTCGCTGGTTCTGAAAAGTGGACCGACGCATAACCCCCGTAGCTCTAATCCAAGGACCATAAATATGTTCTTCCTTACCATTAATTAACACTCTAAGATCCTTCTCTGGACATTCTGATGTAGTATGACTAACCAGACCACAATTAAAACAGTGATTGGGGAGCCTCTCATACCTGAGAAACATTGTTGTTTCATTGCCATCTCCCAATATATCCACTCTCAAACAACGTTTCAGAGCTTTCCGAATATCAACCCGAGTACGAACTCTCAAGAACTTCCCCACACAATCCCCTGAATTTCCTCCATCAACCTCTATAACATCGCCAATCATTCCCCCTAAAAACTTCCCGATTTCTTTCGTCATACATAGAATAGGAACTTGATGAATCTGAATCCAGAAATCAGCATAACTGAAAGTCAACGAATCAATCGTACCCATACCTAAAGGCTTTTCCATAGCTAGAAGTGCATTATCGAAACTCCACGGACCTCCTGAAATCACTCTATTAAGATCTTCAACATCTCTAAAATGAAAGGTAAATGTGTTTCCAGACACTGATTCAATATCTAACCCTTTCTGAATCTGCCAAATTCGACCAATGACCCTCATAAAACCATCTCGATTCACCCATTTGCTAGAGAGGACTTTACCCACCATACACAAAGCTAATCTATCTCTAGCCTGTTCCCTAAGATGTCCCGCTAAAGACTGGACTGGACCATCATGGGAATTAATAGACAAAGACTCATACAACGCTGCAAAATCTTCTTGATTCATATTTGAAAGACAGAAAGAAGAACCAATCGAAACTGAAAGAAAGGAAACCCCAGGCTACTCTCACTCAACTTCAGAGAAAAGAGGAGAGACTTTTTTCTGATCCATCTTCAAATATGTCTTCTTTTTTAACTTTTTTATATTAGTTTAGTTTTTAAAAAAAAAAATCAATTCAACGGTTTTCTTTTCTTATTATTATTTTTATAATAGTTACATAATATTTATAATTTTAATAAATAATAATTAAATCTTATAATTTGTTATTTGTGTAACTAATTAAAATATTTGTTAAAATATTCAAAATATTAATATTATGTATGATATGTATGTATATATATATATATTAATTATTTTATTTAAAGGTATTGTTGAAATTATAAAAATATATTGATTTAGGGTGAATATACAAATTCCAAGGGTGCAAATATTACCGCCCTAATCCAACTCTCATTTTTACTTAGCAAATCAATTAAACCACAGTAAATTGGGCCAAAATCCATAGATAAATCTCGTAATCTTCTCTTGGCCCATTAAAACAGTTAACGTTTCAATAAAGCCTAAGGGGCTGTCCTGCAGGCTGTTTTTGGTCTGTTTTCGTTTTTGTTTTCCAAAAATGATTTCGAATTCGCGTCCTGTAAACTGTTTTTCATTTTATTTTCAAAATACAAAAACAAAATGAAAAACAAAACCAGTGTTAAAAGTGAAAATTTTGAAAAACAAAAAAAAAAACTTGTTTTTCATGAATTTGTTTTTGTTTTTCATTTATAGTGGGTCCCATATCATTAAATAAGTGGGTCCCATACATTAATTTTTTTTTTCTTTTTTTTTTTCACCCACCAGACCTCATCTCCTTTAATTTTTTATTTTTTATTTTTTATTTTTCTCTTTTTTCTCTCTTCAACTTCAATCTCCTTCTTTCTTCTTCTTCTACCTTCAACTGATCTTCTCCTTTTTCCTTTTTTTTTTTCTCTTCTTCTTCTCTTCGTCATCTTCGTCTTCTTGCCTCCGATCTCTTCTTCTTCCGATCTATTTTTCGTCACCGATTTGCTCCTCCAAAAGCGGATCAACCCACGATCTCCTCTTCTTCCGATCTTCTTCTTCTTCTTCTTCGATCCTCTTCCTCTTCTTCATCTCCGATCTTCTTCCTTTCTTCTTCTCCAATCCGGTTTCCTTTCTTTTTCTTTTTAATTTTTTTATATATTTATTTATTGTTATTTATATTTGTTAAAATAATACTTATTTATAATTTAAGAGTTTAGTTTTGATTAATTGATTAATTGATTTTTTTTGGAAGTAATTTATGATGTGTTCTTGTGTTTAAGTTATAAATTACACTACAAAAATTATATTGGTTAATTATTTAATCAATTTGTTTATAATTGTAATAATATTAAACAAAATGTAAAAATTGATATTTCAATTTTCGAAAGTTTTCAGTTATCCTACCGAACACGTTTTTCCAGTTTTTGGTTTTAAAATATGAAATCTAGTAAATGCTACCAGACGCGTATTCGGAATTCAAAAATGAAACCAAAAACACTGTTTTCATTTTCATTTTTCTTTTCGAAAAACAAAAACAAAAAACGGCTTACAGGACGGGCCCTAAACTTTGCTGTGTAAAAATGAAAGCTGACTGGGCACGTCATTCGATGTAGCCGACTTGGCTGATTATATCAGCAAGGATTAGCTACATAATTAGCCACGTCAGCTAAATCGAGTGACGTGCACGTGATCAGACACCCCAATTTCGATGAGTGTATTTTTGCTCACCCACACTAACTAGGGTGAACTATTACCACCCACTTCAGGTGTTGACACGTGTCCCAAATTTTGAGTTAACTTTGGGTTAAATTTGGGACACGTGTCAACACCTGAAGTAGGTGGTAATGATTCACCGTGTTTGTGTGTGTGAGTAAAATTGCATTCAATTTTAATTAGCCCACGTAACTGGTGACGTGGCCTCGGATTATATTTTCAAACCGGCCAAATAGATTGACGTGCCCACTCAGTTGCTATTCACGGCCAAAAAATTCAAAAATGGAAACGAAGAAGAACATCAAATCGGGAGTCGACTTTTTGTTTGGTTGATGAGAAAATTAGTTTTCGAAAGCGCAAATAGTGTAGATCTCGACACGACAGCTTCTCCAAGTGATCAGTTCTGTTTTGTCACGTGTTTGATTTTCTGTATTATTTTTAGATTAATACAGAATTTCATAGCTTGAAATTTGACCGGTGATGGAAAATGCAATGGCCACCCCAACAAACAGATAGTATAGTCATCAGACTCCCAACTTGGTCCCCAATCCCTTGGAATTCAAACACTAGTAGTTGGTCTCACGTACGTTTCTTTGAAAATTGTGCATTTCCAACATGAGAGATTACAAATGTTGATGTTATGGAGATTGGAGAAGACAGTGCAAGCTTGGATCCAAATAATAAATAATAATTTAATCTTATAATTTGTTATTTGTGTAAATATTTGTATTTTAAATATTGTATTAATTTTAAAATAAAAATTATAAAAATAAACGATTTGGGGTGCGTATACAAATTTCAAGAGGGCAAATATCACCACCTTAATCCAAATCTCAATTTTACTCAGAAAATCAATTAAACCACAGTAAATTGGGCCAAAATCCACAGATAAATCATGTAGTCTTTAATTTTACAGGCCCATTAATGAAGTTCACGTTTCACTAAAGTCCAAACTTTGTTGTGTAATTAGCCATGTAGCTGCATAATTAGCCAATCGAGTGACGTGCCTGGTACGTTACGTCACCAGATACCTGAGTCCATTTTTGCTCACGTCCCTTCAAGGAGGGTAAGCATTACCCCCCCTCCCCAATACATGACATGTGTCCAGAAAGAGGGTATTTTTATCTAAACACATGACAGTTTTTGGATGAATATACCCCTCCCTTAACACATATCAAGTATTGAGGAGCAAAGTAATGTTCACCCCCTAGGGTTGAGCAAAGAGCCCATTTTTGCTCACCCCACTTCAAGGGGGATAAGCATTACCCCCTTCCAAATAAATGACATGTGTTTATAGAGGGATAAATTTGTCCAAACATAATTATCTCCCTAGACACATATCATTTCATTTTTGGATGGGGATAATGGTTACCTCCCTTGAAGAGGTGAGTAAAAATGTTTTCTTGAGGAAAAGTAATCTCCCACACCCAACTTCATTTAGCCCACGTGACTGATGACGTGGCCTCGGATTATATTTTCAAACCGGTCAAATTGGTTGACGTGCCCACTCAGTTACTATTCGCGGCCAAAAAATTTGAAAAAATAAAAAACAAAATTGGAAACGAAGAAGATCATAAAATTGGGAGTCGACTTTTTGTTTGGTTGCTAAGAAAATCAGGTTTCGAAGGTGAAATTAGTGTAGATCTCGATACCGACAGCTTCTCCAAGTGATCAGTTCTATTTTGTCACGTGTTTGATTTTCTGCTGTTGATTAGCTATTTCTGACTTTAAATTGTTTTTAACACAGCAAAAGTCAGGGTTTCATTTCATGATCCTTGTCGATGTGTTCTTTTTTATGAATGTTGAAAACAACCTTGAGTGACTGATAACGTAAGAGATAAGAGAGAAAAGGAAGTTGGAGATTTCAGATTTGGTTATTGTTTGCTGGGAAATCCAGATTTTTCGTTTAATTCCAGAGATTATGAAATGGGTTTTGTGTAATTTTTAGGAAGAGAGACAACAATTAAAAAAATCAGATGCTTGGTCCAAATTAGAGTGAGTAGATGATTTTATTTATTTTAATATATATTTAGGCGAATATGAAATATATGCGGTAGTTGGATATTCTTAAATTGGACTCTTTTTATTTATTTATTTTATTTTATTTAACCTTTGTTTTGTATTTGATTTTTACAAGTTATTATAGTCAATTATTTATCTTATGTTGACTTGTATTTTACTGATTTATGACACATTGACTAATCAATTCAATTTCAACAAATTTTGTTGAATTTCATTTTTATTAAATAATAAAATAATAAAATAATTTTGAATTACTTTTTTTTTTTTTCCATTTTTCGTACATTTTTTTTTAAAAAAAATATTGTAATAATTCAGGGTTTTGTGGAAGGAGGGGAGAGAAACTTGAACCCAGAGACGAGACTTTGCTAGTTAGCCAATCTCATCTTATCGTTTTCATTTATTAGTTATTATCCTGTTTTTAATACTTTATATTAAAAGCTGAAAAAATAAAAATAAACAATTATATGCAAACCCCCAACAAACAAGTTACAGCTAAGTACAGTATTTATATAAAGACTTCCACATTTACAGGTCTTGTTGATTGAAATGTATATATTTAATAACTTTCAGCCTTGTGGGTCTCGTGGGTCTCTATTGAATTAACATCAGTAGCTATTGAAATGACAATAATACTTATCGGGAATATAAACAAGGAAAAAAGGTACAGAATTTCATAGCTTGAAATTTGACCAGTCATGGAAAATGCAATGGCAACCCCAACAAACATATATAGTATAGTCATCAGAATCCCAACTCGGTCCCAAACACTAGTTGGTCTTTGATCTTATCACAAACTGCTACAACTTTCATGTACGATTCAATCACCGAAAAATAAAATTAAATATATATATATATATTTTGCGCTTAGTATACCTGATGATATTATCATACAATTTCACTAATTCTCGTTACTGAGAATTAGTTTTGAAACCGTACGATAATATTTTCAGGTATATTTGACCTGATAATTTATATATATATATATATATATTAATATATAAATATATTATTATTATTTACTTCACCTTCCAACTTAGACTCGCAATCTTCACCTTCCACCCCAGAACCTCCCTTGTTGCTTCCTCATAGTTTACCATTACGTAATGACCCCTTCCTCACGTTTGTTTGAAAATTGTACATTTCTAATGTGAGACGTGAGAGATAAGAAAAGTTTATAATCTCATCAAGCTGTATGAATGGTGTAAATTTTCCAATCTAAATTGGTCAAAGATAAACATTTTTCTCTCCAGTCAACACCACCACTGTTACCAACTCTAGATATAAATAGCAAACTAACCAGATCGATCTTCATATACTAAATATCATATATACTAGCTATCACAAAATTCTGTTTTCGATCGTCTCTCTGATATATCACAACTGTAAAATATATATTATGGCTCGCAGCTTGTTTTTGTTTTTTCTATTGCTGAATTCCATTTTCGTTATTGATCGGACCGAGGCTCGTCCCTTCAATATCATGGTGCCGCAGATCAACGTCCGATGTAATGAAGGAGGGCTTGACGGGTTTTTCGATGGGTTGTCTCTCGGAGCGATCAAGCAATCTGGTCCGAGTCCTGGTGAGGGACACAAGTTCATCGATTCTCTAGGAGGCATTAAGGAGTCTGGTCCGAGTCCTGGAGAGGGACACAAGTTCATTGATTCTATAGGAGGCATTAAGGAGTCTGGTCCGAGTCCTGGAGAAGGACACAAGTTCATCGATTCTATAGGAGGCATTAAGGAGTCTGGTCCGAGTCCTGGTGCGGGACACAAGTTCATCGATTCTATAGGAGGCATTAAGGAGTCTGGTCCGAGTCCTGGTGCGGGACACAAGTTCATCGATTCTCTAGGAGGCATTAAAGAGTCTGGTCCGAGTCCTGGAGGGGGACACAAGTTCATCGATTCTATAGGAGGCATTAAGGAGTCTGGTCCGAGTCCTGGAGAAGGACACAAGTTCATCGATTCTATAGGAGGCATTAAGGAGTCTGGTCCGAGTCCTGGTGCGGGACGCAGGTTCATCGATTCTCTAGGAGGCATTAAGGAGTCTGGTCCGAGTCCTGGAGAGGGACACAAGTTCATCGATTCTATAGGAGGCATTAAGGAGTCTGGTCCGAGTCCTGGTGCGGGACACAAGTTCATCGATTCTCTAGGAGGCATTAAGGAGTCTGGTCCAAGCCATGGAGGCAGTGGACACTAATTAATTGCCACCACTTTCAAAGTCTCATTTTTCTTCTCAATCTTTTGTTCTTTTATTCACTAAATTTATCACGTGATCAATCCTGCACGTTTTTTTTTTTTTTTTTTTTTTTTTTTCCAATAAATAACGGTGTTATTTGAAACTTTTTTCGATTAATATCGATGTCTCTTTTCAATCTCACACGTGCGGTGATGAATATAGTTGTTTATTCACTTGTCTTGAAAATAAGATATATATACTACCCTTTTTTTTTATTTTTTTTTTATTTGTTGGAATGTAAAGAATTCTTCTTGGAACTACCTCTTCCTCATGACAATATTGTAAGGTTCGCTTTGAATAGATAGAAAGGGATTACTGTTATTTGATAAGAATTCATCTCTTAATTTATTTATCTTTTCGGTTCATTTTTAAACGTGTATGATGTATTGATGTAGATAATTAGTTTTAGAAATCATATGCCTAATATCCTCTCAAGTAAAATTGAACCTAGGAAGTGTGGTATTTATTACGAAATGAGGTTGTTTTGTGTTATACCTCTCGTACCTGCACCAAGAGATTGTAGGTTGAAGTTCTCACCTCCCAAAAAAACCTCGATTTTTATGTAATACTTATAAAAAAAAAAGAAAAAACAAAGAAAAAAAAAAGTGGTATTTATGTGTCCGATTAAGGCATTACTCACCTCATGATTAAAATAAATTCAAATTATTATTATTATTACTATTATTATTATTATTATTGAAATATAACACCAATCAAGTTAAATGTCTATCATAACTTAACAAGATCAATCGTTACAAACATAATCGGCTATAATATTACTCTCACTACATGCGATGGCCGCATCTCCTCACATTTTGCTCTTTAATAAGCAACTTGAACCTCTATCACAAAACTAAAGGAGAAGTTTCTAATCAGTTAGCTAAAAGGGGTGCAATTAAAATAATAATATAAAAAATAAAAAATAAAAAACAAATAAACTATTTGACTATATTGTCAGTAGTATCAAAAACAGTATCAAATGTACTTGGGATATATAATATATCCGATCACCAATTGATACGTTAGTTGTCATATATGTTATAATTGAAAAGCTGTAATAGTAGTTGTGATGTCCAGCATTACCCATAATATATTAGATTTGTTACTATTGATGTCCTAAAAAATTGGCTTTGATTGACTCAAGTCATATATATCCCCACACTACTCCTACTATATTGCTGTTGATTTCGATTTTCGAGTCTGTATCTTTTTCAAAAATTCCATAAAAGTTAATAAATAAATATTTTAAAAGAAAACCAAGTCAACGAGTATGTAAAAAGATTCTTAGTTCTTTTTTTTTTTTTTTTTTTTTTTGAATAACTAAAAAAAGATTCTTAGTTCTAAGTCAAAACAAATGAATTTCTTCAAAACCAGCCCACAATTTGTACATATTGGACGTGTAAAATGAGGTCAAATTATGCATCCTAATTAGTCAAACAATAATGCAGCAGAGACTGATATGCACGCGCACACGTCCTGGATTCTTTATACACGTATCATGCATATCCTAATATCCATGCACGTATTTATTTTACCGTGGGCCCTAGTCCACGTTAACCAATCACTTTTATTATTTTCTTTCTGTTAAAAAAAAAAAAAAAAAAAAAAAGTGGTACTATTGACACACCCCAATACTAAAATATTTTTACCCCTTTTTAAAATTATTTAGCATTATTATTTTTCCTTTATCCAAATTACTAAAAGAGATATATAATTTAAGAAGAAAAAAAATTATATAAAATAAATCTAATAAAACCCCACATTCTTTCTTTAAAAAAAAAACCAACGTTTTTATAATCATTTTCTTATTTTATTTTTTTTCATAACTCTCAAACCCTAACTATGGTGTTGATATTATTCAATGAGAGATTACTTAATTGTGTTTTGTGGAGGGTGTTGTTGTCTCTGTTTTTTATGTTTTGCTCTTTGTTTGCTTTTTCTCTTGTTTCCAATGTTGTCTTTGTCTTGCCCTGTTGTGGGTGGTCTCGTTTACTCATTTTCTGTGTTGGGGCTTTGCTGTTGTTTGGGTTTCAGTGGTGGTGGTGTTCCTACCTTTGTTTTGGCTCTTTAATAAAATTCCAGTAGTTCAAAAAAAAAAAACCTCTCAAACCCTAAAAATAATTGTACTAGATAGAAAGATCTGAGATAGATAGAGATATTAGAGATAAGGTTTATTAAGTTTGAAAAATAAGCAAAAAGGAAGTTTTGAAAATAAATAAAATAAATTAATAAAAAAATTAACTTTATTTAATTAAATCAAAATTTTAATAGCACCTTTCAAAAAAAAAAAAAAAAAAAAGATTTTAAAGTCCGTATTTGTTGCATACAATTCATGGAGGACATTTTCGTCAATTCACATGTGTCTCCACTTACCACCTAGCATGCATGAGTGGTTACGGCAGAAGCGGCCACTCCACCACACAAATCAATTCAATTCGAAAACTGTAAAACGGCGTCGGTTCTATTCTATCGGCTCTGTGGCAATGGCGGAGAATGTGAAAATGCATGCGGTGCAGTACGACAGATATGGTGGCGGACCTGCTGGTTTGAAGGTTATTTACACACATACCACTTTTTTTCTTATTTTTTCTAATTTTTATTTTATTTTTTCTAAAAAAAATTGTTCATGAAGTGTGAAGTCAAGACCCATTCCACTGATTCATCAGTTGTGGTGGTGTTTATTAGAATCCAATAAATTCAATTTACTTTGAAGGGGTTTCTATATATTGATTATTTATTTATTTATTAAATTCAGTTTTCAGTGACATTACCTGTGTGACACACTTAATTTGGAATTTTTTAATAAATTATCTCAATTACTGTAAGATTTTTATAATTTCCTTTTGTTGGTTGATCATTTATATTTCATCAATGTTGGGTAAATGTTCTTCTTGTTGAATTTGTTTGCAAGTCATTTTTTCTTTTCATGTTTACTAAAATTGAAAGTAAAGGGAAAAACAATGATCAAGTTCATTTCTTTGAATATTTTTCTTTCTGTGTATGAGGAATTGGTTCATCAATTAGAGCTTCTTTTAAGTCCAGTGCTGCTGTAATTTTCTTGTAATGAATATAAATCTATGTATGCTTGTCACAGCATGTTGATGTGCCGATTCCAACTCCAAACAAAGATGAGGTTTTGGTGAAACTGGAAGCAACCAGTCTAAATCCATTTGATTGGAAAGTGCAGAAGGGCATGATCAGGCCTTTATTGCCTCGCAAGTTCCCTTACATACCCGGTAAATCCATTTCGCCTCTGGTTTTGTGTAATGGAATTTTTCGATTACTTCATTATTCTCCACTGGTAGGATGGAATTTACATGTGAAATTTAGATACCTCAGCTCACTAAGGAGCTCTTTAATTGCTCAAACATGTATTATCTATAATGTATTGGATGAAACTTGATGTTATGATTTGCATCCGACTGAAATTTGGATATTCCTCGGTCTCTATTTGTTAAATGACTCTAGATGTTTTGTATGATGGTTTCAGAACTTGTTGTTTCAATTGAATACTGACACCTTATTAAACCCGACTCACCCTCCTTAAGTCCTACCGTTGGTGCCATGCTGTTTTTTCTTGGAGTCTGTTTGGATCTCTCTGTGTTTTTTTCTCTTGGTTGGTTCCGTATGGTATTGTAAATCCATAAGAATCGTTGCATTGCATCGCTACTTTTTATTTTTTTGCTGAAGAAGGTTTATCTTGGAACAGCACTTGATGTGGCAGGAGAAGTTGTAAGGCTAGGATCAGATGTAAAAAATTTCAAAACTGGTGACAAAGTTGTTGCTATGCTTAACCCTACTGTAAGTACTCATTGGTATTCTTTTGAATTTCATCCTCAGTCTTCAATTTATTATGAATTATTTCTAGTATGTCGGTTTCTTTTTCCATTGAGAAAGATTAAAAGTTCGATTGCGAAGTTTTAATGATAGTGTCTTTGCGATAAGCAAAAATGTAATTTCATCTACTTCGAAAGTACCTTCAGCTGAGGTGATTTGGTTGGATTGGATCAACTGGTCTTGTATGCAATTCATTTTTTATCATGTGAGGTAGTTGTGGGAGTAAATTGGGTTTGGTTTTCTAGTTCTGTCTTTCCATCTCTCGTCGTGATCATATCTGATGAGAGATTTCAGACGATTGAATTGTCGTCAGCATTGCATTTTTTAGTTAGTCTAGTCGTCTAGATCAAATTTCCAAAAAAGTCACAACTGTTTGAATACATCGCCTTGTTCTACAAGCTTCTTTGGGTCATACGAATCTCCCTAGAATATCTAGATGTATGAATTTTATGTTTTTATATAACTTTGGGACTTGCAAATGAATTTCTCATAAATATATGGTTTCATTCAGCACTCTTTCGTCTTTAACGTGTGGTGTGTGCTATTGTATCGTATCTTCACCCATGCCATTGCTTGCAAATTTTAGGTGTACTAAATGTGCAACCTATCGTATCGTATGCTCATATTTCCGTTTTTAAATTATGCTTCGTGGTGACAGAGTGGAGGTGGACTAGCGGAGTTTGCTGTGGCTAGAGAGAGCTTGACAGTTGCTAGGCCGACAGAAGTTTCAGCAGCTGAAGGCGCTGGCTTACCAGTTGCTGCTCTCACCGCTCACCAGGCCCTCGCTCAATCTGCAGGGATCAAGCTTGATAGAACCAGCAATCAAGCAAACGTCCTAATCACTGCTGCCTCAGGTGGTGTGGGTCACTACGCCGTCCAGTTAGCAAAACTCGGGAACACACACGTGACCGCCACCTGTGGGGCACGCAACATTGAATTCGTCAAGAGTTTAGGGGCAGACGAAGTTCTTGATTACAAGACTCAAGATGGTGCAGCTCTAAACAGCCCATCTGGTCGAAAATACGATGCGGTGATCCACTGCGCGTCTGGCATTCCGTGGTCTACTTTCGAGCCTAACCTGAGTGCAAACGGGAAAGTGATAGATATCACCCCTGGCCCTAGTGCTTTCCTGACATTTGCTTTAAAGAAACTAACATTCTCCAAGAAACAGCTTGTGCCATTGATATTAATACCGAAGAGTGAGCACCTAAATTATCTTGTTCAGTTGGTGAAGGAGAGGAAGCTTAAGACAGTTATCGACTCGAAACATCCGCTGAACAAGGCTGAAGATGCTTGGGCTAAGAGTATCGATGGCCACGCAACTGGTAAGATTATTGTGGAGCCGTAGGTGAGCATATATCTATTGGCATTGCAAAGCTTCTTATATTCCAGTGAATCTGTTGAATCTGGTTCGAGTAGTGAACCAAAACAGTAGATGATCGAGTATTTGAACAGAGCTCTGGTATAGCAAAGAACGATAAGAATTTGAGTAATGCTATACATCCCACATCTGTATTCAAGCAATGTATTGATTTAATTATAAAGCCGTTTGACTATTTTAATGATATTATTAACGGCTATCAAAAGCAAAAGCAAACTTGAATGTATTTAAGATGTATTTTGTTTGGAGTTTGGACGAATCTCGATGGAACATAAGTGATTGTACTTGAGATATATTTCAAGAGTAATACTATACGACCCAAAAAAATAACCAAAAATTCAACGTAAATGATGTAACAAATGAGTTGTCGTTACCATACAAATCATAGGGTAATAATCACTTGCCACATCATTTAAGTTGGTTTTTGGACTAAATTTTCTGGTTCAAAATGCTTTCAATAAGCCAGTTGCATTTCCTATTCAACTTTGACTCCAATAACTGTATTAGAGTTGCAACTATCCACATGCCCCTCATTAAATTGATTTCACATTTGGCTTTAAAAATGGAAAAAATATTGACTCTAATAACCGCGTTAGAGTAGCAATTACCCGCACGCGGCAAACCCTCGTTAAAATGATTTCCCGTTTGAATTCAATAATGGAAAAAATATTGACTCGTATAACCATGTTAGAGTTGAAATTACCCATATGCCTCCTATTAAAATGATTTCACGATTGACTTCAAAAATGGAAAAATAAAGGAGTTGATGCAACTATAAAAGTGCATGATGGGATATTTCGGCAATTTAGTGGCTATGTGAGTATGTGGTGAAATAAATTTTTACAATGGATTAGGATTACTAAGGATCAAACATCGGTTATGCTTAAAAACAAATTTTATATATTTTATGGATGTGGATATTGACACTCATAAAACTTATTAGTACATTCATGTCTAAAATTTAAAAAATAAATATTACTATAAGCATCAATCATAATGTCAATAGTATGAAATAAATATATTCATTTTAATTAGTGGTGTCAAAATGTGCCGGGCCTGGAGGGCCCGCCCAGACTGGCAGACCGTTCTTGGCACGGCCTGCTTGTAGCGCGGGGCAGGCCAGGCCAGGCACGGCCCACAGTGTGGCCCGGGCCGGGTCACATTTTACGGCCTGGCGGGCCAAGCCCACCAGGGCGAATGTTAAATTTTTTTTTTTTTACTGCTAAAAAAGTAAAAAATATATATATATTTAATGTGGCACGTGCCGACCCGGCCCGGCACATGTGGCACGTGCCGGGCTTACTGTCCATGAAAACGGGCCGGCCCGGCCCGGCACAGCCAATTCCTGTGCCGTGCCAGGCCAAGCCCGTTTTCATAAATGGGCTCATTAGGCACGGCACATGTGGGCCGGGCCGGCCCATATTGACACCACTAATTTTAATACATATTATTTATAAACACTCTTAAATTATTATCACATCAAATTTATAAAAAAATCATATTATTTTTGGAATTAAATCTTCTTTCAATGATAGTCCAATTTACTTTTAGAAATATTTCGAATGTCTATCTTAAAAAAAAAAAACATAATGATATATACGGCTATTTAAAAAAAAAAAAAAAAAAAAAAAAAACTTATTGATATATATAGCTATCATTAAATATATATATATATATATTGTTTATTGATAGAGTTCATAACTATACATAAAAGAAAGACAAACATAATATGACAATACTTGAAATAAAATTAGAGTTTAATTAGGGTTTATCATATTTTTTTTTTTTTTCAAAGGTAAGTTTCTTTAATAAAGAAATATAGTTGAAGATATGAATGTAATTAATGAGTGTATATAGCATTTGGTTTATTTTTAATTTAAGTAATTTGTACTTATTGGTAAATTTCTATTGAGATATTTTTGTAATAGATTTTTTAATAAAATAGAGAGCTTCTCCTTACAATTCACAAATTATCTATTTACACTCCAATTTTTTTTATTATTATTATTATTATTAATGACAATTTTAACTTGAATTAAAAGTACTAAACAAGAAAAAAAATAAAATTCTAAAGACACTCTAAACTAATTAAATTATTATAAAAAGAAATTCTTTCTCCTAAATCATTAGTCTCTCTCTCTCTCTCTCTCAAAAGTAAATAGATAAATGAAAACTTGATTTGCTGCAACGTTCGATTAAACTAAGAATTTTTAAGATTAATAAAATAATTAAAGTTCTCTAAGCAATCACATTGACGACACGTCGTTGCAATGTCGGTCAAAAGATTGAACATTTAAGTTCGACCTCGCTAGCGCGCGAGTCATAGAGACTAGCACAGCGGCAAGTGAGGGTATCGTTCCACAGGGAGGTGGGATTCGCCGACCGTCACCGGTTCTAGCTATTATTACAACACTCCGAGAGACCTCGTGTGTTGCGTTTGCGGAAAAGTAAGTAATAATATAAATAAATAAATAAACTACCATAATATATACATGGATAGGATGGAATGGAGAGATGGTATGAAATGTGGTTACACTAGGGAAATGATTCAACCGTGACAATCATCTTAATTAAGCTCTAGATTCACTTAGTCCCTCAATGTGCAAGTATATCATAGGCTCGTGTCCCCTTAATTGATCTATAATCTCTCTCGAGTCTTAGAAATCACATCCACACAATGCATGGATTCATTAAGTACTTTGGGACACACACATGAGCAATGTATGCCAGCCTAGTGATCTCTCAATTGTCTGGTCATATACAGTGGTTATTTCGTTGGGCATGTAATGTGCAACCGCGCGGGCCATACTACAGCCAATAATTCATTCACAATGGCTAACCAAATACGGGATGACAACCAATTGAAAGCATTAAGAATACGAGATACCCATACAACACGTATGCTATATGCTCGTGTCCCCTTAATTAATCTCTAATCTCTAATCTCTCTCGATGTTTTAGAGATTACATCCATGCATAAATGCTTGGATTCATTAAGGACTGTGGGACACACACACGAGCTCTACACGCCAGCCTAGTGATCTCTCAACTTACTGGTCAAATGTAGAGGATATCACGCTGGACATGTTAATGTGAACCACGCAATATATAACACACAGCCTAAATATCATCCACAAGGTGGCCAACCGAGTGAAAGCATTAAGCAATGAAATACCCCTATAACTACACAAGCATAAGAGGAATTCAGTTTGTCTGTACTCTAGATATGGATTCGGTTTTATCAATCTCCCTAGGATGGCTAAAAATGGAAACAAGCTTACCAAACAACTACATGCAACAAGTTGATTGTTATTCATTAAGACCATTCAATTTAAGCTAGGGGTTCATTCTCTTGATTTGGGAATTATCCCTAAATCAATCCATCACCTAACCCAAACCATGGGTGAGCAATTGTGCCTTTGAAAACAAAGACCCATTAAGTACAAGAATATTGAACCAAAGTCTAATTTAGCAAGTACATGCATCAATCAAACTTCTCCCACTCTTTAGAGCTAATACTCAACACTTAAATCATTCTAAACATGGTATTTTGGATCATCCATCAATCAATCAACAATTATGGGATGCTAAATTACTCTACTCCTAAATTAAATTACACTACTCCTAATCCCATTCATGGACACATTAATTTAGACCCATCACACACATGAATATCACAATAAGAGATTTAATCATGAAAAAAACAAAGAGTAGAACAAAACTCAAAGAATATGAGAACAATCATACATATATTGCAATAAGTGTAGGTTTACAAAATTCCCAAATTGGTGATTACATCCAAGAAAACAAAAAATACAAAAAGAAATGAGTGTAAAGGAGACAACCCTTGAAGACAACTCCTCCAAGCTCTCCTTGATTTCCTAGCTCGTTTTTGGTCCAAAGACCACTCCATTCTTCTTGTAATCTACTCCTAGATGGGTGGATGTAGTGTAAAAAGGGTGGTGGAGGTGTATGGTGAGCTCCCATGGAGGAAGAACCTCCATGGGAGCTTGGATCTCTCCTTATTTGGTGGAGAAGATGGAAGAAGTTGAAGAAAATGGAAGAGAGAGAGAGAGTTGGGCTGAAGAGAGAGAAAGGAGAAGTTGGGGATTCTGGAAAACTGAGAGAAAAGGGGGTATATATAGTGGAGAGGGGGCTTAGGGCATAAATTGGGTGAAAGGACGAGAATGCCCTTGCAAAAGTGGCTGAAAATTGGGCCTCTCGCGGATGGGTTTCCAGCAGCGCGCACCGTTACGGAAACGGGCATAACTTCCTCCACAAATATCGGAATCGTGATCTTGAAGAACCGTTGGAAAGAAGACTTCTGGATCTTTCCAACCATATATAGACCGAAACCCAATTCGTTCTGAGGAGAGAGATATGACCCCCGAAAGTTGACCCTTCTGCAGGAAGCTTTCGCCAAACCCAAACTTTGCAATTATGCGCCCTATTCTGCGCCCTATACCGCAGAATTAAGAAAATGTGATCCTCTGCCAAGAAATCGGCGCCCTTTTCTGCAGCCCCTAAACGCAAAATAGGGTGCATAATCCTACTTTTGAAAATTACACTTTTGCCCCAAAATTCTTACATTTTTGCAAAAACGCCCCTCACTTGGAAGAAATCCTGAAACACTTATTTAAGCCATTAAATACCCGGTTTTACCCAGGAAACAAGCATAAAAGATAAAAGTAAGGCGTTACACAATGTGTAAAAATAAGAGTTATCACACATACCTACAAAAGTAACAAAAAACATTTTCATATTTCAGTATATATATATTTTTTAATATATACATATATATGATTCTTAAAAATCAAGCTTATTCGTAAGTTTTTTTTTTTTTTTTTTTTTTTTTTCTCTTAATTGTTAGTCTTGCTTGAGAAATAATAGAGATAGAAAATTAGAGATATGTAATGGATGCGAGAGAGTTTAATATGGTAATTAAAAATTTAGGAGAGAATGTTTAATATGTAATATTTAATGTAATGATTTATGAAAGATAATTTTATTTTTTTAATAATTTAGTTCAAAAAAGATTACTCTTCGGATAAATCTAAAACCTACGATGGTTTGTCATAACTTTTATTAAAATAAAATGGAGTGTCTTTAGAAATTTATTTTTTAAAATTGAGTGTCTTTAGAATATGAGTGTCAAAAGAGTTAAAGGATAATTTTTAAACAAAAATAAGTGTCTTTAGAATTTTTTTAAAATTTAAATTTTGAAAATAGAGTGTTTTTAGAAAATAAGTGTAAAAAGAAAAAAATTGATTGACAAAAGAAACTATCAATAAAATATGAGTGCACTAATAAGTTTTATGGGTACCCATATTTTATATAGTCATTTCCATACCAGTAATGCTACACATCCCACATATAATTCCATCATTTTCATCCCAACACATATGACAGTTGAGGTGTCACTTGGTGAGTGGATAAACATTAATTGGTGAGTGAATACATGAGTAAAAGAGATAAGTATCAATTACTGCGTGTTCATTCACCAAGTGACACCTCAACTGCCACGTGTGTTGGGATAGAAATGGTGGGATGTTTAACATTGTTGTTTCTATATATTCTCACTTTGTGTAATGTTAGGCTATGTCTATCATATTTAATTAAAAACACAAAAACTATTACACGTGCCTAAAACAAAAAATCAACAATTTAACAAAGTTTTTTTTATTTTTATTTTTATTTTTTTAAATGAATTTTATATGGTTCTCTTTTTACGATTTCCTCATGTTCAATCTATCCATAAGTCCATAATCCCACTCCACTTTACTCCAATTCAATTATTAAAAATTATGGAGCTTCAATTAATAATAATCAGAAATAGAGGGTCCAAAATTGCAAATCACCTGTTCAAATATCGGTGAAAGAATAAAGAGAAACCTGACGGGACCAGTTGCAGCTGCAGCTGCAGCAGAGAAACGTGAAGCAGAGAATTGAATAAGAAATAGAGATCGTGTAGTGTTCGTCTCTCTCCTTTGCTTCTACGAAGCATCATAATGGGAAGTTCATCGAAGGACGACACCACCAGCGACGGCGACACGTCGAGCAGAGACTCTCCTCCCTCCAATTCCTCCATCTTCTCCGAGAGCGAACGTGTCCTCGCTTATCACGGCCCTCGCATCTACGAAGCCAAGGCAATTATTATTTATTTTTATAAAAATTATTTAATTCCTCTCTTTCTGTCTTATAATTCTCAAATTAAGCTTAAAGAAAAATAATATAAAAAATTATCTGCATAGCGTTTTTTTTTTTTTTTTTTTTTTGTTTTGAAATATCTGCCTAGCGGTTTCATATTAACTTTTTTGAGAGTAGAATCAACTGTCCTGTTTAATTTTTGTTTATTCTTAATTTTAAATTATTGGTTTTGTCTGCCTGATGCTTTTGCTCTTGGTTGCTGAAAAATTAGTGATAATTTGATCAGTTGGGAATGATTGGTGAAATCAGTTTTTTTTTTTTTTCCTTATTTTAATTCTTTGTCTTTACTTTAAATTCCACAAGCATAATTTTATTTATGTTGCAGAATGTAGTATCTAGTTGCTTTGTTCTTAAGTTAATCAAATAGTTGCTGTATTAATCACAGTATAGTGGCAGTTGTAGTTATGGAGTCTGAGAATTGGTGGATGTTAAGTTTTATTTTTGTTTTTGTCTAATTGGATGTGGTGTTGGAAATGCAACACAGAGCACGCAGTTGTAGTGATATGCTTATCATTAAGACATTTTGATATAGATTTTAATGTTGCTAAAGATGATTTTTAGTTTGACATAGAGGGAATGCAAAACACTTCGATATTAAACCTGTTCTATGGTTAATTCTTGAGTTCTTATGCACATGCAATCATGTTAGAAGTACGGATTTCTTTTATTGCTTATTCTTTTTATTAATAAGTTTTAGTGGTTATAATCTTATTTAAATACTTATTTTAGGTTCAAAAAGCTGAGCTTCGAAAGAAGGAGTGGAGATACTATGTTCATTACCTAGTGAGTCTGCCCACCTCTCCCCATTGTACTTCTTTTTTTTAACTCTTCTCTTTTATGATCTACTTACTTCAGAAATTGCTTTCAATAGTATTCCAACTTAACAATTTCGAGAGATTGTACCACTTAATATGGTGGGTAAACAGAGTATTACCGCATGACAGTATTAACTGACAAATTAATTGCTATCTTGCAGGGTTGGAGTAAAAAGTGAGTATGCCTTCTGTTGTATTTGCCTTGCTATATTCTCTAAGTTCCGATTTCAAAAATTAACGAGGTACTGGGTGCTGCATCTGGAGGTCATTTTCTCTCTCTTTCCTTTCTTCCACCCAGTCAAAGTTACCATGAGATTTAGTGCTCCAGTGATCTGCAATTCAGAATTGCAGTATTTGAAAAGTCTTTTAGACCAAAGCACAAAATTTGATTGCTTATTTGTTCCATTATTTTCCCTTACATGAAGTAACACAGAGTAGGTATCATAATAAATACAAAGTTTCTGCTGTGGTGTAACAACCATACCACATTAAGAATCAACAGAAATAGGGATTATGTGGTTTTGTGTCTTAACATGATCAATTCATGTCAGCTATTGAGATGTGTGCACTTTCATTCACTGCGTGTAAAGAAAGCCATTCCAAAAGCTGATTTATTTTTCTTAGGGTTAAGCATTTGTACATTGCATCTGTGCATCTGTTTTACAATGAATTAATTTCATTAAATTGGCCAAAGCCATCCCAGATGGTGTTACCATCCAGAAGGATACCCAATGTCTTGTTTCTTTTTTCCTTTTGTTTTTATAGAATCTAGAACTAGTTTTGTGCTTTTAAGCTATTTATCAATTTTATATTTCACATAAACCTATGATATTGGTACCTTGGATTTGAATATTGCATTAATTTTGATGGAGTGGGAATTGGAGAAGCTGTGGCTGTGCTCAACAGGTATTGGGCACGGACACAGGTGGGACACATGAGGATTCTTTGTCAAATACATACAGTCATATGTTAAAGGTTTATTATGTTTGTTATATTGACATAGGGATGTGAAGGTCACAACGATGAGAAATTTTATTTAATAAATAATCTTTTTAAGAGAGGGAGAAATTGAAAAAGTTTGATTTCATTAATACTGTATTATCCCCCTTTTCAAAAAGGAATACAACAATCATTACTATGGTATGGACATCTTGCCAACAGTTGGGATGAGTGGGTAGGCGCGGAGCGGCTGATGAAACATACTGAAGAGAATGTCATGAAGCAGAAAGCCCTTGAAAAAAAGCTGGGTGTAGACAAGAGTTCGAAATCTGGACGTGCTGCACAGACTAAGCAAAAGAGTTCAACTGGTAAGCTTAACTCATTTTATTTGTTTGTCTGCTTATTTATGAATTCTGTGATAGTGTCTTAAGAGCTTGAAAAGCTGTTACCCTATTGCTTGTGTTGATTGTATGAGTACATTGGTAAATGTTTATCTGTGTGAATTTGGATCCAGTGGATGTCAAGGATAATTAGAACACCTCATCCCTCATCCCTCATCCCTTAGCCCCGGGTCTCCCATGCTTCATTTGGCATGAGAAAATTAGCTTACAGGTTCTTTGGGTAGGGACAGTTACCACATAGAGGTTCTCTTCTACACCTCTCCAATCCCCAATAATCCCCTCTAAAATCTAAGACACATACATAGCTATATTAGCCATTTGATGGCTATACGAACAAAGTTAGAAAATCAATTTTCATTCTTATACATGTATGAGGTGTTTCCACTATGTCTTCATGTGTTCATTGTAGGATCACTTTTATGTCATGTTAGATTGACCCGAACTCCTAGAAAATTATGGTTACTTTGAATTGATTTTCTTAACAATGCCAGGTATCAAATGGAGAACCATCTGTCAATTCTATAATGTTGACCAGGATGAATGAGGAATGTTTCTAACATTGACTAGTATAGAGAAATTGGTAGAAGCCCATCTTCTCCAGAACACGATCCAAGAGTTATGAATTTACTACTCCATCATGGGGTTTTTCATTGTCAATCTGAATGATGGCTACTTCCTTCATGTATTTAATGCAGTTTTCCCCAGGTGTTAGTGAAAAAAAGTTTATTTTGTAGTATTTGTTGTGAATAAGCGTACCCCTTTGTTGGGACTTAGGGAGCCTAGGATTCACCTTAACCCTTTTGGCTATGACTTTCCCCATAATAATTGTCAACCACTATTGCGGCAAACATTCCCATTGATTGGTTATTAATGATTCATTTCAGCAGCTCTAATCAATCATTTTCATGAATCATCAAGACTTGGGCCCTTTTGATCTATATTTTATTTAAAAAATTTATTCGATTGAAAAACCTTAGTTCGTTTTAACATAGTAGGCAAACTGCAAGGATGACAATTTCATCACACCAATTGAATATTGTTGCCTTTATTTCATATTTATGAATGTATTTGATTAAGGTTTTATGTTATCTCATCTTGTTGAAGTTTCAAGTGTTGCACAAGTTAATCGGTATTATTAGTGCCTTTGTACCCACTATTTGACTTTAGTTATTTTGCTTCTGTACAGATGCAAAAGTGGATAAAGAGGACCTCAAGAGTAACGGTATTTTTTTATCTTTATAATTCCTATATTTCTTTCTTCATGCCACTTCAGAAGTGATTGTAATTATATTCAAATTAATCTTTCACTAGCATCATTCATTAGAGGTCTCGCTGAAGTTCTTTGTAGATGTTGTATAGCAATCTTTTACGAAGGGGAGTAGAGATAAAGAATTTAGGTTTCTTTGCCAGACCTCTCTATACGATTACATGATAATTTTCTTACTACACTTCATACTTTTAGACACTCCCCTCTTGTTTACACATATCATTAGATTGATTTTAAGAAAAAAATAAAAAATTAGAAAGTTTGCAGATGCTGTCTATTTCCTTGCTGAGTATGCTATGTCGAGAGTAAAACTTGTATCTTGTTAATTTTCTGATAAAATATTGGAGTAGCAACATAATTTGCTCTATTGTCTGCCCTACAAGATTGATATTACAACATGTACATCGAATAATGCATCTTTATTGTGAGTACTAGCCAGTTCATCTAGTAGACGTATAGTCTCTTGTCGTTGTGAAAAGGTTTGGCATTTGAAACTCACTTATACCAGGGTTTAAGAGGTTTTGATTTTTACTTCATGGAATAAAAATTAAAAAAGAATGCACTTCTATTTCATGAAATTTTTACGAGGAATGTTTAGATTTTAATATTGTTATTGCTAAAGTTGTGGGAAGCTCTTGATCATCCTGTGGAAATTAAAGTATACATTGTGATTTATGTAGCATTTGCCCTTAACATCCTTCGTTGTAACAAATCCTAATGAAACACCATAAGGTTTTCAGTGTAAAAATCTTAAAATTGATTGCATGATGTCGATGGCTGCTCACAGTAGTAGACTTTTGCTGTTAAATGCAGCATAAGATACATTTAGTGACTAACATTTAATGGGATGCTCACATACATACAGCTCTGTATCTTTTTTTCTTTCTTTTTTTGTAAATTGTAAAAATTAGACAATGGACTTCATTTTGTAACATATGTTGTTATTTATTGCAGCAGCAAAAGGGAAGAAGCGAAAGAGTGACTCTGGTGTTGAGGTCCGGTTTTTTCTATATGATTAAATATAGAGCTTAATGACTAAGATATCTTTTCTGTTTTTCATTTTCTGAAATTGGTCATTAATCTGCCTCTTTTTTATTTGTATTTTCTGAAATTTTTTATAATTTTATTCATTCTATTGCATATTTGCATCCATAGATATTATGTCAATAATCCTTTTTATGATTATGTTAAAATGTGTATTCTTTTAAGACCTGAATAATTGCCATTGGTGTCATGATAGTATCATAGAATAAATATTTGTTCAATGGTTTCTTACTTCCTTAAATAAAGTTACATATTAAACGAACCTTTCGTTTGTAAGATGTAAGGATATATTAATAGCATGTTTAAATCTGATTCTGGAAGAAACTTGTTTCTTAGTTTCTGAACATCCATCCGATACATTGTTTTCCTTCTGCCATCTGTGTGAATTGTTGTTCCCCTATCATTTTTCTTACTCCCTCCCTCTGATAACCAGCCTATAGAGCTCTCTGATATGTTGAAATCTGATTAATGGGCATGGAGGATATAATGGGTGATAAGGAACACAGATTAAACTTTTCGAGCTCATGCTTGTATTTTTTTTTGGGCTGTTGTCAGTTCTTTTTTATTAATTTTCAAGTCAGGGATAATCTGCAAATGCTTGTGCACATACTCATTTGAAAAATTGTCTATCTACTATTTCTTATGAGTCTTAACAATGCTTTCTTTTAATATTGTTGTTGATTTTGTTATTGTTAGAAGGACACTTTATCCGCGGAAAAGTTTGTCAAGATCCAAATTCCTGCAACGCTGAAGAAGCAACTTGTTGATGATTGGGAATTTATTAATCAGCAGGATAAAGTATACTTACTATGAACTGTTGAAGTTCCTTATCTTTTATCATTATATAATGATGTTTGAATATGATTTTAGTTTAAATAGAGTGTGTCTAGCAGTATCCTAATTGCTGTTAATTTTATGTAACTTATGCTTTGGTCGTTTTCATGAAGATATGTAGGTGAAACTTGAAGAATGAAATTCTATTATTTTATTCAACTCATCGCTAAAGAAACCTTATTCAACCATTTGGGATATATGCTACATGGATATTAGACAGTCCAGTTCCAAGTAGGACCAAAACTTGTGAATAGCTTTTGCTTTTCTCATAACATTGAGCACATCTTTTAAATTTCACCTACCCATTTAATTTTGTTTCAAGTTGACCATATAGATTCTGATGCAATCATGGATTTTCAATCCCATTGCTCGTATGAGAAATTTATCGACTAGATGCACATTCATATAGATGTTTAGTTAATCAATTGTCTCGTGATTTTGTTAAATAATTTTTTCCCCAAGTCTATTGGAGAACTTGTAACTTTTAGCCTGTAAGCTCTAGTAATTTTATTGTCATTTATTGGGGTTAGCAAGTCATCAAATTTAATAATGTATATATCTTCTTTCAAATTATAATTATCCTTTTAATGTGTTATTATTGAGTCAAAATATGTTGAATTGGTTCACATTGTGCTGAATTATTTCAATTCTACAGAAGATAAAGAATAAGTTGTAAAGATTTACGGTCTCTTTTTAATCCATTAGTCGGGCAGATTTAGCAAGTCAGGAGTTTATTTATATCAAACAGTTTCACATAATTGTTATTTTCCTTTTCTTTTTCTTATGATAGAACAGGCTTATGTCCTCTTATTTATATCTCTTCATGTGTTTATATATGATATTCGCAGTATTCATCCTGAAGGAATAAAAAAAAAAAAATATTGAGTGAAGCCTATGCATTGTTTCCAAATTGACAGTGGAGGCACATCATTGTTATGTTTTTCTGCATTGATGGGTTGACAATTAGATACATCTTTCGTAATTTAATATAACTTCTTCATTTCATAAATGGTTTTGAAAGCTTTATTAAAGCTGCTTTTAAATGATGCATATGACTGATTTTTTATTAAACTTATCTGTTAGATACCTTTTATTTTCAGCTTGTTAAACTTCCACGTTCGCCAACTGTTGATGAAATTTTGTCAAAGTATCTTCAATACAGGTCAAAGAAGGACGGCATGTAAGTTCTATTTCTAAGTCGATATGCTATGTTTGGTCCTGTGCTCGTTATTTGAATTTTTGCTGCTTTCATAATATATTTTCAACTTTGACATGAAAGTATCACATATTGTTCTTGTAACATTATGTGAACACCATGGTATTTTTAAGGCTTGAAAGTCTGTGCCAGTTTCAAAATGTACTGGACCCGAATGATAAAATTTATAATGAACCGAACATAACTTTCTACTACATAATATTATTGTTGTTTGGTATTGGTTGATTCTTTTTCCAATTTCGACTCTTGATCCTGTCAATAGCGAGGACTGAGGAGGTTCAGGAAATGTTTCCGGTGCATAATTTCTTGACTATAGGAATAATTAGAAAGACATGATGGCACCAGCATAGTTGGTGATGTTTGATATAACTTGTGCTAGGGTTTATTAAACTAGGACACTGTCTCTCGTAGAGTGTTTCAACCTGCCCAAACCAGTCAACATAGTTAAATCCAGTTTGAACTTGGTTTGTATCCCACTTGAAATTTTGTCAGGTTTCAATGTTGGGGTTTCATGGGATTCTGCCAAGTGCTTGACTTTTACTCTTAGGCTTATACCAGTATTCTTTTCATGATGATTTACAAGAATAAATATAGTTGATGGTTCTGTATAATTTCCTTTCTATCAAATCAGTGGCGAGAAAATTGGACTATATTTCCTGAAGTGAGAACACCCAAAATCAATTTATAAGTGAAAAAGGAAAAAAAACTCAAATCCAGTGTTACTTTAAGTTGCCATTTTAAATTCCCTAATTACACTTGTAGTGGTGACACAGATCATATTGTCTTTGATACAGGATGAATGATTCAATCGGAGAAATTTTGAAAGGAATTCGGTGCTACTTTGACAAAGCATTGCCTGTGACGCTACTTTACAAAAAAGAGCGCCAGCAGTATCATGATGTGGTCTTAGATAATGTTTCTCCATCAACCATATATGGAGCTGAACATCTACTACGCCTATTTGGTATGCCTATCAATAACTGCTGATGCTTTTGAATGTGCATAATTAAATTACATCTAAACTTTTAAAGTTTTCTTTTCGGTAATTTACTGTTTTAATATCTAGTCGAGTGAAATAAATCCTTGCTGGCCAGACTTTGGGCTATTGATTGTAAAATCTTCTTTTCATTTTTTATTTATTCCTTAAGATTCTGTTTAGTCTGCATACTAGTATATTTCTCCCTTTTCTCCATTATAAAATAGAGATGATCTATGTAACTTAATTTCTATCCTTTACATAATAGTAATTTTGTTTGCAGTTAAGTTGCCTGAGCTATTGGCATATGTCAACATTGAAGAGGAAACATTGGCCCGCTTGCAGCTGAAATTGATCGACTTTCTCAAGTATCCCTCAATCCATACTCTTTTTGAATCCTGTAACTTATAGAGAAAACTAATTCTTTAAATTCCGAGTTTTATATCGGGTGTTTAAATTCTGTGTATGCATCATCAGCTTTCTCATCACTATGTAGCTTTGTTTTCTTTCATTTAATTGACGTAGAAATATATCTTGGACTTTGAGGAACCTTGATTAGTGACGGACGGAGTTAGGAATTTTTGTTTGTAGGGGCTGCTATTATTTATGATCTTTGTTATTTTATTCAGCCAAGTTTTGTTATTTTGTGTCAGCATATGGGTGTGTGTATAGGTTATATTGCAATAGTTATCCTACTCTTGTTCGAAACATTGCGTCTTCACCGATTTATATACAGATTATAAAACTGTAATGCTATAATTCTGACCAAATGCGTATACCCCATTACTCTATTAGTGTTACTATGCCTGAGAAATAACTATTTTCTTTGTCGAGCAGGTTTCTGCAGAAGAATCACAGTACTTTCTTTCTATCTGCTTATGACGGATCTAAAGTTTCCGATGGTAAAGCCAAAGGGAAAGATGACTAACATATCTTCAGAAATTGCTCTCTACATATTGGAGTTGATAGAATTTCATGACCAAATCAGAATGTTGTCTTCCGCTTCTACAACTATCTCGGAAAACGGCAACCAATTGTTGTAAGTTGTAACATTAGTATTTGTTATTCTTTGTTGCTTTCAGAAGGTGAGTAACATTTATTAAGGACTCGTAATCCATACAAGAAGCAGAGTTAATTGTAATAGCCAAATGTTTATTTCTGAAAACCTGTCATTTAATTACTATTGCATTATGTAATTGAGAATTTGATGATCCGAGTCGAGTTATAGAGAAGATCTCCATTGCTCGGAATTATTGGAAAACGATATACGAAGTTACGAATATTGCCGTTGTTGAAAGACGGGTGAATCATTCCAGGTTGCTTCCAGCCACGTCCAACACAAACCTGTACCTGACATCATTTATTTCCATTCTCTCAAATGCCTTGTTTGCATAATCCATTTTGACCACCTCTATCATTGAAGACAAACCCTTTTCTGCCCAGAAGTCTAATATTTCCCGTGTCTCCTCCATGCTTCCGACAAAACTTCCGGTTATGGTTTTCTTCCCTGCATATCAACACAAAATCTCAGTTATTTAGTACAATTTGCATGTGTAGCAAACTTGGATTAGAAAAACCTTGAATTGCATACCTAGAATCAAGTCATCCGAATCAAATTGCAGGGGCTTTGCACCCCCACCAACTATAATCAATTTTCCATTAACCTTGAGAAGTGAAAGGTAGGATTGCAAATCGTGAAAATCTGGAACGGTGTCAAGTATATAGTCAAGGCTGTTTGCTGCTTTCTCCATCTCCGCAGCATCAGAGTTCACCAGAAAAGCATCTGCGCCTAAGTGCTCTAAAGCCTCCACCCTCTTCTTGTCGGAAGAGCTAATGACAGTCACATGATGTCCCATCGCCTTAGCTATTAGGACGCCAATATGTCCGACTCCACCTAAACCCAGAATTCCGGCCCTGAGAATCTTATTGGAATCTCTGAACTGCTTCAATGGACTGTAAGCTGTCACCCCGGCACATAGTAGTGGTGCTGCCTGCTCTGGTACCAGCTTTTCTGGTATCTTTACCACAAACCTGCATTCACTTGAGCATTATTCGAGAACTATCAAGAAATGTAAGTTTCAGTTTCTTTGTGGTAGCTTATTCTTACTTTTGATGAACAACCATGGCAGAAGAGAAGCCTCCCTGTGTACATGTTCCATCTTTGTTGATGCCATTGTAGGAGAAAAGTCTGTCGTTGCAGTAATTCTCCAAGTTTGCGTCGCAATACAAGCATTCACCACAAGATCCTACTAAGCAACCAACTCCTACAATGTCTCCAACTTTGAATTTCTTTACTTCTGAACCTAACTCCACCACTTCTCCCACCACCTCATGCCTTTACAATATTTCAATAAAACGTAAACAATATAGAATCAAATAAACCTAGTTTAACTTGTGGAATCCCGCACCTGATCAGCTCTATCATATTTGAATTATTTAACATGTGAAATCCTGCACTTGATCATATCTACCGTAGTTGAATCATAAAAAATTGACGAAGAGAAAAAGTGTGTGTACCCTGGAACCAAAGGATAGCTTGAGGGGTAAATCTCACTCCTTATCTGATGAAGATCAGTGTGATCCATTCCACAGAACAGAACTTTTAACAACACATCCTCTGTACCTATTTTCCTGTTTAAGAGCACATTGAAACATTATTAATAGCCAATTGCATATTTGCATGGATACTCATGTTGTAAGAGAATGGAGAAATGTTTCGATACATCTGAACGTATAGTCGTATTATATTGTATTATGTGACATGCATCTTTTATGTGATTAGCTATTCATGTCATATGACATAATTTGATTGGTTTGGACGTATACGTCAAGTGCACTGATTCATTTATTCGGAGGATGCGCTATATAGGGAGAGTGAGTGAGTGAAACCTGAGAGTGAATGAAAAAGGTGACAGATGTCCTGATGAATCTCTAGCTACCAAACCAATGACCCTCTTTCCTTCCATTTTCTTTGCTTCAGTTTTTGTTTATGGACACCAAAGAGTATGAAAATAGTGAGAAATTGAAGAAGATATGATGTTATGGATCAGTTGATCTTCGAGAACTTATATCCTCAGAAGACATCTTTGGTTTTGATTTTAAAATACAAAATATTTGAACAAAAATTATTCGTATTTGGTAGATGCAAAGCATTCAAACCAAAACAATATAAAATAATAATAGAGATTAGAGAACAACTTAAAATAATGCTATCATCAGAGGCTAGTGGCTACAAAGAATACTAAAATTTACCAAGTTGAATCAGATTTTTGGCTTGATTGACAAGGATCATTAACTGTAGGACCTTCAATAATCGGTTTTTGCTTGTTACAAACGTCATAGCTTGTCGACAGAGTAAAAAGATCAGGAAAAAAAAATAGTATAACAGAGGATCATTTCATTGTTTTTAAATGCAAAGTTTTATTCTCAAGTGTTTTAAATCAAGAAAAAGATCAGTACAACAAAGGATCTTGATCTAATGTCCTAATGTGCATGTCAGGTTTCAGCATCCCTTGATGCTCTTACTGAAATTGCCGGTGGAAAAGTAAACATTCAGGCCTTATTTGTTTCGTTGTATTGTATTGTATTAGTCAATTAAAATGTAATAAAATAATACAATACAGTGTTTGGTAAACACTGTATTGTATTATTTTAGTACACTTTAATTGCCTAATACAACAAACACCGTATTAGATAATACATTATATTTTGTGGTATTAGGTTGTATTGTATTAGAAAAAATATATTTTGTCAACAAATATGGAATATTGATGATATATGTATTATATTGTTGATTTTTTTTTTTTTTATATATATAATTTCAAAATTATATAGGAAATATTTATTTTATTTATAAAAATATTATTTATTTAAATTTTTTGTTTCAATTAAAATAAATATTTATTGATTTTTTATATAAAAATATTTATTGCTTAAGGATATTTAAAATTAATTATTAACTATTTTTTTAAGAAATTATTATATTTTTATAATATAATAAAACACAATAAAATCATATAGAAATAACTTAATACGATAAAATACAGTGCATCACCAAACACAGATTTATATTAATGATAATACAGTCCAATACAATCCAATACGGTATGCCAAACGAGCCCTCATTTACTAATGGCTCTTGCGGACTTTCTCAAGTATCCCTCAATCCATGTTCTAGAAGGGGCAGCTAAGAATAAGATGCAATCTCTCTCTCTCTCTCTCTGACGTGACAAGCTATTACGTTTGTAATGAGCAAAAACCGATTATTGAAGGCCCCTCAATTAATGATCCTTGTCAATCAAGCCAAAAATCTGATTCAACTTACTATATTTTAGTATTCTTTGTAGCCACCAGCCTTTATTTTATTATAGCATTATTTTAAGTTGTTCTCTACTATTACTTTTTATTCTTTTGGTTTGAATGCGTTGCATCTGCCAAATATGAATAATTTTTGTTCAAATATTTTGTATTTTAAAATCAAAACCAAAGACGTCTTTTGAGGATATAAATTCTCGAAGATCAACTGATCCCTACCATCATATTTTCATCTATCTCTTCAACTTCTTACGATTTTCATACTCTTTGGTGTTCATAAACAAAACCTGAAGCAAAGAAAATGGAGGGCAAAAGAGTCATTGGATTGGCAGCTAGAGATTCATCTGGACATCTGTCACCTTTTTCATTCACTCTCAGGTTTCACTCTCTATCTCTCAAAATGAATCAGTGCGCGGTATAGTTTAACTTAATCAAATTATATCATGTGACATGAATAGTTAATCATATGAAAGATGCATGTCACATGATACAATATAAGTCGGTTTGGACGTATACGACTATACAGTTCTCCATTCTCCATGCTATTAATAATGTGTGAATGTGCTCTTAAGCAGGAAAATGGGTACAGAGGATGTGTTGTTAAAAGTTCTGTTCTGTGGAATGGATCACTCTGATCTTCATCAGATAAGGAGTGAGATTCACCCCCCAAGCTATCCTTTGGTTCCAGGGTACACACTTTTTCTCTTCGTCAATTTTTTATGATTCAAATACGGTAGATATGATCAGGTTCAGGATTCCACATATTAAATGATTTAAATAAGGTAGAGCTAATCAGGTGCGAGATTCTACATGTTAAACTAGGTTTATTTGACGTTTTATTGAAATGTTGTAAAGGCATGAGGTGGTGGGAGAAGTGGTGGAATTAGGTACAGAAGTAAAGAAATTCAAAGTTGGAGACATTGTTGGAGTTGGTTGCTTAGTAGGATCTTGTGGTGAATGCTTGTATTGTGACTCAAACTTGGAGAATTACTGCAACGACAGACTTTTCTCCTACAAGGGCACCAACAAAGATGGAACATGTACACAGGGAGGCTTCTCTTCTGCCATGGTTGTTCATCAAAAGTAAGAATAAGCTACCACAAAGAAACTGAAACTAACTTACATTTCTTGATAGTTCTCGAATAATGCTCAAGTGAATGCAGGTTTGTGGTAAAGATACCGGAAAAGCTGGCACCAGAGCAGGCGGCACCGCTACTATGTGCCGGGGTGACAGCTTACAGTCCAATGAAGCAGTTCAGAGATTCCGATAAGATTCTCAGGGCTGGAATTCTGGGTTTAGGTGGAGTCGGACATATTGGTGTCCTAATAGCTAAGGCGATGGGACATCATGTGACTGTCATTAGCTCTTCCGACAAGAAGAGGGTGGAGGCTTTAGAGCACTTAGGCGCAGATGCTTTTCTGGTGAGCTCTGATGAGGCGGAGATGGAGAAAGCAGCAAACAGCCTTGACTATATACTCGACACTGTTCCAGCTTTTCACGATTTGCAATCCTACCTTTCACTTCTCAAGGTTAATGGAAAATTGATTATAGTTGGCGTGGCTTCAAAGCCCCTGCAATTTGATTCGGATGACTTGATTCTAGGTATGCAATTCAAGATTTTTCTTATCCAATTTTGCTACACATTCTACTAAATAACTGAGATTTTGCGTTGATATGCAGGGAAGAAAACCATAACCGGAAGTTTCATCGGAAGCATGGAGGAGACACGGGAAATATTAGACTTCTGGGCAGAGAAGGGTTTGTCTTCAATGATAGAGGTGGTCAAAATGGATTATGCAAACAAGGCATTTGAGAGAATGGAAAGAAATGATGTCAGGTACAGGTTTGTGCTGGACGTGGCTGGAAGCAACCTGGAATGATTCACCCGTCTTTCAACAACGGCAATATCATTTCTAAAACAATGTTCGTAACTTCGTATATCGTTTTCCAATAATTCCGAGCAATGGAGATCTTCTCTATAACTAGACTCGGATCATGAAATTCTCAATTTTGTAATGCAATAGTAATTAAATGACAGGTTTTCAGAAATAAACATTTGGCTATTAACGAGTCCTGAATAAATGTTACTCACCTCCTGAAAGCAACAAAGAATAACAAATACTAATGTTACAACAATTGGTTGCCGTCTTCCGGGATAGTTGTACAAGCAGAAGACAACATTCCGATTTGGTCATGAAATTCTACCAACTCCAATATGTAGAGAGCAATTTCTGAAGATATTTTAGTCATCTTTCCCTTTGGCTTTACCATCGGAAACTTTAGATCCGTCATAAGCAGATAGAAAGAAAGTATTGTGATTCTTCTGCAGAAACCTGCTCGACAAAGAAAATAGTTATTTCTTAGGCATAGTAACACTAATAGGGCATGCATGTGCGCATTTGGTCCCAATACAGAATTATAACATTACAGTTTTTTAATCTGTATATAAACCGGTGAAGACATGATGTTCCATTCTAATTTAAATTTTTTATCTTGTACTTGTAAAATATGAATGGTATTTTTAAGTCTTGAAGTCTCAAACCCCTCCCCTCACATGCTGGTAAAATCTTCTTGCAACTTCAATGTTTTTATTTCTTATGCAAAAGAAGAATTTCATTTTCTTATTTTTTTTAAAAGTACAACAACAGTCGAGACCTGACGAGATAAGACTCTACAAGCACAGCTCGGAATATTACTCCCACTATCGGGGAGAGGTTACAACTCTCACAGTCAACTGGAGATACGGACAGGACTACCCACACTTTGGGAGTTAATAGCCAAAGGTGGGACAATAATTATTTACATACCAAGGTATTGAACCTTGTTGGCGGAAACACACTTGGGAGATTTCAACCACCAAGGCAAGAGGGGCCATTGGTAAATTTCATATTTTTCTTGATTATTGATTCATTGCTATTTTGAATTTTGGGCAACTAGCAGGCCAAAATTAGGCCCAAAATGAGCACATAGTGTGGATTGTATAACGAGTAACGACATCCAAAAATGTTAAGCACACATTATACAAATGAGCAAAGTCGCAAACGCAGAGTCAAAAGTCAAAGACAAATCGAGGACCTCCAGCTCCAACTAACTTGGCCCTTCGTTAATGGCCTGAAATTGACAAATTGTTCAACAATGGAAACCACTCTCCTCCATTCTACGATTCGACTTACCAATCTCCCATCTCTCACTCACTCCACCACTACAATCAAATTCAAACCACTCAATTCGACTTTCTTTATCTCCTCTCCTGTATATCGCTTCAATCTCAAACCCTTTCACGCTTCTCTCAAGTATCGTACGCTTAATTGCGTCGCCGAGGCACACGATCACGGTCACCACAGTCATCATCACCATCACCACCACAACCACCACCACGGCAGTGGTTGTGCGGAGCTGAGTGGGCCGCAGAAAGCAGTGATCGAGTTTGCGAAAGCGACGAGATGGTCGGACTTGGCGGATTTCTTGAGAGAGCACTTACAGCTCTGTTGCTGTTCCGCGGCTCTGTTTCTGGCTGCGGCTGTATGTCCTTATTTGTTGCCGAAACCGGCGGTCAAGCCACTGCAGAATGCATTCATTTTCGTTGCTTTTCCACTAGTTGGGGTAAAGATTTCGTTTCCATTGATTTTCTGAAATTTTGGAATATGAACTTTGATTTGAATTTAATCGATTTAGTTTGATCCGGTTGAAAATTCTCTGAGCTTTTGTAGAGTGAATATGAATTAGAATTGAATTGAATGTTAAGCTTTCAGTGGAGATAATAGAAAGCCAGTTGTACTCTCAATCTCACTGACATTATCTTGTTGCTTGAGTAGCCTTTGTGTTGAAATTCGGCTGGCAAAAACTTAACAAGCTTATTAGATGAACTTCATTTTGTTAGCTTTCTCGTAGCTCATGGTTTAGGCTAACAAGCTTCTGTTTTGGGAAGTTGATCATGCCTGCCTTGCTTATTGGAGTTATGAGTAGTGTTATTCGCAGCATGATTAGTGAGATAGTTATTCTTATAATTACAACAGGGTTAAGAGACTCTTTGTATTGTGCTGAATTATGAAGACTCTTCGCAGCATGATTTGTAAATATTTGTTTTTTTGTTGGGATTGAGAGAATTTTTTTTAGTTAATTCTTGGACCTGATTTCTTCCATAGGTGGACTAGACTATAAGGTTAAGCATATAGTCATTTCATATAATTGTCCTGATTCGTGTGTCAGGTGTCAGCATCTCTTGATGCTCTTACTGATATTGCCGGTGGAAAAGTAAACATTCATGTACTGATGGCTCTTGCGGCCTTTGCATCAATATTTATGGGAAACTGTATGGAAGGAGGTCTACTTCTTGCGATGTTTAATCTAGCTCACATTGGTAAGCAATTCGAATTAATGATTTAATAAAAAGTTCTTGGAGAAAAGTTAAGTTTCACAAGCTAATATGTATCAGTTCTGCAGCTGAAGAGTTCTTTACCAGCCGCTCAATGATAGATGTTAAAGAGTTGAAGGAAAATAATCCAGATTCTGCCCTGGTGCTAAATGTTAATGATGACAACCAACCAAACATCTCTGATTTGGATTATAGAAGTGTTCCTGTACATGATGTGGAAGTTGGTTCATATATTTTGGTTGGAGCTGGTGAGGTCTGTGATAACAAATGTATTATTTTTCTTTCTCTTACATTTTTTGTATCAGTGGGTGCTTTTATTTTTTATGTTTTGTGTTTTGGCTACAGTTCTACTACTGAAAGTCTGGTTTAAATAAATAAATATAATTTTTGTTCGCACCTGTTTCCGTGGTCTTTTTATAAACCATTTTGGGAATTTTGTTCACCTTATATTAAATTAAAATCAGTTAGCTAGCAATGACCATTAGCAGCTGAGGCATTTATTGATTTGTGTTTTTGTAGCCTATGTTCACTAGCTAATTCATGAGTGAGAATTATTACATGAGCTTAAGTGGTACAGATTTATTTAGATATGAATTTCTGTATATTAATGACCAGTGGCAACTAATTTCCTGCTTTTGCTCTTGTCGCATATCTATGTTTATTAATTTCTCTGTTTCTGGTTATAAAGCTCTCACTTAAGAAAAGTGTATACTAAACCTTTAAGATTAAGTATTTTATATTTGAAGGCATATGAATGTTTTTCATGTCATGTAAAAACAGCATAAGAACCATGGTCTTGCTGATATGTATTAGGCACTTCTTTATGAATGTTGATGCATTTGGATTATGTTCTCTTCTATAATATATATAGCATCTAAGAAGCACTCTGGACAACAAATATTGGCATTTCTCTAGGTTTACCTTACCTTCTTGTTCATTGATTTTACCACCTTCTCAGTCCTTTTTCTCAGTTGAAATGGCATGCCAGTTTTGATCACTAGATAGCCATGTTGATTATGTCATTCTACTTTGAAGTTTTTAAGCCTTTAAAAGCTTCCTGAAAGATGGGAAGTTTCATAATGAATCTGGTGTTATGTTTAGGCTGTGCCTGTAGATTGTGAAGTTTTTCAAGGTAATGCAACAATTACCATTGAACACTTGACTGGAGAAGTCAAACCATTAGAAGCCAAGACTGGAGACAGGATTCCTGGTGGCGCAAGAAATTTGGATGGTAGAATGATTGTGAAGGTATGCTCAATGATTTTCTCATGTTTAGACTTCCCATTGCAACAGATATGCGGAAAGAAATTGAATCAGTGTGTTTGTGTTCTTCCAATCTGTTCAGAAAGCCATGACCCATGAGTCCATAATCTGTCAAAAGTGTTTTTCATTTGTCCATTGTCCTTTTTAATTTTTCGTTTTCTTTTTCTTTTTTCTTTTGGTTCTGTCAATGCTTGTTGATACCTCCAGATATCCATCATTGTTGAATTCTCCTTTCTGAATTGAATCAGGCTACCAAGACATGGAAAGAATCAACGCTTAGCAGAATTGTACAGTTGACCGAAGAAGCACAACTGAATAAACCAAAGCTTCAAAGGTGGCTAGATGAATTTGGTGAGCGTTACAGCAAGGTGGTGGTTGTTTTATCAGTGGCCGTTGCTCTCATTGGTCCATTTCTTTTTAAGTGGCCATTCTTCGGCACCTCAGGTAATTTGCAGGAAAAGCTGGCACTTATATGCATGTTCTTTAATTATCATATTTACTTGTCGCATTGAACTATATACCAGTGATGTTTTTAGTCTTTTATGTGCATACTGTATTTGCCCAAGAAAGGGTTTCAGTGCTAAAATGTGTGAAGTGTATATTCTGGTGTTCCATCTTCTATATAGTTTCATTTAACGTACTCTCACTCTGTCTCTCCTGAATTTCTTATGAAATTTGTTGCGTATCTATTGATTTAGTGTTTTGAGTATTCTTATCTTCAAAGTTTTTGATGCTTGTTAAATGTTCAGCATGCAGAGGATCGATCTATAGAGCATTAGGGCTCATGGTGGCAGCATCACCATGTGCCTTGGCTGTTGCTCCATTGGCATATGCTACTGCTATAAGTTCCTGTGCAAAAAAGGTATCAATAAACTGCCATAATTAAACACTTACATGCTGGTTCGCTGCTTGTTTACTTCAACTAGGTAAAATATGGGTGTTTTATAGAATAATTAAAGCATATATATAAGTAAAAGTAGGAAATCTTCTAGAGAGATTATTCACTAGTAGAGGAATAAATGGAAATTGGATGTTTCCAAATTCGAGCTTCAATAGGTCTTGGTTTGGCGTGAATGAAATTGCATCTGTGATACGAACTACTTCTGCAGCCATGACAGTCTTTATTTGCAGGGAATATTACTTAAAGGTGGACAAGTACTAGATGCTCTAGCTTCTTGCCATGCTATTGCTTTTGATAAAACTGGGACACTGACAACCGGGGGGCTTATGTTCAAAGCAATTGAACCGATACATGGTCATTTGATCAGAAACAAGAAGAAAAATCTCGTGTCTTGTTGTGATCCCAGTTGTGAAAAAGAAGCTCTTGCTGTTGCAGCTGCCATGGAAAAGGGTACTACTCACCCTATTGGAAGGTATTTTGTCAAATAAAGACTTGAGATTCTTGTGCCATTTTTACCTTTTAAATCTATTTTTCTGATACAGCATGCACCATAATTAGTGTCTTGATGACTGGGCAGAAGTTTTACCTGTACATCAACTGCAATTCAATGTGTTTTAAGTCTGAGAAAGATGGAGTTTTATGTATTTTTGTTGATCATGTCTTCTAGTTATCTCTGTCATGGCGGTTCCTTTTCTTTGCTGACCTATCTTCCAAGGACCTACTCTCTTTCACCATCTGCATAAGTAGAAACGTTCTTACTCAGATATAGCTTTCCTCAATGATGATTGCAAACTATAACTTGATTACTAGGGATAGAGTGATAGACCTACATCGTTATGTAATGGTGATTTCTAAGTTAAAGTATTTGGTGCTAATGTCAAATTTATTTTACTAGAATTCCTTATAATCCTCCATTTAATTGTTATGCAGTTATGCTTATCAAGTTTCCCCCTCACTTGCAGATGAATTATGTGTGTGGCTTTATCCATACATATTCCTTTTTGCAAGTCCATTTTTGGAGTTCTGTTTGGATCCAATGTTTGTGAAAGATTACTCTAACGATTTTATATTGGAGTCAAATGAAAGCATCTATATTCTTTCCAATTGTAATTTGTAATTGTATTATTTTCCTTTTCTGCCAATTTTCAAGATGTTAACAATGTTTATCTTTCATGTGAAATTATTTATCACCTATTCCTTTGTTCCAAAATGCAGAGCTGTTGTCGACCATAGCATGGGGAAAGATCTCCCTTCTGTTACCATTGAAAGTTTTGAGTACTTTCCTGGTAGAGGTCTTACAGCAACTCTGAATGGCATCAAGGTACTCATTTCCTTACCAACCTATCTTCTGATGGTAAATTTATTTAGGATTAATTGTAAAACAATCAACTCTTATGATCCTTCAATATGTTTCAACCGAGGATACTTGGCCAAAAAAAAAAAAAAAAAAAAAAAGAATATCTTATAAGAAGACATTGTTTGAATTTATCTATTATCTCATGCAGTGGTCCATGTAGGTATCAATTAAATTCTCAGAGCCTATATAAAACTTGTGCATCTTTACAGCTAAATTATACTGGATGACTGAATGTGCGTTTAACTATATTAAATAGGTCATGCAGGCATTTGTGCTGTTTCTTACCATCTTGTTTGAAGTGTTTTCTGAACTAGTGATAATATGAATTTATGATTTTTTGTACTTGTTATAGTCAGGAACTGAACGGGGTAAAATGTTGAAAGCTTCTCTTGGTTCTGTGGAGTTTATCACCTCCCTCTGTAAATCCAAAGATGAATCCAGAATGATCAAGGAAGCTGTGAACGCTTCTTCTTTTGGAAGTGACTTTGTTCATGCTGCTCTTTCTGTTAATGAAAAGGTGTGCTTCACATTATGCTAATTTTTTTCATTCATCTAAAAATTTAATTCTAAAAGTTCAATAAAAGTATGCACATTTTTACAGTCTGCCTCTGACTTGCATTCTATTGGTTTTGGATAATTTTGTGTTTCCTGCAAGGACCTCTGAGAGTGTAACCTTCTTTGACTGCATTGGCTGATAATGGAGATATTTTAATGGCTTTTGAAAAACAAAGATGTAGTATCAAATTCAATTGTCTTTATAATATGCCACTTCATACAAATAATAGTAAGGCACAAAATTTAAAATTGATGGATTTTGGTAAGTTTCTGACTGACTTTTATCATGACTTCTCATTCTACGAGGTCAACTATTTTGTGAATGACATTTTCTCAAAAATTAATTTTGTTCTGCCATTGAGTATGTCTAGGTATCGTTGATTCACCTTGAGGATAGGCCTCGACCAGGAGTTTCAGATGTTATAAAGGAATTAAATGATCTGGCTGGACTACAAATAATGATGCTAACTGGTGACCATAAATCCAGTGCATGGAGAGTGGCAAATGCTGTGGGCATTAATGAAGTTTACTACAGCCTAAAGCCTGAGGATAAACTAAATCATCTCAAAAGTATCTCCAGAGACATGGGTGAGCTCGAATGATAATTTTGGATCCGTATAATCCTTATCACTATGTTTTGGCTACTTTGTGTTAATTTCTAGAATATAATTTACTCAGCAACTTCTGTGGAAGATTAACTACCAACACTGAAGTCTTAATAAATAATTGTTCATTATAAAAGATCCTGTATTAGTTGGGGGAAATAGAGCACACCTCTTATGTGAATAAAATCATATATGTATTTACATACAGATCCAATCATATATGTAATTCTGGATATATTAATTGGCTCTTTCTTTGAAAAGAAAGAAAAACAATTGCTCAATACTTTGGCTCAAAAAATATTTACCTCATCGTTTGACTTATTGGTGTTTCTCATTACCTTCCACTGAATGTTCTTTATCCTTCTTTTCCTTTATAAATTTTATATTTTAATGTGTTCTTTCACGTGCTGATTTCTACTATGTATACATAATACCAAAGTATTCTGTAAGGCATGGTCTGGAGTTGATAGTTTGTTGTCTTGAAATTTTATATGCATTTTGGAACAGCTGAACAGATTTTGGGATCTTCTTACAGGGGGAGGTTTGATCATGGTTGGTGAAGGCATTAACGATGCACCAGCACTTGCTGCTGCAACTGTTGGGATTGTGCTTGCTCAGCGGGCTAGTGCAACTGCCATAGCTGTTGCAGATGTCTTACTGCTGCGGGACAATATCTCTGCCGTTCCATTCTGCATTGCAAAGTCTCGCCAAACAACGTCCCTGGTAATTGTTAACTTTCCTCGTCATTTGTTGTAGTCATTTTCTCCCCTTCATTTTATTGATCTTTGAGCACATGTACTTGCAGGTTAAGCAGAATGTTGCCCTTGCTTTATCCTGTATATTTTTGGCCTCTCTTCCATCTGTTTTAGGCTTTTTACCCCTGTGGTTGACGGTATGTACTATGTACCCAATTGATGAGTGTTTACAGACTTGAATTCCTGAGATTATCGATGTTTTGAGAATTCGAAAGAAAAATCTCTTGCTATTGATGTAACAAAACTAGGGTTTTCTGTGTAAACAGATCCCCATTTCTGAAATTTGGCAACTTTTTCATGAGAAGATGCTTGAACTAGATCCTTAGGACTGTTGTCATGTAAAGAACATGCATGTTTAGTTCCCGAACCTTCATCTGTACAATGGTTACACACTTTGGTGTCCCCTTGACTAACATCCATAAATTTTCATGTCATTTACGTGATATGCCTCTTTTGAAACTGAGTCTCAAAAACGTCCATGATATTTCAAAAAAAAAAAAAACATCCATGAGCTTTGTTTCAACTTTAGTAGCATATGATATCTGACATTATAAGCAATACTCGCTAATGACGTTAAATTTGAATCTTGCCTGTGATATTCTTTGTTGTTGCATAGAACAACCCACATGATATTGTAATTAGCTGCCCAGTTTTCAGTTACTTTTTCCTGTTTTAGTTCTTGGTTGGTTCTAACTCAAGCTTATATATGCAGGTTCTTTTACATGAAGGTGGCACTCTTCTTGTTTGCCTCAATTCCATACGTGCTCTGAAAGAGCCCACGTGGTCCTGGAGACGGGATATATCACATTTCGTTAGTGAACTCAAATCTAGGTCCTTACCGAAACAAAACACGAGCTCAGACACCATCCAGGCTGCTGCACCTTCATAACTAAACGCTCGATATTTCCTTTTTTTATGATTCTTTTTGAAGTTGATCGATGCATACAAGCTCTTGACAATCTCCCATGCACTCATGTATAAAAAGAGGTGGAAATCCCAGAACATGTCGAGAAGTATTTTAGGGCAACAACAAAAAAACCTCTATCCTGAAATGTACAGATTTGACACTCACAATCTTGTAAAAAGCGTTTTCAGGCAAGTATTTTGTTTTTTGTCTCATTTTTGTTGGTAAAGTAAATACTAAATTGCAGTTTCACTTTCATTTTGAATATGGTAGCAATTGATTATTATCAGGTAGCAAATTCTTCGTCTTTCAGTTAATTCGTTCGGGATTGGAGAGGGTAAATGGTTCAAACCCGCAATCTCATGGATGTAAGTCCGAGGGGTTCACCGTTAAATCAATCTCATCTTACCGTTTTTCACATCCTTTTTTGACTGTTTATTACTCACGAGATCAGAATGGGAACATATTTTATGATTTACCTAATGCTGTATATTGCTAAAAACATGGAAAACGTGTCACAATTTCAAAAATCACAAAAAATTTCTGGCAACTTACAAGGTTGTTGGAACATCTCAAAGCTGAAAACAGTTGGTAAACATAAGTGTAACGAAACACCTCGCTCACTTTCTTCTCCAACTGTCAACGAACTAGCATTAACATCAATTTCAACCATTTTTTTCAGCTTGATTTCCTCTGTGTATGTATTTCCACGGTCATTTTTTTTAATCTTTAATAGGACCATAAATGAATAAAAACGATGCTTTTAACATTTGGGTCCATAAATTTGAATTTCCCTGACCTGGAAATCTGAGAATTCCAGATAAAAAATCCAAATTTAAGATTCAATTTAACCATAAACTCGAAAGGACAGGAAAAAAAAAAAGAAATTTAACAACTTTGATTAACATTTAAAAGGATTTTTTTTTCCTTCTTATCTAATTTTTTTTTTCTTTTTGCATGTTTTTTTTTTTATCCTCTAAAAATCTACTTGAACAACCAGAGATTGAACACCAAATTTCGTTTCTTGTTCCCAATTCTCTCACCTTCCTTCAAATCTATGGCCTTTTCTCATTACTCGCCTCTCGCTCTCTCTCTCTCTCCCTCTCTCTCTCTCTCTGTACATTGATTGACCAAAATTATTGCTCTAAACAAAAGAGAGAACACAATTTTTCTTCAAGTTTTCTCCATCTCTACTACTCACTCAATCTTGCTAATTCCAATCCTGGGCATTGCAGCAATATTTCTAAACACTCCACCGCTACCGCCGCCCTGATAACACACCCCACCACCACCGCTACCGCCGCCGCCGCCACCACCACTAGCTGTTCTCTGCTGCTCAAGAGCCGCCATGTAAGTCCTCACCTCCTGCTTTATCATCTCCTGCATCACCACCATAAACTCCGCACTGAACCCCACAAACCCACCACTTTCATTGCTCCTCTCTTCCCTATTCACCGCCACAGCAGCCGCCGCCGTTGCCTCCATCAAAGGCTTCGTATTTACTTGCTGAGTCGACTCGTTCACCACTTCTGTCGAGTCGACACCAGGCAGTGACAAACTCAATGAAGTTGGAGGATCGTTTGAAGACGACGTTGTTTCAGGCACCATATTAACATCAACATTAACACCTCCAGTTCTCGCCACCGGCCTGAATATATTATTATGTTGACCGGGAATGCTAGAATCGCTGACGTCAGATCCCGAAGGACTACCGGGGCTCATGTAAAGTCCGGTGGCGGTGTTCATCGGCGGCAAACCGGATCCGGCACTCACCGATCTTTTCAACGGCTGCTGATGTGGAACATCATCACCAAAATCCCCATCGTACCCTTGACAGCTACCGTAATTACAATCGTCAGCGGTCAACGAGGAACAGCACTTGCGTTTAAGAGTTGAGTTCCAGTGATTCTTGATGGCGTTGTCGGTGCGACCATTGAGAAGTCGCGCGATTGTGGCCCACTTGTTGCCGAAACGCGCGTGGGCGCGTATGATAGTTTCGTCCTCCTCCGCCGTGAAGGCACGGTGCTCCACCTGCGGCGACAGCTGGTTGCACCACCGCAGCCGACACGATTTCCCCGATCTTCCAGGTATGGCTTTGCTGATAAGAGACCAGTTTCTTGGTCCATGCTTGTGGACCAGCTGTTGAAGTGCTTCGTCTTCTTCGGGGCTCCATGGACCCTTGATCCGATCCACTTCTTTTCTATTAAGAGCTGCCATCGATCGAAAATATATATTACTACAATTACAAAATACAAATAAGTCTCTTTTTTTCAGTTTCAGATTTCAGTTGTTTTGAGAGAGATTTTGAAGATCGTTTTTTTTCTTCTGCAAATTATAGAAGGAGGAGGTTGAGAAGAGAGAGATATATAAGAGAGGGAGAGAGGTGACCGGAAGAGCCGGTGAGATTTAGAGAGTGAGTAGGCGTTATGGGCACCGCTTCTTCGAGGTAAGCGGTTGGAGGGGGGGGAGTTTTTTGGGTTTTGGGATACAGCTGTCTGATAACACGCGTCGATCATCTGTTGCACTTGTTTACATAAGTCACTCTCTTAAATAACATCTCCTACTACTTTTCTCTCCACTCTCTCTTGGAGGAGCGTCTACGCTACGCTCTCTATCTCTATCCCTATCCAATCTACTAGAAAGAAAAGAGAAAGTGGATTTTGAATTTGTTAAAGACATGGAGCGGGACGGGTCAGCGGGTTATGCAAGTGTTGTGTGCGTCTCTCTTATCATTATTTCGATTCAACTTTAAATTGAATTTGGAGCGTCGAAGATATTATATGCTTATTGCTATGAAAATCAATAATAATTCATTAACAATTTCAATGAAAAAATATATTTAAATGGATAAGTTTGGATTTAGATAAATAATAAAAAAATACCTGGTCTAAATGGGTAGATAGAGGGTGTCAACAGAAAAAAAATTATATATATATATATATCTTTTTTTCACCTATATTTTATTTAAATAAAAGGTTGAGGTTTACATCTGTTCGTGGTTAAAATAGGATGTTATGCAATTCCCTTCACATTCAAGTTAGGGACTCAAGTCTCGTATTTATTTATAAAATCATGTGTGGAGAAAACCGTTTTCTGAAAGATAATTATTATTATTATTTTGTTTTTTTTTTTTTCTTTTTTAAGGATTGTTAGATCTAAACAGTCTCCAAACTCGATAGGTATAATTTAATGAAAAATAATTCAATATCAATTATCAAAAAAGCATACAGCATAATGTTGGCGAGTGTTGACACGGAGCTGTGAGAGCGTGGCCTACTACCTCGCCAATAAAATAAGTTAAGAAAAAAGAAAAATTGCATCTTTACTGTTGTGGAAGTTAAAGAGACAAACAAAACACAGACAACCATATTTTATTTTATTTTATAAATAAAAAAAGAAAAAAAAATTATTATGAGAAGATAAACATGATAACGGTTGGGGCTTTGTTTTGTTTCCAAGTCTCTCTTTGACTCAGACGCCAGCCTGTAAACCATTTTCGTGTTAGATTTTTTTTCTCTTTTTTTTTACATATATTTTAATTTAATTTAAAATAAATAAATAACTAAATAAAGGAAATGCTGAGGTGGCACAAAACTACAACACCGGTCGCCGAATCGGAGGACGAATCATTACTGCTTTACTGCAAAATCCAGCCTGTAAACCTGCCCACTACCTTAACGGCTTCTTCTCTCCACGTACACGTGTCAGTTTTCCCGTCACTTTCCTTCTAGACTTGCTCGTCTTTTAACCTGTACGGAACCGGTAAACCATATCCTTAGTGCACACGCTCCCAGACACAAGGGACCTTGCCTTGCACCTTCCTAATCCATAATTATTAATTAATTAATTTAATTTTGGGGGATTTAGAGAATGATTAAAAAAATATACGTATTAAATGGAAAAGATATGGTAGACAGATTCGTATCTGTTTCTGTTACTTGTACATCGTACCTAATACCTACCACCTACTACTCGGTTTTTTTTTTTTTTTTTTTTTTTTTTGTATTTTCACTTTCATTGTTTTGGAAGGTTTGACTGTATAATATATCGCGAGATTTTCTCGCATTTATTTCTACCAAACGTTAACGGTCATGTGGATTTTTTTCATATTTGCGTTTTCGGTTTCCTTACAAGGAAAATCTTAACTGCTTTCGTTACCTTTTCTTTTTAAGCCTCCTATTTTTGACAATAAAAAGTTTGATGAAAAGTTGTAATATTCAATTTTTTATTTTTATTTTTTGACAATAGCTTTTTTTTTTTTGGTACAAGCGAGGGCAACAGCCCGGAAAAAGAAAAAGAAACTAGAGAGAACGAATGGAGGAGACTAGTCTTGAAGAAGTAAGGCCTAACTGATCAGCCTTGAACACCTCACATATCTCAGACGGAGGGGTATCAAAGGACAAACAACCAAAATCCAGATCATGCCCCAAATGAGCCAAAGCATCAGCAAGTCTATTCCCTTCCCTATAAACATGCTTCAGAACACAACTCCAATTAGCAGACAACAGAGCAGAGCAATCAGCGATAATGCTAAACAGGGGGTGATTAATAGGTAACTCCTTAGAGAGAAGAGTAACAACAGAAAGCGAGTCAGTTTCAACAATAATCTTCCTAAGACCTGCAGTCCATGCCATAGTAAGGCCTTCAAACAAGCCCCAAAACTCAGCTTCCAACGCACTACCAACACCTCTCTTAAGAGCAAAGCCTTTCAACCAATTCCTCAGATGATCTCTAAGAACCCCACCTGAAGAAATGATACCAGAATTCGGGTTACAGCTACCATCCACATTAAGCTTAACCCAACCAACGGCAGGAGGAGACCAGGCAATAGACAGAAGAGACGGGTTATTGGCAGTAATAGGCAAACTTGCATTCACCCACTCACTGCAAAACCTGCTGATAAACTGGGAAGGGTTTTGAGGGACAACAAAATCAGTGTCAAACACCTTCTTACATCTCCATTTCCAAATAAACCAAATCACACAAGCAAAAAGGAACCACATAGGAATTCTGTCAAGAACCATAGCTTCATTCTTTAAATTGCTCATAAACCAATCATCAAGGTCCCCATTGACAACAGCATCCTGAGACCTCCCTCTGAACACACTGCGCCAGATATACAAAGACTCCCTGCAGCCCCTCAACAAATGATCAATATCCTCAACAGCACTGTCACATCTAGGGCACACAGAATCAACAGTCAACCCACGAGCAACTCTAAGCGAATTAGTCATAATTTTACCATGGAGAATGAGCCATAAGAAGTGTTGCACTCTAGGGGGAAGTTTAAGATTCCAAATAAACTTCCAATTCCAAAAAGAATTATCATATAACTCTAAGAGACCAAAATAAGCCGATTTAACAGTGAAATCACCATTCTTAGACCACCCCCAAATAGCTCTATCATGGCCACTATGGATCCTACCTGCATGAATACTAGAAATTCGATGAATAATATTCCAAGGAAGAATTAGAGCAAGATGTTGAATATCCCACTGACCATCCAACAGATAACAGTTGACAGTTTGATGCATCATGTCATCAGAAACCCCAACAAGAGCATGATCAAGAAGAATACCCATGTCAGGGACCCAATTATCAGTCCAGAAACGAATAAGCTCCCCATTCCCCACTCTCCAAAACAACCCTCTATTAATTAATTTAGCACCAAAAGCAAGGGCCTTCCACGTACTAGAGCAAACCACCCCCTTACTAAGATTCGAATCAAAAAAATTTCTAGACTTTAAATATTTGTGCGTGAGGAGCTGACACCATAACCCACTATCATTTTGACTCAAGCGCCATCCAGCCTTAGCAAGGAGAGCCTGATTCAACTCTTTCATTTTTTTCAAACCCAAACCACCACTGCTCTTAGGCAAACACACGGTATCCCACTTGAGGAGATGCACCGCTTTCTTCTCACTAGTGTGGCCCCAAAGGAAGTTTTTATTAACCCTATCAAGCTTCTTGCAGATCTCACTGGGAAGCTTAACCGACTGCATAATATAAACAGGGAGAGCAGATAAGACGGCCTTAATAAGAGTAACTCTTCCCGCTAAAGACAACGCATTACTTTTCCAGGCAGACAACCTTTGTTGCGTTTTTTCAATCACCTCAACATAAGTTCGGGAACGGATTCTACTATGAATAAGGGGAACACCCAAATACTTACCAAGATTCTTTGTGAGTGGAGACCCACACACAGTAGCAACACGCCTAGCCTCTCTTTCTTGGATATTATGAGAGCAAAAGACTCTCGACTTACTGAAGCTAATTTGCTGCCCCGAAGCTTTACAGAAAGCATCCAAGCAATCCTTCATGATACTCGCTTGTTGGAAAGAAGCACTACCAAACAAAATAAGATCATCAGCAAAAAATAAATGAGATATCTCAGGTCCCCCCCTAGAGATTCTAACGCTTTTCCATTGCCCTAAAACCAATTGATGATTGATTAAATGGGAAAGCTTCTCCATACACAAAACAAAAAGATAAGGGGAGATAGGATCACCTTGCCTAATACCACACCCAGGGGTAAAAGACTCTGTCAACTCACCATTCAAAACCACCCTATACTGCACAGTAGAAACACACCACATAATGAGATCCACCAACGCATTCCCCAAACCAGCCTCAGTAATCACACTACGAATAAAATGCCATTGCAGCTTATCATAGGCCTTAGCAAGATCAATTTTCCAAGCGATAAACCCCTTCTTACCTTTCATAATTCTGAACTTATGAAGAACCTCTTGAGCCACCACAATATTATCTTGGATTTGTCTACCAGGGACAAATGCCACTTGGTTAGGGCTCACAAGCTTAGGCAAAAGGTTTCTAAGTCTTTGAACAATAACTTTACTGATCACTTTATAAATAGTGTTACAAAGACTAATCGGCCTAAGATGAGTCATATCAAGCGGACTAGGGACTTTAGGGATCAGAGAAATGAGAGTCTGATTAAGCACAGCAGGAAAAGAGCCAGATTGAAAACTATCAGTCACCAACTTTACAACATCTTCTCTACACACATCCCACTGATTCTGAAAAAAGATAGCAGGAAAACCGTCAGGACCTGGGGCTTTAAGCCCACCAATACCAAAGAGACTTGCTTTAATCTCCTCCTCACTAACCTCCTTGCGTAAGCCAACAACCTCACTAACATCCAGATGAGGGAAAGATTGAGGGAGGTTAGCATAAGGAAACATAACAGGTTGAGTCATAAAAAGTTTCTTAAAATAAGAGATAGCAGTAAACGTCATACTCTCTTTATCACCTCTCCAAACACCATCATCCCCTTTAAGGCCTTCTAACTTGTTCCTTCGCCTTCTAATCATAGTAGAGAGGTGGAAAAATTTCGTATTTCGATCCCCTTCTTTGAGCCAAGAATTCCTAGATTTTTGAAGCCAGAAAATCTCCTCTTGCTCGATAATAAGATTATACTCCGTTCGAAGCTTCAACTCAAGCTTAGCCAAACCAGGTCTAAATCTCTCACCAAGACTTCTTTGAACACCTTGCAACCTAGCAAGCAGACTTCTTTTATTATGAAAAATACACCCAAAAGATTCTCTATTCCACTCTTTCAACTTGTCAGATAAACTACTCACTTTCCTCATAATATCTCCCCTACGGTTAACCCACATATGCCGCACTAAATCCCCAAATCCCTCATGTTTCAACCACATGGCCTCAAACCTAAATGGTTTAAAGAGATTACGGGGGATATGGACACTATGAAGATTAAGCATGATGGGACAATGGTCAGAGGAAGCCCTAGGAAGATGACGAATAAAACCTTCAGCAAACAAGGACCTCCACTCCACAGAACAGAGGGCCCTATCAAGTCTCTCCCAAATCTCAGCACAGACACCCCTCCTAGTCATCCAAGTAAATTTTTGCCCAATAAAACCCATATCAATAAGATCATTATCAGCAATCCACTCAGAGAAACCTGTTTTAGAGAAGCAATCTCGACCACCTCTTTTCTCTTCACTACTAACAATTTCATTAAAATCACCCATAACCACCCAAGGACCCTTAAAACACCTTCTGATAGCATTAAGATAGCCCCACAGAGATTTCCTGACGACAGGGTTAGGATTAGCATAGACCACCGTGAGGACCCAAAAAAGAGAGCCCTCAGCAATAACCACAGTAATAGAATGTCGAGAGCTAGCCACTACCTTCAACTGAACCGTGCTATCATTCCACAAAAGCCAAATGCCACCAGAAAAACCAGAAGCTTCCACCACAAAACTATTAGAGAAACCCAATTTATCAATAACCCTGGAAGCCTTGACGCCACTAATCCTCGGCTCAAAAACAACTAACACCTCAAATCGATAAATCTTTCTGAGGTCAAACACAGAATTAACAAAACCTTTTTTACCTGCACCCCTAACATTCCAGGTACAAATCATTGGAAAAAACTAAAATAAAACAATGAGTAGAGACCACACAGCACTAACCTACTCAAGAGCCACCTCCATCGCCTCTCTAAGATCTGAGGCAACAATATCAAGATCAAGAGCAGTCGAGACATCAACCGGAACGCCTAATCCGTTATCAGCAACCAGATTCCCACCCAGAGCGTTAGTCTCACAACTGGCAATAGCAGCAACATGATCATCAAATAACGTGACAACACGATATATATACATCAATAATGCTATACTGTTCAAATAACGTGACAACACTTTAATCTAATCATTTAAATTATATATATTTTTATATAATTTAAATGAATGGGGATATGTCATTTGGATAATATAGCATTATTATATATATATATTGGTTCTCTCATAAAGGATTTCTGATTTTAATTTCGGTAAAGACTTTAATGAAATTACATCCAATTTTATGAATTTTGATATGAATTTTTTTTTTTATATAGATGATAAATTCAATGAAATCTACTATGAATAAAATTTGAAAATTTTTAAAGCACTACAACTATTTTCTTGAATTTCCCTGTATTTCGTACAAGGTCCTTACTGAAATTAAATTAAAGAATTTTTTATGAGATAACCAATATATATATATATATATAATATTTATATGGGCAATGGCCGGTCATGTTAACTTGCATTTCGATGGCACATGTAACACGTTACGTAACTAGTTATGACATGTTATAAACAAAATTGCATGGATTCTCATATTTGAGAAAAAAAAAAATTATCATTATTTAACGTAAAATAATTGCATATCGTGTTATATCCATATTAATATAATAATTTAATCGTTCAAATTAAATTAAGATATTTCATATTCAAGTTGTATGTGATGTATATAAAAAATAAAAAATCAAATTATATCTATGTCTTAATTAACTAGCTTTAACTCAAAAAATAAATAAATAAATAAATAACTAGCTATATATTTATATTGATTTCACAAATTAACTAGCTACATCTTTAAGTAAAATAATAATAATAATAATAACTAGCTCTATCTTTAAGGTTAATGAATTTTGTTTTGATTATATTGCTTTTTTCCTTCTTTTTTTTTTTCTTTTTTTTTTTTTTGGGATAATAAAAGGAAAAAAACTTGGTGATAGATATTGAGTTACAAAAATTACAAGATAGAAGTTATGAAAATAAGGTTACATTAATTTTTTATTTTTTATTTTTTATTTTTTAAGGTGCATTAAATTTGAATTTAATATATGGTATAAATCATCAAAATAAATTTGAAGTTGCACATGAAAATAGAGATAAGGCAATAAATAGAACCCTACATTCCTACAACAATATTTGTAAATATGCGTTTGGGGTAATATTATTTTTATAAAAATGTTTAAAATCATTACCAAAATAATATATAATATTTAAAATATCTTATTGTAAAATAAAATTTGGGTTATATTGTTTCCATCTTCTTAAAAAGAAAAAAGAAAAAAATCATTAGAGAGGTGAGATATTGATATGTATCAATGGATAATGGTGTGAGTGTGTGCATTGATCATATGTGGCGGATTTATGTAGACAAGACTTTGATCATATCTCTCTGTGCACTGCATCTACACTTGGATATTGTGAAATTAATGAATTTAATGCTACAATAGATGCCACAGTTATGCCTCGGTACGATTGGATGTATGTTTTTTCTTTTCGATTTATATAATAAATTCTTCGTTATGATAACGACTCAAATTTATAACATTATAATATTCATGTGAAGTATGAATAATATATTATTAAGTCAATCTAGTTGTATCAAAAATCAAGATTGGATATATTCAGATAGCTCATGCAGCAATTCTGCGATAGTAGGCAATACAAAACTATGTGCAATCACAAGGGTGTAATGCATTATATATATATATAATTATTAAGTGAGGTATACTTTACTTTAATTTCGGTAAAAACCTTTATAAAATCACATTGATTTTTATAAATTTTGATTTGAATTTTTGTATGGGTGATAATTTCATTAAAATCCAACTATGAATAAAATTTGAGAATTTTTTAAGTACAAAAACTAGTTTTTTGAATTTGCCTATATATATATATATTTTCGATATCATTATATTTTACAAAATCAGGATAAATAGCTCTAGTGCTTAAAAAATTCTCAAATTTTATTCATATGTAGATTTCATTAAACTTATAATCCACAAAAAAATTCATATCAAAATTCTTAAAAATGGATATGATTTCATCAATCTCCTTACCGAAATTAAAATAAGTATGCTCGCTTGATAAGTTCTCTCTCTCTCTATATATATATACATGGTTCCGTTCACATCAGTGCACACTGATGTAACTACATCAGTACCAATGCACGTGTCAAAGTATATATTAAGAATATATATTTAATATATTAAGAATATAATTTGCACATTATTTATTTAATGGACTGTTTAATTATATTAATATATTAATGAAAGACATGTGGTCTTGTTTCTTTTAGTAAAAATGAGTCTAGTTCATATATGAACTTTTTATTAAAGTCCATATACTTTGACAAGTACCTAACAGAAGATTACGGTGACTTTTTCGCCTGTGGTGGCGAAAGCTCCTACTGTTAAATGTGAGCACTGACTTGAACATTTATATATATATACATATAATGAATTTTTATTAAGTTCTATCATTTTGATAAAATGTAAATGAATCCTTAAATATAAATAAAATTAGTTGATTTTAAAATTTTGTTATATTCCTCATTAAAGTAATTACATATAACTTTATCTAAGGTTTGCCCAACAATATGTTGGAAACAACTATTTAAAAAAGTTGACATTAACCTACCATCATTCACTTTAAAGATTGACAACATCAAAACGGTAAAAAGATTTAAATTCCTCTATCACTCTTAATTTAATAATAATAATAAAAAATTAAAAATAAATAAATAAAAATAAAAGTCCAATATGGAGATTGAATCTCCACTATTTTCTTTTTAAATTTGTTCTAATTTTTTATTCTTTTTCTTAATTTTTTTTTCTTCTTAATCTCCAATGTCCATTATCCATCATACAAGAAGAAAAAAAAAAAAAAAAAAAATCAGTTTCTCAATCTTTTTATTTTTGTTTTAAATATTTCCTTATTTTTACTGTCCATTTAAAAGATGAATGATGAAGATCCATCTATTTTTTAAAATCTTTTATGAAATAATTAAAATACCCTTCCAATAGTCGGTGTCTGTTTTTGAAAAAGTTATTTCCGCATATAAGGAAACATCATATAGGTTATGTGTAATTACATTTTCTTCATTTTAATATTATGATTTTTTTATTTTTTTTTTAATTTACCGAATATTATATAAACAAATAATAATACAGTATCATGATTACTTGTTAAGTGATGATCTTGTTCTGGATAATTCCAAGTAGCTCGCTTTATTGTAATATATAATACTACCCATCGATCTACGAAAATATCTAACAACCACATGATGCTTTTGGCAGTTGATTTTGAAATTGACTAGTGGATCCTTAAAATTAGTTTATTTATTGAATTTTAAACTTTTAAATATTACAAGTAGAAGTAGGACATTAACCTTTTTCAAAGAAGATCACTATTAATTTATAAATTGCAGAACAAGCGAATCTAAATGTAATCTTCAAATGTCGCCCCCATGTGAGAGTAAATCCCAGAATGTTGTTTTTTTTTATAATCTATTCAACTCCACCTTGCACTTTTAAGGTCATATTACCCTTGATAAGGTCATAATACCCTTATTTAAGTATTCATTCGCTTGCCACTAACCTTTCAAACTTAGGTACACAATATCCGATCATGTTATTATTCAGGATCAGTAATTTTAAGTATTTGTTTACTCTCTATTATATTTTAATCTAACGGTTTAAATAAATTAAAAATAAAATAAATAAAATAAATGATGATTCTATCCTGTATTGTTAAACCCACAGTATCTAAGGTTTGTGTTGATGATAAAAACAAAGTGTATTGATGATTGATTAATAATTTAATAACCTTCGGGTTCCCGAAGGTTATTAATCAATCACCAATGTGTCTTATTTTTATTATCAACAATTTTTAATGAAATATTTAATTAGTTTATAAAATTTGTATAGTTACTTAATAGTTAATAGCTATAAAAGGAATCATCTAATATGAATACTGAAGTTTGACCCCGATCGAGTTAGGGGTTTCGACGTTTGATTTCAACCGTTAAAAAATGATTTAAAAAATAACTCTCAATTTATAGAAGAATATTTAAATACTTTGTAATTATATATATATTATATATATATATGAACTTAAGTTGTTATTATATAGGTAATAGGGAATGCAATTTTAATACTTTTTTTTATTTTTTATTTCGAATTAAAAAATATAAAAAAAAATAGAGAAAGCGATAAAAAGAAAAAGTAGATGCAGGAGATCGTACTTTAAGCTTTGAAATCGTAACAAAAGGGACAAGTGTTAGGTTTCCCATTGCTTTTTTTTTTTTTTTTTTTTCCGCTTTTAAACCTGTTTTTATATACTTCAAAGTTGAAGCAGCCACGGCATGTGCGTAAATGCCTTTATCACGTGCTGCATCCTCGCACGAAGGAGACACACGTGTAACTTGCATCCTCTAGTGCGGCAGAACGCAGACCAGCTCTTTTGGAATTCGCATTTAAGACCCTCCCTTGTCTTTTCTTTTTGGCATGAAGGGCAGGGACCTTATCGTAATTTCGATTTGTATGGTACAGAATTAGAATCTGACGGGAAGGTACGGTTGCTTAATACTTAATCTAACTCACGTGATTATCCACATTCTAACAGGTTTCTTCATATTAATGATTTTTTTTTTCTTCTTCTAAATCCGACATTGATGAGATAATATATATAATGTCGGAATTCATGCCTCACTGGTGTAGCTTCATTTTTAAGATTTCAACCAAAAACTCAAATGGGCAAATGGCCCTTTGATTCATTGGTAATTTCACAATTAGATTGCTAATTTGATGATTTATTGGTACAATATTCGGCCGGATGTTGTATACAATTGTGAAACTATTGGACATGTGACTTTTTTTAATTTTATAATATCTATTAATTCGAGACCAGGTAGTTTTTTGAAATTTTTTACCAGAGGTAGGATTCAAACTGTTAATATATGAATCATTTACCAAAACTCCAAGTTCGTTAATCTACCAGTAGAGCTACACCCCTATTGATATGTGACTTTTAATTGTAGTTCATTTGATAAATTTGATAGTTGGGGAGGCTATGAATTGAATTTACAACTTATTTTGTATGTATATGATAAACTTATCACTTGATGTCCATATCATCCCCATTTTTTGTCAAAATAAAAAATATATATTGAGACTCTTTTATAAATTCCATATGATTATATCTAGATATTACATAGCAATATTTATTTTTCATTAAAATAATATCTATCTCTTTCCTTCGAAAAAAATAAAATTAATAGTCTCTTAGCTAAGGCAAGCGGAGATAAATCGATAATTTTGATTAAATTATAAGATAATATATTATTTAATTTACTTGGTAAAAATATATATTCTCACTCATTCTATAAATTAATAATTTATTAAAAAATAAATCATCACTCATGATATATTGTTCGTTTTGACCAATTTAATCTTACAATTTTATCCTTAAAAGAGCTCTTATGGAATCCGGCCTAATTTGTGTTTATTTATATCATATATTAATATTAACATCGTGGTCGAAAATGCTAACAATATTACCAATGAAGAATAATCCATATGTTTTTTTTTTTTTTTTTTTTTTTTTTGAGCTCTTTTTATGGATAAAATTTTGATATTTAATAGATTAAGCCAGACAAATAGACAATACATCATATATGATAGTATCATGCGTATCCTTATGAAATTTAAATCAGCTATTCAAAAATTCAAAAATAAGTCTCAATTTATATCTAACCTAACACCGATTTGCGGTTAAATAATGAGCAAAATTTTACTTTTCACCGTCCATACTCCATTTTTATCGGCAATAGGAATGCACGTGTAACACGAATGCTATTAACAAAACGACAAAAGAAGACAGTTGTCTGAAAACACACACCCAACACATGTTGAATTCTAACAGTTTCCACGTAAGAACAAGGAATCGATAGTTTAACTTCAGACAGAAATAGCCCCTCTCGTAGCTCCTAGCTTGTTGAGTTCATACCCCACGTCATCACAAGATTAGTTGGAACTGGGCCCTACTTTCAAATTTGCTTGTCGTTTTCCTTATTACGTGGCAAAATCAACGTCAACATCATCATCAGATCCAAACACTTTAATAAATAAAAATAAAAAATTATAATTATGGGGTTGTTGTCTCCTTTTGAACCGTCAATGAGATAGACGATGGAGAAGCCATGTAAATGAGGAGGACTTTGCCAGCTATAACGCATTACTACTTTTATATTAAATTAAATTAATAATTTTGAGTTTTTAAGAATAAACATGGTTTGAGTTTCGAAAAAGACAGCATCTCTTTATTTAATTATTATTATTTTTTTCATATCTATTAGATTAAGTTTTTTTTTTTTTTTTTTGAAGGTTTTTACCATTCGTAGCTTTTGGTTTGAATCCTATAAATGCCGAAAGTTTTCAAGAAAAATACATGATCCGAAATAATATATATTATCAAAAAAAAAAAAAAAATTTAATCTATTGACTTGAGAGTCTTTTATCCAAATAGTAGGTTCATCCTTTATCAATTGAGATACATTAATTTTTTATGTGCGTGTGTTTTGGGGATTCGCGTTAACTTCACAATCCCACGATTCGCGCTATTGTAAGCCGTATGCATCCATCGTACCGTGTCCTTCTCTCTCTCTCTCGTGCATTTCTGATTTCTTCACGAAATCACTATTATTAAAGGGACTGTTTATGTTTATTATAAACCGACTACCGACGGCGCATTTTAGCTTCTCGAGATATACTCGTAAAAAAAAATAAAAAAATTACTTTTATATTCTTCACCAGTAGGCAACTAGGTCTAGGTGTATCATGTGTGTATTTTTCAACCGTATTAATAATATCTTTGATTAAAATCTTATATATATATATATATATTTATGGCACATTGACTTGACCCTGTAGTGCTTTCGTGAATTTGAGTATGAGAAAACCTCGCTTTACAGCGGGAGCTATTATCTTAATCATACATTTTTTTTATTAACAATTAAAAATTATTTTGTAAAAACAATTAAAAAACTATTACAATGTTCCTTATTTTAAATCTTTTTTAGATTAAATTTGTTATGTTTTCCATATCAAGTGTATATTTTTCAATTAATAAAATTTAATTATATCGTAGAGTATTGCATTAAAAAATTATATTTATTTTAGCCAACCCTGAAATTAAATTCTGGATTCGCCCCTGATGACAAGATATGTATAGTTACTCTATTAGTGGTAATAAATAATTAAAATATATTGATACATGAACAAATATTAATTATAACCTCATTGTAATTAAGTTGATACCATGTTACTCTATTAGTAGTATGCAACTTGCAAGAGATATGTAGGCAAGTAGCATTATTCAATAAATTAATTTGTTGTAAACTTGTAACATTTTATTTTATTTTTATGCTTTAAAATATTTTATAATAAAATTGATAAAAAAAAAAAAAAAACTTTTTTAAACAAATCTTTCATGGGCCTAAGGAATTTAAAATGCTAATAATAAAATTAGTGAGTGGAATATGTTTTCTCTTTATATTGTCTATTTATGAATAAAGAGGGTAGCAAACCACATAACAAAAAATATATTTCCAAGTCAAGTGTATATAAAATATCTATAGATACATTTACTTTTGGATATAGTGTATAATTAATATATATATATATAATCAAATTGATCTATAGAAAAGAAAAAAAAAAAGAAAAAAAAGAAAAAAAGCATCACATACTATCATATATCTAGAAACCCTAAAACCATACAAAGATTACTAAATATAAAAAAGAAAAAAAAAAAAAAAAGAGAGAAAAGATTTAAAATGATCCATTGTTATTGTAATTATTTTTTTATTAAATATAGCATCAAACATGTCGGAGGTATCTGTCAAAATCAAACACGTCATGTCGGATCAATATATTTACTCCTTTATGTGGGAGATATTTGCTCTTATTATAGAAAAGTTTTATGGTTTTATAGACAAAAATAAGATTATATATTCAATTACCTAGCAAAGAAGGTAAATGATCCACTAGTTAGGAGGTTTATTCACTTTATTCCATTTTCTTTTTTAAAACTAACTAACATTTTGAATAAGTTAGGTAAGATGTGACCAATAAAGATTATAATAAATCACAAAACTATATACAAACTTAAAAATCATCTCTAGTTGCAATTATAAAGTTGGATTATAAAATATAAAGCTGCCTTTTAATTAGAAATTACCCTTTTTCAACAACAAAAATATAAAGAAATACAAATTAAAAACAACCGTCTATTGTATTAGGTAAATATTCGGGAAAAAAAAAAACACCTTTAATAACTATTGATTAATATGGTTTAATGGTTGTAAAAGGACAACACTTGAGTGCTGACCGGTCAGTACTCAAGGTGCTGACCGGTCAGTACTCAAGGTACTGACCAACCCAATGGTTGGTTGCTATGTAACCCATAATAAGGAGAAAAATGTAAAAAGTGAAAGAGTTTTGGCCATGTGGCAACACCTTATTGGGTGGTCAGCAGTACCCAAGCATTTTCCGTTGTAAAATACGATTATTTAACCTATCAATATTACAGATTCGAGTGAATCGACACTGCAAATGATATATTATTCAAAACACATTCTTAATAGCGTAACATAATAATAAAAAAATTATTAGCCAAATATCCCATTAAAAAAAGAAGAAGTTGTAAACCGGTGTGAAAAATGATGGGCCATGGACATGGTTTGATTAGCCGTTAAATTAAGGCATCATATTGCTGGCTTAGCTAATTAGAGAAATAATTGGACAAGGAATTTGGTCAAAGGCATTATTAAAAATTAAAGTTTAAATGGAATTATTTCATTATTTCATTCAAATACAATCTCATTGGTTGGATAGTTTGTTGATCATTGCTTGTGTGGATAAAGTTTGAACTATTAATCAAGCTCAATGTTTACTAATATAATTATATAAGTAGTTATCTTATGCGGGAGTAATAATTCTAATAATTATAGACCATGAAGCTTGATCAAATCATAAATATCTGTAATTCTTTTAAGGCTAGTTGACACTGATGCTCCCTTAATTATGGCCGAATTTGCACCTTACCCCCCCTATATTTTTTTTTTCGTCATGAAACCCTCTGAACTCTCATAAATTGACAATCACTGAAGGAATTTGCCCCCTCATCAGGTGCAACCAGGGGGCAAATTCCTTTAGCGATTGCCAATTTAGAGAGTTCAGGGGGTTTAATGACGAAAAAAAAAATATAGGGGGCATAATGCATATTTTAGAAGTGTTTAGGGGGCATCAGTGTCAATTAGCCTTCTTTTAAAAACATTTAATTTATACAGTTTATAAGTAATTATATGTGTTCAAAATTTACATCGATTCAATTAATATGAGTCAGTTTATCTCCAAATCATAGATAATTCAATATCATACTATACATATTTTATAAGTTACCGATATAGATGGCCTGTACAGAATTTGGACCGCTAATATGGGAGTCATTTACTCAAGTTCCTAACTCGTCCATTTACCAGTGAGCTACGCCCCTGTTGGCCATATCAAGTAGTTTTTATTTAGAATATATATAACATAATTTATTTATTAGACCTACATTAATTGTGTTAAAAACTTTATTGTAGTCAAATCAATATTGAATATTTTTCTTTGCACAAATAGAACTTTGGGTTGTATCGCATTATGCAAAACAATGAACTACAAGTTTTTATTTTTATATTTTTATTATTAAATTAACTTTTTGATAATGCATGTATCCATCTTTAAAAGTGATTGTGGGCGGAGTATGTAGTGCTTTTGCTCCCTTTCAAAAAAAAAAAAAAAATTAAAAAAAAAAAATGTAGTGCTTTTGCTTTCTTATAGTTTTTTTTTTTTATAATTTTTTTTTATATATATTTTTTATTTTTTATATATAATTTAATATATACTTTAATTACTATTTGAAACTAAATATGATATATATTATATAATACACTTTAGTAATGGAAGTCTTAAGCTTATGATTAATTAAGATAATATTGAGGATCCATCTATCATCACTTTGATTACTTTTAAAATTGTCATCTTTTTCTTCCATACTTGTAAACTGAAAATTTGTGGGCTTGGCTATTAATTACTTCTTAATTGGATTATTAAATTTAAGCAAGGACGCATTGATGGGATCTAAGCAACATTGCCCCCACACCCCCACCTTGCCAATTTTATACTTCCTATCACAATTATCTTCTTACTCAATTATTTTAGGCTTCCGCTTATATCTTAAATGATTGTGCACTTTCTCTTTACATCGGTGATAGAGGTTCGAATCTCACATTTATCTATAAAATCACAAAATGTAGGAAAATCATCTTCTTGTAATGGGAGTTACTTTTCAAATTGCGCTTGTTTACGGTTAATTGATCTTGCTAGTTTCTAACACGGCCCCTGTCCTGCCCGATGTCAGACTCCAAAGTTCCAACATTTGTGGGAAATTGCATCTCATTTGTTTTAGAACAATAACAAAGATTTCATTGTTTCATAAGACGTAGCAGATTTTTTATTATGTACGAACTAGTGGTGACCACGGTTTGGTTAAACCGTCGGTTTTGTCCGCGGTTTAACCGGAACCGGATTGGCCAAACCGAAACCGGAAACCGGAACCGAAACCGCCGGTTTGGAAACCGGTTGGAAACCGGTGGTTCCGGTTCCGGTTCCGGTTTCGGTTTGGGAGTCCCCCAAACCGTCCGAAACCGGCGGTTTTTGGGCAAAAACCGCCGGTTTTAACCGCCAAAAACCGGCGGTTTTAACCGGTCAAAACCGCCGGTTTTATTAAAAAAAAAAATTAAAAAAAATCAACGAATCAGACGCTGCCACGTGGCAGCGTCTTTTAAAAAAATTACAGTTAAGGATTTAAAATATTAAAAAAAAAAAAAAAAAAAACAGCCAATCAGACGCTGCCACGTGGCAGCGTCTGATTTATACCGTTCTGAGTCTTCTGACAGTTAAAAAAAAAAAAAAAATTCCACCAATCACACGCTGCCATGTGGCAGCGTGTGAAAAAAAAATTAACTCAGAACGGTTAGGCAACGGCCAAATTTTTTTTTCTTTTTGCACCCCTCTATTTCTTTTATTTGCATATTCACCCCTCTCTACTATACTATAAATATCCCCCCATATTTCATTATTCTTCACACCACTCATTCTCTCAACTTCTCTCAACTCTCAATCTCAATTCTCAATTCTCAAATTCAAAATTCTCTCTACAATTTTATTTAATTCTCATTCATATATAAATTATTTCTTATATTTTTTACTATCTACTATTTTTTTCAATTATCAAATTGATTTACAATATTTATTTCAACAATATAATTGTTTCTATATATATATTTTTCCAACAATATAATTGTTTCTATATATATATTTTTCCAACAATACAATTTTTTCTATATATATATTTTTCCAACAATATAATTTTTTCTCTCATATATATATTTTTTTCAAAAATATATTTTTTTCAATCATCTTTTTTTTACTCTATATTTTATTATTTATATTTATTTTTTATAATAAATATTTAAACATATTTTTTACTTGCTTACTCTATATTTTTTACTCATATTTTTCAATGGCAAGTGGGGGAGATAGTTCAAGAAATAGGGACAAAGGAAAGGCTCCAATGGGAAACTTGTTGGAAGATATTGGTCAAGCCGTCAGTTATGACGATTTGAATTTTCACCAATTCCTTCAAGATCGATTTGGATCCAATCCCCCTTCTGCTCCTAATCCTCCTCTAACAATTCCCGAGTTCAACGAATTCGACCCCGCTCAAAATACCCCCCCTGAAAATCTATCTAATTCTAACCCCACAGCCTCTTCGGATGCTTTTTTTGTAGGTGAAGGTGAAGGTGAAGGTGAAGAAGAAAAGGAAGAAAAGCCACTGAAGTCCGAACTCTTCAAAGTGCATATGAAGAAAACCCAGATAGATAATGGTTTCCAAATCCAGTGCAATCACTGCGGCAGAAAATATAAAGTTGGAAGAAACTTCGGATATGGCACGTTATGGTCCCATATCAAAAGATGTCACCCATCTGAATACGCGGTATCGAACAACCAAACCCAAATCTCCAGGTACGCAACCCCTTCTAATCAATTATTTCATTACACGACTGAAAACAATAGAGAACAAATGGCATTAATGGTTGCAACTGAACACTTACCTTTTGGTTTTGGTGAGAAAGTAGGTTTTATTAATTATTGTCAAAAAGCATTAAATCCTGCAATGCAACGTGTTCCTAGATCCACTCTCACACGTACACTACATAACATTTACAGCAGAGAAAAAAACAAATTGAAAACATATTTTTCTGAATTTCAAGGTCGCGTTTCCGTATGTGCCGACATATGAAGCGACAATTTTGGTAGTCATTCATATTTGGGTGTCACATGTCATTATATGGATAATAACTGGGACATGCAAAAAAGAATTCTTGCATTTCGTGTTTTTGATGATTCACATTCAGCTCAAAATATTTTTCAACTCCTTAAAATCATTTTTCAAGAGTATAATATCCTAAACAAAATTTTTGCTATTGGTTTTGATAATGCTGCAAGCAATACTGCATCTATTCCTATGTTACAAAAATTGTGCAATCCTTATTTCGGGGGTAAATTATTTCATCAACGTTGTGCATGTCATATTTTAAATTTGTGTGTTCAAGCTGGATTATCAGAGCTTTCTACTTTTATTAAACCAATTAGAGATAGTATTAACTATATCTGGAGGCATAACAAAGTCCAGAAACAATGGTTAAAATATTGCATTTTGAATAATATGCCTCCCAAAAAATTTTCTCGAGATATTACCACTCGTTGGAATTCAACTTATAAGTTGCTTTCTGAAAGTGTTGAATATAAGGAATTATTAGTTTCTTTTATTACTTATTATGTTCCTTCAATTTCTCTTCAATTGAACCATTGGGATGTATGTATAAAAATTCTTGAATTGTTACGTGTTTTCAATGATGCTAATGTCGCTTTATCTGGTGTTTACTATCCCACTACTCATTCATTTGTTATTCAATGTGTTAATATTGTTGGTGCATTCAATGATTGTGATGTTGATCCTCAATTGAGTCTATGTGTTGATGCCATGAGGAGAAAATGGTTACAGTATTATGGGCAAATTCCAAATATTTACCTGATTGCAATGTGTTTAGATCCACGCTTTAAATTTGAATATTTGCAGGTTTATTTAGCTAATTATTACAAATGTTTAGATTTAAAAGTTGATGTTCTTCAGTCTTGTGATTCCGTTAAGGAATTGCTTTATGAATTTTACAATGAATATCTTAGAATATATGGTCCGTCTTTGAATGTGCCGGTTTCACAACCCCAACCCACATCTGGTGGTAGTAGTTCTCAAAAATTTACATTAAGGGGCTTAGGGGATCGACTGTTTTCCGAAAGAACCAAAAAATTACGAACATCTTCTTCATCCTCAACGGAATCCGAGGTTGACCGGTATTTACAAGACAGTCATAAATTTAATGATGAAGAATTTCGTATCCAGGATTGGTGGAAGAGTCATCAACAAGATTATCCAATTTTGGCAATTATTGCCAAACAAATTCTTGGAACACCGGTTTCTACAGTTGCTGTGGAACAAGAATTTAGTGCAGGTGGAAATATTTTGGACCCAAGACGATCATCTATGTGTCCACAATCACTTGAAATGCAGTCATGTGTTGATGATTGGACAAAGGCCAAATATAGACAACAAGAACTTCAGCCGGATATAGCGAACGACTTCTTCGAAGATGAACAAGCGACGGGAACGGAAGGCAGTGAATAGATTCCGTTCCAACATCCAACCTCCAACACCGAGCAACTAATTAAAGGTAAAAGAACTACGTGGCCTTTGATTCCTCTACATTGATGGAGGATACGTAGGCAGCTTAATTATGGTAAAAAATTAAGTGCAAGGCCGATTTTTTTTTTTTTTTTTTTTTAATTTTAACTTTATTACATTGTAATATTGTATATTTGAATTCAAGCCTTCAAGGCCAATTTCTAATTTTATTTTATTTTATTTTTTGTGAAATTGTAAAGTTGTATTTATTAATAAATGTCAATTTATTTTTTTCTAAACATTGTGAACTACTTAAATACTTCAATGGAAAATGTTTGTAAATATATTGATTGGGATTTAGGAAAAAAAAAATTGAAAAAAATAAAAAATGGTTGTAAATGTATTTTTATTTAATAATTTGTTCATTGAAAATTTGGAATTATGATTGGGAAAAATGGGAAGAATCAATATTAATTGGGATTTGAAAAAAAAATTGAAAAAAGAAAAGAAAAAATGGTTGTAAATATATTTTTATTTAATAATTTGTTCATTGGAAATTGGAATTATGATTGGGAAGAATTAAAATATTGATTATATAATAAATAAATAAATAAAAATATTGATTATTTAATATTTTAATTGGGTTAAAAAAAAAAAAAAAAAAAAAAAAAAAAAAAAAACCGGAACCGGACAAAACCGGAACCGGAACCGGAACCGCCAAACCGGCGGTTCCAAACCGGTTAGAAACCGGTTTTTCCGGTTCCGGTTTCGGTTTTGGTTTTGGGTCCCTCCCAAACCGAAACCGGAACCGAACCGGACCGGTGCCACCACTGGTGCGAACATCCACACCATTGAAGTTGAATTCTCTCCTCACATTAGATATTTTCTTACATTTTTCAAAACATTATACTGGTTGTCGATAAAGTAAAAGTATAAATCAATCACATCATATATAACTACTCATTTATTATATACAATGGATATATGTTACGAGATCATTAAAGGCAAGGAAGAGTATATGTGAGAAGAAGATCCAAATTCCTTATATACGAACAAATTTAGAATACGGGATCAATTATCAAGGCGGCGAGATCTATCATTTAGGTCCAAATTGCAAGGCAAGTAATTCATTCATATTGCAGGACCAAATAATAATTATCAATGGACAATATTCTCAACAGGATATATATAATTTTCAAAGTAATTAGCTAGATGAGTATTGATGATCAAATATTATTAACACATCAAAGTAAAAAACAGTAATCATCAAAAACTCCAACACTCCAATTAATTCCAAGAGGCTCCACAAAAGAATATGATGTTCCAGTTAAAGTACCACGGACTGCCATGGCCATGCTACATGAATACAGATATATAAAACCAAAACAACAAAAGTGCAGATGCAGTGAAGATTTTTACGAATCTTTCTTTTTTCCTTCAACAATCACAGATAGCTAGACAAAGAAGTAACCGAACAGGTTTGTGTTCTTCTTTTTTCTGATAAAAAAGTATAAATAATCGGCTTTTATATATGCATGCATGATTTGTCCTTCAAAAAAGCACTTGAAATGCAGAAGCCAACAAAAACCCCATAAAGAATTTAAGTTAGAAAAAAAAGGTCCTTTTTTTTTAAAAAAAATAAAATAAAATAAAAATTTAAATGGTTAGCCACCCAATTATGTTGGATTTGTCAAAGTGGTGGAGCCTTTGAGTGATCATCATCTAAATTGTGTCCAGTTGTTAGGTCAGGAGTCACTGTCTTTGCAAGCTTGAAAACGGAAAGCTTGTCAATTCCACATTTCCACTAATCAAATTCATTTTAATCTGATAAGATAAACCAGAATACTAGTCAGTGGAAGTAGTTATGATTATATGTATATCTACAGAGACTAAATGACTGTTGTGTGGCAATAAGTTATCAAGCATGAAAATTAAGTCATTGGGTTTGAAGTTTGAACGAGAGAAGCGTGTATGTACTATGTACTGGATGGTGAAATCTAAAGGTATTTCGGTCAAAATATAGACGGATTTAAAAGGTTTGTAAATCAGACGCGTTTATTAATCGGAAATCCGACCACGCACGGAACGCCCGTGAATTGAAGCTTCTCTTCAAATCAGATGCGTTTATTAATCGAAAATTAAACTAAAAGGAACGTTATTCCTTCAATGGGAGGGGGGAATCAAATTCCAAATCTAAGAGGAAATTAATTATTATTTATGTGTGAGACCTACATATATTATCTGATTCCAACTAATTTTAGGAAACATGATAATCATAAATCAATAATCAAGTTCTATTTCCCTCGTTAGAATTTCTTATCGATAAACACGAAATAAATCTGTAACACCTATTCTAGTCAATTGATAGCAAAACTTAAATATATCAATACAAATCTATTTTTTATTTTTTATTAGGAATGCAAATAACCTTCATTGATAACACCTAATCTAGTCAACTGATAGGGTAAATTTAGGTTTTGACCTAACTTCATCATGCTAACAAGAATCCAAAAGCAATTTTGAAGACAAACCCAATTTTATTTCTTCATCTTTTCAATAACCGAGAGACCAGTTTTCTCATCAACCAAACAGGAAAAAGAAACAGAAAAAAAGCTAGCAGTTCCTGTAAGCCGCCTAATAACAGTAATACATAACTTTATTATTGGTTTAAATATTACACTATTATATAAATTCGGGGTTATTTTTTAAGAAGAGGGATGACTTGAACTCGCAGGCCGCAGTCTCGTGATGCAATTATGACAGGTTTACCATTGGATCACCTCATCGATCTTGTCAAAACAGTAATACATGATTCGTGATAATGATTTCAAAGTTGAGTTATTGGAGGGTAGGTGATGGTCTCTAGTGGCCGGTGGCATGGCGTGCATGGGATGTGAACTTGAATATTATCAACACACATAAATTCAATATGGGGTCTAATTTGTTCTTGTGATTTTCTAACATGAAATCAATGTAGGACCATGATGATGATGATGATGCACGTATATATACAATTGTTAACAGTGTTGGTCCTTTCTTGTTCGTTTCTGGCTGCTACTGTATTTGGAAAATTAATTATTGGGCTTCTCATCAATTTTCCCCAGAAAATGACAATGGCCAACGAGTACCACGGAGATGAGAAAAACTTGTGTGAGACGACCAATTGGTCAAGATAATTTTAAGAAAATTAAAGTGAAATGGAATTTGAAGTCTTCTCTACATATTTACAGTAGTTGAATTGAATTTGGTTTCTAATCTTTTGATCACAATTTTACTTGTCTTTGAAGAAAGAACATATTGGTATCAATAATCAATCACATGCATTAAAAAGGTCAGGAAAAAGATCAGATCAGCAGATGATCTAAGTCCATATATATAAGTCACCACTTTATATTAGTCATCACTATAACTGCTTGTGATACTCTTCATGTGTGGGGCAGTAGTTTTACGTAAAATTTATCGAGAAGGTTCATTTTCGGGTATTTATCTCGAACCATATCAACTCATCATACAATGTCTCTTGTTGTCATGACTTATAGACAAACCATTTCACTTAACAAGTGGGAATATGCTCATGAGTTCCATTCAACCAAAAATAAAATGTCCAATTTCATCGTTAATTAACCGATTGTGTACCTTTTAATGCACACAATGCAATGTACTATTGGTTTTGATCTCACTATTCATGAAATGTAATACATCAATTAATCTAAGTACAATGGCAGCATATGAATTCATGTTTATGCAAAACAATAATTCAATTAACTGGTTTAATTGCACTATGAAAATTGATGTAATATTAACCCCAAGGGGTGGTGCCACTGGTCACTAGGGCAAGCAGTAAACTTGGATGTTCTAGGTTCGATCCTTAGCAGCCACGTTTCTCTTGGGGCCACTGGAGGTTTATCCGACCGTTAACTTCAGGGCCTCATGGAATTAGTCGAGGTGTGCGCAAGCTGGCCCGAACACCTATGGATACAAAATATATATATATATATATAAATGATGTAATATCAAAAATCACTTTCCATTAATAAGATGCTTCTAACAACATAATAACTATAATAAATTCTAAAATTCAAATTTGTTTTTGAAAAATACTTTCTCTAGAAATTACTTTCTACCACAACATTGATGAACTTATATATCCTCCTAAAGGAGGATAGAAAAAAGTAAAGAAAAGAAAAAACTAGTGTAAAAGTGTAAAACATGAAATTGTCTTATTGAAGAAATTATAATTAAATATACCAAACCTCTCAACATCATTGGATGATTAGTGAATAACAACACTGATTGGATGATTAATAAGAAGGCTTATCTCCAAAAAATATCTTTCATATAATAATAATAATTGAACAAAATAAAATCCAAAAGCAATTAACCCTATAATTAATTGTTGTGGTCGCCATCATAATATCATATTGTTGAATCGGTTAGCACTAATTACTTGCTACTTGTTTTTATTATATATTTTTTTTAGAGATCTCGAACATGTCGGAGTTTATCTGGATATATCAAGATCAATCACTATATGTACGACTCAAATATCAACATCATATAGTGGGACTCGATTACTCGAACCTACCACTACAATATTGGAAGGAAAAATGTACACCACTTGAGCTAAACGGGGGTGTCCACTGTCCATTTGTTTAATTATTATCTTACTAAATAAAAACAAAAAAGATTCAATTAGTGACAAAGATATAATAATTCACCTAACAATTAGATTGAGAATGCCTAATTGGTTGTGGAATTGTTGTCGCCTTAGTGCGAGTCTCAAGTTTTTTGGGCCGTTGCAAATGGAGACAATAATCAAACAATATATAGTGACACTAATAACCAAGAGTAGCGATCACTCATTTTTTTTTTAATATCGTTATGATCATTAGAGATATATCAACTTGCTTAATAATTAATTAATACTATTAATTATTAAGTGATAATATGTGAACAGCTCATTTTCCACCAATACGATATTATTATATATGTTGTGAAAACAGATATTATCGTAAATCACATCTTAACACAAGTGGTAGTGTGATACTGTAAGCTTGAAGAGTTTCCAATCATTTGAAGCCCAGGTGAAAATACCATTATGGGCTGAATTCGTAAGTCCAGCCCATGTTAATGCCCGAAGACTTGCCATTTTATAGTTGTTTGTATAAAAGTTTATTTCAAGCTGGATTTGAATCTTTAACTTAGGGCTACAAGTTTTTGGGACTCACAAACTTGAGGTAGCACTAACATAAATGTGTATTGATAATATATCAGTTGAAATTCCTTTCTTTTCACCCCGTCTTCCACGTGTTAGTGGTGGCGAGTTCGAGTCTTATCATACGTATTTTACAAGTATGTGTGGAATTTTTATTTTCGGTGTTGTGGGAGTAAATTTATTTCGTTAGAAGAGTAGATATTTGAACTACAAAGGTAGTGTTTGATCTCAAACGGTCCCAATAGATCCGTTTGGTTTCATCAAAATTTATTGTAATTCTTTAATATATAAAAAAAATCCTTTCTTTTCTACTTCTATTAGAACCTTACTACATAGTGCCATAGCGGTGAGAGTTTTTATTTTTAGGAGGGGGATGACTCGAACCCAAGACCGCATAGCGTAGCTGTGAGGGGTTTACCTCTGGACTAACTCCATCTCATCGTGGTGAGAGTGGTTTGAGTCTTTTTTAATTTACTCGTAAAAATACTATCAAGGATAATTTAGGGACTATTTGAGCCAAATAAGTAAACATTTAAAATGATGAAATGATGTTAGTCTGGTGGTAAACCTTTCACACATATACTACGAAGTTGTGGGTTCAAGTCCTCCCCCTTCCAAAAAATCCTGAATTTATGTAATGGTGTAGTATTTCAAAACAAAACAAAAGTAAACATTGAAAAAAAAAAAAAAAAAAAAAAAAAAAAAAAAAAAAACAAATGTGGTCGAACTGGGCTTTAAAAGCCCATGACTGATATGGATCCGTTTCAGTTCTGTGTAAACACACACGTGTCAGCTCCAAGTGGTTTCTACAAGCTTAAAAATAATGGCGATGACATTGCACTCACTGTCACTATCCTCTCTATTTCGCCGACCAAACCCCAACTCTTCAAAAACATCCAAAACCGCCACTTCAATTCACTCCTCCGCATCACCATCACCGCATATGGAAAGCACCCAATCTAAGAAGCGAGTGGCCGTCTGCGGCGGCGGTGTCATCGGCGTTTGCACGGCTTACTTCTTAGCCAAAAAGGGCGCCGCGGTCACACTAATCGAGAAATCCTCCGTCGCATGCGCCGCCTCGGGAAAAGCCGGAGGCTTCCTCGCTCTAGACTGGTGCGACGATGGGGCCATCTCTTCCCTTGCTCGCGCCAGCTTCAATCTCCACCGTTCGCTCTCCGATGAGCTCAACGGCCCCGAAAATTACGGGTACCGACCACTGACTACTCTCAGCCTCACCGTAACCGAATCGCAAACCACCTCAACCTCTACCAACGCCGGTTCCAGCTCTATCCTCCCTTCGTGGGTCGACGGCCCGATTAAGAGTCCGAGAACAATCGGGTCACCCGAGACGACGGCCCAAGTGCACCCAAAGTTGTTTACCAAGACTCTATTAAACAAAGCTGTGAATGATTACGGTGTGGAGGTTGTGATAGGGAAAGTGGAGCGAGTAGATTTTGAAGTTGAAGGAGGGAGAGTTGACTCGGTGGTGTTAGAGGGCGGTCGAGTTATCGAGTCGGACTCGGTGGTGTTGGCGCTCGGTCCATGGTCTGGTAAATTCGAAATGTTGTCGTCGATTTTTAGAGTGTATGGTCTCAAGGCTCATAGTATTGTTGTGGAGCCAAAAGAGGGTGCTTCTATAACACCACACGCTCTGTTTTTGAGCTATTTTCCGGCTCGTGGTGGAAAAGCTTTGGACCCAGAAGTGTATCCTCGTCCAACTGGTAATTTTTGTTTGCAAATTTGATTACTTTTTTGTGATCAATTTTGATTTTTGGGTATTCTAATTTGAGTAGCAATTTGAGGTTCTTAAATAAGAGAAAGCTAAAAACTAGGCATTCTTTAGATAATGTAATGTTTTAGATTTATTTGCACAATACTTGCATTGATTAGATGACTTTTGATACTTGTTTAGAACCGCATTTGGTTGATTCTTATTAATGTAGAAAAAACGCAATTTTGTTAAGTAGAAGAAAGGTAAATGGGCATTGTTGTTTGTTGATGGATTTGTTTGTAATATAAGTATCGAAAAATTTGAACCTTTCGGGTAGTATTCCAGAGACAACATTCGTAAACTATGATAGAAAATGAGAAGATTGCGAGGGCTGAGGAAGAAGGTGTATTTTTCTTTAAAAATTTTATTACTTTTGTTGTGATCATTTTGATTTTTGACTATTCTAATCTGAGGTTCTAATAAGAGAAAGCTAAGATTAGGCATTGATTAGAAGCACATTTGGTTGATTCTTATTAATGTAGAAAAACCCAATTTTGTTAAGTAGAAGAAAGGAGAATCGGCATTGTTGTCATTGATACGTATTTACAAGCGCATTTCTTTGATTCTTATTAATGTAGAAAATCCAATTTTGTTAGGTAGAAGAAAAGAGAATTGGCATTGTTGTTTGTTGATGAATTTGTAATATTATCATTGAAAATTTTGAACCTTTCTGGTAGAGACGACATCCTAAACCACAATAGAAAATGAGATGATTGTTTAGATAATATAGCATTTTAGTTGCACTCTTGCATTGATGAGATGACTTTTGATGCAGTATTTACAAGCTCATTTCTTTGATTCTTATTAATTTAGAAAACCCCAATTTTGTTAAGTAGAAGAAAGGAGAATCGGCATTGTTTTGTTGTTTGCTGATGAATTTGTAATATTTTTATCGAAAATTTTGGACCTTTCGAGTAGTATTCCAAATACGCATCCCAATTCCTAAATCCTAAACCACAATAGAAAATGAGAAGATTGCAAAGAAGAAGGTGAACAAATTTTTAATATAATTTGCATTTAGGAAACTACACTACTCCTATAAGAGGAAGATAAATAATGAAATGCGATTAATTGTACAATTCCAGCAATTTAAGATACAATGTTATTCCTTGGTTCTTAATTTCGTCCATGTTTTTTTTTTTTTTTTTTTTTTTTCCTGTCTTCAAGGAGTCGATCAGTGCTTCATTATTTGTAATTTCTCCATGAAACTTGGTAACTCAAATTTATTGACTGATATTCTTCTGAACCTGTCTGCAATTAGAGATCTGAATATCTGATCTTACGTATATACAGCTATTCGTTACTTTAGCTATCGGTCAGTTAATTGTTTCTTTACCTTTGGTTTAGTATTCATTAGGGTGCCATAACCATCGCCTTGGTTTCATTAGGGCTCTTTTAACTTAAAGCTATCTTCACGAACATGCTCAATTATCTTTACTTCTCCTTTTATACTAGACTTGCTATCCATTTTCATGTGAACAAATGAATACATGAATCTTTACCTTTTGTTTTTCCGAAGTACTTTCTACATGATGATAAAACAGCAAGTAAAGGCTCTCCAAACTGCTGTTAATATATATCAATTGATTGGTTTCAGGGGAGGTGTACGTGTGTGGGATGTCATCAGAGCAAGAGGTGCCAGACAACCCAGAAGAAATTGCAGGTGACCCGGATTCAATACAGGTGCTAAAGAGGGTGGCCAGGACAGTATCAAGCCATTTAGGGGAAGGGGAGGCACAAGTAAAGGCGGAGCAAGCATGTTTCTTGCCTTGTACTGATGATAGTATTCCCATCATAGGGGAAATTCCAGGCGCTAAAGGTTGTTATGTAGCAACTGGGCATAGTTGCTGGGGTATTCTAAATGGTCCTGCAACTGGGGCTGCTTTGGCCGAGCTTGTGATAGACGGCCATGCAAGCATAGTTGATCTTAGTCGGTTTAGTCCTACCAGATTTGTTCAACGTAGAAATGTATAAACATTATCAGGTACAAGAGGATAGATGAGAATGTTGTTATTAGTATATACATAGTTGTATTATCTCATTGACAAATAAAACATTCAATGTGTAAGTAAAACATATAAAAGCAAGCATTCGAATACAGCGTTTTTCTCCGATCAAGTTGAACCTGATTTTTTTTTGTGCCGGTTAACCGATTATCTTTAATCGTTAATAATAGCAACTTGTGAGGGGATAAAAGATTTGCATTTGCTATATTCTAAGAAGTATAGTTGGGAATGTATGGTGATCATTAAACAAATATTTTGGTTTGGTTCTGACATTGCTTTTAAGATAATTCTTGAGATATGTATGTATATTAATGGCATTCACATTACAACTCACAAGGATTACTTTATTCCTCACTAGATTAAAGATTACTTTATTCCTCACTAGATTGGAATTTTATTCCATGGAATTTAAGATTCACAGCTAGTCAGTAACTATAACGTTCTTTAATAACTTAAACGTCCGTGTTTTATAATCCAATGTTTCAAACACAGCTCGATACAAATTACAATTAATGCCAACTAATGCCGTTGACGGACTGTCCCTTCAAATTTAAGGATAAATTTAGAAAATGTTCATTCTCTTGACTTCGAAATTCGAAAGGGTTTTACTGGAACGATCTACTGAAATCAAGGTGCTGACTGGGTACTGACTGGTCAGTACTCAAGGTGCTGACCACACCACTCATTGCTTGTCACGTAATTCAAGGTAAGGAGAAAAATAGAAAAAACAAAAGAGTTTTGCCACGTAGCAACATCTCATTGGGTGATTTGGTGTGGTCAGTATGGCTTGGGTACTGACCAGTCAGTACCCAAACAATTTCCTTAAATACATGATTTATAGGACTATCAGGACCTGTCGAGATCAAATAATACATAAGCAGTCAAGATATCTACTCCCACAACCGTGAAGAAAACTCCTCATACATGATTATAAAATGCGTATGATAGGATTGTGTACCATCAACTTTACTAAGAAGTGATGTTCATATAAGTTGTGTAATTAATGATCATGCATAATAATACAGAAACTGCTTGGGTACTTACCCACCAATAGGGTATTGGCGCGTGGCATTTTATATTTATCTTTTTACATTATTCCAAAATGAGTCACGTGTTAACACCTCATTGGTGGGGTCAGTACCTTAGGTACCGACCGGTCTTAATACACAAGTATTGTCCTAATAATATATAACATGTAGTTTAAGATATACGATGTTATCTTAATTTTATATTGAAGTGGAGTGAGCGGTGTGGTGTCTTGTCTCGTTAAACACATTCACGGGGATTCCCTGCGAATATCGAATGTAAACCAGTTGGTGATTTTCCGCACTTTCGATGCACAAGTCCTTATCGATCTGTCTCCAAAAAAGTTATTGATTTTATTACACTCAAAAAGGTTTGATCAGCTATTAGTTCCTTAGTGGCCAAGCACGTGAGGATATATAATTAGGATAAAGTGTAAAGGTGTGTTTGGTATTGATTTTCGAATAGGACAATGCTTAGGTACTGAAAGTCAGTACCTTACCATCAATGAAATGTTAGCATGTGGTCTATTTTAGAAGAATGCAAGAAGATAAATGTAAAAAGTAAAGAAAAAATACCACGTGCCAACACTTCATTAACGGGTCAGTATCTTGGGTACTGAGCAATCAGTACCCAAGCATTATCCTTTCAAATATAGCTTTTGAAGTAGATCTTTTATCAATAAAGTTTTTATTGAGTGGAGTTTTTAACAAAAAGTAAGAAGGGTGTTGACAATGTATTTAATTACTTATAATGAACGAATACCGTAAATGGTGGAATAGTTAAAATTTATAAAGGGTAGTTAAGACAATTCATATATTAATAAAAAAAATAAAAAAAATAAAAACACTCAAAAAGAGCTTATTGGGAAAGCCCAAATTTTGTGCTTCTCCTACTAGAGTACTAGACAAAATAACTTTATAAGTAGTTGAGACAATCCATGTATTAAGAGCATCTTCAAAAGACTCTTCTATTTTCACTCTTCAAATGTTTATTTGTTTACCTATGTGGCAATTTGAAGAGTCAAAAAAGAGAAGCCCCTCCAAAAGACTATTCAATTAGAAATAAGTTTATATTATTTTAATAAAAGCACTCAAATTCCTCCCCCAACAAATCTAATTACCCTTCATTTTTTTTAAGTTAGATATAATAATATGTTATTATTAAATATTCAATATTAATCTCATTTTAAAGATTTAAATAGGATCTTTCTAATGGTATAATTTTTATGATGATAAAATTTATAAATTAAAACTTATTATATATTAATTGAATTTAATTAAAAAGATAAAAAGATATAAATGTCAAATATTAATGATGATATGATATAAAAAATAATATAATAATAATTGAAGAGGGAGAAGTTGCTCTTCAATATTGAAGAGAGAGAAGTAAAATCTTATTTGAAGAATCTCATTTGAAGAGTCTGTTGGAGCAAAATATGCTGATGTGGCTCTTTTGACTTTAACAAATATCTCATTTGAAGAGCCTTTTGGGGATGCTCTAAAAAAGCTCCTCCTGAGTTTTGCCAAACAACCAAAAAAACTTCAAAAGAGCTTCTAGCATTAAAAAAACTCTTTTGGACAATAGAAAAGCTATACCAAACATGCTCGTGATACAGTAATACATAAGTTTAATAATTCTCCTACTAGGATCGAAGTACATAATAATGTTGTAGAATCGATTCTATAAAGCTACGTAACTATTAAATTATTAATCGATATTATTAAAAAAAAATGACCGACGAAACCAAGAAATAACTATTAAAAAAAATAATCGATTCTAGAATCAAATTATTAATGACCGACGAAACCAAGAAATAACCCCTCATGTGTAGTTTCGTAACCACGTACAACAGAATATAATTTCAAATCATGCATTTTTTTTTTTTCAAAACCAACCTAACTAAAGAAAAATAATACAAAAGTCAAGACAAAAACCATACTCCTTCGTCCCAACATTCATAGGCGATCGGACAATTTGATGGTATTCACTATTCACCACTCATAAATATAGATAAAGTGATTAACTAATATCTAAAGTAAAAAAAAAGAAAGAAAAAAGTTTTAAATTAATACTTTTTAAAAGAAATATTTGTTTTATAAAAAGAGCTTTTTGTTTTATAAATTATAAGAAGAGTGTTCACAATGTATTTAATTAGTTATAATGAAAGAGTACCGTAAATGGTGGAATAGTTAACATTTATAAAGGGTAATTAAGACAATTCATTTGTAAAAATAAAAATAAATAAAAATAAAAAATAAAAAAACTCGAAAAGAGCTTATTGGGAAAGCCCACATTTTGGGCTTCTCCTACTAGACATAAATTAAGGGGTCGTTTGTTTTTTCCACTTAAGACTTAATGGGTCTGAATCATAATTATTAAGTTGTTTTGTTTGTTTTTTTAAGTGGTCAAACAACTTAAAAATACCAAAAAACAACTTAAAATAAAAAGTAAAAAATCCTGACTTTTCACTTAATAGTAAATCACTGAATTACATTAAATGCAATCTAAAATCTTTTCTTCCGATACTATCCTCCATATATAACATATTTCCAATTTCATCATAATTATATATTGTATAGAAATCTTTATTTTAATATATTGCTTATTTTAAATAGCTTTAAAAATAAATAAATAAAAGAACCCTAATCACTTCTAATTTAGTATTTAATATCAATACTTTATTATGATATTATGGTGATGTATTTATATATTATTATTTTTTTAGAGTGTTTTGTGTGAGTTTTTCTGCTCCCCTTTTATTTTATTTTTTTATTTTTTTTTAAAAAAAAATCTTTTCTTTTCTTAGTAAAAATAAAGTTTGTTTATAATCGAAGAAGAAGATCCTGATCATATGTGTTCACACATAATTATTATTTTTGGATTGTTTTTATTCTATATTATATGTATAATTGTGTAACATGGGTATAGATGTAAAATTACTTCTTTTTAGACAATTTTATTTGTAAAAAATAAACATGTTGACAGTACATTCAGATGTGAGGAAAAAAAAAAACAAACATGTCATTCAGATTCAGATTTCAGTCACTATTCAGTCTTCAGTAAAATTCAGGACTATTCAGTCTTCAGACAAAAAAACAAACGACCCCTAACTTTATAAGTAGTTGAAACAATTCATGTATTAAAAAAGCTCCTCCTGAATTTTACCAAGCAAACAAAAAAAAACTTCAAAAGAGCTTCTAACATTAAAAAAAAAAAAACTCTTTTGGACAATAGAAAAACCATACCAAACATGTTTAGTGATACAGTAATACAGAAGTTCAATAATTCTCCAACTAAGATCGAAGTACATAATAATGTTGTAAAATCGATTTTATAATGCTACGTAACTATTAAATTATTAATCGATTATTAATAATAATCGATTCTAGAATCAAATTATTAATGACCGACGAAACCAAGAAATAATCCCCACGTGTAGTTTCGTAACCACGTACAACAGAATATAATTTCAAATCATGCATATTTTTTTTTTCAAAACCAACCTAACTAAAGAAAAAAAAAATACAAAAGTCAAGACAAAAACCATACTCCTTTGTCCCAACCATTAGGCGATCGGACAATTTGATGGTACTCACTAATCACTATCACCGCTCATAAATATAGATAAAGTGATTAACTATTATCTAATGTAAAAAAAATAAAAAAAAAGTTTTAAATTAATACTTTTAAAAAGAAATATTTGTCAAGTCTTTTCGCATATATAAAACATTATCTACTTTTAATCAACGACAATTTTTTAAGTAGAATCACTTTGGAATCCACCTACAGTATTTGCTGCTCCTACAAAGAAAAGTTGATCGGTTTTGCTTTACTACTATAAAAGATATTTTTCTACTTTTTGTTTGATATACAGAGAAAGATTTGGCCAGTAAATATACAAGGATATATATATATAAATCCTAAACGTTTTTATTACCCAGAAATCCTCCTAACCCACTTAGCAAATTCGTGTTCGAACCCTACCATTTTTGGGAAAGAGAAAACCATGGTATTTGGTTATGTAGGTACCTGTGAAGGGGTTCGAACCGGAGTAAACTACATACCTGACCATTATACAAACCACTGTCAATTATATATATATATTATGTACTTTTAATTTAGTAAATTATTAAATTTTTTTATTAATTAATTTAAACCAAGATATATAATACAAGATTGAGTACCACACGTAAGAGCGTCCAGCATTAATGTCTTTAACCAGTAAATATGAATAAATCCAAATATTGATTTGATCTGATTAAAGCTGTGTACCTAACAGCATTGCAAGTTTGCAACCTAAGTTGAAAATATTTGGCTTGATGTGTAGAAATCAAAGCCAAAATAATTATTTGCCAGAAAGCAAAGGCCAATTTAGTAATTTACACAATTACATTTCGAACCGACAATAGTCAAATGTTTTAACAATTGAAGTCTTCAAAAATGACACTCCAGTTTTATATATATATATATATATTGTCCCACTTTTATTCATAAATTATCTTATGCATATAGTGTTTGATCTCGTTCCGATAGACATCGTTGTCATCTTGTGACTATTGAGAAATCAATTATTGCATGAATGATCGAGAAGCAGATACAAAATATTGACTGTAGTAACAATAGATTCCAGAGTTACATGCAAACGAAGAGGAGACAAAAACCAGATCCGTTATTTGTGAATTGTGGTGAAGAAGAGGCAGAAAGCTGATAACTCCATGCAAGTCCTGCAAAGCGGAGTACGCACTCTTCCTGTTGACCTCCCACAGTATGTCCCCAATTTCACTTTTCATTTCACTCCCTCCCCCAATTTACATTATTGGTCTTCGTATTTACATTCATTAACTAAATGTATACAAGTCCATTTGGAAGCAACGACCGATACACTTGTGTGGTCATTACATTAATGTGGGCCATTTATACGAGTTAGGGTTGTATGAACGTACTTCTTCTTATCAATTAAGATCCAACGCTTATAAATCCCTCAAATTACCTCTAATTTAATTACGCTTTACAAAATGTCAATGAAATCTATTGATGGTAAATGTATTGTATAGTTTTTACCATTTAATTATTGCTAATTGTTAGAATCTCGATACCGACCATCAAGCTTTGCAGGAATAATATTTTGACCTTTCTAAAAGTTAGAAATATCATATATCTTGGTCTAGTTTAGAATACGAGGCATAGACCAATTGCTTAATTTTTCCAACCTCTCTATTTTCTTTCACCATCTTTTTACTTTAAGCAAAAGCTTCATGCTTTATATAGCTTTTCTAACTATTTTTTTCACTTTCATTGTTCGATGGATCAAGAAAAGGAATTAATTCTAAAAACCCAGAAAGAAAGAAAAAAAAAAAAAAAAAAAAAGGGAAAGAAAAAAGTTAGAAGCTTTTCTACTTTTATTCGATCAGATCTTTTAATCTTGGATTATGATTTGTTAATACTATTATCACAAGACTCATCAAGAGATCGAGGTTTGTTATTATTATTAATAATTAATTAATTCTGTTTTATAAATTTTATAAATTATAATGATCAGTTTCAGGTGGGTAAAACCCTAAAAGCTGCCACAGACAATATTATAAAAAAGAGAAAAACCAGAGAAAATTATAAAATATATAAGACACAATGATGGATACATTCTAACCAATGAATACTTGCCAAGTGTCAAAGAATTCCACACGGCATACATCCATTGGTCGGATCCAGATTTTTCCGAACATGAGAAAATAGTAATGCATTCCCACGTTAACAAAGCTCTCAGATCTCGAATTTTGAAGTCTGAAGTTCTGCAGGGATGAAGTGATAAACAAAATCCAAACAACCCTAGTTCTAGGTAGGTCTCAAAATTCGATAAAAAGCCGATGGAGAATCTATCTATTAAGGGGGTGTTGTTGATAAAATTTTTATAAAAAGAGAGAAGAGGTGGACCGTCCGATCTTTGTCCACCGGTTCACCGTCAATCTGAAGAGTGAAGACAATCTGTGTGGGGATCAAAAACAAAGACTTTGTTGTTTTTTCATTTGTACGTTTACAGTTAATCATATGTGTAGTGTTTCGTTTCTAAAGTAGACATTAGAACATGTGTCTACACAAACCTAACTAGTTTTTGGTTAGCTTTTGAGCTGTTCGACGAATCTATATATATTTAATGCATTTGCAATTAAACATTTGTAGCTATTTTCGGATTATTCATCAATAAAACTTTAATAAAATTATTATTATAGAAAATGTTTTGTAAAGTAAAAAAGAGAAAATGATCGAGATTTTATATTTTTAAGATATATATATATGAAAACAAAACAGCAAAACCGAAGGGTACGGTTCGTTTTTTTTTTTTTTTTTGTCTAAACACTAAATAGTCCTGAATTATTTTACTTAATAATGAATAGTGACTGAAATAAAAAACTAAAACTGAATGATATATTAGTTTTTTATTTCTATCATTTCTAAATAGGGTGTCTAACTTGTTTATTTATTTATTTTATTTTATTTAAAAATAAGTAATTTGACATTTATACTTTTGTTATTATTAATTGTCATATATTTTCATTTTATATGATACAAAAAAAATAATTAACAAATCCTAAACTATATGATAAATATATATATATATATTATAAAAAAATAATATGATAAGTAATGATTTAGAAATGGTTTTTATTTTACAAAATAATAATAATGATAGAATTTGAGGCTCAAGGTGTTGAAAATGACAATGTTTTATTTTTATTATTTTTATTTTTTTAAGGTTTTCATAAGTACATAATATGTTAAAAAACAATTTGTATAATATAAAATTATGATAAAATTGAAAAAAATATTATCTTTAGGAGGATAATCTTGAAAAAAAATACTATAATGCTAAACATCCCACTTGCAATTTCACAATTTCTATCCCAACACACGGGGTAGTCATCACACTTGGTGAGTGAATATACATTAATTGATACTTATCACTTTTATCCATGTATCCACTCACCAAGAGACACCTCAACTGCCACGTGTGTTGGTATGAAAATTATGTGATGTATAGTATTACTGAAAAAAATATATTAAATAGAATGTAGTGATTTGGAATTAAATTAATAGTCAGAATTTGTTTGACTACTTAAAAAAAACAATCAAAACAATTTAATAAATTCGATTCAAACTCATTAAGTTTTAAGTGGAAAAAACAAACCGTTTATTATTACAATATTATTCATTGTTTCAAACATCTTTTGACCATTTTTCATTTTTAAAGCCAACTTTCATGTTTCTAAATTAATGATTGTTTCCTTTATTAAGACTTGATAGGGCATAATAACACTTTTTTGTGCTGATTTGATACTATTACTTATTAGGTTTCAGTCAAATTAATGAAAATGAAATCTCGATCAAAGGATTAAAAAAAGAAAAAGAAAAAAGGAGAGTCTTATTTTGTATTTGTGTTTGATGGGTGTTTATTTTTTATATAAATATATTTTTAATGCTATTTAAATTTAAGTTATTGAGTTGATATTAGTTCCATAAAATCAAATTTATAAACTCTTTTTTAAATGTGTTTTTAGATTTATAAATTAAAAAGAATAACTATTTTTTTTAATTATTATAATAAACAGTAATGCTACACATCCCACATATAATCCCACCATTTTTATCATAACACACGTGACAGTTGAGGTGTCACTTAGTAAATGGACAAACATTTATTGGTGAGTGAATACATGGATAAGAGAGATAAGTATCAATTAATGTATGTCCACTCACCAAGTGACACCTCGGCTACCAAGTCTGTTGAGATGAAAATGATGGGATTGTAGGTGGAATGTTTAGCATTATTGTATAATAAATTCAAGATTTAGGGAGATTTGAATACATTACTGATTACTCCAACTCACAATTTTATTATACAGGTGTCAGGTGTGGACTGTGGAGTATACCACGCCACAGCCGGTTTCAAGTTTAAAATTTTCAGTACCAAATAATAATTGCTGCCATCTACCCAGTCTATTATGAATTTTTTGAATAACCCGCCACAAAAAAGAAACCTATATAAAAGATTTCATTTAACTTTAATTACCAAGACATCAAAATTACATTTAAAAAAATAAATAAATTAAATTACTGTAAAGTCTGTAAATAGAAGGATAAATTAAAAATTTACCTGAGAAGACAGTAGTCGTCCCCATCAAAAGCCATTATCGGCAACACCAAAACGAGCTTCGGCATTGGTACCGCATAATTAGGTGTGACATGTTCATTACTGGGTCCATGCATGGATCATATATATATAGGGGCAGATCCCCATGGAGGTCGGGGGCCATGCCCCCGCGATCTACTGACAAAAAAAAAAGATAAAAAATTATAAATTTTTTAAAAAAAAAAGATATGAATTTTACATTATTGTACCATAATTTTAAGTTTTTATCATTTGACCCCAATTCCACAATTCCAGTTCTGCCCATATATATATAGAGAGAGAGAGATAGAGAGAGAGAGAGAGAGAGAGAATCCTTCTCCTATTAGGGTGGTCCTGAAATCACAATTTTAGAACCACCTCTCACAACCATATGTTTCAAATTCACAACCCCACATTAATAAATACTCACAACCAATATAAATATGTGATTGTGGTTAGACGTCCTTAACTTGTAATTTCAGAACGTTTTTGCCGGAGAACCACCATATATATATATAAGTTAAGGACGTCCAAATATAGTCACACATTCATATTGGGTGTGGGTATTTGTTAATATTGGGCTGTGGACCCGTTGTGAATGTGTGGCTGTTGTTGGATGTCCTGAAATTATAAAGTTAGAATGGTCCTGATTAGAGAATATTATATATATATATATATATCAATAATGCTAAACATCCCACCTACAATTTTATACTATTATATAAATTCTAAATTTTTTAAGAATGATGGACTCGAACGCACAACCTCGTATTGTAGGCGTGAGGGGTTTATCATTGGATTAACCTCATCCTATCATGCATGGATGATTGATAACTTTCAAAACTCTTCTATAATCACAACAACAATACACTACTACCTTATGGTCAAATTTTTAAGCGGTGGAGAGCAATGAATTGCAGACCAGACCGATTTGTTTTCACATATACACTCAATAATGATGAGATAATTTTAGGGCAGTTTTGGGGACCCCTCCACAACAATAATGGTGCTATTTCGAATATGTATAATTGGCATGGGAGTAAATTATAAGAGAACAAATAATTCCCCACATTTGACATTCCCATTGTTGTACGAATTTCAATAGAATTGATGGTTTGTATCTAACTTAAATAGTAACAAATTTCAAATAATGTTTTCTTCTTCTTCAACAACGTCATCATCGAAAAAACTGTTTCTTCGGATGGTGATATTTACTCACATATCAAGAGATATCTACTCTACGATATTTAAAACAAAAATCACCACATATGTTTTTGTAAAATGTATATGGTGAATCTCAAACTGAAAAGGAAGGTACATTACCATATTTACTACCATACGTGCTAATAAACGTTTTCACAAAAGAAAATTTTACTAGATTTGCTGCTTATTGCAATTGTTTTCTATAATAATACTATGAAATACCTACCAATTATTTTATTTTATAAAAAAAAAATTAAGATAGTTGACTTCAACTTAATGGAGAAAGAGTGTTGATGTTCAATTCTACCAATTGACTAACTAAAAAATAATAATCAGAAGTTTAGCAATTAACTGATCTCTCTCGAACTGGTAAACAATCTTAAACAACCAAGAGAAAATTGGCCTAAACTTTATAAAAATTTGTAGTACAAACACGTTACTGGCAGTAATATGATAATCAGAAAATAAAAAATAAAAAAATAAAAAAGGTTGTAAAAAGTCAATCTAATAGAAGAGCACTGCAGCTTTCCAACTTAACCTTTGTGTCTTGTAGTTGTAGCAAAGATGCTATTCTCATCAGTTTGTTAAATGTGAGCAGATAAAAAATAATTAAAAAATAATAATTAACCCAATATTCGGTTGACCATTATCAAAATAGCCATTAAATAGGAAATTAGTTTTAAAATAACCATTTTTAACAAATATCGAGACACTAACGACCATTTTGTCAAACTTTGTTAAGTTTACCATTTTGACCATTTCGATAGTGGTCAACCAAATTGATGACCACAAAAATAATTATTCCTGATTTTTATTTGCTTTTTTTTTTTGGTAAATCAAACCAATTGAACTAATGGTTCTTCGATTTCATGACACTGCATATGTTCAAGTCTGATGAAACCCTTTTTTTTTTGTTGAAAAAAAAATATATTTATTTGTATGTTGAATTACAAATTTTGCATCAAGAGAAATAAGCAGTCATGGTTTTTTTTTTTTTTTTTTTTTTAATAACAGAGCATAAGTGCGTATTTGAGAGTTTTTTTTTTTATTATTTTAAGAAAAACTTTTTTTTTTTTAAAAACAATTTTATAAAAAAATTATCAAAAATATTTTCTTTTGTTAAAATTTAAATTACTACGTAATGTGAAAATCTCCCCTAAAAAATGCATGTTAAGAATAGTTCAAAATTGATGGTCACTAGAGTAGTTATAGAAAATTTAACGGTGCTATAATGGAATGGTCATTAGTGTTAAAGTGTACGTCAAAAATAGCCATTTTGAAACTAATTATTCGTCCAATTGTCATTTTGATAGTGGTCAACCAAAAGAATAATACTTGAGTACTGATCGGTTGTACCAAAAATACTGACCCCACCAAAATGTTGTATGGTTACCGATCGGTTGTACCAAAAATACTGACCCACCAAAGTGTTGCACGTGGTTTTTTTTGTTTTTTACATTTATCTCATAAATTGAACCACATACTATACTTCCGTTGGTGGGGTCAATCAATATCTAAACATTATTTCAACCAAAATACCAAATTGATAGACCATCGAGATAATTATCCCTTATTAAAATAAATAAATAATTAATTAAATAAAAAAGAGTAAAAGGGGGAGAGAGAGAAAGAGAGCGTTCCATCATTTCCTGAGAAAACTTTTATTTATAGTTTTTTTTTTTTCGACGGATTTTATTTATTGTTGCAGAGCTGCTACACACAGCATTTCGGTAGCAACAAGTCTGGTTTGGTGAGCTGTGTAGTGTTTTTTCTTTTTCCCTTCACTTAATTGTTAAAAAAAACCCAAATCTCCTTATCACATGGCATCTCTCTCTCCATCATCATAAATCTCACTTACCCATCCCTCTCTCTCACTTTCTGGTTTTTCAAAGGAGAGATGTTGTGGGATCAGTTTGAGAAATCATGAGCTTCTCTGCTGGTGTTGGTGTTGTTAGTGTTGTGTTTGCTGTTTTTCTTGTAGTTGTTGTAGTTGAATCTCATGGTGTATTGTTGAACACAGATGGGATTCTTTTGTTTTCTTTCAAGTACTCAGTCTTGAGTGACCCACTTCGTGTTCTTGAGAGCTGGAACTTCAATGATGAATCTCCATGTTCATGGAATGGAGTTACTTGTGAATTCTCAAATTCTCGAGTAACAGGTTTGTCTCTTCCAAATTCTCAGATTCTCGGTTCGATTCCAGCCCATCTGGGTATGCTTGAATACCTTGAAAATCTTGATCTATCAAACAATTCTCTAAATGGGTCACTTCCTTTATCACTTTTCAATTCAACCAGTCTTCGTTTTCTTGATTTGTCAAACAACTCCATATCTGGTCAGCTACCAGAGACCACCATGTTACAGAATCTTCAAGTTCTCAATCTCTCCGATAATGCTTTGGCGGGAAAGCTACCAGTTAGTCTCACTAGTTTGCAAAATCTAACCGTTGTGTCTTTGAAGAACAATTACTTGTCTAATAGTCTTCCAAGTGGGTTCAACTCTGTTCAAGTTCTAGATCTGTCTTCAAATCTCATTGACGGATCTTTGCCTCCTGATTTCGGAGGCAGCAATCTTCGTTACTTGAATGTCTCTTACAACAGAATTTCAGGCCAAATTCCTCCACAATTCGCCGAGAAAATCCCAGGTAATGCTACAATTGATCTCTCATTCAACAATCTTATTGGAGAAATCCCAGAATATAATGTTTTTATTGATCAAGAAACGAGTTCGTTTTCTGGGAATCCTGATCTGTGCGGTGAACCAACCAAGAATCCATGTCCAATTCCTTCTTCACCAACTTCACTTCCTAATGAATCTGCTTCAACTTCACCACCAGCAATCGCTGCAATTCCAAAAATTGATTCAGACCCAGCAACCAACACAGCCTCTTCTCATCAAAAAACAAATGGTCTTAGAAGAGGAACAATAATCGGAATCGTCATTGCAGATGTTGCAGGAATTGTAATTCTCGCTGTTGTTTTCTTTTATCTCTACAAGTGTATAAAAAAGAAAAAAGTCGAGTCCACATTGAAGAAAGAAGCAAACACAGCCAAAAAAGATAATTTTTCAATCGCATCATCTTCGTCTTCTTCAGAGTCAAGAGGGTTTAAAAGATGGTCGTGTCTACGCAAAAGAGGAGACCACAATGACGACGACGACGACGACTCAGATTCCACAGCATCCCACACCGACGAAGAGAATCGAAAAAGTCAAGACAATCAACGGCATCAAGAGCATGATCAGAACAAGAAAGGGATATTAATGACCGTTGATGGAGATAAAGAACTCGAGCTCGAGACATTACTCAAAGCTTCTGCTTATATACTTGGTGCTTCAGGTTCAAGCATCATGTACAAAGCTGTTCTTGAAGATGGAACCACACTCGCGGTTCGAAGAATCGGTGAAAGCAGCGTTGACCGGTTCAGGAATTTCGAGACCCAGGTCCGAGTCATAGCTAAATTGGTCCATACGAATCTGGTTCGCATACGTGGCTTCTTTTGGGGCGTCGACGAGAAACTCATCATCTATGATTTTGTTCCAAATGGCAGCCTTGCAAACGCTCGTTACAGTAAGTGTCTTAAGTGATCTGTTTTGTCCTGTTTTGTTCCGTTTTTGGCGCCGTTAGTATAATTATTGATTTAGCTAAAATGCACAGTCTACTAAGATATTAGTGACGGTGGAGTAGTTGCAAATGAAACTGTTGTTTAATGCATGGAAAGTCAACTGTCTGTGACTGACTGTGACGGTAACTCTGGGCGGTCTTCGTCGTCGTCGTAAATCGTATTTCGTATTTCGCTATCGTGAGCCCCACATCGTTCGCTACGATCATGAGAGTCAAAAAAAGATAACGCCTTTATTGAAAATGACTACACTTTTCCATGTCCTTGTCGAGTATCTGCTAACATGCGCACGGCGTTGTATTTTACACTAAATTTAGTAAATGATTTATTGAATTGGCTGTTGGTTTTTTCAGGAAAAGTGGGCTCGTCTCCTTGCCATCTACCATGGGAGGCCCGGCTCAAGATAGCGAAAGGTGTGGCCCGTGGGCTGAGTTTTCTCCACGAGAAAAAGCACGTTCATGGAAATTTGAAGCCCGGTAATATCCTATTAGGTATTGATATGGAGCCGAAAATAGGAGATTTCGGACTCGAAAGGCTTGTAACGGGCGAGACAAGCTATAAAGCCGGAGGATCTGCTAGGAATTTCGGAAGCAAGAGGTCTACAGCTTCTCGTGAAAGCTTCCACGACCTTGGGCCTGGGATCGGGCCTGGGTCAGGACCCAGCCCGAGCCCGAGCCCGAGCTCATTAGGTGGCATATCGCCGTATTATGCACCGGAGTCACTGAGGAGCCTGAAGCCCAACCCGAAATGGGACGTGTACTCGTTTGGGGTCATATTGCTTGAGCTACTAACCGGGAAGGTGATAATTGTGGACGAGTTGGGTCATGGAAATGGGGTTGTAGTGGATGACACAAGCCGGGCCTTGCGGTTCGCCGATGCGGCAATTCGGGGTGACTTGGAGGGCAAAGAGGAGGCATTGCTGGCCTGCTTCAAGATAGCCTACAGTTGTGCATCTCCTGTACCACAAAAGAGACCAACAATGAAAGAAGCCCTACAAGTTCTTGAGAAATTCCCTTCTTCAAATTCGTCCTACCATTATGGTCACTAATGGAAATAAAGCATAATTTGGAGCACTTTGTAGAGAAATATTGTATGTATGAGTTGACTGATTGATAGTTCCTTAATTTTTATTTTTTCAAGGTTTAGGGATGTTCATGTTTGAAACTTGTGTTGAGTTCTTGAGTTAGATCTTGCCGTGTAACACTAATTTTTCTTTCTAATCTTGAACTCTGTGCAATTCCACTATCCCTACTCACAAACAATTTTCAATGGCATTTTTTTTAGAATCTTATGAAATATTTCGTGCGGGATTGATTCCACAAAAAACGACCTATATGCTATTCCAAATGTGACAGCGTCACTCTGTAAGATTATAACATTATAGAATAAGCTATTTAACATCACTAACAGTGGCAAAGTCGTGAAGTCTTGAAAATTTTCCTATTAATCAATTAGGACGCGTTTGGTATCGTTTTAAAAATGCTATTTTTGAAAACTATTTTTAAAAATAAAAATGATGTTTTTAAACATATAATGTGTGTTTGATTGTGTTTTTTAAAAGTAATTTTCTAAAACAAAAAACGATGTAAAAATGTTTGGTTGTTTTTAAAATGGGAAAAGTAGTTGTTTAGTGGGAAAAATTGTGATTTGCTTTGAAATAATATTTTTGAAAAGGGGGATGCTATCTACCTTTTTCATTTGCCTTTCCCATTTACCTTTCCCACTTTTTCATTTAATAAAAAACTCTCACTTTTTGCTATAAAGTTTGTTTACGTCTTTGCCCCTTATTAATGAAATGATAGAAGAAGTCATCAAGGGTAAAGATGTAAATAAGCTTTGTAGCAAAAAGTGAGAACATTTTATTAAATAAAAAAGTTTATACATGTTAAACAATAAGTGAAAAAAGTAAATGAGGAAGGTATATAGCATTCCCTTTTGAAAATGGTGAAAAACAATAAAAGATTATTTTTAACTTTTTAAAGTTACTTATTATATTTTAAAATATTTTAAAAAGCAAAAATATATAAGTAACTTTAAAAAGTTGTTTTTTGTTTTCAAAAACAATTTTGTAAAACTTTTAAACAAACAACATTAAAATTGATTTTCATTTTTAAAAACAGAAAACCATTTTTAAAAATGGTTCCAATCAGCACCTCAATAATTTTTATATTTACTTATTGCAAAATGAAAAATGCTACAAAATTTATACCCCTGAAACTTCATTAAATTTTAAATTTGAAAATTTGACTGTCTCTCTTATTACAAAGTCTATCTTACAAGGAAAAAAAAAATACAAATTTATTGCACTGGTTAATTACTATATATAAATATATTATTCCATTTTGAAAATTAGTTATTGTCTCACTTGTTTGTTTTGTTTTACCTGTCTGCTAGTGAATACTTGGGATGATGATGATGATGATGAGGTGGCCCAGTATGAATGCAATGACTCAAATGAAATAACATTCAATTTTTCAACGTTTGTTGGATTGGTTTAATTTGTCATTTAAGTGTTAACTGCAATAAAGTATTAGCATTATCAAGTAAATTATATTGTTAATTATTACAAGTAACAATCATTTTCCACCATATCTTACTATAACCACGTTTATTTAATTAGAATGAGATGGCACCTGTTTATTTTGTATTGTACTAATGTCAATGTGTTTAGTGGCGTCACATGAAATGATGAAATAGCTTCAGTTTACTAGTAATTTTATATATATTTTTAAAATTTATTTGAAAAAATAAATAAATATATAGTGCTAAGAAGGCAAGAACATGTATTAAATTATTAATGCATAATTACAAGATCAAATAAAATAGTTAACAATTTACCAATGGTCCCTTGCCTTGGTGGTTGGAGTTTCCCAAGGGATGCTCCACCACCAAGGTTCAAGTCTTGCCTTGGTATGTATATAATTTATCACATATTGGCTATTAAATCTCAAGTGTGGGTGCCCTCTCCCGGTTTTATTGTGAGCAACCCTCTCTCCGTTGTGAGAGTTGTAATTCATTTGTACCATCTCCCCGATAGTGGGAATATTATTCAGAACTGTACTTGTAGAGTCTAATCTCGTCAAGTCCCGGCAGTTGTTGTAATTCAAAAAAAAAAAAAAATAGTTAACAATTTTATAATTTCTTAACATATGTTATAACGACAAACGTTAACATAACACAATATTTTATTATCATTTTATGTTAAATAAATATCTTGTCATCATTTGAATTTGACATACTTTTGCAAATGAAGAGTAGATTCCTTAATATATAGGGGGAATTGCACAAACATTCCCTGAGGTTTGATAAAATTGCATGAATATGGCAGTTTTGATTATATACGCACAAACTTCCCTCAATATTTGAAAATTGTTGCACAAATATCCCCTACCATTAGATGGATCTGTTAGTCAATGGTCAAACGTGTAAAAACTCCAAAATACCCTATATTTTTATTTTAAACAAAATTCAAAATTCAAAAATAAGATAAAAAAATATTAAAAAATATTTTAGAAAATATGAATTTATCTTAAATCAAAAAGATGGAAAAAAAAATCCATCTTCAATAATAAAAATAATAATAAAATTAGTTTGTGCAATTCCCCCTTGATTTTAAATAAATTCAAAATTCAAAATTTATTTATTATTAAATTATTTTAAAAAAATATTTTTTTTTTTTATTTATAAAGATGAATTTTTTTTTCTAGGTTTTAGATTTAAGATACATTCATGTTATCCAAATTATATATATATATATATTTATCTTATTTTTTAATTTTTAAGTTTATTTAAAATAAAAATAAAAGGTATTTTAGACTTTTTACACGTTTGACCATTGACTGATGGATATATTTAACGGCAGGGGATATTTGTGCAACAATTTTTTAAGTGTTGAGGGAAGTTTGTGTGTATATGGTCAAAACTATCATATTTGTGCAATTTCATTAAACCTCGAGGGATGTTTGTGCAATTCCCCATAATATATAAATATTTTTAATTTCTTATTTAAGTATAATTTCAAAAAAAAAAAAAAAAATTGGTATAATTTCAAATATTCTAAATATTTTTAACACATTTTATTTATAAAAAATATATTATACTAATTATAAGGTTAAATTATATTCAATATGAACCAAAGTTACGCTATTATATTGATTCTGTATAATTATAAAATATATTAATAAATTAAAATAAGAGGTAGGCTCTGTCAATATAGTAGCAAAATCCTATAAACAAACAAACAGTCTTTCCTCTCGTCCCTTTTGAGAAGCTGAGTGAAAGTAGGTTGGGGGTCTTTTCAGTTGATTATCCGGGGTGCTGTAAGAGCTTTAGGGGGTTACTACAGGCGACCCTGTATTTCATCTTCTTTTGCTCTTCTGGTTTATTTCTGTTTTTCAGTCTTGTGCTTATGGAACAGGAGGAGATTTCTCGGTTATGTGCGTCTTTGTCTCTGATCGAGCGCGAAGGGCCGGTTCGAAAACTTGAGGAGAACCTTAAGATAGCAACCGTTAAGAGGATGTCGGCTAGTTTGGTGGGGAAAATTTTAACCATTAAAACAGTCAACAGAGGAGCCTTTATAAGAGTGATTGGGAAGATTTGGAAAGTTAGACGTGGTTTGGAGATAGAATCAGTGACAGGTAATATATTTGCTTTCCATTTTAAAGATGAATTTGATCTTCAGAGGGTTCTTAAAGGGGAACCTTGGACATTCGACAATGCTCTGATGGTGTTGGAAAGACCGGTGGGTAGAGGCACAATCCATACGATGAGTTTCAACAAAGTGATGTTCTGGGTTCAAATACATTAGGTTCCCCTTTTATGTATGACTAGGGAGATTGGTAAATTTCTTGGAGGAATGATCAAGGAGGTTGTCGAGGTCGACGGGGGAAATTTCGGTGATTGCGTTGGTAAATTCATGCGTGTAAAGGTCCATATGGACATTGATAAGCCCCTAAGAAGGTGCCTGAGAGTTGATGTTTTAGGAGATGGTGTTGAAACTGTTATGCTCCTTAGGTATGAAAGATTACCGAACCACTGTTTCAAATGTGGTAGAGTGCAACACGTAATAGGGGAATGCAAGGAAAAAGAACCAATTCCAGTTGTTAATGGGGTAGAAGAACTAGTGTTTGGTATCTGGTTGCGCGCGATTGGTCCTTTTAGCAAACCAGGTCCAAGAGGCATAGAGGAAGGGAAGAAAATCATCGGAGATGGATGGTCGGAGATGAGAAACCGCAGTACTCCGAGAAGAACTTTAGGGGCTGTTTTGAAAGTAGATGTAATGATGAAAGGCATACCAAAGCCTGTGACTGAATCCCAACCGGAAGAGATTGTGTGTGCTGAGAGGACGTGTGTGTCAGAAGACAGAAAATGGGAGAAGGCGTCTGGGACAGGAGAAAACACTTTGGCGGGAAATGGAAATTTTTTGGAAATCAAAGTGGTGGAAAACGAAGGAAGCTTGGATAGTCCTACTAAGAAGTGGGTTGGGCCTAGTAAGGAAAATCTACCCATAGTGGACCGGTCTACCCATGGAACCCAGGGCCTCCATTTAGAAGGGGGTCTAGGGCCTGACCCAAGGCCAAGTATTATGGAGGTGGTGGAAATGGGGAAAGGTGAGGAAGTTAGGTTAAATGGGCTGGGTCCAGGGTTTAATGTCATAAACTATTACAAAAAAAGAGTGAAGATTTGGAGATCTAAATCGAAGAAATTTGGGGAAAAATAGTACGACTCAATTCGGCACAAAGGTAAACGCGAAAGAGAATCGGAGGATGTTTATGAAGGCTCTCAGAGGAAATTTCAGAGGTCAGGGAGTGGATGGAAAAGAATCTACAGTGACAAAGTTCAGAAAAGCAGGGAGAGGGAGATAGCTGCTGTGGTTAGGGCGCAAAAGAAGGGAACAACGAGGCAGGTTTTTAATGATGAGGAAGGGGAATTGGCTGACGATGTTACTAAGGTCAAGGTTTCATCGGTGGCAGAGGGCTACTCAAATGAGGAATTATCGGCCGGTCGATCTCAATCGACCCGCTGTTCTTAATGAATCTCTTCTGCTGGAATATGAGGGGGCTGAGGAGCAACCGTGCGTTCAATATCTTGCTCTTTCATAAGCAGGATATTAAACCCGATGTGATGTTCTTAATGGAAACAAGGTGCAATCACCTAAAAATGGAAAAGTGGAGATTAAAGCTTGGTTTCAGAGGAAAACTTGTAGTCAACAGTATAGGTAAAGCGGGGGGACTGTGCTTGTTTTGGTCCAAGAATGTGGAAGTGGATCTGGTTACCTATTCTCAAAGTCATATAGATGTCAAGGTTAGGCAAGGCAGAGCTTGTGTCTAGAGGTTCACAGGATTTTATAGGAACTATAAAGTAAAAGAAAGGGTGCATTCTTGGAATCTACTTCGTCGGATTGCTGGGATGGCTAATCTGCCATGGCTTTGTATGGGAGATGTTAACGAAATCCTATACGATTCAGAAAAATTAGGAGGAGTAAACAAGAGTTGGCGGCATATGGCCGACTTCAGAGAGGTAGTGGAGGATTGTAACTTGGAAGATATGGGGTACTCAGGCCCTAAATTCACCTGGAGCAATAAGAGGGAGGGTAACGGAATGATTTTGGAAAAACTAGATAGGGGTCTGTGCAATAGAGCCTGGAAATCCCTATTTTCGGAGTTTAGGGTCAGTCACCTGGATTTTTGTAGATCTGATCATCGTCCCCTCCTCCTCCTCAGCTTTGAGGAAGCTGCTAATGAGGTGAATAGGGGGATCCCTAAGGGAAGACGTTTTTTCTTTGAAGGCTGCTGGGCAAATGATGAAGGGTGTAAGGAAGTGGTTGAGACAGTGTGGAGGAAGAATAGGTATGGGAGTAGTGTTAAGATGGTGATGGATAAAATTGAGGATTATGGGAGGTGCTTGAAAGTGTGGAACATGAAGAAAAGGAGGAAAATGCATGATAATATTATTCAGAGGAAAAAAGATTTAAGGGAGGCCTGTAATGTTAATAAACCGGATTCGTGGAGAATGATAAATAGGCTGGAGAACCGGCTTAATATGGCACTGGAAATGGAAGAGAAGTATTGGCGGCAAAGAGCTAAGGTTGACTGGCTGAAAAATGGGGATAGGAACATTCGCTTCTTTCACCTAAAAGCCTCGGTTGGAAAAGCCATAAATAAGATTAAAGGGCTGATTAACGAAAATGGAGTGTGGTAGGATTCTTATCAGAATATGTAAGGTATGATAGAGCCGTACTTTACAGAGCTTTTTAGAATTAGTTCTCTATCGAATTCTGAGATTGATGCTGTTCTTGAGGGTGTGAGGCCTATGCTTTCTGCTCAGTCTGTGAACTTTCTGACTACGAAATTTACTGGAGAAGATGTTCGGAGTACAGTTTTCGAAATGGGTCCTCTGAAGGCCCCTGGAAAAGACGGGATGCTGGCAAGGTTTTATCAGAAATTCTAGAATACAACGGGTCAAAGTGTTATCAATGCTTGCCTAGCGTGTCTGAATGAAGGAGCTTCAGTGGAAGGGATGAATAGTACATTGATTGTTTTGATTTCGAAAAACCATAACCTTGAGAGAATTGAGGATTTTCGGCCCATCAGCTTGTGTAATATGATTTACAAAGTTATTGCTAAGTGCATTGCTAACCGTTTTCGAGGGGTGGTGGGAGAGGTAATCTTTGAAAAACAGAGTGCTTTCGTTTCAAGACGACTGATTTCGAACAACACTCTTATCGGTTTTGAGTGCTTGCATGGACTGAAAAGAAGAAAACGGAAGAAGGGATCCATGGCTATAAAGCTAGACATGTCAAAGGCCTACGACCGTGTTGAGTGGGGTTTCTTAGAGAAAATGATGCTGAAATTGGGGTTCCCGTTTGCTTGGGTTAACTTAGTGATGGACTGTGTTACTACGGTTTCGTATGCTTTCCAACTGAATGGGGAGGTTTGTGGTAATATAAAACCCTCCAGAGGCCTCTGCCAAGGAGACCTCTTGTCCCTATACCTCTTTTTGATTTGTGTGGAGGGTTTTTCGAGCCTCATTCGAAGGGAACAAGATCATGGTAGGCTGGCTGGTTTTAACTGCAGTAAATGAGGGGTTAATATTTCGCATCTGCTATTTGTAGATGACAGTCTGCTGTTCTTTAAGATGAACGATGTGAATTGTGTGTCCATAAATCGAATCCTTGATGATTATGCCAAAGCGTCGGGTCAGAAGATAAATTTTGAAAAATCAGCGTTGTGTGTTAGTCCTTCAGTGTTAGGGATTGAAGGAGGTAGACTTGCTTCGATTATTGGGTTTCATTTGGTGGATTGCTACGAGAAGTATTTGGGGCTACCATGTTTTATGGGTAGGAAAAAACAGAAACTGTTCTCTTGAATTGTTGACCGTGTTTGGGGGAGGATAAAAGGGTGGGGGTGATAGGCTTTTATCGGCTAGAGGGAAGGAAATTCTTATCAAGGCTGTAATCCAGGCCATTCCTTCCTATGCTATGTATCTTTTCAGGCTTCCTAAAGGCCTTATCTCTGAGATTCAGCGTTTATGTGCGCAGTTTTAGTGGGGAAGCAGCCAAGTGAAGGGGAAAATCCACTAGAGTTCATGGAATAATCTCTGCAAACCGAAAGGTGGAAGGCGGCTTTGGCTTTCAGGATCTCGAATCCTTTAACAGGGCTCTCTTGGCTAAACAGTGTTGGAGAATATTTAAAGCTCCTGAGTCCGTGGCTGCTAGAGTTCTGAGGGGTTGTTATTATCGTTATAAGACCTTCTTAGAGGGTTCAAAAAATTCTGTTGGGTCCTTTATTTGGAACAGCCTAATGTAGGGCAATGAGGTGTTGATGGCTAGGCTCCGTTGGAGAGTAGGTAATGGTAAGGCTATTAATGTTTACAGAGATAGATGGGTGCCGAGACCCTCCACCTTCAAAATCCTATCCCCTCCTCTTCTAGGTGTGGAAGCAACGGTTGACCAGTTGATGACGGTGTCTGGAAGATGGAATATCCAACTTGTGAAGAGGAGTTTCAATGTGGAAGATGCAAAGGCTGTGCTTCAAATTCCGATTGGTTCTTACAAAGGTGATGATAAGGTCTTATGGCACTATGAGGATTCTGGAGGGTATTCTGTAAAGAGTGGTTACAGAGTCAGCAGATCGCTAATTTCTACTCCTTCCTCCTCAAACTCGACATTGGTTGTTGCGTGGTGGAAAGCTCTTTGGGTTTGGCTATTCGTTTAAAGATCCAAAATTTTATTTGGAGGGCCTACCATGATTGGATTCCGACCATGGCAAACCTCTTCCGGAGGGAGTCCTGGTGGTGAGTATGTGTCCAGTTTGTAAATCTGATAACGAAACAACTCTTCATGCGCTGTGGGGTTGCAAGGGTGATGAGCTAAAGCTCTGTGTACAATCCTTTGGAGAATTTGGTATTTTAGGAATTTGCTGGTTCATGGGCGCAAAAACAAGACTTTCAGAAGTGAAAGATTGGGCTCATTGTTACCTTGCTGATCTAAAGGTTTGTGAGGAGCAGAAAAGGGGAGCTTTGGGTTCTGTTGTTGCTCAGAATTTGGAGTGGGTACCTCCTTGTGAGGGAGTCTACAAGGTCAATTGCAATGCTGCGAAAAATGAGGTGGATGGGTTAATTGGTTTGGGGATTATCATTAGGAACGATAAAGGGGAGGTGATGGCGTCGAGCTCACAGAGAATTGAAGCTGGTTTCTCTGCTCAGTTGGTTGAAGCTTTTGCGATTTGTAAGGGGTTGAGTTTTGCTAGGGAGTCAGGTTTGTTGCCTTGTGTGCTGGAATATGATACAGCGGTTGTGGTTAAATGGATTAAAGATGGTAGCCACCTTGATTCCCCTTGTGGACTTATCCTTTCAAAAGCTAGGGACTTGATTTTGAATATGGGAAATGTCCCTATTTCGTTTGTGCCATGTATGGCTAACCAGGTTGCTCAAGGTCTTGCGAATTTCGCATTGACCTGTTCTACTGACAGGTTTTGGATGGAGGATTGTCCCTCCCGCGTGAGGAGAATTGTCTAAACTGATATGCGTATACAGTTTCGTCCTCCTTCCATTTAGCCTTGTCTTGTTTGTTTGTTTTCCTTTGTTATATGTCCCCAAAAAAAAAAAAATAATAATAACCTATAAACAAACATTATTATTTAAGGCAAAAAAGAAAAAGGAAAAAGGAAAATGTTAGATGAAAAAAGTTAAGGATGCTTAGGGCCCGTCCTGCAGGCTGTTTTCAGTCTGTTTTCGTTTTTGTTTTTCAAAAATGATTTCGAATTCGCGTCCGGTAACCGTTTTTCATTTTGTTTTCAAAATTCAAAAACAAAATGAAAAACAAAACCAGTGTTAAAAGTGGAAATTTTGAAAAACAAAAAAAAAACTTGTTTTCCATGAATTTGTTTTTGTTTTTCATTTGAAGTGGGTCCCATATCATTAATATCTATTTTATTTGAATAATTTTTTTTTTTTTTCTTATGAACCAGACCCATCAGCCTCCTCCATCTTCTTCTTCTTTCTCTTCTTCTTCTTCTTCTTCTTCTTCCTCTTCTTCTTCTACTGCCGCTCGCCACTGCTGCTGCCGTCGATCTTCGATCGCCGCTGCTGCTACCGCCGGTCGTCGCTCGCCGCAGGTGCTGCCGTCGGTCGCCGGTCGCCGCAGGTGCTGCCGTCTTCTTCTTCTTCTTCTTCCTCTTGTTCTTCCTCCGCTGCCGCAGTCTTCTTCTTCTTCTTCTTCCTCTTCCTCCTCCACTCGCCGCCGATCTGCTACCTCTCACCATCGCCGATCTGGTCTTCCTCTTCAGTTGGTCTTCTTCTTCTTCCTCCTCTTCTTCTCCTCTTCCTCTTCCTCTTCCTCTTCAACTGGAAAGTTTTGTTTAAATTAATAATTACATTTAAAAAAAAAAAAATTGGTTAATTATTTAATCAATTTGTATATAATTGTTATAATATTAAACAAATGGTAAAAATTGATATTTCAATTTTCGAAAGTTTTCGGCTATCCTATCAGACGCGTTTTTTCCGTTTTTATTTTCAAAATACGGAATCCAGTAAATGCTACCAGACGCGTATTCGGAATTCAAAAATGAAACCAAAAACACTGTTTTCATTTTCATTTTTCTTTTCGAAAAACAAAAACAGAAAACGGCTTACAGGACGGGCCCTTAAGGGTAATTCTATTTCCGTTCCCAAATCTCAAATTTATAAATAATAAAATAAATAAATAAATAAGGCATCAGATATCGATCCTTTTTGAAATGGGCTTTGGAAAAAGAAAAGGCCCATATTTCGAGCCCGTATTGAAGTGGGCCTTTAGGATGTGAAAGGCTTTGAAGCCCAAATCCATACGAGGAGCGGTGATCAGACAATTAATTTTGAATTGAAAAACTCCCGCTCTTCACTCATTTTAAATCCCCACACACTCTCTTTCTCTCTCCCTCGAAAGTCGAAAAGAGACGTTAGAGAGAAAATTCAAGAGAAAGAAAGTAAGAGAAGAACAAAAAATGGCGACAAACATCGGTATGATGGATTCCGCTTATTTCGTCGGTAGATCGGAGATTCTCACTTGGATCAACTCTACTCTCCAACTCAACCTTTCCAAAGTCGAAGAGGTTTCATATACATATATTTTTTGAATTTTTATTTTATTTTCCAGTTTATCTTCAAATCCAAACCCTAACTTCTTTATTATCTTTTGTTTGTTTGGATCTGTGAATTTCAGGCGTGTTCTGGAGCGGTTCATTGTCAGCTGATGGACGCGGTTCATCCAGGGATGGTGCCGATGCACAAGGTCAATTTCGACGCGAAGAGCGAATACGAGATGATCCAGAACTACAAGGTCCTTCAAGATGTGTTCAACAAGCTTAAGATCACAAAGGTTTTTGATTTTACACTTTCAATTTTTTGGTACACTGTTTGTTTTTTGGTGATTGTTAATTTTTATTTTCATAGATCTGAGAATCTGCAAGTTCAATTTTAATTTCAGATGCTTCAATTACTGTGTTGTTTTTTATTATTTTTGAAATTTAGGGTTTGTTGTGATATATTAGTTTTTGATATTGTTATGATGTTGTGCATTTGAAATTTAGCACATAGAGGTGAGCAAGCTTGTGAAAGGAAGGCCGCTTGACAATTTGGAGTTCATGCAATGGATGAAGAGATACTGCGATTCTGTTAACGGTGCTCTTATGCAAGGGTAAAGTTAATTTCATCTCACGATTATTATTTTATCTTTGACTCAACATTATCTGCTCAAATAAAATTGTGATTGATTTTACTACCGAGAGGATATATATTTTCATATTTTAGTGAGATTTTCAATTTGGATGGGTATTTTTTTGTGCTTTACTAGGCATGTGAAGGGCCATTTGGACTAATTTGAATCATTTTCAAATTTATGTTATTTGAAATGATTCGGGTTTGTCTTGGTGTGAGTAGGCCAAATGCCCGAATTACAAGGGTGATATTTGAAGGACCATTACCTACTCAGCAATACGAAATCCTTAGCTTCAAAATTTTGATTGTTGGTTTCTTGAATTTTTCCAAACAGTGGATAATAATTTCAATTATTGTTGGTGTAGGTGAAATCATGTGATTGCTAGTATTTTTCTTATAGGGTTTATAGTTTGAGATAATTATGTTCAGATTTGCTGTTTTCCTCTTGAAAAGTTATATCAACTTGAATTGATATGGTAGATGAAAACATATAGTGGTGTTTACCTTCTCTTGTTTGAGATAATTATGTTCAGATTTGCTGTTTTCCTCTTGAAAAGTTATATCAACTTGAATTGATATGGTAGATGAACACATACATATAGTGGTGTTTACCTTCTCTTGTTTGAGATAATTATGTTCAGATTTGCTGTTTTCCTCTTGAAAAGTTATATCAACTTGAATTGATATGGTAGATGAACACATATAGTGGTGTTTGCCTTCTCTATCTTTGATATAATACAAAAGTCTTGGGATACTTTCTAGTTTCTACTTTTGTTTGAGATTCAGTTTTGAGGAATGTTCCAGTAAATTGATTTTTAATATCATTGTTAGTTACAATCCACTCGAAAGAAGAGAGGCTTGCAAGGGAGGAAAGGAAGCTAGCAAGAAATCTGCTTCATCACAATCTTCATCCAAGGGTTCAACAGCCGCTCCCAAAGCTCATTCCTCTCACCATGCTCGAAGAAATGATGCATCTTCTGTGAACCCTTCAACTCATGCTGCTATTAAGGCATCTAAACCTTCTGTTGTAGTGCCAGCATATGATGAACAGGTACATAACTTGCAATGACCTGGCAATTATTTTAACTTAAGAATATCGAGAGTCTAATTGTCTACTTTCTATGCAGATCACGGAGTTGAAGCTGTCAGTGGATAGCCTTGAGAAGGAGAGGGACTTCTACTTTGCAAAATTGAGAGATGTTGAGATTTTGTGTCAAAGTCCTGGGATTGAACACTTGCCTGTACTGTTTTCTTGGCCATATATTTGATGACATGCTATCTACATAACAGTATTCGAAAACCAGTATCGTAAAGTGCTCTAATCACTTTGTTGTTTTTGCAGATCGTAGGAGCAATTCAAAGGATCCTGTATGCTACAGATGATAATGCATCAGTGGTGGCAGAAGCTCAAGCCATGATGGCGTCCGCTCAGCAGAAGGAAGCAGAATCCTTGAGTCCCATCGCTGAGTTGTCAGAGGAAAGAACGACTTCAGAGACTCAAAAGAGGAAAAACATTTTGAATCTTGACGTTGATGCTACTGGCATCGCAAACTTGTCTCCAAGGCAGAGGCTTTCCGATGTTTCTGATGTCCATTGCAGTGGGTCACCTCTTATGACTTACTGATTATATCTGCCTGCCTTTCAATACAGTAATTTTTCGATGTTTCTTGCTGTATATCTGCCTGATATTTCATTGTATTTTTAAAAAAGTTGTAAGGACATATACATTTTTACAGTAGCTTGAGTTGTTGTTTACAGAGCCTCTCCTGCTCGTGTTGTTGTCGTCTGCTCAGAAGATATGAAAATAATATGACGTTTCTGTTTTCCGCCTAAGGAGCTTTTAGTGCTCATTTTGTATGCTCTTCTCTTCTGATGGGAACTCAAAGGGAAGTCTTTTTTGGTATAATTTAGCTGGTTTTACCTTGTTCTTCACGTTGTTTATTACAATGTATCTAGTTTGAAAATTTTTATATTTTCAAATCTTCGATTTTTGTATACCCTTGGATTGTAATCAAATAACTAACAACTAATCTTGTAACTACACCATCATACTGTACTGCAAAATTCGAAATCCGAACTGGTCGCTCAATGTGGAACAAGCATTAAACTGATCATATTGGGTTTAACTTACAGAGAATGTAAAAGTAATTAGAATCCATTCTAATTATAGGTTATTTTATTTTATCTGTTTTGGTTCAATAGTAAAAAAAGTCTGAAGAATTCGGAAATAAAAGGGTGACAAGTGGAGGTGTTTGCAGGATATCAGGCTGCTCTTATGGCTAAATAATTGTCCCTGTAAGACTAAGCAATCAACCACAAACCTTTCAATAAACCCGAAAATCTAATATAAATTCTTTAACAATTCCAATTTCTCTTCAAGAATCCGAATTCTAAGACCTTCAACATGAATATTCAAGCAAGAAAGGTAAACTTGAAGCCTATGCTCATTTTATAGATTTTTTTTATTTTATTTTAAATTTTCTGATTGAATTTCCTCAATCTTGTATTTTGTTTTTCAACAGGAAACTGAGAGTGTAAATGAGCAAGGAGGAATCGAAAGAAGGGTGGTGGAAACTACGGATTATCGGTCGTCAGCAGGACAAGCACAAGAGCTAAGGAAAGTAGAGGTGATTCACCAGTCACATCCCAACGCCAATCCCAACACCAGCGGCGGTCTCTTGGTGGGGGCTGCAGCTGCGGTGGAATCCACCCTCCAATCCGCCAAGGAAGCAATCTCTGGAAAATAATTGCATCATGTTGTTGCATTTGCATATATAACTAAATAGCATCCCTTTGCTGTTGTTTTTTTTTTTTTCTTTTCTTTCTTGTGCAAGAAGAAATAAATTCTGCATCTATATATGTTGGAGAACCTGCTTTTATGTTGGAGAAGAATATGCTCTACTTTTCATATAGCTTGTCTTTCAAGTTTTGTACACTGTCTACATCTTAGTTTATCACAATTATAATATCTACTTTCTAGAAACTAAATTGAGTTTCTATTTGAGAAATTTAAGCTCAAAAATGCCGACTATTAAGGGTTTCTCCCACTTTGGTCAAAATCGATACTAATCCGTACTATAAATAATTAAAGACCGGTCTTAATCCCATGAGAGTCCTTTTAAGAATAAAACCGTGATTGAATGATATTTTTATCCCACCATTTACTTCGGTGGCAAACCCGCCCCCTCCGACCAAAAAAAAAAAAGTTGTAAACATTCTTTAAACAAAATTATATATTTACCTATAAATTTTGTGAACTTTATACTTTGGCCCCTCCTAATTTAACAATTCACAGAATCAAACTTATAAAACAGTTCCCACTTGCCACCTTTTGAAGTCCTGTCAAAATACAATACAAAAAGCCACCATTCAAAAGTAAAAACGAAGCTAACTAGCTAGCACCCTTTATTCTTCTTCTCCAATCCAATTCTCTCCTCATCAGATCGAATCCTATTCCCATCATCTTTTCTTTTTATGGTGTCTTCAAATAATATATACGCTGAGACCATGAATGTCTCTCTCTCTCTTGTTCTCCTATATATATATACAGTTTTCAGCACTACTACTCCAGCAGAATATATATCACACACAGCTTGTATATATTAATTAATTGATATCTTCCCAATTTTGATCAGGTGTGTAAAATAATAATCTCTGTCTTTGATGATCTTTTGAATATTATATATATATATATATTGATTCAACTTTTATGATGATTTTATTAAATATTTGGTGAGTTTACAGAGAAAGATGGGTATGACAATATCAAGATTGTTGAGGATGCTGTTTGCGAAAAAAGAAATGAGGATTCTAATGGTTGGTCTTGACGCTGCTGGAAAAACAACCATTCTTTACAAGCTCAAGCTTGGAGAGATTGTCACTACCATACCCACCATTGGTATTTTTTTCTTTTTATTCATAGTCACACAAAGCACCACCTATTTGTTTTTACTCATTTGTATGTATGTATATATATATGGATACATGAAAATGCAAACATACAAATACACACACACTTAAGAACTTTGCAAAGTTTTGTGTATGATATATGAGATTTTGATATAAGATTTCTTTTGGAGTTGTTAATTTTTAAGCAAACACACTCTTTTAAAAAATATTATTTAGTCTTTATAAAAATTGTTTAATTATGAAAATCTAGATGTGTCTAAAAGACAAATTAAAGTCGGTATTCTTCTCATAGAGTTCGGATTTTCTCATGGTCGAGCTTTTTGATAGTCTTTCCCTAATTAAAGTCCGTATTCTTCTCATAAAGTGTTTTATTCGATCTCGATATCTAGTAAAAAAATATGCCAAACCAGCATAGGATCCTAACCTCCTTTCCACTCATATGAATGCCTGCCATAAAGATTTTATTTATTTATTTTATTTTATTTTATTTTATGGACATACAAATTTATGTTTATTTATTTATTTTAGAAAAGAATTATATGCTTGAATCGTATTAAAAATTGGCTTTTGATACAACATGGAAGACTAAATTATAATACATAAACAACGAAAGTTGATTCTGTCGAATTATATAAACATTTAATTAGTTAATTTGTTTTTCATGATCCAGGATTCAATGTGGAAACTGTAGAATACAAGAATGTTAGCTTCACTGTCTGGGATGTGGGAGGCCAAGATAAGGTACTTAAAAGTATTATATCATTCTAAAATTCAAGTGGGGGTTTGAGTTATTCGTTTCCCCGAGCTGTGGAAGTAGATATTCGGGTCAAGTTTCCTTAATCGTTTGGGTCAGATTTCAAAAAATAAATAAAGAACAATTGTTGCTTGTTCTAATTTTTTTTTTTTTTCATATTCAGATAAGACCATTGTGGAGACACTACTTTCAGAATACACAAGGTCTCATATTCGTGGTCGATAGTAATGACAGAGACAGAGTTACAGAAGCCAGAGACGAACTCCATCGAATGCTGAGTGAGGTCTTGTTTCGTTTCCTTTATCAAACTTCACGAATTTAATAAATTTAGGACTGTTCGGTATCGTTGTCTGAAGTACTTTTTTAGAATCAATTGATACCATTTACAATAGTGTAAGAAGAGTTTTGTGTGTTTCAAATCCTATTTTGTTACGTAATATGTAAACCCGTAGTCGATAATCAAAACACACACCAAAACAAAATAACAAAGAGAGCTCGACCCTCGTGTTGCGTCAGCGTAGCACAACATTACTGATTCAGGCTTCACACATATTTCTCTGCATTCCACAAAATTAGTATCTGAAATCACAAAACAACTATAAAAAGTTTTTGTTTCATGTTGCACAGGAGGAACTACGTGATGCAATACTGCTTATATTTGCCAATAAGCAAGACCTCCCAAATGCTATGAGTGTCTCAGAAGTCACTGACAAACTTGGCTTGCATTCGCTTCGCCAACGTCGCTGGTAAATCCGATTTCCGACTAAAATACCTGATCAGAACTTGAATATTTTTCCCCATTTTCTAACTTTGTTTTGACTATGAGAATTTGAAAAATTGAACTGTACGTGCAGGTATATTCAGGCTGCTTGTGCCACTTCTGGTGAAGGACTCTATGAAGGTCTCGATTGGCTTTCTAGCAATATCTCTAGCAAGGCAAGTTAATAAGCCAACCTCCTCTTGATATTATAGGATAATATATTAGTTACAACCTTTTGGTTTTGTCGATTGAGATAAAATTTGAAATTTTCGCTTTATTACTGAGTGGTACATCTGATCACTAAAGATATGATATGTGGTAAGAAATACACATGTATCAGACACATATCACATTTTCAGTGATCGAGTGCATCAAAAGATCTTCTTGTAGCATTTCTCATCAATAAAGGTTTTTTTTTTTTTTTTTTTTTTTTTTTTTTTTTTTTTTTTGAAATACACCCAATAATGTAATTATATTGTTCATTTTTTGTTAATTAATAAGCCAACCTCCTCTTGATATTATAGGATAATACATTAGTTACAACTTTTCGGCTTTGTCGTCAGCATTAGGAGAAATTTTTCGATTCATTATTGAGTGGTGCATCCGATCACTAAAGATATGACATGTGACAAGAAATGCACATATCTAACACATGTCACATCTTTAATGATTGGGTGCACCGAAAGATCTTCTCATAGCATTTCTCATCAATAAAGTTTTGGTTGAAATACCCAATAATGTATTTATATTGTTCATTTTGCAGGCATAATTTTGACTGATGAAACTTTCAAGTTCCATGTCAGAGTCATCTTCTATAAATTACAACACAAGAAGATAAGAAGATAAGCTTTTTACAATAGAAATGTGTTTGGTGTGATTTCTTGCTACAATAGAAATGTTTGGTGTAATGTAACACAATATGGAAAATGGTTTGTAGTAAATTTGAAAACATATGTTTTGAACTCATATTTACTACTGGTGATACAGAAATCAGAACTGGTAGTTTTGCTATTTGTTATATTAATTTTTATTTATATTTTTTTACTATTATAAATTCAAGAGTCTAAGCGGGATTAAATCAACGAGAAAGTAAATATCTATTTCGGTAAAAATTTAAGGTTGAAAATTTTGAAAATTTTTGTCAAAATATCTGGATATTCAAAAATATAATCGGCACCTTTAAAATATAAAAAAACTTTGATTTAAAGTCAAAATTGTTGTAAATAAAATTAAAACAACATGTAATTGGAACATAATAGAAAATGAGATGAATAATATTGAGATAAATTAAATAATTAGAATAACTAAATAAAGCAAAATAGAAGAAAGTAGGAGAAGAGATGAGAGGTGGCAAGAGAAATAGAGATGAACAAACAAATAAACATAGACAAGAATTGAAAGAGAGACGAAAGAGAGACGAGATATGAGAGAATTTTTCTTTTTGTATATATATTCTGGAAGCAGCAACAGCTAAAACAATATCACAAAGCTTATTTATAGGCAAACTCATACAATAAAATGAAGCCACACTAAGGGCTGCGTGTCACAAAGAAGGAAGCCCACATATGCTTTTTACATGCAAAGTGTGTTGTGAAGATTTGAGTATTATTGGAAAGCCACCAATTAATTACAACACTCCCCTTTGGATTTCCACTATTTGTATTTTAATTTTGCTAGGAAAAACCCAGTGGGATAAAAACCTTAGCAAAATATATACAATGATCTTCTGGATCAAGTGGTGTGGATGTATTTATAACTGCCTCATTAAAACCTTTCCGGTAAAACCCGGTGGGACAAAATCCGGTAAAGGAAAAAGAGTACAGTACACATATGTCAATTCAAAATTTTGCTCCCCCTGATTGAACGCTCCCCCTGAATGAAACTTCAAAATTAATCCTGTAATTTGCAGAGTCGACGCATGCCAATCTCATATACCAATTTCTCAAAAGTTGTTGTAGGCAATGTTTTGGTAAATAAATCTGCAAGATTATCTGTAGACTGTATATTTGTCGGCTCTGTTGAAATTCATGAGTATAGAAGAATTTAGAAGAAATATGTTTTGGTTCTGTCTCATTTGATATATCCACCTCTAACTTGAGCAATACAAGCTGCATTATCTTCAAATATCGGTGAAGGCATTCCTGTAGATAATGAAAATCCACATGTATTTTGAATATGAGAGATTACTGACCTTAGCCACACGCATTCTCGGCTTGCTTCATGAAGTGTAAGGATCTCAGAATGATTAGATGATGTAGCAACAATAGTTTGCTTTGTTGAGTGCCAAGAGATTGTTGTGCCATTATAAGTAAAAACATACCCCGTTTGTGAACGAGCTTTATGGAGATCTGATAGATACCCGGCATCAGCATAACCAAGTAAACCTGAAAAATTATTAGATTTTGAAAAATATAACCCTAAATCTTTTGTCCACGAAGATAACGAAAAAGATGTTTGATCTCATTCCAATGTCTTCGAGTTGGTGCTGAACTGAATCTAGCAAGTAAATTTACTGAAAATGCAATATCTGGTCAAGTACATTGAGCCAGATATAATAAAACACCAATTGCATTAAGATATGGTACTTCAGGACCAAGTATCTTTTCACCATCTTCCAGTGGTCGGAATGGATCTTTCTTAGGATCAAGGGTTCTAACAATCATAGGAGTACTTAATGGGTGAGCATTATCCATATTAAATCTTTTCAGAATCTTTTCAGAATCTTTTCAATATAAGCTGATTGATGGATAAGTATTCCGTCTGATTTATGCTCAATCTCCAGACCGAGACAATATTTTGTCTTTCCCAGGTCTTTCATTTCAAATCTCCTTTTCAAATATTCAGCAGTTTTCAGGAGCTCTCCAAGAGTTCTAATAAAATTCATATAATCAATATAAACTGTTATAATAGTAAATCCAGATTCAGATTTCTTTATGAAGAACACATGGGTGTATAATATAATTATTATTATACCCTTATTTCATCAGATATTTACTGAGACGGTTACACCACATCCGTCTAGATTGTTTTTAATCCATATAAGGATTTTTGTAGGTTTATCAAATACAGATTACGAGATCTCGGTTTACATGCTTCTGGCATTTTAAATCCTTCCGGGATTATAAATATCTATATTGAGTGAATCATATAGATAAATGATTACTAAGTTTAGAAGACGTATTTCAAGCATTTTAAAGGCAGCCAAATTTATCAAAAATTCGGAACATAATCGTATTCATCACTATTGAATACTAAGTTTCTATGAGAAATCTTATGCTACGAGTCGTGCCTCATATCTTACGATCTCGTTTTTCTTATTACGTTTCCATATAAAGATTTTTTAGTATCCAACTAGTTTGACATCTTCAGGTGTCTGGAGAACTATTGGTCTAAATACTATATGTTTTGCTTATAAAGTAAATTCTTCTTGAATTGCTTCTTTTCATTTAGGTCAATCATGCCTTTATCTACGATCATCGATACTATGAGTCTCATAATCATTATTTCAGTAGCTACTGTATTTGAAAATGTATCACTAATGACTGTTTCTTTACTATTCCACATCTCTCATGTATGATTTATAGAAATTTTCTCAATTTCAATATATTTGAATCTCTATTGAGATTTCTTCCATTTCAATGGATTTAGTCACTTCAGGGACTTTGTGTCTCTTTAGATATATCCAACTCTTATAGAGTTGATTTAGAGAAAGTGGATGTATTCATAACTCGAGCCCTTGTTTACATTAGGATCCTGATAATTTATTTTTCTTTTCTGGGAACAATACATTTTGAAATAAAAGGTTTACAAATCTATGATATGCATCAGATGATTTATTTGTTACATTTTACTCAGATCGTTCTTCAGGAACAATCACCCGGCCGGGGTTTATGAGATAACAACTTAATAAATTTTGTTACTTTTAATATATCAAGTAACTGATTAATAATTATCCGATGATCAATTATCTCAAAAATGAACATGTCTATGACCAATTACAAGTAATAATGATAAGCAGTGGGTCAGAGATGAATAGAATGTCTCCATATAGAAATTGGTAATTGTATTGAAATAATAAAGTTCTCGCAATTACCTGGAGATGCTTAATAAGTGATTCTCTAATCCATTCTGGATGTTCAACATCAATCCCAATTGATAATTTGTGCGAGTAATATTTCAAAAGCAACATTGCGTGTTGATAATAAGCAAAAGTGTGACCATCTGCTAGATGCGTCAACTAGGACCATAAAATAGCGGAACGGTCCACTTGGTAGATGAATAGGTCCACATATGTTCCCTTGAATCCTTTACAGGAATGACGGAGATTCAAAGCCAAGTTTAGAATGGGATGATTTTATTACCAATTTCCCTTGTGATCATGCAGTACATAAATTTTCGTGGGATAAAAGAATCTTCTGGTTCTTTAATGGATGTCCATGAGAATTTTCAATGATTCCACGCATTATTGTGGGTCCCGGGTGACCAAGAAAGTCATGCCAAAGTATAAATATTATTGGGTCTGAGAACTTCTGGTTCATAACTGCATAAATTTCTACACCTCTTATAAGAGTGGAATATAATCCAGATGATAAACCACGCAGCTTTTCCATAATGAGCTTCTGGCTTGAATTATGAGAAGTAATGCACAGATACTTAATATTCTCATCACTTATAGTTTCTATGTGTATCCATTACACCGTATATCTTTGAAACTAAGTAAATTTCTTCTGGATCTACTTGAATATAAAGCATCACTGATACATATTTTAGTATCGTTTGATAACAATATCATGGCTCTACCAGAGGCTTTCTATCAGATCTGCTGGACCCGATTTGTATTAGCATTTGCTTTGAGCAAGGTTAAATTCAGAAAATATTTTTGATTCCGCAGAATCGTATGTGTCGTTGCACTTATCGACCAGACATATATCTTATGTATCTTGCTTTTCAATATCACCCAACTTATCGTTTAAAGACATAACTATTCACAAAACAAAACAAAAATAAATAAAAGTGCATATAAGATAGAGTGATCAAAAGTATAAACATATAGATATGAAAATATATCACTTCATAAAACAAAATCATGAATCATATTGATTTTTCGAACTTCCGGTTCGACCATGAACTACAGGTTCATAAAATTAAGAAAATTTTAAGTTCTCAATAGAAATTACAAATTGACTTTCTAGATGAAAGAATCGTAACTTGATTTAATTCAGAATTTTGGTTCTAATAAACTTTGACATAAAAGTTTTAATATCACAATTTAAATTGAATTCAGGGCTTCAAGTCTGATTAGAACTTTATGTTCAAAACTTAAGAACTTCATGTTCAGATTCAATACTTCGTATTCAAAATTAGAACTTTAGGTTCTATATATAATTCGAATTTTGGAATTTCAGGTCCCAAGTATGACATTCATGTACATATTAATGAATCTAGAACTCCATATTTTTACTAAAATTTAAAATTTAGAACTTCATATTCTCATTGGTTTGTAAAACCGCGCCAACATAAATATTATAATGATAAATCCAGAAAATTCAAATTCTAGTTAGTCGGTCTAGCCAATCTTGGTTTAAATTCCAGAAACTTAACGGTTGACCTAGTTAGGCTCAACACATAATTTATACAAATCCAGAAACTTCAAGTTCTGGTTAGTTGGCATACTCAAATACATAAATTGCATAAAATTAAATAGATGCGTAAAATTAAAATAACAGAAATAAGAAAAAGAAGAATGAAAGAATAACGGTATGAGAGAAAGTGAATAAGGTAGAAAATTTACTATTTTATTGATGATTTCGGATTACATCCTGACCACACAATTTCAGTTATGTAGTGATTTTGAATAAATCGTAATTATACTCAGAGACAGATCTAAAGTCTTGAAAATGTAAATGTTGCCACTGATACCTAGCATTTGGTAATGCAACATCTGGTTGGTTATTAAATCGGTCTTTTAGTTATTGCCGTAGAACTTCTGGTTCTGTGACCGTTAGGTATTGGGCTTTCAAATCGTAATTGTCCCCAGACACTTCCAGTGTAGCAAATTTCAAATTTACAAGCTTTGACATTATTATAACTTCTAGTTATCCGAAAATCACAATCGGAGTCAGAACTTCTGGTCTGACAAAAATCCGAGGAATTTATACCTTCATATATATAAACGAATATTTGTAAATAAATAAATCCAGAAGCTTCAGGTTCCGGTAATGATAAATAAATTCATAAACTTCAGGTTCTTGATGGGTAACCAAATTGTTTAAATAAAAATTGCGTAAAGTAAAATGCGAGAAAAAATAAATAAATCCAGAACTGCAGATTCTGGTAGGTTGGCATGGCCAATATCATAAAGGCATATAAATAAATAAATGCAGGAAAATAAATTGCTTAAAAGTAAAGTGCGAGAAAGTAAATTCAGAACTGCGGGTTCTGATATTAATAAATAAAAATCTGTAAGCTTCAGGCTTTTGCAATTAATAAATTCAGAACTTCAGGTTCTAGTAATAAATCTAGGAACTTCAGGTTCCAGTAGTAATAAATTCAAAACTTCAGGTTTTGGGAATAACAGAATTTGTGCTGATAACGTGTTGTAAATAAAATTAAAACAACATGTAATTGGAACATAATAGAAAATGAGATGAATAATATTGAGATAAATTAAATAATTAGAATAACTAAATAAAGCAAAATAGAAGAAAGTAGGAGAAGAGATGAGAGGTGGCGAGAGAAATAGAGATGAGCAAACAAATAAACATAGACAAGAATTGAGAGAGAGACGAGATATGAGAGAATTTTTCTTTTTGTATATATATTCTGGAAGCAGCAACAGCTAAAACAATATCACAAAGCCTATTTATAGGCAAACTCATACAATAAAATGAAGCCACACAAAGGGCTGCGTGTCACAAAGAAGGAAGCCCACATATGCATTTTACATGCAAAGTGTGTTGTGAAGATTTGAGTATCAGTGGAAAGCACCAATTAATTACAACAAAAATTCAATTATTTGGTTTGAATAAAGACTGCAAAATTTTGAGAAAAAAAAGAAGGAAAGAAAGAAAAAGTTTGCAAATATTAATTTTATAAAGGTAGAATTTCACATAAGTTCCACTTTTTTGACGATTTGTCACCTTTATAAATGTCTTTCCATATTTATTACTTTAATCCCTATTTTTTCCAAAACTCATCACTTTAGTCCATTTGACCAAATATTTGAAAGTCAACTATTTTAAAACCTGTGAAAGTACACTTTTGCCCCTATTACTATTTAATTTAGCTAGAACGATTATCTTAACTTTAAATTAAAATGAAAAATAAAAAAATTCTCAATAAAAAAATCTTAAATAAATAGAATACAAAATAAATCTTAAATAAATAATAATAATAAAATCCATTAATTTTTTCTTATTTTGTATTTTTTTTTTTTCATAATGGATTTTTATTTAGCTAAAATGATTATCTTATCTTTAAATTAAAATGAAAAACAATAAAATTCTCAATAATAAAATCTTAAATAAGTATATTAAAAAAAATATATGAAAAATAATCATTTAAAGTTAAGATAATCATTTTAGATAAATAAATATCCATTACGAAAAAAAAATACAAAATAAGAAAAAATTAATGGATTTTATTATTATTATTTATTTAAGATTTTATTGTTGAGAATTTATTGTTTTTTATTTTAATTTAAAGTTAAAATAATCATTTTAGCTAAACTAAATAGTAATAAGGGCAAAAATGTATTTTAATAGGTTTTTAAATAGTTGACTTTCAAATATTTAGTCAAATGGATTAAAGTGATGAATATGGAAAGACAAATATTTATAAAGGTGATAAATCGCCAAAAAAATAGGATTTATGTGAAATTCTGCCAGATTTTAAATACCCTAATAAAATCTCACAGTACTCCTGTACTATATATATATATATATTTTTTCTATCATCAATTCGTCCTGACAATAAATATATCAGCACAAAGAATGTGAACCACTAGATTTACATACTTTGACTCAATGCACTTGTCAAAATTTCTCCATAATCTGTGGTCTACATTCTTCGTCAGATTGTGTGTGTATATATATATATATATAAACATATTAAATTTATATATCTACAACTATTAATCGTCTTTTGTGTACATCCACAAATACAAAAACGTTAGGTTTCAAAATCTATGAAGATTCTTTATTCAATAAATTGTAATGTTCGTTGGACTCCAACATCCTTGTTATGATGTTCTCAATGTTAGGTAAGCGTTTGGAGACTTCTGGTTTGAAACTTTGGCATTATTTTGAAGGTGAGAAAGTCTCATCGGCACCTGATATAATGCATCCGTTCAATACTTCAATAAGTGCATGTAATATAATACGAAAAACCAATCAAAAGAGTTTTTCCTTACCAATTTATTAGGTGCCCACATTTTTTTTAAAAAAAAATTATTAACATTTTACCCTAACACGTTTAATTATTTACATTTTTACACTAAAATTTTAATAGTTTTTCAAATTGACTCCTCGAAATCCTAGAGCCATCGCTTCTGTTAACATGGTGCAATGCATCCGCTGCATGCAAGTTTTTCTCGTTGAAGTCATCGTCAAAAGTCTTGAATGTTGATGCCATCAATTTCAGTTTCACAAGTAGGTGCGGTTGTTGTTGACAACATCAGAAATGTAAAAAAACAGAGCAGGTTTTTAGAGACAGCTAACTCTCATTGATGGCTACTGAAAATACTTTAAATGGTTATTGTAATTACACAACCACATGAAATTATTTCTATCTATTAGTTTTAGTTGATTGTCCTCTTAATAAGAGACAGTTTGTCCCGGCAAAATTCAAATTTTTAATGTAGTAGGGTTTTTTTTTTTTTTAATCCTTTTGCTTTTGACTTGCAGTTTTCTTGTTAGAAGAGAAAATTTTGAACTTGGAGAGAATTTGGTGCTAATGGTACTACTTTTCTAATATAGAAAGTTAGAAACCATCTCTATGCTATATATAAAACTTATTGAAAAGTAATATAATTGAGATCAGTGTAAGATTATTATTTTTAATGGGTTTGTTAAATTATTTACAAAGTCATAGATTTGGTGTCTTTGAGATGGTCATTTGAAACTTTCAAAACTCAATTAATTTGCAATTTTGTACCTACAAATTTAGATTATATGTGTCTAATGACTAATGAGTAACAGTATTGATATTAGAGCCAATTTTTACTATATTGTAATTGTATTTGTATTTGTATTTGTATTTGCTTCACATTTTTGGTATCTGAATCTATCACCTGCAAAGCTTAATGTTTTGGGTCTAAGAGCATCTTCAATAGACCGGAAAACAACACCTCCTAGACTATATTTAGGGAGGTTAGACCAGAATTTGCTCCAACAGCCTCCCTATCTCACTCTCTAAATTTTATTCCGGCCCAATGCCTCCCTAAATGTAAAGAGAGAAGCTCCCTCCCTTTTTCACTTCTCAATTGAAATGGATAGTCAAGATGAGTCCACATCATTTATGTCAATTGTCCAAATTCTTTTTTTCACTCCCTATTTCTTTTTTATTTAACCAAATTCCCTTTTATTTATAAACCCAAATTCAACTTTCTTTTATCATTTTATCCAAAAAATCTCAATGTCTTTGTTTAATTTTTTAAACCTAATTCTCAACTTTCTTTATTTAATTTATGACCGTTAATTGTAAATAATAACGTTTCAATTTATTTAAAAATAATAATTTTCTTTTTTAATTAAAAATAAATAAAAAATAATAAGAAACCATTTTTAGAGAAACTTATAGGACTATTAACTCCTTAAATGGCTCCCTATTTGTAAGAAGTACAATAGACTCCCTAAATATAAGGATAATATAGAGAGCTTTGTTGGTGATGCTCTAAAATGGCTTTTCACAATCGATATTGTCAAAAAAAACGATAAGTTCGAACAAACCGGTAAACATTTGCATCAAAGAGTTTTACGGTAAGCTATGAACACAAAAACCAGAACCAGTAGATCATCAAATCTAACTAGATTAAAGATGAATTCTTTCAAAAATATGCATTTCTGCAACAAAAAAAAAAAAAAAAAAACTACAGTATTTACAAAACTTAATTAACTTTGAAGGTTTTCTTTCCTCTTACATGTCTGCTGGACAGACCTGTGTGAAATCTCTCATGATCATTTGACAATATGGGCAGTCCTGTTTCAGAATCAGAACCAAATGAGAAAACAAGAGTACAGAAATTTTGACAATGTCTCCCAAAAAATATTAAAAGGACAAAACAATCCATATAGCTGTTCTCAACCACTTCAATTCTGTTTTCTAACAAGAAGTCACATGTGCAATATTATTATTCACTCCATTTTTTTTTAATCCAACTTTGACCTGTCGTGCATCAATCTTTTCTTTCTAGTTTCTTCTTCTCAGGCATCTTCTTCTCAGGGGAAAGCTGCCTAAGAGTAATGTGGAAGAGACAAACATCTTCCCAAGACATACCTAACTCCTTTGATGTCTTGTATATATATATATATATATTGTCTTATAGTTTCCCATAAAACTGTAGTAAGTGTGGAGAGACCTCTTCCCTGTTGGGAGCCAATTTCTTCCAATTATGGAAGTAAACATTCAGGTTTCGGTATCCCTCTGACCCGTCTGGCAATCGGATTTCTCAAAAAAATAAAATAAAAAATAAAGCCTTGCAATAATGCAGGTACAAGCATCATATCCCTTCTGCTTGTGGCAGTAGTATCTTCAAGTTGGTTTTACCATAGCATAATTTCTGACTTGTAAAAATCTTCTGTTTGAAAGTTCATAATTGTACATGCACTGATGCACAAGTTCATCACTGGACTCTAGTAGTACTCTACTTGTAGCTGCTTCAGTACAATATTTCTAACAATAAAAAGGCCAATTTAATGATGTCCATAAATAGAAAATAGATGAAGGGGAAACATTTCTCTACATCAACCCTAATTTTTTATCAAATCAAAAAACCAAATGGGAACTCATGAAGCATATATATTCCAAATAAGTATGAAAATTTTGACAAATTCATTTTCATAAGGCATTTAATAGGAAGCAATTACTACATGAAACCAAAATTATTGTTTGTGGGTCCAACTCTCTTAGCTGTTCTATTGATAAGCAAGACATTATATGCATATTAGTGTCAAAACTATACTGACTTTAGAACAAAAGCAGAAGCAGGACCACTCTAAAAGAAAACAAAGTCCTCTTCTTCACAAATCAAAAGTTTGATCACAATCACAGAGTCACAGTAATGATTGTTTTTTCACTAAAAATCTTCAACATCCTCCCACCCTATACCCTTTGATCTCTTCTTCAGCTTTTAAGGGTGTTAAATGAAGTATAGCTTACCTCTTTTCATGTTTTCCTCACAATCTTTCTAGTAATAAAAACACTTTCTGATACAAGCATTTATACAAGGTTGTGAAACACATCCCCCACTAATCCTGAAACAAAACTCTACATACTCAACATATCTCCACTACCCTTAAAACATTTATCTTTCAAGGTTGTGAGTAGTGTCAAAGAATAGGAATCGCAACCAGATATATTTATCACAATTGATCCTGCTCTAGTTCTTTCGGGTAATACTAGTATTCCTGAAGTTTTACTTATGAGTGCATTACGAAACAAGGAAAACATTTTATAATAATTACAGTAGCATTATATTTGTACATGGAGATGAGCTATGGACAAGAATCACGAAACACACAGCAGTTAACCACTCAGCTTTCCCTAACTTACAGAGGGTGTGACTAGCAATGACATTCATGTATTTGAATTTTTCTTCCAAACAACATAGACAATGTGATATTATGTTAAAATGGAACTAGAAAGACTATTCATGCATTCATAATTTCTTTCCCTGCAACAACAATCATGTTCCAGAAAACTTGTTCTTAAATGAGCAGTAATAGCAAATCCACGACTGGACTATCACACAAAGTGCACGATGATAAGAGAAGAACATAGCCAAAAACAACAGGGTCATAATAGATACAAAGGCCAGATCAAGATCATTATGAATACTTTAAACCACAGAAAACGTTTCTGTGAGTAATTCATAATTGTTATGCAGAGGTACATAATAGAAACTTAAATATTACCATAAAAGTATAAGGGTTTTCAAAAATAAAATTACTCCAGAGTGAGATATCTTAATAACAAGAAGAGATTGTCAGCTAAACGGCAATTGGTTTTCGGTTTATGACTTTACCCTATGATTTGATTATATTGGAAAGGTTGAGAGTATAAATTAATCACTTTCTCTCTATCTTTGTTCTAAATTCCGTAAAGCCGGATAACAAGCATAACATCCAACATCCACTTGTACTATTATTAGGAAATCCCCAACTCATCTATACATTTGCTCAAGAGAAACAGCCAAAGAATTTTGTTATCCACAACTATCTGCTGTTCTTGCAACTAAATTAATGAGATTGATAGGCAAATAATGCTAAGAAGCCATAGATGACTTAATTCATTACAAAACATGGTGGCAGAGAGGACTTTCTATTATCTTTGCCTAATTTCACATAAGAGTTTTTGGCTAGAACCGCAATAATAAACTCATTAAACAAAGTAATTTCACCTGGATAACACATACTGCCGATAAAATGCAATAGACTGAAGGAGGGGATTATATAACAACAAGTTCTATAGTGGACAATAGGACAAAGAAGACCTAACGAGGACTGCTAATCACATCCACAAACGTACGATTTAGAGAAGGCAATCGCATCTGCTGAACATGGGCTCTGTTCCTTTTGAATCGAGGCTCCGGTGATGATGAAACTGACAATGCCAATGCCCATGAATCATTTGAGCTTTCACAGCTGAAAGTTGCATCAATAACACCACTTGGGCTTCCGGGTAAAGATAAATGCTTGCGTTTATGGTGGTTCCAGCTTCCATGGCTGCTTGATAATTCTAGGATGAACGCGTAACACTCATTTACTTTGTCCTGTTTAAACAAAAATCATAATAATTATTTGGCAATCAAGTTTGGATAACAAAATTAACAAAAACTCAAGATAAGAGATGATACAAAATCAGAGGAATCCATGTAACTAGATACGAACCTCACTGATTTTGAGTACTCCCATCAGTTGATTTTGGTATTCAACGTGATTATACGGCTCAACCTCCTTAATAACATGCATCATTGTTGCAGTAGCTAATATAGAAGGAAGATAGCACATAAACCTTGAATCTGAAATGAAACAAATGCGATTCAATCAAAATTTCTCATTCTGTAATCTATGTTAGATAGGCTAAGTTCCTAGATTGCAATAAAGATAGTATTTTTATTGCTTACCAGTAATGATGGAGAGAAGCAAACGCTCACACCTGCGTAGAAATTCCCAATGCAAATGAGTCTTCAATCCAAGCCTTCTTACAATGTGATCGAAGAAAGAAATTGGGGTCACCGGATTCATCCTCCATTTAAGAGTTGAAAGCAACAGAAGCTCCATTCTCTGTATAGTTTTTGCCTCGAAAACATATTTTGCATCCTCCGCCTAATACAAAACAAAAAACCCCACATTGTTAACACGTTTACAGATTCAACAGAACACAAAGACCTACCCAGATAACAGATTCAAGAACAAACACTATGCAAACGAAAAAGTGACTTTCAACAAACACCCAGATCGGATTTTTCACAATAAATAAACGTACTTGCAAGTCTAAAAGAAGTGGCACTTGGGTCTCCTCCACTTTGGCAGCTAACGATAGACAAGCCACAGCAGCAAGTTGGGTCATCCATGGCTTGTCTCTCTGAAACTTCAAGCTTGATATGAAACTATCAAAGTAGTTCACAGCAAGCACAGATGTCAGAGCATTGAACCCATAATGTGCTTTGACCTTCAATATCCACTCAACAGCTTCCTTGCGAGCCAACATCAAAAACCCATCTGAGATTATGAGATCACATATCACTCGGGACTCGTTTTCTTTAGAAATCAAAGACAACAACTCACTGTCCTCCCAAAACAAGTCTTGTTCAAGCAAAACAGATGGTAAAAGAGTCTCCTTTACACATTTTTCACTCTCTAAATCATCAAGCTCATCACAATCCTCAAAAACTTCTTCTTCACAGTATAGACCACCATTGACAGCCATTGAAGGACTACTTTGAAGCTCTTTAGTCTCTTCTAGCAGAGCCATCTTCTTCGTAGAAGAAGACAATGAATCCTCTTGCTCATTATAACATCAAAAAACCAAATTTATGCATTTGTTTCTCTGTCTCTGTCTCTGTCTCTCTCTCTCTCTCTCTGGACACTAGTGAGAGACAGATATAGAAATAGCAAGCAAGCGAAGGGTTTTATCTGATGATACTTTCACGCCTGTCCTTTTTTTCCCAAGTTTTTTTTTATTATTATTTAATTTCATTTTATATTATTCATTAATCAACAAGTGTTTGCGTTAATTCATTATTTATTTATTTGGTGTTTGGCGCGCATGAAAATAGGATGCAAGTCATGCAACGGCACAGATTTTTTATTTTTTTATTTTACTTTCTCTCGTGAAAGTAAAATCTATAAATAGAATTAGAAATAAAGAGTGTCTGCACATTTTTCAGATAAAGGAAGGGAAAAAATACATTAAAAAACAAAACAAAACAAACAATTTTGTACGAGTAATGCTGCTTTGACTAAATTTGGTATTCAAATATGGTGTCATGATATGTTAATGTAATCTATTAATTTAAATTATACAAATCTAATACAATTTAAATAAATAAATTAGAGTAATACCGTATCATTTGGACACCAGATTTATATACTAAGAATGTGTTTGGTATGACTTTTCAAGTATTCTAAAAAATATATATATATATATTGACAATGTATTTATAATAAAAGAGTTATGGTGGAATATCTAAAGTTTTTTTTTAAAAAAAAAAACTTTTTGAAAAAGCCTAAATTTTAGGTTTCTCTAAGTAGATATTCTAACATTAAAAAAAAATTAAAATAAATAATAATTGATCGTTTTAAAAGTCATACGAAACATACATTAAATTTAAAAAATAGTTGAATTTTTTATTTTATTTTTAAGGAACAAAGTAGAATTTCTCGTTTTGTATTTACCGTAAAAGATACGGGTAATATTTCGTATATTAGCTACGACTACGAAAGCGTATCGTGACTGTCCAGTGTGCTGATAGCCTGATATAGGTAACTACTTGAAAACCACTCTCTTTAATAGTGAGTGTGCGCTGCACGCATTCAAATTCATTCAAGTAATTAATTTCTTTGTGGCTTTGTGCTTTCTTAATTTATTTTTACAGTGTAATAATTTTAATTTATAATCCTCCTAATTAAATATTTAATTTTAAAGGGTTTATTCATTTAAATTAAAATTAAAATTTTTTTTTTATAAAATAATTAAATTCAAAACATATATGAGTATTTATTTTAATATATATATGTTATTAAATTTGATAAAGATTGTATCTTTCTTTTAAATAACAATTTAATCACTTAAATTTATAAAGGTAAGGTAGTGTTAACCTTTGTCTTTACCAATTAATTTCCATAAATAGAAATGAACACACATATCAATGACTGTATTTATTATCTTATTACAATAAATGCAGTAACTATTTTCTATTTATAGTAATAAAGTGGTTATTAACATGTGCCCTAAGAGCACAAGTTAACACTACCCAATTTATAAATAAATGTTTTGTGTTAGAGTATCTTCAATAGTCTCCTATCTGTATCTTTACAGATCCAACAGGTCCCTTAAAGACTTCTTTAAATGTGTTTTAGTGGATCTCGCTCCTTAATCAAGGGGTGGCTTCAGCCCCCTGAAATGGGCTCTACGTATTTAAATTTATTTTATTTTTTGAAAAGCACTAGATATTTAAATTTTAAATCCCAACAGCTCTTTTATTATATAATGAGTAATTTGTTTTACAATTATAATTACAAAATAAAACATCAAGATAATAATAATTATTATCAAGGGAGCCATTTAAGGGATTATTGTTGGAACAAATACTCTCTTAATGGCCCCTTACAACAATATCCACTTTTATTTAAAGGGGTCACTATGGGAGACTGTTGGAGATACTCTTACGTATGTACAAAAGTTTGTAGACACTTTTATTTATGATCTTAAAGAATTTATAAAATAAAATACATTACACTAATTTAATTCGTCTTCGGTTTTAAATACTATCAATAATATAATGTTGGGATTTGGATCATATAATGATATGATCTTTTTAAAACATGTGATTATTTGTTGATAAAGTGGTCATGGAATCCAATCATATTTTAACCACATATTCATTGCAATGTTCATGTATTATAAGATTATGTGAAGTCAGCTCTTTAAAAAAGAATGTGAAGTCAGGAAATAGATTAGATCAACCGAGAATCCAAATTCATAAGGTTGATGTAATAGTGTAAGACTAATAAATAAACATTAATATATTAAATGCAAATGTAGGTCCCTTATTAAAGTAGGTCAAATAATATTAGTTGAGAATATCTTAGTTCAACTACTCGACATGACATGATTGATAATCAAATGTTAATTTATTATTTTTGTCATGTAAATTATAATTTATAATTACTTTCTAGAAATATGTTGATTATATAACTTTTTTTTTTTTTTTTTTTTGAAGGAATGATTATATTACTTCAATTTATGGGGATGTCATCTCTTGCTAGCTACAATTATATAAGAAGTAATCATTGGAACAAATCTAGCTCCTCTAATTTGTGTTTTTTTTTTTTTTTTTTAATAAATAATTTGTGTTTTTTATATTTTGAATAAAAAGCTTTCTTGATTCAAAATTAAAAATAATTTAATAGTAAAAGAGTACTATAATGAACTTGTTATTAAATGTCTATGTGTATATGTTTTTACAAAAAGTGATGAACGTGTTTCTAATCTATTTATTGAACTACAAATTTAGGAATTGAAAAATGCGGGGGAAACGAAATTCTATGACCTTATTGAAGAGTTTAATAATTAGTAATCTATTTTTTTTATAAAAAATAAAATAAAATGTGACACTTATTGAATTATTGATCTCCCGATTTCTGATGAGATTAACCGCTACAACCACACACTAACACGAAATGTAACTACCATCACAAGGGAAATACCTCCTCACACTTTTGCAATTTAATGGGTAAATGTTGAACTCGAAACTCTACCAACAGTATGAAAGGGAAGCCGGGAAGGTTCACATTGCTAAGAGCATCTCCAATGCAAAAGTGGCTTGCATACCAATAATTGTTGACATGTCAACAATGTCAAGAGACTTGCTTCCTATGTGGCATAAAAATAGACTTATAGACAATCAACTCAAAATTTGGTCTCTAATGCTTCCGTCTAAAACACAATTGTTTTAATGACGTGTCCATATTTTTTTCCTGTTTTATTTTTTTATTTTATTTCCTTACCAAAAATATATGAAAAATTAATGTCAGTTTTAAATGTTTGCTGAGTCAACCTAAAAAATAGCTGTGCAATAGACCGTCTGAAAGTGGACGGTCAAGTTGACAATGTCTAATATTTTTTTTTTGCCACGTCAGCTTGATGTTGAATATGCACAGTTGTATTGGAGACACAATTATTAACATAATGTTTGTTTATCCTACGTAGCATCTTTTTTTTTTTCACAAGTCATGCTTGCATTGGAGATGCTCTAAGAGTAGATTAATCTATCAATCTTTTACTTTAACAAGTGTCGAGAGTGTTAGAACATCTCCAATTGGATCCCTTAATTAAGTCTATTAGTTTAATTAAGGAATAAGCTGTATTTTTACAACTCCAAAGGACCCTTTAGTCCTTTACTGACTCCCTAAATTAAAATCCAATAGATTTTACTTCTTTAATTAAGGGGTGGTTTCAGCCACCTTTAATTAAATGGGCTTCATATATAAATATGAAATATAGTTAAGGGTAAATAAAATAATAATAATAAATAAATAGGCTCGATAAAAAAATAATAATAATAATAAATTATAAAGGAGCTTTAAGGTTCTATTATTAGAACACAAACCCCCTTTAATGGCCACTTATGAACAATGTCTACCCTTAAAAAAAGGAAGTCTCCAGGAGACGGTCTTACTTACGCAGACTGTGAGGGTTTTTTTAGTGGTCCATAAAAGTGGTAAAAAAAAACGTTGACCGTATCAAACGGAAAACTTGTCATGTTTTGATGGAAAACGTGCGCGAGGAAACATAAAATGCTTCGATATTTTTTATAGAGATAAAATAAATAAACATTAGTGGGGCGCGGGCGATCATTTGATAGAATCACTCGTGGTATCATGGTCTTCTGACATGTGATACGTGGACCAATCACACTTACGAAATGGTCAACTCAATGACCTAAAACGGTTTAAAAAAGCATGGTCTCCAATCTCCACAGATTCTTCTCTAAAATTCAAATATCTCTTTTTTACTTTAATACTTTTTTTACCACCGAATAATTTCCCGTAGCCGTAGGCTATTACACGTGATTAATACATTTAATGTTAGATACATTCATTAAATATTATTTTTAAAAATTTACATTTGATATATAAAAAATTTAAAATTTTACTTTGGCCCCCCTAAATATTATATATTAGTATACTGGACTTTCCAAACAAACTTTTATAGCTTCAACCCAGCATACACTAATTAGGAATTAAATTTTTGTTGGAAATAAAACTTAAACTCCCCATTCAATATAGTAAAGTCTCACGTTTAAGTTGCAATATTAGAGATGATATATAAAAGAAAAACAATAATAATTGGTAAATTATTATTCTCCCCCTGTAGTTTGCCATATTCTCTATTTTCCCCCTCTAGTTTTAAAATTCTCTAAATTTTCCCCTCCTATGCATAAATACAACCAATTTCATCTTATTAAAATAGGCATGGGAGGGGGGAAATTGGAGAATTTTGAAACTAGAGGGAGAAAAATAGAGAATACGGCAAACTATAGGGGTAAGAATGATAATTACCCAAATACTACATACTTGAAATGGGACGAATTATTTTAGGTATCGAACTACCGTTTGTTTTTTTATACAGAATCAATTTTGTAACGTTACACTACTTTGTAATATATTCTCCAGTCTCCCCTCTCTAATTTTAAAATTATCCAATTTCCCCCCTCCTATGCACAAATACAACCAATTTCACCATAAAAAAAATAGACATGTGAGAGGGAAATTGGAGAATTTTAAAACTATAGGGGGGAGATTGGAGAATACGGTAAACTGTAGGGGTGAGAATAATAATTTCCCTAAAATATAATTGTGATCTATGCTATGAACATTTTTTTTTTTTTTTTTTTTTTTTGGAAAGAAAATGCTATGAACAATTATGACAATGGAAACACAATTTAAGTAGAAGGAAACCAAAAAAATTAAAAACAAAAAAACAAAAAAACAAAAAAAAAAAACCAGTAGAAAGCATAGAGAGTATTACTATAGTTTTGCTTTAAAAGGAAATGATAGTTAATAGGTAGATTATCCAAACAAAGAAAGCTACAAAGATGGAGTTAATAATTCAAACATCGAAGATATTTGTTTTGGCAGTGAAATGACAGCTCACATCAGGTAACTTCCTCGAGACCCAAAAGGAAAAATAGATACATTTGGATTTGCACGTCGCACCTTCGTGACTATTCTTCTTGTGTATATATTTTGTCTTTTACCCAATATTTTGTTTTATTAGAATTCTCCAATTAAATTTTATTACAACAACTAACGAAACTTCTTAAATATTTACAACAATCTCACATCATATCTATTTATTAACATCAATATTGTTAGTTGTTCTTCTCCTCTGGTCTCAAGACAGTTTCTGAACAAACTTTTTACGCCGAGGAGTGCTAGATACATTCTCTCAATCCATTATCCCAACCCACTATCTATTCATGTACTGGTATATGGATATCATTAATTTCTTCACATTAAATTTGTAGCTTTTAATAAATAGCCTGTTTTTTTATTTTATTTACAATGTAAACTAACAACTTATTTCCTAAATTACCCTTCTTCTTTAACTTGAACATATTGTTATTTAATATCTAGATGCTTACATATTTTTTATCTTTTAATTTAAAATTGATTTGCTTTAATTTACCTATCAATCTAACCATATTCATTTGTTTTTTTTTTTTAATCACGTAGATAGAGAAAAAAAAAATTCTTTCATTAGCTAAATCTTGAAAGGTAAAGATTTTGGCTCAAATACATACAATTAGAGCAGACCCAATAAGGGTAACTGAGGTTCACATTCTTCTCCTCAGATGTTAAAAATTAAAATAATGAATTTCAGTTTATATGAATTCTTTATAATATATTTTAAAACTATTTAACTATAATTTATTTTACTATTTATTTATTTTATACAACAACCATCAAATTAGCTAGTATTTGGTAATGAAAATTTGGTGAAAAGAAATATCCAAGCAATTCAATTTGGGCCCGTACACACACACACACATGATATATATATATACATGTAAAGTAATATTAAATGGCAATGTTAAAGTTAAAGGAGAAGAGCAATCTAGGAAATAAGTTGATGGTTTATATTGTAAATAAAATGAAAAATGAGGTCACCTATAAAGGATACAAATTTAATGTGAAAAAGTTAATGTTGTACATGTGTCATCATATGAATATGAAGTATGCTGAGAGAGTAGGTTGAGAGAGTGCATCTAGCACTCATCTTTTACAAAACAAAGGTCAAGAGTAGGGATGTCAAAATTACCCATCAATCCGAAGACCCATGGAGCCCGTCCCATTAAAGACGGGTTTAATACCTACAATTTATATTATGGTATAGTACCGAAATTGTTTTCAATACCCGATTTAATTTCGGGAGGGTTGCGAGATTTTCAGTCCTTGTCTCGAACCATCCATGTACCCGTTATGATATATATATAATACATTGAAACCTCCAAAATAGTTAACTTTTTTTTTTTGTTGTCAAAATGATACTCTTAATCCTTTGTATTATTTTCATATTATTCAATAATTTTTTATTTAGATAAAATTTAATAATAATAATTTTGATATGATATCAATAAAAAAAAGTCATTACAAAATATATTAATGGGACAAAGATGGTATGGAACAAGAAACCGATCCCCTAAATTGGAATTCTTGTACTCACACCATTTATTTTAAAGTGTGTGTTTATCAAGAATGATATTTCTCATAAATTGGGACTAAGAATGATAATTGAAAGCCCATTCCCGACCCATACCATTGACATCCCAGGTCATGAGTTCTCTTTATTTGAATTATTTTGTTCTTCTCAAACACTACTTGGTTTAAAACATGTTTGGCTCCTTATCAAAATAATAATTTTACTTTAAGATTTTAAAAATCATTAAATACAGCTGTATTAATGCATTCCAATGACCATTAGTTATGCCGGTAAAATAGTAGCCAGTTAGCTAAATCCTAAATCTATCTGTTTTTTCAAAAAAAAAAAATTCAAAAAAATCTTATTTTACTAAAAAAAAAATTGTCTTATTATATATAACATATAAAATAAAAATAAAAATAAAAATAAAAATATTATTATATATATTATTATATATATTTTAAAACATATAAAATAAAAATAAAAATTAGATCGTAGAGAATAGAGAGCATTTACTGAGTTTTGGTGAGAGGAGTAATAAACGGCAGGTAGCATATAAATAAAATGAACAGTTTACGAGTAAATGATTGTAATTAAAAAAATTAATAAAGTTTCTATGTAGTGGACCATTTCACACGTACGCATTTTCTCTCTCTCTCTCTCTCAATGAGTTGTCCTTTTTGTACTCTCTCTGTCTCCCAACCCCATCGCAGTATCGCACTACTATCGCAGATCAGCTCTAGTGATTTACACGTTTCACTGCACATCTCTCTTGTTTTTATTTTTATTTTTATTAGACAAATTATTAAAACCCCCCTATATTTTGTGTTAGTTTCATTAATACCCTCAATCTCCCGTAATTTTTTTCTCCGATACCCCACGATTAGGGGTGTACAAAAAACTGCCAAACTGAACCAACCCGACTAACCCAACCCAAACTTCAAAGATTGATTCAGTTTGGATTGCTAAAAATAAAATTCATGTAACCCATATGTTCTCCCGAAATTTTTTCTTTGATACCCCATGACTTTTATCTTATATATTCCTGAACCGATCGGTGTCAGATTTAAAAAATAATATTAATAATAATATAATAACAATTTTGTTTTACAATCAAATAGGACAAATTAACAAAACTTATTTTCATTATTAATAATGTATTATCTAATAACAAAGATATCAGGTATGAATTTATATTTTTTTATGAATAGAATTCGGATAATTATTTCCGATTCTTGTTAAAATATGTGATTATGAATTTATGATCCCAACTTTTATTAATTATTAACCATATATTTAATTTATGTGAACAAAAAACATTTATTGAGATTAGACCCTTGTCCATCATGTATATATCAATTATCTGTCACCTGAACAAAAAGTACATTGATATTTATTTATTTAATTTTATTATTTTTATTTAAAAAAAAATATCCTTATTCCATTAAAAGCCTCAATAATTGAAGCATTATCACATAAATACCCAACATTTAATCAAATCTGCCATGAGAATTTACTCAACAAAATTAAACAATAACTACAATTCCAATTGTTTCAAAAAAATAAAATAATAATTAATTAATTAATTAATTAAACAATAACTACAATTCCAATTGTTTAAAAAAAAAAAAAAAAAAAAAAAAAACTCCGATTCCAATCAGAGAAAGAGCAGAGCTCGGATAACCAAGTGAAGTTAATTTATTAAATAATCATTTTTATAATTAATGTAAGATTGTAAGGTGAATTTAATTTAGGTTTGCAAGTTGCAGTTGTGTTCTAGTGGTTCGAGCCAAAAAAAAAAAAAAAAAAGTACAATAAAAACTCTCCCAATTTTATATCATCAAATTGGAATCTATTAAGATAAAACATTTATTTCCAAAACCTAATTGTAAAACACACAATAAAACTCGATTTCTTTGCCAATGATCTCTTGCTAATGTGGTGTGACTCACCAATGGGAGATTTCACCACCACGATTCAATGTCCGGCATGTGTATATATATACATATTATTTCATTGTCCCACCATAAGTGTGGATGCTCTCTCCCCATTCGTGGGAGCAGTTGTCCAGATTGTGCTAGTAAAATCCTATTCTCATAGGGTCCCGACAGTTGTTGTAATTTCAAAAAAAAAAAAAAAAAAACTCGATTTCTCTGTCATTAATATGTTAATCGATAAATATCTAATTTATTTAGGCCTAATCAAATACATGTTACTCTCACATGAGAGTTGGTGAAAAAATGTGTGTTGTTGAGGGCAAAAATGAGCCTTCGGAATAAAATGTCTTCCGATATGGTATATATATGAATAGAGATGAATTTTACAGTAGAGGTTTTCCAAAAGTACACAGTAATTATGGAGAGTTAAAAGTAAAAATTTCAAAAAGTCCTCTAGAAAGTAAAAATGAGGTATTTTATAGCCTTGAGTCTGACACCTCGGGACACGCATCGAGATCATACTTACTGACACGGACAGTTGCCCAAATATGCTCAATCAATTCGGGTTTGACGATGTGTCCCTCCGAATATGTATCGGCACTACAGTGACGGTGGATAATGTCCCGGATGAAATATACAGTAACCGCTAAAACTCCATAATGCTAACGGAGGATGATCAGAAATACGAAGTGTGATACAATCAGTGGACATCAGACTACGCAAATATGCCTAACATGTGTAAAGGTAGAAATTCACATGGAATAGAGACAATAATCTATTTACATCTTATCAAATATCAGTTAACATATTCAATAATGAAGAACTAATTAATTAATGAGAAAAGAAATTATAAATATCATTTAGGATTTTATTGGTTTATCCTTGTATTTGATATAAAAATATCATTTTTCACTTGGATGGGTTGTCAAAGACTACAACTTGATCCACACCAGCAAAGTCGATTCCCCAGGATTCGAAACAATTTAAATTAATCGGTATAAATTTATAAATGTGTGCTTTTGATTAGAACACCCATTAAGCGATTATGTAACGTAACTATATAATGTAATGTTATATATCGTAAAAATTACACATTCTTTTAAAAGTTGATTAAAAAAATTCATGATTATGTAAACATGTAATGTTACGTAGCGAATTAATTAGCTTAGAAGTACATTTTGCATAATCAACTTTTTTTCATTTATATATATATATAGATTTTCTATTATCAGTTCGTCCTAACAATAAATATATTATGACGAAAAATGTGGACCACTAGATTTATATTCGTTGACTCAAAGTGTATACACTTATCAAAACTTCTCCATAATCTGTGGTCCATATTCTTCGTCCTAATATATTTATTATCGGGACGAACTAACAATAGAAATACTGTAAATTCAGGTCAAATTTTCATTGAGAAGTGGTCGTGGAAACACTTCTGAGACCGGCCTGACATACTGCTAATTAATTAAAGATGTGAAAAGCAGAAGCAATATATATAATATATATATATATACTGCAATTCAGTGTCCAAAGTTTCGTAAAGGAAAAGCTAACTATATATGCACATTATTATATAATCATATCTTTTTCAGATTTATACGGAGAAAGATATATCTATATATATACACACATTTCTCGTGTTTCCAATCTGGATTCAAATCTTAAAAAAAAATTAAAAAAAAAAAAAAAAAATGCTTTAGAGAGAGAATCCAAATTTGTACAACTTGTTAGCTTTAAGTCTTTGTATTGCTCTTACATTGTATAAAGGTTTATGGGTTGCCAGCCCATATGATAGTAATAAAACTTGTATCCTCGGGAGAAAATCACCGGGTGCACCGTTAGGGTGTATCCGGCTATTAAGGATGAGATATTTGATAGGAAAAAGCTTATATGCCGTACATGTGGCTTCGCGATCAAGGGGCTATCCGGGCTCATTTTTATTTTTATTTAAATATAGTTACATTTTTTACCTTTGTACCTCATAGCTTTTGTTATTTATTTTAAAAGATTTATTATCATGGCATCTGATCCTCCAAAATTAAAGAAGATGGCTTCACTTCTGTATGTAGCAATCGAATGTTCCATCATCAGTAGCCGGGTGAACGGAAGATGTTCTCCATTGTTCCGTCTAAAAAAGAGAAATACATATAGGTTTACGGTTTACCTAGGATTTGGAGGATTACATTTTCAGTCAATCTCTCTTTCATGGCTCGAGCTGCGAGGTAATGAGAGAGAGAGATAGAAAAGTGAGAGATGGGATATTTGGTTGGTTGGTGGTGGTGGGTGCAAGCAAAAGAAATTAGAGCAGTGTTGTCCAGCAAAAACCCAACTTTCAAGTTAGAAAAAATAAAAATAAAGAAAACAGAACAAAGCTGGTTACATTACAAGCGTACACTTACAAATTACAAAGCAGTCTTTTCCTTTTGGGTTATCAATGGTGGAATCATCATGCGCATTTTTCTATTCTTGATTTCTGAACAAAATTGCCAACGAGAAATATCTTGAAACCTCCTGGCATCATTTTAGTTAAAAGTCAATTTCTTTCTCTCCAGCTTTTTTTTTTCCCCTCACACGCACATATCAAAGTTTGTAATAGTGTATATATATGGATCTGATATGTGTGCAAACCAACAAACCTCTACGGTCCATGTATAAATATATATATATATATATATGCAGCATCTATGATCTATCAATATCAACCCTTTGTGCCACTTTTTGCATTTTTGTTTACATTTGCAGTTGTCATGCTTGATTGACGACGTCCATATATGAAAAGGAGTTAAGAATTTATTTTTATTTTTATTTTTTATTTTTAAAAAAGTAATGATCTGTTGATGGATTGATAGGTCACTTATCTTGATCAGGTGAATCAGCATGATCGACTATGTTACATACATAATATCGAATTATCGACATTGTGATTTAACCTAAAAATCCAAATTTAAGTTCTCACACGCAGGGGTGTAGCCAGGAAATATTTGCTGCTCAGGCTAAATTATATGTATAAATGTCCTTTTTTTTTTCTTTCTCATTACACACTAACATTACAAAAACAACTCATTAACTATCAATAGTTGGATTTATCTGCTTTTGTTTAGTTAATATTTTCTAATGATTAATTAATGGCTCACAAAATCTCACACTAAATTTATTAAATTCGGTGTGCAATATAAAAAAAAAAAAACTCTTTTGATTTTCCATTTTTCTTCTTCCATGCACATTGATATAATAAAGTCAGTACAAGACATACAAGCCATTGATTAAGGATATCAAAAATTTTATATGATTATTGATGATATTATTTTTTTAATTTTTTTAATAATAAGATGATGCCAATAATGGACTACTCAATAATATAAAATACATTGTAAAATTTATACATAAACAATTATTTAAATTTGTAGTTAAAAAAATATATATATTTAAATTTACAAATGACTTAATTATATAATGTTAAAAGCCAAACACATTATATTCATGTGATATTTATCAAATCTTAGGGGCAATTTCTGTAATTAACCTTTTACCGTTGTAAAATAATGAAGAAAAATAGATGAAATAATAAAATGAGAGATAGATCAGAGATGAGAGATGAGAGAGTGAGACAAGAGAGAGAGAGAACATATGTGTATATTGAATTATCAATTGATCAACCTTTACATGAGAGAGAGAGAGCACATATATATAGGCAATTAAGAGAATTAAAGAGAGATAGGCAAGTGTATCAAGTGGGAGAGAAGAGTGTGTTGATGATCTGTTTTGGCTAGAAGATTTTCCTATTTGTATTGCTTCTGCTGTTTCGGCTGAATGCCGCGTTCGTTTGTAACTCTTGTTTCCATCAACAAAAAAAAAAAAAAGTGGGAGAGAAGAGAGAGGCGGTGGAGTATTGAGTGGTGTAGGGGAAGATATTTTGGTGATATTATGGGGAGATATTGTGTGATATTATGGTAGATATTAAATGAGATATTATGAGAGATATTTTGGAAGATATTATATGAGATATTATGGTGATATTTGTGTGTATAATACATGTGGTAAAAGCCACATATATTATAACATTTATATATATATATATAAATATTTTTTCAAGAGAGCTGCCCTGTGCTACAGCCCGGGGGAGCCCTCTCATTGTTCCGCCCCTCTCACACATAATTGAATTTGTATTTATTTTCACTTGATTGTTTGTCTATATATATATATATTTCTAACTATCGTATTGTCATTTTAGCAAGCTCGTGGATTGCTCATGATAGATGTGTTTTGAACAAATCCCCACGTTCGAAAAATCACGTCCACCATGACAATGAGATTGGCTAGCTTTTATCATCCACTTGACCAGCAACATGCATTCGATATCATTAGAAACCCTAACATATAAATGATGGCATGCCCTTTAATAGTTTGGAAATGGGTCAAACCTCTCCCTAAAGTTTTTACTTAATTAAAAAAGCCCACTTGAACTAACACATGAAGATTATTGCAACATGTTTAAGGGGTTGATCTTTATGGATTGATCACATATATTTAAATATAATATATGGCATTTAAAAATTTTAAAAGTAAAAAACAATAAACAATAAATCTCAACTATCAATTACAAATATCACTGTATCTATTGAGTTCGGTATAAAAATCAGCATAGAAGAGGATCCTTGTTTTAGATCTTTTAGGGCTAGTTTGGTGTGCCGCACTGTATTGTATTAGTAGTTTCAAATATATTATAATAATACAATACAATGTTTAATTTGTTTTGCACTGTTCACTGCATTGTACTAGCTAATACATTTTAATTGGTCTAATACAGTGAATATCGCATTAGCTAATACAGAGTAGAGAGGTTGTATTAGTTAATACAGCATAATACAATATAATACAAAATATCACCAAACACATAATTGTATAAGAATAATACGGTCTAATACAATACAATCCAATCCAATTCAATACAGTCAAATACAATCAAATACAATACAACATATCGTACCATCCGAGCCCTTAGTGAATGGATTTTCAAAAGCAAAAACTTTTTGAGAGAAGTGTGGGACATGTAATACTCCATTGTTTCAAGTTTCAACCAACACGACTTGTTTGTGCTAATGATTTATAATTAATGTGTTGGGTGTAAACTAAAAGGACGAGGTTAGGTCTAACTTTTTATAATTAATATGCTAAGAAGTTAGATTAGCTTTGTTGTGCACACATACTCTTGATTTAGTTCAATTAAGAAACATCAAACATAGATATTTTTAAGCTGCAAACATATTTTGTATAAATAAGAAAAAACTTTGAATCCTCTCTCTTTCTAGTTTCTTCATATATATTGGCTTCTCGGGGAAGGGAATTTGAACTTGAGAGTCGAGACCTCAGCTTAGTTGAAAGGTGTGGTTACCATCAAATTGTGTCTACGACAACCGGTAAACCTATATTAAACCTAAATTTGCTACTTTAATATCCAACTATATATTTACTCATAGTCCATTCTATTTTTAACCTTATTGGCTTATTATAGGAGTAAGTGAATGATTGCCTGTGGAAATCATATATATATATATATAATACGTAAATTTAATCAGAACAAATCAACAGTATAATAATAATAATATGTAAATTGCTAAGAGGAGCGTAGCTTAGCTGTTAGATGGACGAGTTTGGAGCTTGGGCAAATGACTACCAGGTCAACGACTTGAATCCTACCGATGGCGAAAACTTTTAAAGAAATACCTAATCCCAAATTAATAGATATTGTTAGAATAAAATAAAATAATAATAACACGTAAATTTAAATTATCATAGTCTGGGCTTAATTTTTCCTACTCTCCATATTCAAACAGCCCAAAACCTAAATAGGCCCATAATTATTGAAATCCAACACAAGTCAAGTCGGGCCTCCCAAGCTGGAGGGAAATAATTTGGAAACCAAACAATATTTCCAATTTTTTTTTTAAATAAAAATAAAAAATAAAATAAAAAATTGGAGAAGGAGATGTAGGTTGGTTATTCACTTATTCCATTTACATCCACCCGCATCAATGATGTTGTCGGTTCGCGTTTTATCTCCCTCTCTCAAACTTCAAATTGTAATAGTCAAAAAAAAAAAAAAAAAAAAAAAAAAAACGAAAATATGATATTGAAGATAAATAATGTTCGAGATATCAATTTTTTTTTTTTTTTTTCAGAATAAAGTAATCGAGAGAAATTAATATTTTTTCCAAATACAAATAAATAACCACACCTCCCATCAAAATCGAGTTTCCAAGTTCAAGTCTCCCGCATCCAAATAAAAATAAATAAATAACCGAAAGAAATAGACCCCATGCAATTTTATTTAGATGTTAAGTGTATTTGATTAAGCGATTGGTGATTAAGTCGATGATTGTTATGTCAATAGTATAGTTTTTGATACATTTGTAATTTTGTATGCATCTCAAAACTTTTGAATAAGTAATTACATCTTCTACAACAAAAAATGTTTAAATAATTTTTAAAATATTGTAATTTTTTTATTTTTTTTAATGCCATTTCTACTCAAACATGTTTTTTCTAAATACTTCCAAAGTAACGTTCTTCTTACTTCTTGTTTGTATACAAAATAATAATAATAAAGAAATACCATTTTCTTATTTCTTTCAATAATATTCAAAGAACTGACACCAGACGTGTTAAAGGGTTAACGTGACCTACCGATATTAAACATTGCAATGCGTCTCGGATGTCTACTTATATAATTGAAAGAAGTCGGATTTTCAAACCAAGAAACATCTCTCCACACTTATTACACGGTTTTATGGTCAATTGTGTGAACATATATACAAAGTGTCAAGGTTTGAACCTTTGTGGGTTGATGGAGATTGCGAAGTCTCTGGTCACCGCGTAAACTTTTGTACATTAAAAAAACAAAGAAACGGTAAAGTAAGAATCATGTATTTGAATTCAAAATAAACAAGTGGGCAATTGGGGCAACTGGTCCTATGCTTTGGTTGACCAGAAAATAGAAGATAATTTTAGTGTCTAATGTATTAGTGTTAAGAGACTTAAGAGAGTATTGTGATGTTTAATTTTCTTTGTGGAAGAATGTGAAGCTGTTGTGGAAATTTCCAATTGCAGTCGAGCCAACATGACGAAAAAACAATGTCTTTTAACGTTTTTAATCGTTTGATTGATTCTTATTTTATATCAGACGTTAAACGTCACAATACTTTTATTTAATTTTATAAATCATGAGATTATATCACAACATCGTTTTAAAACGTTAAACATCACAATACTTTTATTTAATTTTATAAAATAAGAATCAAACGGTTAAAAATGTTAGAAGACATCGTTTTTTGTCATCTTGGTTCAACTGCAATTGGAAATTTCCACAACAGCTTCACGTTCTTCCACAAAGAAAATTAAACTCACAATACTCTCTTAAGTCTCTTAACACTAATACATTAGACACTAAAAATATCTTCTATTTTCTAGTCAACCAAAGCGTAGGACCAGTTGCCCCAACTACATGCCCACTTGTTTCTTTTGAATTCAGATACATAATTCTTACTTTACTGTTTCTTTGTTTTTTTATTGTTTTTTTTTTTTTTTTATTGTCCAAAAGTTTACGCGGTGATAAAGGACTTCGCAATCTCCATCAACGGACAAAGGTTCAAGCTTTGACACTTTGTATGTATGTTCACACAATTGACCATAAAACCGTGTAATAAGTGTGGAGAGATCTTTCTCGGTTTGGAAATCCGACTTCTTTCAATTATATAAGTAAATATCCGAGACACATCGCAGTGTTTAATATGGGTAGGTTGCGGTAGCCCTTTAACGCGTCTAGTGTTGGTTCTTTGAATGTTATTGAACGAAATAAGAAAAGGGTATTTCTTTCTTATTATTATTATTTCGTGTACAAACAAGAAGTAAGAAGAACGTTACTTTGGAAGTATTTAGAAAAAACATGTTTGTGTAGAAATGGCATTAAAAAATGAAAAAGACTTACAATATTTTAAACATTTTTTTATTGTAGAAGATGTAATTACTTATTCAAACGTTTTGAGATGCATACAAATGTATCAAAAAGACAGAATAATCATACTGATGATTGCAAATCACTTGATTACAATTAGCATGAGATTAAAGATTATATTGACGAGACTAGATTGGTTCAATAGTATATTTGCCATACTTAAACTTTTGAGATTTTGGATTGGAGCCTTCGTCTCAAACTTAGGGGGAGGTTTGTTTTTTCCATTTAACACTTAATGAGTCTGAAGTGAACCTATTAAATTGTTTTATTAATTTTTTTTTTTTAGCGGTCACTTAAAAATACTTCAAAACTACTTAAAATAAAAAGTAACAAATCCCAACTTTTAACTTAATTCAAAATAACTGTATTGCATTTAAAATATTTTCTTTTAAGATTATCCTTTCAAAGATAATTATTTCCAATATTATCACGATTTCAAAAAAATTCAGGATTGTTTAGTCTAAAAAAAGAAAGAAAAAAAAAAGAAAAAAGAAAAAAAAAAAAAGAGGCCTCTTGAATAAAGACAGGGAAAGGAAGGGAGCGAAACCACTCGAATAGACCTTGATATTCAAATCAAAATGTCAAGAATTGTCTCGATCTATTTGTTTTCCTTTTGAAACTAAAAGTAATATTAAACGCCGGAATTTGAGACCAATTTTAGCTTCCATGGCAACCAATACGACCACGTATCAATTTCTATTGTGTGTTTCACAATCACATTTAAGTACGTAGAAATAAATCTAAGAATGTGTTTCTTTCAAAAAAAAAAAAATCTAAGAATTTGTTTGAAATGACTTTTTAAGTAGAGTTTATAAAGTTGATTTTTTACAAGTAGACTTCTTTTGAGAATGACTCTTAACAAGAAGCCTTAAATTGTTTGGTGTTCATTTAAAAAAGTGATTTTAAGTCAATAGATCGTTTATCAAAATATCTTTAAAAGAGCTTTTGTTATTAAAAATTATTAAAATGGACACCGATAAAATATTTGTAATACAAAAATATAGGGTGAAATATTTAAAGTTCACGGAAGATAGTTAAGATTATTTACCTCTTAAAAAAGAGCTTAAAAAAAGTTTATCGGGTTTGGATTTCTCTCGGGAGATATAAAATAGTTTTTTTAATATTAAAAAAATATTTCTTCAATTTTACCAAAAAAAGAAAGAAAAAAAAAACAGTATCTATCATTAAAAAAATATTTTAATCTTTAAAAAGTCATATCAAACACATACCAGTGAGATGTGGGGACATATAACTAATAAGTCATCATGTTGGACGGCTGTGATGGAATCATCACACACGCAAAATAACGCAGCATAAAAAGCGCATCCATGACGGCAACAAGTTATACTGATAAAATAAATAAATAAATAAATAAATAAATAAAGGGAAATTGTTAATCTCCCCCTTAGTTTACCGTATTCTTCAGTTTCCTCCCTCTATTTTAAAATTTTCCAATTTCCCCAATCCCATACACAAATACAAATATACAACAAATCTCACCATATAAAAATATTCGGATGTGTTTCTTTAAAAAAATAAAAAATGTAGTCGGCTGTGAGGCGATTGTAACGATAACAGTATGACACGCACCCCTTTTGACGGGGCCAGAATTCGTGAACTAACGAACGTAACACGCACATTTTTTTTTCCCATTATAATGCTCTTTCTTGTGTTTTTTTTTATAAATTATCTCTCTCTCAAACACACTATAAAGAAACAACTGTCTTCCTTTTCTCTCTTGAGCGTGTATCTCACTCGCGCGGATGGGGCAAACACCATCCTCCATGCCAGACCAGAGAAATCGGTTTAATTTTCTGCCGCCGGCGATTCTTTCCGGTGAAATCGTTGAGTCTTCGGACGACGAAGCGGTTGAAACACGAGATTATACCAGTGATTTGCCTGATGATTGTTTGGCTTATGTTTTTCAATTCCTAGGATCTGGAGATCGAACGCGATGTTCGTTGGTGTGTAAGCGGTGGTTGTGTGTTGACGGCGGAAACCGACAGAGGCTATCTCTCAACGCGAATAGTGAGATACTGTCGTCACTGCCTGCGCTCTTCACGCGCTTCGAGGCCGTCACTAAACTCGCTCTCCGATGCGATCGTAAGTCTATCAGCTTAAACGATGACGCTTTGGTTCTGATCTCTCTTCGTTGTCAGAAGCTCACGCGCTTGAAGCTCCGTGGTTGCCGTGACATCACGGATCACGGTATGGTCACATTTGCTCAAAACTGCAAAACTCTGAAGAAACTCTCCTGTGGCTCCTGTATGTTCGGCGCCAAAGCTATCAATTCGGTTATTGATCACTGCTCGCTTCTCGAGGAGATCTCGATCAAGCGGCTCAGAGGAGTCCACGACGGAGCCGCGCTGATCGGGCCAGGAGCCGCCGCCGCCGCGTCTTCTTCTCTGAAATCGATTTGCTTGAAGGAACTGGTCTACGGTCAGTCTTTTGAATCTTTAATTACTGGAGCTAAAAAACTTAAGACTTTGAAAATTATTCGTTGTTTAGGTGATTGGGACAAGGTTTTAGGAATAATAGGTAACGAAAAAAACACAGCTTTGATTGAAATTCACCTTGAAAGGCTTCAAGTGAGTGATATTGGACTAACAGCGATTTCGAAATGTCCAAATGTTGAAATTTTACACATTGTTAAAGCTCCAGAATGTTCCAATAGTGGGCTTGCTCGTGTTGCTGAGAAATGTAGCTTATTAAGGAAGCTTCACATTGATGGATGGAGGAGTAATAGGATTGGAGATGAGGCGTTAATTGCCGTAGCAAAACACTGTCCTAATTTACAAGAACTTGTTTTAATTGGTGTTAATGCAACACACTTGAGCTTGACTGCTATTGCTTGTAGTTGCCCAAAATTGGAAAGGTTAGCACTTTGTGGGAGTGGAGCAATTGGTGACGCGGAGATCGCGTGCATTTCTGCGAAATGCTTGGCTCTGAAGAAACTTTGTATCAAGGGGTGTGCTATTTCGGACCTTGGGATTGAAGCGCTTGCTTGGGGATGTCCCAATTTGGTTAAAATTAAGGTTAAGAAATGTAGAGGAGTGAGTAGTGAAATTGCTGGGTGGTTGGAAGAACGTAGAGGGTCGTTGATTGTCAATTTGGATGCTGGTGAGCCGTTGGATGCTAGTGTTGTTGATGGTTTGATGTTGCCGATGATTCCTGGCCAAGTAAATGCCGTAGACGCCCCTCCCAATGGCAATGGTCGATTGGGATTTCTTAGGGTAAAGCTGGGACTTTTTGCCAATAGGAATTTAGTACCTTGCACGTTCAGAAGATGGTCGAACGGTGACAACAGTAATAATAATGACAACTTATGATGATCATCTATCAAAGAATTGGAAAATTTACTTTTGCTTTAGTAATTTTTATGTCTTTGATAGTGTTGAAACCATATTGAAAAATGGTTGAACAGATAGGTTGAATTGTTCTTGTGCTTTAAGCTTGTTTGTTTTGGTTTCTTTATTTAAGTTCAATTTGTTTAAATTTTGTAAGCTGTCAAATGTAACGATTGCAGAAAATTGAAATTGTTAAAGATTACTGTTATTGCAACCAAAAATTATCTGCCATAGATCTGCTGATCCACTCCTACTATCTGTGCTGTTTTGATATCTCTTTTTCTCCTCGTGTTCAGTCTGTCTGTGCTGCTATATACAGCAGCTACAACGTATTTTCGGAGTTTAATACGAATCATTTTACCTGAACTGGATACAGATTGTGAATTAAGATTTCTTGATGTTATGCGTCCTTATTTTCTTTCGAGTTTGAGCCATTTCAAGGAACCTGAATTTGAACTCTACTATTGATTTGTTATATTATCATCAAAAAGCTGAGAGTATTATAATCTGAGTGAAAGTGTAAACTGTTGATGCATTCTATATCTCTCTTTCAATAGTGCTTCTTAGGTATGGTATTGTTCTAGGCATAACTATTTCCGGAATCCCATATGTTTCTTTAACGGTTCTAGAAATAACTATATCCGAAATCTCGGATTTAATTAGGTTTCTCTATCGTTTCATAACTTTTATTATGGACATTACTGTATCCGTAATCCAGATTTAATTATGTTTTCTATAACGTTACAGAACCATTATTCTAGACATAACTAAATCCATAATCGTAGATCGGAGAAAAAATTACTTTTAAAATAGTTTTTGTTTACTATTCTATTTGAGTTGTTGAGTCATTGAGAAACTACGACGCACATGACAAATATGTTGAATAATTGATATATTGATTAGGTCTTTGATTGTTTTGTGTGGGACAACATAAGAAATTTCTCAGTTTTTGGTGGATAAACATAAATTGACTGAGTGGGATCTAAACTAATCTCAACAAACGGAAAGTTGGTGGTGTGAATCGGGCAGGATCCAGGAAGATTGATTGATGCGGATGGTGGACTCCATTGTAGTTTACTCGTTTTAATGGTGACTTTCAAAAAGCACTTCTATGGTCTCCAATATGCTGATTCACGCCTTCATACTCGTTTTAATGGTGACTTTCAAAAAGCACTTATATGGTCTCCAATATGCTGATTCACGCCATCACGAGTTCACGGTCTCTTGCTTTTCAGCATTCACTACTTTACTTTTATGAAAGTAACTTTTTATTTTTTTATTTTTTATTTTATTTGATATAAACCTGTTGCAAGTTGCAACTTATTGTTTTTTCTTTATCGGATTATGCAAAGCAAAAAGCAATTTTGCACAATGAATCTTAATCAGCGGCTTGTATATTGCTAATGGTAAAAAACTTTAAAAAAACATCTAATCTAGATGAATAGATAGATAGATACCATAAAAATAAAATAAAAAATAAAAATAAAAACAAACAAAAAGCAACTCCTGATTTATATCAACCTGTTTGATTTCTATTCTACATGGGTTTCAAAATCATTTTTCACTTAAAACACCTTCTTCTTTTTTCACGTAATCTTATAACAATAATGCTATTTTGTCCTAATTTATTCATTTAAATTGTATTAGATTTGTATGATTTAAATAAATGGATTATAGTGATGACACATTATTGGAGTACAAGATTTGGACATCAAATTTGGATAAAGTAATATTAGTGCCCGTTTGGAAGAGCTTGTTTACCGGCTAAAAAGCCTTTTTAATTAAAAAAACTATTTTCAAATATATTGTTTTTGTTTGTCATTTGGTTGTTACTCAGTAGAGCTTTTGGATGATTAAAAAAGTTGTTTTACGTCTACTGGAAAAAAACCCGAATTTAAAGCTTTTCTAAGTAGATCTTTTGGAGTTTTTTAAATAACAATAAAATCTTTAATATAACCCTATAATTTAATATTTGTTTGAAAATTTTGGTAATTTTATCATTAAAAAAACTCTTTTTAAATTGATAATCAAACGACCAACGATTTTCATTTAAAAACTATATTTTTAAAAGATCTACTGCAAATTTTTTTTTTTTTTTTTAAGAAGCTCTTCCAAACGGATCTTTACTCATCTTATAATTTGTTTAAGAGTAATGCTACATTGCCCAAATTTGATGTCCAAATCTGGTGCCCAAATGATGTGGCAACACTGTAGACCATTCATTTAAATTGTATTAGATTAGCGTGGTTTAAATGAATGGATTAGAGTGTTATCACATCATTTTGACACCATATTTAAACATCAAATTTAAACATTGTAACGTTACTTTTTGTTTAAATTCTAAAAAGAAATATATAATTTGCCCGGCATGTCACGAGTCAGCTCGTGAGTCGGTAATAGAGTCAAACAGCTCGATTCACGTGTCATAGTCTCATAGACCGAGGCTCAGCTTTATGGGCTCGGCCTGGAAATTGAATTTGGGCTAAGTCATAAATAAAATCAAACTTTGATTATCAAAGATGGTTATTTTTTCGGGTTCGGTTTGGGAGTTCTTTTATTATTATCTAGGAGGCCAAAAAAGTAATTTCGTTAAAATACACAATAACAGCCTTGAAGTTGCCGCAGACAAAGTTAACGAACCCTAAACCCTTAAAACCCTCGTCTTCTCGGTCGCATCCTGTGTATTCTGCAACTGCAAACCTCAAAATGGACCAGAAGCTCGACAGTCTAGAGAAAAAGGTGTGTTAGAAGCTCTTTTTGTTGTTGTTGTTTTTGAATTCAATTCCTCATATGCTTGTTACTTGCTCTGCTCAAATTATGACTACTATTTGTTGTAGCTAGCAAGTTTCAGTTGTCAGCTGTTAGTTTTCAGATTCTAAATTTCAATCTTCAATGCATCCACTGTAACTTTTGCAGCTTGTTAGATTTAATGTTATAAATGTTTACGTTGTGTTTGGTGGCTTTGTAGTTTCAATTAGTCGGTCAATTTCTGTATTGATAATTCGATTTTTGAAAATGTTGTATTAGGTTCTTGTTGAACTTGTAAAGTTGGTCCAAAAGCGTGGGATGCAAGGTACTGCCGGAGGCTGGAAGGACTTTTTAAATTTTTATGATAAAAAGTTTGGTTCTAGCTTAAGTGATCCAGCTAGGAGGTCCAATGAAGTATTGTCATCTTTTCTGAAGACATTCGGTAAAGAGGAGGATTTGAAGGTAATAAAATGATTTAATTTTGAAATATCGTTTCGAAAAACTCCTTGATGCGTGTAAATATGTATGATTCCTTGTTGTTTGCAGTTTCTCGCGAAAGCATTGCAATGTCATTTGAATCGTGATTTGGTGGAGAAATCTAAAAAGATAATCCCGATTGATGAATCTCCTGAGCAGGTATGATTTATTACATCTTTACTCAATGATGAACTGGGCCTATTTGCAGTGAATTAGTGGGCTGCATGCTTTAGTTATATCCCCATTGATTGTTTTGAGATATTTATAATTTGTATAAGGGTAGTTAGTTAACTCATGGATTGGTTGATTGCATTCCAAATTATTTTTTCTTTGCTTTTATAAGCATGTTCTTATCTCCGTCTTTCAATTTGTTTGACATTCTTTCTTGTTTTGTTCTGAAAACTAGTTAAATGTGATTTTTGTTTCCTTTTTGCAATATATGTCTGATGCTTTTTGTTCCAAAATTATATTTTGGTGTAATTATACCAGTGATTTGTGTGTGTATTTGATAAGAAACAATATACCTTTCATATTGAAACAATGATCATAATTCTTTGACTTATCTTCCAGCTACCATTTTATGTTAAAACTAGTTTCCAAAATGAGATATTTCCTTTTGCATAACTTAGCAACTGATGCACAACTTAATTTGGTGATAAGTCTTGCAAGTCACAAATTTTCTGGTATTACTTATTCTTTTGTTCAGTCTTATGATATTTGAGAGGCACAAGTTTTAAGTATGGATAACTTTTGTATTTCTTATTAGAAGATTCTGTTGTAATCCTTGTTAATTCATGATGATGGCAGTGCAGAGGCTGGTCTGCTCAACTCTTGAACACCCACAATACCCATTATGTTATATATTCCCTTCATACGAAGAGGTTGGTATCTCAAATCTCAATTTTAACATGTGTATTTGTTGTTACTTATTTTCGTACGGGTTGAGTTCATTTGGGTTCGACGCAATTGCTTGATAAGAAATTGACCTGATAAATATTTTTACTATTTTCATACTGATTTGATATGTAAAGGTGATAATAATTCTTACATTCTGTTTCTGATGTTTAAGTTATGAAGTAAACATCATTAATTTCTAATGACTTAATATAGTTGGCTTTTAGTTTAAGCATGTTTTTTTAATTGGTTGATTGCAGATAGGTTAGACAGATTAACTCAAACAAAATTCATTGATTTTTTGTTTAGTTTGACTCATGTTCATTGGTTGTGTCAAAATGATTGCTCCTTACCCAAACTTTTATTCAGTTTAAACTTTAAACTGTGGTGTAGTAATTAATATATCTTTTATTCTAAGTTGAACTGGCATTACTATAATATACTCGTGGCTGCTTATCATCAATGGTACTTGTTAATTGAGTTCTAACATATAGACTGTCATGTCTTTTCTTAAGAGTTTTCAAGGCCCTAAACCAATTTTCTTTTGACCTCCCCTTATTCTTGTCTCGCGTTTGGCTTGAACCATGCTATTCCTCCTTATTGGTTTAGTCATTTCTTGTCTTCATTGCACATGACTACACTTTCTTCTACTCATCATATTTTAATTGGTGATACCTCTAGCTTCTCAGGGATGCTTTCCCTTTCTTTTTAATTAATTGATCCATCTTATTTTGGCTTTGTTTTGTTAATGTTTATGCTGGTTCTTCACGGCTCCATATTCTGTTGCCTAAAACAGGTTACTATACTGTTCCAAATTTCCAATTAATGGTTTTTAATTTTTGTCTTATATCTTTTTAAGTTCTATTGGCAATGCAGATGTTAAAATCAATTCATAGTTTAATGATAACCATTTTTGTGTATCTTCTTGCCAAAAAATTTTGCTTCTGATCTCAGTTGAATTAAATATACTTTTGCATTTTTACTTTCAACTATTAGCATAAATAGAAGGTACATGTTAAAAGATTAGGAAGCAGAATGAGTTATATGACCATCACTCTACGTGCTTATCGAATTTGAATTACTTGTTAAAAATGTAGGCTCTCTGTTACCGATTTTTGTGTGTTTTCGTTACTTACCTTCCAATCGTGCTACCCTAACTGTTAGCTTGTGGTTGGTGAACTAGGAGTGGGTGGTTACAAATCTTGGTAAAAAATCCAAGGTGATGAGATCAAACACGATGTATGCTGTTGATTGTGAGATGGTTCTATGTGAAGATGGCAGTGAAGCTTTGGTGAGAGTGTGTGTTGTGGATCGCAAGTTAGAGGTATTGTTTTGCTTTCGACCTTTGCAATAGCATATTCCTAACCACCCTAAAAGGAAAAGAAATTCTTTTGGACGTTGTTTGTTTGGCTGTTTAGGACCTATGAGAAGTTCTAGCTGTCCAACCTTTAAGCTGTTTTGGGCTGTAATTGCAATTGTTAAAGTTATTAGATTTAATAATGATGATCCCTAAGCACCCCGAGAAAATAAGAAATTGGTGTTTCGTTTTTCAGGTCATAATTAATGAACTTGTCAATCCTCAAAAAGCAGTTGCTGACTATAGATCTGAGATAACTGGAATTAGTGCAGATGATCTGGTTGGTGTTACCTGTTCATTAGCTGATATACAGGTAAAATATCCTATTGGTTTTTCTGGTTTTCTAGGGGTTATTCTTAGTTCCTTCATTTGAAACTATATACTGCAATTATTAGAAAAGAATGAAGAAGCTACTATCACATGGAGCTATTTTAGTGGGCCACAGTTTGAACAATGATCTACAAGGTAAAGTGAATCATGCTAAATATTTGAGCTTGTTTTATTTAACAACAAAGAAATTATGGTTATCAAATGGGATAACATTGATTTTAGTCATACCTCTTTATCTCTTTCTTTTGCATCTCTTTTGTTGCAGCACTAAAATTGGACCATGCTAGAATAATAGACACCTCCCTTGTCTTCAAACATTCAGATGGACTTAGAAGACCTTCTTTGAATAATTTGTGCAAGGTAAGTTGCATAAAGTTTTGTGTACATATGTCTATTCTCCTGCATTGTGTTTATTCTTTTAAGATGTATTGATATCGTAAAAGAATAATAATAATTTCTTCATCAGCCTTTTACTTCTTTAACAGGTGCCCCAAGAAGAACCCTATTTTGATTTATATTTTTCTTACTATGAAAGTTTTTAGTCTTTGCGTGTGTGTAGTTGGGAGGGCCTTTTTTTTTTTCATCTAAATCATACCTCTTAAATTAAGCATTTTCTTTGGGCTATAAGGATTGCCACCACCACTGGAGACCTGTGAACAATCCCTTTGATTTCTTTTTATTTAATTCCTTTTGGGGGTTCTGTATGATTACTTTAAAGTTTATCACAATGATAAAAGGCAAGCAGCTATGGGAAATTTCATGTCATTTTAAATATGTATTTTTTGACAGGCCATACTGGGCTATGAAATCCGGAAGCAGGGTGCTGCACACAATTGCGTAGATGATGCATGTGCAGCAATGAAACTAGCTCTTGCTGTAATAGAGCGTGGAGTTGATTGTTTAGTTCGAGAAGACGTAAGTTTGGCCATGTGATTTCTGGTCATTTCTAATTCTGCTTGATGTGACAGCATACTCATATTGTCTTAGAAATTGCAGGTGCTGGAAACTGAAAGGGCAAAGCTGCTACTTCATAGAATACCAACCAGTGTGCCAAGTGAAGAATTACGTAGAGTTGTACCTGGGGACTTCACAATTGAAGTCAAGGTTGAGTATTAGCTTCTTTTAGAGTTGCCCTTTCTTCACAATATATTCATCAAGTTATTTCCTCTGCTGTTTTCTTTATCCACGTTAAGTCTCTGATGTCGTGATATTTTGTGTCAGCCATCAAAAAAAGCTGAAGGGAGGAATTATTGTGTCATTGCTATATTTAACAATCCACAAGAGGCAGACCAAGCATTTGAAATTGTGAATGGCAACCAAGAAACGGTACGTATAATTGAAGTATTGATTATTAAATGTACAGATATCTTCTTTATCTTTTCTAGCTGGCTCTTACTTTTGAGGAATTGATTTCCTGCATCAACAAATCGTTTATTTCTCTGTTCCATAGCACGAAGAGAGACTAATGTTGTGACAGGACTAGTTCATAGTCTGTGGAAGACACTTCAAGTAGTGTTTCTACCTCACTAGTTAATTGGTAGTGTTAATTTGAATGTTATCGTTTTGTCTTTTGTTAGGATTCGTGTGGACGTCCCCAGAAACTTGTTGAATTTCAATCCAACGCGGGAATAACCACTAGCTTATATGTTCGTAAAATGGCACGTGATGAGCCTCTTTATCAAGTTTCAATGAAGAAGAAGCGGGTTTTCCAAGGTGAGGAGAACTCAGGTGAATCAAAGAAAATGAAGACGGGGCAGGAAATCAAAGAGGAGGTAATGGTAGACTCAAATCAGTCAAACTGTGACGATCACTTGAAGGAGATTGAACGATTGAGACAAGAAGTGAGGGAAAAGGATTTTCAAATATCTACGCAGGATAAGATAATCTCTGAACTTAGAAAGAAAGTGAAGAATACGAAGAAAGACAAAAAGAAGAAATGAGATTAAACATGGCTCGAGCCATGTCTAGCTCATATGCGAGGAATGCATATGCCCTCTCTAATTTGCTGCCCACAGGTATTTATATCTGCCAAGAAATTTTGCAGTGCAACTTGGCGTAGACGTCGAGTATCATGTGAGATGCTTAACAGCTTATGATAATGTCTGAAAGACTGATTCGTCTATGTTTGAAACGTACAATTATTGTATTTGAGAAAAAAAAACTACTCATGCCCACTAATGTGGCATTGTGCGGCAAAATTTTTAAATTCTAGTTTTCTTTCTATCTTATCCATTTTCACATACCATATTTTGAGTGGATTGACAATAACGGGGAGAGCTCCTTCCACACATGCTTGTAAAATGTTCATGGTTAAACTTGATCTCCACCATTAATGTGAATACTCATCCTACCGCTAACATGAAAACAAACCCAATTTCAATGTTTTTTTTGACAATTCTGTGGATTCCGGCATGTCACGAGTCAATTCATAAGTCGGTAATCGAGCTACTTGGCGCAGCTTGATTCACACGTCACAGACTCAGAGTCAGCTTCATGGGCCAGATTTTGCCTTTAATGGGCCAAGTAGCTTTGTATTCTTTTGGGCTCGGCCTGATAACTGAATTTGGGCTCAGTCATAAATCAAACAAAAGTTGTTTTTTTTTTTTTTTTGGAGTTCCTTTTTGGGGTTCTTCCAATTAAAAAGAAATATCATTTTGGAGGACGAAAAGGTAATTTCATTCAAGTTGTACAAAGTTAGCGAACCCTAAACCCTAAAAACCCTCATCTTCTCGGTTGCATTCTCCGTAATTTGTAACTGCTATACCTAAAAATGGATCGGACACTCAACTGTCTCGACCGTCTAGAGAAAAAGGTGAGTGAGAAGCTTTTTTTTTTTTTTTTTAATTAATTCTTCATATGCTTGTTACTTGCTTTGCTCAAACTATGACGACTACTTTTTGTAGCTGAGCAAGTTTTATTTGTCAACTCTTAGTTTTAAGATTCTAGATTTCAATCTTCAATGCATCCACTGTAACTTCTGCAACTTGTTAGATTTCATGTTATAAATGTTTACGTTGTGTTTGGTGGCTTTATAGTTTCAATTTTTTGGTAAAATTCCATATTTAATAATTCGATTTAAAAAAAAATATTTGTTAGGTTCTTGTTGAACTTGTGAAGTTGGTCCAAAAGCGACAGATGCGAGGTACTGTCGGAGGCTGGAAGGATTTTTTAAATTTATATGATAGAAAGTTTGGTTCTAGCGTGAGTGATCCGTCTAGGAGGTCCGATTATGAATTGTCGTCTTTTCTGAAGACATTCAATAAAGAGAAGGATTTGAAGGTAATAAAATGATATAATTTTGAAATATCATTTCAAAAAACTAGTTGATGCGTGTAAATATGTATGATTCCTTGTTGTTTGCAGTTTATTGAGGAAGCATTGAAATCCCGTATGAACCGTGATTTGGTGGAGCAATCTAAAGAGATAATTCCGGCTGATGAATCTCCTGAGCAGGTACGATATTCTAATACATCTTTACTTGTCGATGAATTGGGAGTAGCGTGCTTTTAGTTATAAGTTCATTAATTTTTTTTTTTTTTGAGATATGCATAATTGGTATAAGGGAAGTTGGTTAACTCATGGCTTGGTTGATTGCATTGCATATTATTTTTTCGTTGCTTTTTATAAACATGTTCTTTGTCTCCATCTTTCTTGTTTGACATTCAATTTACAAACATGTGATTTCTGGTCATTTGTAATTCTGCTTGATACGACAGCATACTCATATTGTTTTAGAAATTGCAGGTTTTGGAAACTGAAAAAGCAATGCTGCTACTTCATAAAATACCAATTAGTGTGCCAAGTGAAGAATTACATAGAGTTGTTCCTGGGGACTGCAAAATTGAAGTCAGAGTCAAGAAGTATAGGGTATCCTAGTTGCTTCCTGTATATTGTGAAGAAAGGGGAACTCGAAAATAAGAATGAATATACACGCATCATGTTATTTCCTTTGCTTGTGTTCTTATCCGTGTTAAGTTTCTGATGTTGTGAAATTTTGTGTCAGCCAAAAAAAAAAGCTCGAAGGAGAAATTACTGTGCCGTTGCTATATTTAGCAATCCACAAGAGGCAGATCAAGCATTTGAAAATGTGAATGGTAAACCAGAAAAGGTAAGTTCAGAGATATCTTCTTTATCTTTTCTAGCCGGTTCTTACTATTGAGGAACTGATTTCCTGTATCAACAAATTGCATGATGAGAGGTTAATAGTGACAGGACTATGGTCTGTGGAAAGGCACTTCAAGAAGTGTTTAAACTCACTAGTTGATTAGTAGTGTTAATTTGAACGTTGTCGGTTTTGTCTTTTATTAGGATTCGGCTGGACTGCCCCAAAAACTTGTTGAATTTCAATTCGATGCGGGGATAACCACTGAGTTATGTGTTCGTAAAATGGCACGTTATACTCTTGACGAAGTTTTGATGAAGAAGAGGGTTTTCCGAGGCGAGGAGAACTCAGGTGAATCAAAGAAACTGAAGACGGAGCAGAAAATCAAAGAGGAGATATCAGGCGAATCAAAGAAACTGAAGACGGAGCAGGAAATCAAAGAGGAGGAGATATCAGGAGAATCAAAGAAACTGAAGACAGAGCAGGAAATCAAAGAGGAGATGATGGTAGACTCAAATCAGTCAAATGGTGACGATCACTTGAAGGAGATTGAAAGATTGAGACAAGAAGCGAGTGAAAATGATTCTCAAATATCTACGCAGGACAAGATAATCTCTGAACCTAGGAAGAAATTGAAGTTGAAAGACAAAAAGAAGAAAAAGAAATTAAACATGGCTCTAGGAAATGCGAGCCATGTCTAGCCCTTACGCATATGCCCTCCTCACTAATTTGCCAAGAAATTTTGGGGTATAAGAAAAACTGGTTCGTCTATGTTTCAAACAGACAGTTATTCTTTTTGGTAGTATGCTCAGTAATTTTTCACAAGTTACAACACTCGAACCATTTCAATGTTGGTAGTATAATATCATTTTAGTGTGATAAAGTCTGTTAACTAAATATTAATTAATTTTTTTTTTTTTTTTAAGTCTTATGGTAAATATTCATAGTATATCGTTAAAGTCCTATGGTTATAGATTACGGTAATGGTCTTTGTTAAATTGATGTAATCTTTAACAATCATAGCCTAAAATAGAGTCATGTGTATAGTTTTTATTTAAAAGAACTTAAAATATTAAAAAAAATATATATTATAAATAAACAATAATATCATTAAAAAAAATAAAAATTATTTTAGATAAAAATTCATATGAAGGAGATGCTCACACATACATGTATCCATATCGGTAACGTGTATGTCTTCTCCATAGATTTTGATTCTATATTAAATAATATTTAGTTATTATTTATTTTTTTAAAATTTCATAGATTTTTTTATTATAATATATTTTATAATTTTGTAAGAAGTTAATTTTATTATTATTAGTTAATTTTTTTATTTATTATTTAGATATATAATAAAGAATCTATAAATAGTCATATTTTGTTAAATTTAAATAAAATCAACTAATAATCTAATATCAAAGGAGTGAGGGTGTTAAAAAAAAAAAAAAAAAAAAAAACATGGAGTGTTTTGGTGAGTTTTTAAATTAGAGGGCTTTCTTTGACATTGCATCAAAAGAAATTAGAGGGTTATTTGCAATTCTTTCGAAGGGTATAAAAACTATTTGGGCTAATGGGTAAACGCTAAGAAGCTGAATTTAACTGGACGGCTAAAACAAAGAGATAAAAAAGGAATAACAAACGGGTCAGACCATTCTAATGTTAATGTTTGCAGTATAAACGAGATTTCCTTGCTTTTACGGCAGGCTGCACAAGCCAGGTAAATGCTTCAATAGTTCAGATGTCTATTTTGATGCATTAATTTGCATAGTCAATTAAGGATTCTTCATAATGTGATTTGTAATGCGTGGTCGATTTCAATATATGTGCTATTAGTTAAGTTACTTGGTCATTTTTTGAAAACAAAAGTTTAACTAAGTTTAAATGGAAATAGTGTTTTTCAAGATAAAAAAGGATGTAGTGCGCATATCATGAATAAGGGTTGTACAATGTTTTTACAACTAACGTAAATCACTTATATTTCTTTAAAATGTGTGTATATTGGGCATATCAAAAGTTTTAGGACAATCATGCATCACGATTGATTCAATCAGTAACAAATAGGCCCCAATTTAATTATAATTGATTCAATTTGCAAATTTTTAAGGCCTGTGGATAAGACAAATGAATGAGCAGTCATCAATGAGCCATTTAGTCTTTACATTACGGATATCAGGGGTCAATAAGGTACATGATTTTGTAATGTTGTATTCACGCGTGTTTTATGACACTCTTGACCATTAATTTAACCATGGTAATTAATTTAACCATAGTAATTAATAAGGTTTAGAAATCCATGCACTTGTTGTTCAGTGCCTTAACAAAGTAAGAGGATGTCAGCTAAAATGCTTGTTTATGAAGTGTGAATGTGTTGTATTTTTGGTATGTCTGCATGTTTTTTTACGGTTAGACAGGTTCAGAGAAAAAATATACCCATCATACCAGAAGCCCCATAGCAGAATGAGCTGATACCTTGTTCTTTGGAACATATATGATGCAAAAGAGAACACATATGTCAGTGACCTCACTATTGTTGATGTTTGCAATATAAAAGAGATTTCCTTGCTTTTGCGGTAGGCTGCAAAAGCCAGGTAAATGCTTCAGCGATTCAGATGTCTATTTTGATGCATTAATTTGTATAATCAATTAGGGATTATTCATAATGAAATTTGCAATGTGTGGTCGATTTCAGCATATGTGCTATTGACTAAGTTGCTTTGCCATTTTTTGAAAACAAAAGTTTAACTATGTTTAAATGGAAATAGTGCTTTTCAAGATACAAAAGGATGAAGTGCGCATATCATGGATAAGGGTTGTACAATATTTTTACAATTAACGTAAATCACTTATATCTCTCTAAAATGTGTATACTGGGTACATCAAAAGTTTTAGGACAATAATGTATCACAATTGATTCAATCAGTAACAAATAGGCTTCAATTTAATTAGAATTGATTCAATTTGTAATTTTTTTCAAGTGTGTAGGTAAGACACGAATGAAAAAGCAATCATTAAGGAGCCATTTGGTCTTTACACTACGGATATCAGGGGCCAATGAGGTACATGTTTTTGTAATGTTGTATTTGCGCATGTTTTATGACACTCTTGACCATTAATTTAACCATAGTAATTAATAAGGTTTAGAATTATCTGCACTTGTTGTTCAATGCCCAAACGAAGCAAGAGAATGTTAGCTGAAATGCTCGTTTATGAAGTGTTGATGTGTTGTATTTTTGGCATGTCTGCATATTTGCTTACGATCAAACAGGTTTAGGGAAAACATATATCATGATGGGTAGTCCAGAAGTCCCATAGTAGAATGGGCTAATACCTCGTTCTTTGGAACATATATGATGCAAATGGGAACATATATGTCAGTGACCTCACTATTGTTGATGTTTGTAGTATAAAAGAGATTTCCTTGCTTTTGCGGTAAGCTGCACAAGTAAGTTAAATGCTTCAGTAGTTCAAATGTCTATTTTGATACATTAATTTGCATAATCAATTGGGGATTCTTCATAATGAGATTTGCAATGTGTGGTTGATTTCAACATATGTGCTATTGGTTAAGTTACTTTGCCATTTTTTAAAAACAAAAGTTTAACTTATTTTAAATGGAAATAGTGCTTTTCAATATACAAAAGGATGCAGTGAACATATCGTGGATAAGGATTGTACAATGTTTTTACAACTAACGTAAATCACTTATATTTCTCTAAAATATGCATACTGGATACATCAAAAGTTTTAGGACAATAATACATCACAATTGATTAAGTCGGTAACAAATAGGCCTCAATTTAATTAGAATTGATTCAATTTGCAATTTTTTTTCTGGCCTCTAGGTAAGACACAAATAAATGAGCAATCATCAATGAGCCATTTGGTCTTCACACTGCATACATGTTTTTGTAATGTTGTATTCGTGTGTGTTTTATGACACTCTTGACCATTTTTATGCATGCTGACATTCTCTTGCTTTATTATGGCACTGAACAACAAGTGCAGGGAGTTCTAAACTTTATTGATTTAGTTGGAAGTGAGTGCTTATCAAAATTCGGAGCAACCGGATTTGGAGCAACTGGAGAGCGATTGAAGGAAACTCATGTGTGCGTTTCTTTTTTTTTTTTTTCTTTTTTTGAAAATCATAAAGTAACCATTTAAAAGTGCATCATTTGTTTGAATTTTCAACTTAACATTTCATATTATCAGTTTTCGGGGTTTGTGTACTCTATAGTCTATACGATCACGCTGACTTCTTTTCTACATAATCAGACAATAAAGGAAATTGATAATCCTCGTAGAACAAAACTAAAGGAAGGGATGTCTTGTAGTCATATATTTGAATTTTAATTGTACCATAGCTTGACATATGACTTCTATCATTAGCTCCGTAAAGCGCTTTTTAAGGCTCTGTAGAGCGTTTGTTGTAGAGCGTTTTTTGAGGCTCCGTAGAGCGTTTATTATATGGTTCATCATGATTGTACTCGAGATCCATTGGAATGAATATTTGAGCCATTTTGTATGGCGTATATAACACCTGCAAATTCGTTAGTTTTGCAAAAAATAATTGCTCGAGCCCCATGGTGGGCGCTAAAGTCGCTAAAGTGTAGAACCATAAAATACTACAGTCAAAATCGTAAAGTTCGGGGCACCGACAATCTATAAGTAGTGCTTTGTCGAATGCTTTGGATTCGTCGTAAAACAAAACTAAAGGAAGGGGTGTCTTGTAAGAGTCTACTCGACACCCAAGTTATACAATTTATGAACAAATTGATAATTCAAATTAAGAAATAAATAATGTATATTCTAAAGCAAACTGTAGATAAGGCTTGTCGAGCCCTGGGTGGTATCGTTCAAATAGCCTTATTTTCGCTTGGGTTGAGCGTGAAGATTATTTGAGATGAGGTTCCGATGGCCGGAATAATGGATTGATAGAGCGATAATTTATCAACTGAATATTCTTGAGACGAGAATTATCCTCCTCCTCTTGGAGAGAAGAGTGCTATTTATAGTGTTCTAGTCTAAACCCTCAAGTGGGGCCTCTCTAATCGGTTACATGCAATTCAATAATGTTAAACATCTCACCTACAATCCCACAATTTCCATCCCAACACACATGGCAGTTGAGGTGTCACTTGGTGAGTGGACACACATTAATTGATATTTATCTCTCTTACTCATGTATTCACTAACCAATTAATGTTTGTCCACTCACCAAGTGATACCTCAACTGCTACGTGTGTCGGGATGAAAATGATGGGATTATAGGTGGGACATGTAGCATTACTACATTCAATTACTCTCCATGATTCTTTCCTGATTTTATGGGATTCCATAAATGTCATTTAGAGCCAAGTTGAATTGGTAGTTACAATTACTTTATAACTGAAAGACTTGGTCAACTAGTAATCAAGTTAGTTGGTGGGTCATGGATCAGATCCTTGATTTTGGGCTTTTGTATTTGGCTTAGAGCCTATTTTTAATTGTGCTTTTTTTGTCTAGCACAAGTATATGACTTATACCAAATGGGTAATTAATGAATATATAAACCAAGTTTAGCGGTCATAAACTAAAGTTTCACCACATGAGTACTACACTTAAAAATTAATCATTAGGACAATCAATTAGTAAAAGATATATAGTCCACAACAATTTACAATTATTTTTTGAAGACCTGTTAAGTCAAGAGGTTAACGGATGACCGGAAGTCGAAAGAAAACTAGAAATCGCATTTTAAATGATGCTATGTTCTACGTTGCTTAGCAACAAGCAACGTGGTATCATTTAAAATGCCAAAAGCACCAACAAGGAAGCGGTTCTCGACACTATTGATGAGAATTTGATCAGCTTAAAGAGAAAGCCATATGAAAAATTGTATCTCTTTAAACGAATTAAAAATAATAATAATAATAAATAAATTTAACGTATGATTAACTAATGTACAAGTGATTCTCTTACAAACTATTGGCAATTGTGTGACTCACTCGCTTTCATAATCTTCTTCATCTCCAAATGTGAAAACTGAAGTATCGGCAGCGATTGCCTTGAAATCATTTGCCCCTACTGAATCCAGACGGGGAACTGCTTGTGTCGAAGCAGGGTTTTTAGTGCCGTCAACAGTTGGTTCTTTAGATTCCTGGTTCTTGAGGGGCAATTTTTCGGTTCCTGCCCCGGTATTAGATTGTTCATGTGCAGCAGGATCCTGTGGAGAAGCAACATGAGTTTGCCGGCTCTTTGAAGCCCCGGTCTCCTCTCCATCACTGTCTGAGAATACATCATCGTCTTCACTTTTAGAGACTTTACTTTGGCTGGAACTACCAGAAACTCCACCAGCGGGCACCGAAACAGAAGCTGAGCTGCCATCAGATCTCTGCTGGCTGGCTGAATCAACTTTAGAGCTTGTTGGTAGAGTACCATTATAGTCTACCATCACAATCTCAACCTTGAATCCAGGGGAAGGTAATTTTCTCTGCAAAGCATAGCCAACAGGTCTTTAAAAAAAGGCGAAAGCAGAAAACAAAGGAATTGGAAAAGAGAGAAACTAGTGATGACTATGCATAAATATACATCAGAAAATAGATTGTATCATTCACCTTCTCAAAACCATCCAGATCAGAAGCATCCAATATTTTTCTGTTCTCAGTCATTGTCGTATTTAACCAACTGGAAGCAAAATGTAAAAGAAAAATTAAAAATGATTTGTGAAATGGTGCATATAAAGCAAAAAGCAAAATCCAGGAAGGAGATACAAATTAAACGATGGAAAAATTTATTAAGCTTTTAAGGTTCCTCATAATGATCAGAATTAGAGATTTAGAGGATTGTGTCTGCTACTACATCATTTATAATGGTTATAGAATGAGATTGAAAATTGCTGTCCTTTCAGCATAATATTCCTAAAACTTTTCATGGAAAGTAATTCTTCTTTTGTAAGATGACAAACTAAACAACAATGTCAAACAGAAGGGATGATTTACTAACCAGTAAAAATCTCCTTGATTGTCATGAAAATGGATTTTGAAGTCTCCCACCAGTTCTGTCAGACCAGGCTGCCCTGGCAAAGCAAAGACCACAATCCCTTTCTTTTGTGCCTTCATCCAGAAGTCTTGTGGCTGCATTCGAAATCAGTGGGGATCAAATGAGATATCAAAGTTATTCACTCATGCAGATTAAGAAGTTAAAATAAGGGTTTACCAATAAATCCTTAGTTTTAGGATGCTTTTTTGTTGAGAACAAAATTCCTGTGGATTAAGGGAAAATCAATGTTAATATAGAACCAAGGAAAGGTGTAATGCATTAATCTTGCATGAGTAGCGAATATATCGGAATTCTAGTTAAGCATTCCCTGATCAAACGGAAGAAAGGAAAAAAGAAACAAAGAAAGAAAATTCGGGACCAACAAAATGCAAACTTAGATATTTGTACCGTAAGCAATTACAAGAAACATCTTTCTTCTTGGAACAGGCACTACATCCTAAATACGTTTTAATACAGGTGCAATTGCTAAAATTGCATATGCGATGAATGATCTTGGCAATAAAAAAAAAAGTCCAAAAAAGTAGATGATTTTTGTAAAATATTTTTCTTTTATGCAACTTGCTGATGGCTCACAATATCACAATATTTTAAAACTGATTATTGCAGATGGAAGAAATAGGCTTACCGCTATGATTAGAGATAGTAATAGAGGGCCTAATCCAATAAGGACAGTGATGAAGACGAAATCCCCTAAGCATGCACCTGTACAATCATAATTTCAGTAACATTTTGATGGTCATGTGACGCATTTTGAGAGAAAGATCAGTGGTGTACCTACGCCCAGGCTGAATTTCTCCATTGAAATATGTTAAAACGCGCTCAAAGTATTTGACGTACCTCTAAGGAAAACAGAAAAATAATTAATCATCGGAATGATGCAAAAAAGGCTTAAACACTAAGAGTTAACAGCATTTCATAAGATAATGACTGACAATCTGACTTGGAAGAACTAGAGCTTTCCCATCTACACATCTTTTTTGGTTGTAATAATCAATGGCCTCATCAGCTGTTGGGAAGAACTGCACACAGATGTAAAAGATAGAAATAATGCAATCATAAATGTGATTCATATAGCCAAAAGAAGAAATGAACTTTCACCAAAAAAATCCCAGATTTTAAGCAATTGACAATAAAATCTCACCTTAAGGAATAGAAGAAGGCTACAAATCATTAAACCTGTTCTCGCAATACCAGCTTTGCAATGAACAACAACCACATTTGAAATATCCTCCTTCAACCATGAGTATGCACTTTGACAAAATAATGGTATGAGTTGAATAGGGGGGCAATTATGGTCATCAAATGGGAAGGTCGCCACCTGAGATCAGTCAGAAAACTAAACATAAAAGAAGCTGGAAAGTGATTCCACATAAATGATAAACAAGTTGTAGCTCAGTCTAAAATTGGCCAATTTCAAATTCTTCATTGATCATATCATTTAAAGCCCCACATCAGAGAAAGGGTATAAAAATGTTAGTCATACTATCTTCTTACTTTCTTTTGGGTTGCCTAGATCTTTCATCTTTGTAACATGAAATGATGTCAAAAGATAACCAATAACTGAGCAGCATACTAAAGAAACAGTAACATATAACATGTATCATGGCAGATATCAAATTATAAATAGCTACAAGTAATCCCCTCATCCAAATTGTTCTCTGGCCATCCAAAACTTAATTAAGGTTTGAGCATAGAGTTGTTTACATCCAACCATGGCATTCAAGGAATGAGCTCTACTACTGGCACAAATTTTTCCTATTTGTTCAACAGTGGAGAGTATACTCTTGATAATCGCTTCACAATGAAGTAGCCACTTTTTCCAATGAATAAGGTTATTATTTGTGAGCTGACCTCAACAACTTAATTATTTGTGCTTAGTTTCCAAATGCATATTTATTAGTAAAAAGACCATATTTAATTTAAAGAAACTTGAGACTGAAAATGCATGCCTCACTGTAAGAAAGTCTTTTTGAACAGCAACTTTCAATATCCCAATATTTGTACTGGGTACATAAATTGAAAAGGAAACTTTATTAATCAAACCAGAAGAACATTATCAAATTGACAGAGTACAAGTTGCAGGACAGCCAGAAATTGAATAATAACTTGGCAGTGAACAACTCAGAACCAAATGCAATGTCTCATGAGTTACAGCGACTGAACAAATGCCTTTAGTTAACAACTTATTTGCATGACAATGCAAGGTTCTAAAACTTTTTAGATAAACAAAAATACATATATAAATGCGTACATACATACATAGAGGCTTGATTTGGTGCGAGATCCCGCACGTTTTTTCATACAAGATTCAACTCTATAACGTTATAAAGTCAATATCCCAACTTTGTAATGTTACAGAGTTCACTCTATAAGTTATAGAGTCGAGATCCTGCACCAAAAAACGTGCGGGATCCCACACCTAAAAATTGACACACGCATGTCTCAAGATCAACAGATGAAAAGAATTTCGAAAGGAAAAAGAAGAATACAGCCGTACCTTCCCCTGAAATAATGATGCATCATACAACCTCTCCGAACAAAGATTATATACTTTGTATTTTCCCTGCATATCAAATATTGATTTAATATACACTCATTTCCAATAAAAAAATTGACAGAAGCTACAGGGATTGCATTAAGCTTGGCAAAATGTTGAAGCACATTGAAGAAGTTGACATCAGATCAGACTAATGAAAGATATAGGCCACTACCAACTTTTAAAAAAAATCAAACACTAGAATGGGCCACTGCCAATTACTAGAACAAAGATACACCTCATATAAGAAATTCATTCCGTTGAAACCAAATGATCCTTTACATAAAAACACCAAAAACCAATTTGAGAAGCATCTAGTTGCCCTGATGAAGGAAAATATAGAGATGAGAGACAAAAGTCACAAATATTTCAGTTCAATGTATAAATTAAGAAAAGATTATGGATGTTTACATTAGCTCCCTAAGACCAACTGTTTTGAATATTTTGATTGTTGTATTCACTATTTGGGTATTAAAAGTTCACCTTTTAGGTTATACCTGTAATAGAGCGAAGCACCCACTCAATCTATAAGAGCATCACATTTTATCAATCAAAGCCAGCATCATGTGATGGGCACAACACAGCACTCATCAATTTCATGAGATAATCCTACATCATACACCTATGCTCAACGAATATACATAACCACCACAACTATAGGTGGTTGAGAGGCAACACAATCACCCTTCCTCACTCAATGCTTGTGTTCTATCCGCATTAAGCAGTCATGAGGAGGTGGTGCAGTCATTTGACAATGCTGCTGAGAGGTTAGTTAGGGGTTCACCAGGCCGTAGCACCTTATCGACCTCAATTCTAAAAAAAAGAGAAGGTGCACACATGATCTTAGTCTCCAATGAAATGACCATTAATCCTCTCATTATTTGCATGCTCATTATATATTCTGACTGATTCTTGAAAAGCATTTTTGCCATTTTAAGAAGAATTCAATCTTTTTAACATGATCTTAAAAATCCAATTAATGTCTCATAGTGATTACATTTAAACCTCCAAATTCCTTATCAAAACTTAGTTCAGATACCTTTGTAGTGCTTAGTTCCAATATTCACAGCCTTTAAATTCACAACTGGATAGTATCATAGTACCTTGTGATGAGTTTCAAAAAACTTGATTACTTCTTCCATGTGATTCCTATAGAAGCCCTGCATCACATTTTTTTTTAATTTTAACTCGTCAAAAAAAAAAAAATGTTTTTATCCAATTAAATTCTGCAAAACTATATTCACCTCTATATATCCAAACAACCCGGAACTCATGTCACCAGCTGGAAACCCCATAGCAATTATATTTTCGGTGATATATGTCATATCCAAGTCAAATCCTCCTTCCTGTATATTATGAATAATATCATATCAGAAAGAAAAATATCAGCAGTATTATAACGAAAAATGAAATGCAACATGGTACAAATACTCCTAATTAGACTTACATAGCCTCCTTCATCACAGATAAAACTATAACAGAACACAAATAAGGTACCTGGTATCTTCGTTTGTTTTGAGAGACAATATGGCGTGCTTTGACCTGCATAGCCTTTACTGCACTCTTAGAAGTGTCAACAAAACCCTTTGTCAATGACCCGAGAACTCCACCTTGTGGTGTTGTTGAGGTGCCTTCAACATTCTCATCTTGTACACGAGTCATTGAGGGCAAACGTAATCCAAGTTCACTAGTGAAACGTGCAAATGTTGACATCCCGGCACTTCCAGCTTGCGAATTATCTTGTTGTGGTGGAGTTGGCTTCGGAAATGTCAAATTCTTAGCCCAGGATGATACGCTGGAAGGGGATGTAATAGACGGTGCAGATCCGGGTCCAGAACTCTCGCGATTAGTAATAGATGAAACTTCAGGAGGAGATTCAACACCCGAAGCTTTAACAGGAGCTTCAGCATTGGAATCTTTAGCAGAAGGTTCAACATCAGAAGCTGAATCAGCTGGTTTCGAATCCATTATGCCACCCAAATACAGGTCTAAACTCTAATCCGATTCCTGACAAATCCAACTTCTAAAATAATCACTATATTGAAATGAGAATTATCTTCAAACGCATACGCGAAAGATAATAATTACTACGTATAATTAAAGTGTCTTATTTCCAATACTAAGCATCCAAATACTTCATATAATAGTATCATCAAACAATGCCCAGGACTGTGTTGTTTAACATGTAATATGAAATTATAAACAGCATATGAATTATAAACACATTATTAATTAAAAACATTCAATGTATTTATTTCAAATGGAATATTCAAGTCGAAACAAAATTACATTTCACAGTTGCAAATGCATTTGAATAATAACTGAGAGTCTGAGATCTGGCTATCAAACAAACAAACAAACAAATATGGTGAAATGCATTTCATTAATTAGATTGCTAATTTTCAAATTTTGTGGAGTATTACTTACCAGAATATATGAATCCAGTGCTCGACACAGAGAAGAAAACGGTTTGATTGGTGTTTTTAGACAGTGAAATGGATTTGAGATCGAGAGACGTTGCTCGTGAATCGTGATTTGACTAGAAATGTTGGATAAATCGGTTTAAATCTGTTTATTCGATCGTGTCTCGCAAATCAGAACACCCGCTCTTGCCGGTCAAAATCAATTTTGTTTTTACTCGTTTAATTAGCAAAGAATCGTTTGGTGCACCGCACTGTATTAATACTAGGAGTTTTAAATGTATTCGAATAATGCAATATAATATTTGGTTTGTTTTGTACTGTTCACTGTATTGTATTAACTAATACATTTTAATTGGTCTAATACTGTAAAAATCATATTAGCTAATACAGAGTAGAGAAGTTGTATTAATTAATACATCATAATACAATATGATATAAAGTATCACAAAATACAGGATTGTATAAGAATAATACAATCAAATACAATCAACTAATTATTTTATTTTTTATATATCATATACGAATCCGGAACATTGTCAAGTCAAATAAAAATCATTTAACATTAAGTCACATATATGATTGACATATTTACAATTAGGGGTTATGCTGGATTTTAATTCAATAATAAAAGAAAACTCAACAAATATATAAATTGATTTTTTTTAAATATGCAATAAGCTTTCGACCAATAAGGTTACAAAATTTTTAAATATCCAAATGAATTAGGAATCTCTCCTAGCCAAGTTTTTTTTTTTTTTTTTTTCTTCTTTTTCTTTCAAGTGCAAGTGAAATACCTTCTTATATGGAGATAAAAAAAATTTAAAAAAAATACAAAAATAAAAATACAAAACAAATCGTAACCATATATTTTCTCTAACTAGATGGATGACTTTCTCCCCCCTTTCGAGTTTTCTCTCACTTTCGTAGCCTTGACCATGGATAATTCAAAAGTATGTATGTAGAATTTCTTTGCCCCTCTCTCAAATGTTCTCGATACTTTACCACAGCCATAATAAAAGCCGAAAACTTCTACAGCCTTGCTCAAAACTGATAAAGCACGGGTTCAACCAAATCTTCTCCCGGTGCCAATTGTAAAAGGGGACATTATGTGTGTTCACATCAGCCAAAATTATGTCCAAGAAAAACCGAAATACTGTCAGAAAAATCTTTTCAGGCGTTTGCTTTTAAGAAAAGGTTTTGTACCTTTGAAACCTATTGAGTTAAAATCTGTATTACAATCGATTTGGCAACTCCAAAATCCTTGGAAGCTTACTCCATTTTCAAAAAGATATTTTGATATTCATTTTTCTAGTGGAGAAGATTTAAAGAGAGTATGAAGTGAAGGTTCTTGCTCAATTTCAACCAGTATTTTTCGTATTTTTCAATGGCAACCAGATTTTAATCCATATAATCAACGATTTTCGCATACTCAAGTTTGAGTGAGGTTCTACAGTCTATGCTTGAAATATTGGCATCCAACTACAAAAATGGAGATTGCACGAGGAGTTGGCATCCCTCTGCAACTAGATCAAGCCACAAGGGATCAAGCATATGGGTTTTATGCTCGAGTTCCTGTGGATATTGATTTAACTTCGAATGTTATATATGAAAATCTTCTAGAGAGATGTACGAAGTATAAAGCTTTTGGTCATGACTCTGATGGATGCTACCAAAAGAACAAGGAGATTAATTATGACAGAAGTCAATCGCGATCAAGAAATCCAAGCAAACATATCAGCATATCATGAAAACCACTACCCCTGGTATGGCTAGTGGTATAGTATACAACATTCAAGATCAAATATGTGATGCCGTAAAAAGTGATTTTTCAGGCCACCATAATGGGCAGGTTGCCGTGGAGGAACAATCTTTCAAAACAATCCCACAAAATCAGGAAATAATAGAGGAAATGGAAATTGTGCATATTCAAAATTTTGAAAATCCTATAATTAATGTGGAAGACAAAAATAGTAGCATCCAATTATCTCCACAATTATTTGAATTAAGTGTGATTGATACTTAGAAAGTGAATCGAGAAACAACCTTTAATTTTGAAGTTGACAATTTTGGGTTTCAAGAAGTTGACCCAATTCATGAAGGGTAGTTTTTGGTGACGACCAACACATTGAATGCACTTGTAGAAGATTAGGGTCTAATTGAGAGTTTTTCTCCAATTCAAATTCAAATTCAAATATCTAAACAATTTCCTAATCAGGATGCGGGAATTAATGTTAATATCTCACCAAGTATTTAAATTTGGAAGATAATAATGAGAATTCTCAATGTTCTTTAGAGAATATTTGCATTAGTAACATAGTGATTCTTGACAATCCAAGGATTAAAAGTTATTAGCAAGTTTTGCATCGAATTTCAAGAGATAAAAGAGGAAAGATTAATTTGGAGAATATATCAGAAGACAATCATGGTCCTGAAGATCCTGTGTTTGACAATAATTTGATTCCTGTGGTAACCAAATCAAAAAGAAAAATGAAGACAACTTTAAAGATTTTATTTAGTTCCAAGTATCAAATGAGTAAGGGAAGTTCTAAACGCCTCCCTATAGTTGAGACTAAGATTCGTACTTATTATGCGGCTTCAACGTCTTAAGCAGAATTAAGCCTTGTCGTTAATTAGGGCGCACTGGTTGAGACAGAAAGGAATGATTCTGCCGGTCTGATTAATTAAGTTTTTTTTTTTTTTTTTAATTTTAATTTTTATCATTATTAATAAAAAAAGCTCTATAGAGCTAATTATCAAATATATATATATATATATATATTTCTCTAATCATGGTGACAATTGTGGTAGCAAAAAATGGCCCATAGGCCCAAAGGAGCAAAGCCCAGACTTGTTTTACCTTAGCCCAAACTCGAGTGGCCCAGCAATAAAAGCAACAAAGTGATTTGGTTGTCTGAAGACCAAGTCAGCCATGAGTGTCAAAAGGAGCAAGATTCTGGGGGAGAAAATCTCTCCGAAAATCACGTCCACAATCAGCCCACGATTCTACCTACCTGTTGTGAACGGTAACCTAGTTTGACCTATAAATAGCAAAGCAATTTTCCAACAAAGGGACATGAGAAAAAGCTTACTATAGCGTACTGAAATTTTGATTAAGAGAATCACGGCCACCGGAATCCAAATCTTCACGTTCATTGTTGCTCAGCCCAAGCATAACTAAGGCCAATAGTTTAACCCCCCTTTCCTTTTCTTTTCGTTTAATTTCATTTTCATCTGTTTTGTTCTTGATCTCTTTAGTTGCAGGTTCAATATACAATACATTGCCAGGTCGATCGACCAAGTTACTTTGCAGGAATCTTAGTCAATCGACCACATCACTGACGGTTCAACCCAAGTTGCATTGGGCCTAACGAAACGTAACCCGATTCACATCGATTGTAGGTCGACCCCCTACAACAATTATACACGTTTTTTTTTTTTGTTTTTTTTTATTTTTTTTGAACAACACAATTATACACGTTATATACTTATATGGATGCCAAAGTTCCAAATTGACAAAAAATAATAAAGTAAATTGTAAACGGTAATAGTTTCAACAAAAATGAAATTGTAAGTAGATAATTTCGAATTATACGAAGCTAATAATTTCCTTAAATATTTATAAATAAAATAATATTTTATTTATTATTATAAACAAATCAATGGATGAAATAGTATCAATATTGAAGAAATTTTGGCTTAGAATTTAAGATTTTTTTTTATAAAAATAATAATAATAATAATGGAATCTAAAAAAGAAAATAATAATACGGGTCCGTCCAAACGGGTCAAATGAGGTTTGACCGTTTGACACAAAAGATGACCCATGTAAGAAAGATCGACCCGAAACCATAGCCGTAGGCCTTTCTTCTCCAATACGAACTGCCCACCTCTCACTATCGAGACAAATAATAGAAGCAAAGCAGCCAGTTATAGTAAACAAAATAACCGGGACACACAATTACACAAACATAAAATTAACCAAAAATAAAAATAAAAAGTGTTGAAAAATATTCGTCGTTCAAAATATCTACAGCTAGTGGACCCCAATGGAAACCGTACCGGTCGCTGGCGGCGGCGTAGTAGCCGCAGAGACTCTGTCCTCGTCCTCCTCTTCAGCGTCGGCGGCGTCTCCAGAATCGTTGTCGTCGTCATCGCCGGCGGAGATCGTGAATCAGTGGAAGTTCAATTTGTCGCGGCGGTTCCAGCACTTACTCGACAAGCTGGTCCCACACATCCTTTACCGTTGGCTTGGCTGCTTGGGCGTGTTGTTAATCTACGCTTTACGCGTCTACCTTGTCGAAGGGTTCTACATCGTCACGTACGGTCTCGGAATCTACTTGTTGAATCTGTTGATCGGATTTCTGTCTCCGCAGATCGACCCGGAGTATACAGACGCGCCATTGCTCCCTACTCATGGATCCGATGAGTTTAGGCCCTTTGTTCGACGCCTTCCTGAGTTCAAGTTCTGGTAAATTTTAACTTTTTCACCATTCTAGGGTTTTTGTTTTTATTTTTATTTTTATTAGGAAATTTAAATTGAATCGATTACTTATGTTTTATTGATTGCGATTGATTAGAATGTGCATGTCGTGATGAGAAGCAGTTGATTTACTTATTTATTTTCAATAAATTGGAATTTTGGTGGACTGCTTAGAATCTCTATAGAAACTAATTTGTTATCTCGAGCCTTCAATTTCTTTTTGTTGTTGTGGGGATCATATCATTATTAATTCATCAATTTAGAACAAAAACTTAGGGCAATTCGAAGAATGGGGCCGGTAATGAAGAGGTCGTGATTTCTGTTGTGAAATTTCAGGTAATGAAGAGCTTGTGACTAGTTTTGAATGTTTAACTAGAATCAATAAATGTAAGTAGAAATAGCTTAGCATGCTAGAAAATTCGATGTGTTGGACCGATTTTAGATGGAGACTATCATCTTACTCCATTCATATCCGGCAGAGGTGGCTGTGGAGACAACATATAACCAGATGAAGACAGAACCATTTGGGGGTCTTTTTCTTTCTCTTTTCGTGCCGCAAGACAATTGGAACTAATTGTGTCGATTTTGGCTGGTTTGACCACCCTTTAATTAATCATGTAGAAGATTATCTTTTATACCTAAATTTGCTTTTCTTATTGAAGTATTTATCGTTGCATGATATCTGGATTTCTATACCATTTACAAAATGTTCTATGCTTTTTCCTTTCAAATTACATTGTTGAAGTTGCTCTGTTTTTCTCCTTGAAGGTACTGTATCACAAAGGCCTTCTGCATCGCTTTTGTATTGACATTCTTCCGTGCATTCGATGTACCTGTCTTTTGGCCAATACTTCTTTTCTATTGGCTGATGCTCTTCATTATGACCATGAGGAAACAGATAATGCACATGGTTAAATACAGATATGTTCCGTTCTCTTTCGGGAAACAGGTAATCCCCAAATTTATCCCACATTTCAAGCGTTGTTAGCATATTTTGTACATTCATCGTATTGTTTATAGTTTATATTACGTCCTCGGATATGTGAATTGGACTATGTTTTTTATCTGTTTCAACAGCGATATGATGGTAAGAGGTCATCTTCAACTGAGGATGCAAGTCTTCTCAAGGATTGAGGCCTCATCAGGTAGCAGGAACTACGCGTGCTCCACTTAGAGTCTGCACATGTGCCGGTGGCCTAACTTTTTCAGCATTCTCTTAGCTAATTGTAGATGGTTTTATTTTCCCAAAAATTTACATAGCAAGCTTGCATATGCCCTGTTAGAACATTTGGATAGACAGTTAGAACTTAGAAGTGGTTCCTATTGATTTTTCTTTTTTCCATAAAGAATCCTTTTGTATAGAAGGGTCACTCATGCAACATTTACAGTTGCTTAGACATTTACAAAGGGAAATGGTGTTCGAAAAGGGCGATTTGGATTGCGTTAAATTTTTAGTTTCGAGTTGTATTTTATTTATTTATTTTTTTCTTTTTCTAGTTCAGTTTAAACTGCCGTTTCGCCTTTACTGATGCATTCAAACACAAAAATTGTTCTTTCAACCTGTACATGGCTCACTCATTTTGTTTGTTCGTTCTTCAATTCGGGGTATTAATCAAATGAGAGTAATGAGATCTATAGAATCACAAAAAACTTATATAAAAACTTGTGTTTCAATAGTCATAATAATTGCTTGTTTATCATTGTCGAATTGAAGAGGCACGAAACAAATTAAAACTAAACTTAGATAAGCAACCATTGTGATGAGATTGAAGCAAATTTGCAACTGATACAAAAATTATTGGACAAAAATCTTGATATTGTATGTATGGAAGTCCAAATGTGACTGAAAACCAAAATGTTTGGGAAAAAAGAAGGGTCTTCTCGGATTCAAGAACCTGGCCGGTAATAGCCGTAAACTCCATAGAAGGTCTGTGCCAAAGTAAGCAGCAACAAAACAACAGCAGCGACAAAGGAGATGATAGCCCAAGGATTGTTGAAGTAGTTATGTCTGAGGCTTGCACGCCAAGCATTCCATCTGTGATTGTAATATTGGTTGACATCCTCTGACAATCGGGAAAGATAGCTGTTGTTGATGTCGAAAACCACCTCTTGACAAATGCGATTGAAGAGGTCTGCAACTTCTGCATCACTGCCTAGCCAATGCTCGATGATGCCACAGTAATGGAGGTAACCAACGTCCTCCGGAGAGTTTATCAGATTGTCCATGAAGATCACATACGATGTAATGTCATTGCTGCAATCAAAATGACTTTGCTCGAAAGCAATCAGATTGAGAAAAAGTGATTTGGTTCCATCGTGGATGAAAAGCCTCGGAATCTTTAAGATCCCATTTTCAAATTTTATGTCCCAAAAGCGATCAGTCTTTCTCTTCTTGAACTTAATCCCGGCCTCTCTGAGTTCTGTCACGCAATGAATCAACTGTTGCCTTCTCTTATCAGCAACGCGATTAGCGTGTGACCATCGCTTGATCCATATTCTGGGCGGCATAGGCTGAGCTACAGGCCCTGACCGCAAAAGACTTGTTCGAAAAACATCAAGACAATGAAGTCCTTGATCTGATAAAGGATCAAAAGTAGCCTTTTCCAATTTGTTCTGATCAAATTTCGTTAATGGCTCATCTGTTGGCGATAATGGGTCGAAGAATCCGAGAGCTAGCTTGGAAACAAGGCCTTTCTCGTCCGGATTACCAAACTCTAGCCCCAGTAACCGATCAAGAATGAAAAGAGGAAGCTGATTTTCTAACATCATCATATCTCTCTGGATCGAATGCATAGAACCACGCATAGCGAAGACAGGATCATTACGAGGGTAACCAAGTTTCCTAAACCCCAGAGCAGCTCCTTGAAAGAGCTCAAGCATGAAACATCCATCGAGTACCATCATCTCTACGAATTCATTACTGCTGAGACAGATGGGACCTTCGTAGCAAGCTCTAGCTTTCTCTTCAAGCTCTCTCATCGAGTCAATATAAACCTTTATGTCCTGATTAGTACGCTTAAGCACAACGTGCAGGGACCGCCATTTGTGGCGGTCCATTTGTCGTAGACGTTTCTTGCAGTGATGATAAGGCCCCAATGACACAATTTGAGGGACATAAGCTTTGTGATCATAATCTCCTTCTCTTAAATGTTGAGGGACTTTATATATGCTCAATTTTCCCCACGTACCCGCCACGTCGTCTTGGCTTGCTTGATTTAGTTTCTCTTTGATTGAAATCACCCATTGATCAGATTCTGATGGTGAAATTATCTGATCTTCATCACAGTTTTGATCACCAGTACCATCTCTGTCTTTGATCACAATATTGCTATGAGAAGGTGTTTGCTGTTGTTTCTTGAGCTGCTGCTGTTCTTGATCAGGCAACCCAAGCAATCCATTAGAAGCAAATGTTCTTGGGATTCCAGATTCTACAGTTTCTCTGAGTTTCAATGTAATCAAATACCAACTCAAGAGCTCTTTGTTGAACACAGCAACCATTTTTTTTTTTCTTTTTCTTTCTGTTTTTGGATTTGATTTGGATTGAAAAGATGTGGTGTTTTCAAGAAATACTAAAACAATACAATTTTTTTATTAGTTTGGATCAAGAGTGGCTGATTGGTTGCTCTTGCCACGTGGCACACACCCATTGACTAGGGTGCATTGCACCGGGTGCAAGGCAGATTTTCTCCCATTTTGGGAGAAAATCTACTATGCACCCGGTGCAATGCACCCTAGCCAATGGGTGTGTGCCACGTGGCAGGGAGAACTCATTTGATTGGTTGCTCTTGCCACGTGGCACACACCCATTGGCTAGGGTGTATTGCACCGGGTGCAAGGCAGATTTTCTCCTAAAATGGAGAAGTTGTTGCACAATAATAATAATTTTAAAAGGAGTTGGTGTTGTATTTTTCATTGGCTCAATTGAGACTAGAACAAATAGTGAAGCATGCATGGACGATGGACCCCTTTGGCTTTGGAATAAAAATTTCTGGATAGCTTTTAGAAGCAATGTTGCATCTCAGCTGATGCTGATGGATGGTGTATTGTATAGTATTTACAATTTTTTTAGAACTTTTTGTTATATTAAATCTGTACTAAAATTTCAAACTTTAACAATGAACAACTGTTACCACAGCGCTCGGTGTGGCTTGGTGATAAAGAGCACTTATCCAGCATGGTAATGGTCTATGTTCGAATAGCTACACCGCAATAAATTTAAAAACCGAAAAAATGAGTTAGTGGGTTAGAAAATGTTCAACCTAAACATGATCCATTTAACAAGTTAAGGTTTAATGTAATGACTCGTCAGTCGATAATGATTTGAACCCAATAAAATCTAACTCAAAATCATTAGTTTCGTGTTGTTCCGACAATTGCTACCTTAGTGTGAACTGAAAAGTCGGTTTACTTTGCTTCCAATTTTAAATACGCTTGTTTAAAACTCGGTGAACTGAAAACTAGGTTTGATTTACGCTTGTTTTGCTTGTTGTCTTTCAACTTTCAACTGAAAAATCAGAATTCAAAGCTTAAGAAAGCAACTTCTTGTCGTCTTATAAGTTTTCTTTTTCTTTTCTGTTTTTAATTTTTTAATTTTTTATTTATCTTCTTTTTAGAGTTATTATAAAAACGAAAGTTATCTTACACATTCCATTAATTGGGCCTTCTGCCAATATAATTGGACCCTCAAATTGGAGCTTCCACCACCATGGTTCAATACATATGGCACCTATGTATATATTTATATATATTCTTTGTCCCTCTTTGGCCATCAAGTAACTCCTGATATATCGGTTTTTCTCTCTTCATGACGAATTAATTATATATATATAATATATAGCTTTGCTTCTTGTAAATTGTAATTATTATTATAGAGCTGGCAAAATCTGTTGTTTGATCCATATAAAAAGTTGAACTTATTTCTTTTCACACACGTGCGCCAAATGAAAGTTGAGCCGTAGAGGAGAGAAAGTGGACATCAACTAGGTGGAATCATGGCAGCATATATCATGAATTTTAAATAATCCTTAACTTCACCATAATTGGCTATTATATCATTTTAAATTTGCCTATTTTTTTCTTCACCCATTCAAAATGTTGAGTTAACTATGTTCGTGTCTCACGTTATTCTAAAAATAACAATGATTGTGGGGAGATACCTTCTTTATCGTGGGATTAGTTATACGTATCACCAGTGCCGGAGGCCCCTAGATGAAATCTAAAAAATGGGTCTCATACCAATAAAATCATTTCCACTTCATCCCAAAATAAAAAAAAAATTAAAAAAAAAATCCATGATTTTTATGTCGCCGGTTGCATTTTTTTTTTGGTGGGTAAAGAAGAAATGAAGAATATATAAGTACTAGGTGATAGGAAAGTATGAAACTTAAAAAAATTGGGTTTTGTACTAGAATAAAACGAACTGGACCGGGTTCTAATTATTTTTTTGGTATTGTTTGAGGTATTTTTTTTTTTTTTAATTTTTATTTTTACAACTTAACCCATAACAAAAACTCACATCATATATTTGGGACCCTTAAACATGACGGGCCCAGGGCAGACGCCCACCCTTGACCCACCTAAGGGCTGCCCCTGGGTCACCGGGTGTAAACACATATGTTTAACTGGAGTAAATTCTGATAAAATCCTTATTCGCCCTTCAAAAAAAAAAAAAATTAAAAGATGAAATACGGACACGAAAGAACTTGAAGAGGCTACTAGCATATTATATGACATTGTTATTCAATGTAATTGCAAGTAATCAAGTATAAAAATTATCATTAGGTTGTTAGAATTACACATAAAGTTTAGTGCAAAAATGCATAATATAATAGTCTAATAGACATTCACATGTCGTTTTCCTTCACCACCCACTAGAGCATATGACCTAATAATGATTTATACGAGTCTTACAAACAGCTAAGAACAAGGTCCCATTAGAGACTCCCTTTATTAATTAGCAAGTAAAAACAGCTATAATAACAAATCACATTAAGTACCACGACTAAAGGACATCACTAAACACTAATTATTATTATCTGTCCTGATATAAACCACATATTCTATGGCTATTCGAACTTAAAATATTACCGGATTAAATGAACGTCCTTTACCATTAAAACACATTTAACGGGTTGTTAATTATGCATCCTACGCTGTGAGATGGTGCATTGGTGTAGTGGTTGTAGTTACACAAATCCATTTTGAAAAAGTGCTATATACCCTGATTTCCTCTAAGGGGTACTGGTTTCTTTGATAATTACCCTTTCATGAACTTTCAAGAGACAGAAATAGAAGTGATGGAACTGTCTAGCAAAAAATCATTAGCATGTGCAGATCATTCATGAGACAACAAGAAGTCAACAACTTATAAGAAAACGATCACTTCTTCAAATTGAAAACAGACTTTTGAAAGGAAATGACATAAATTATAGATCACAACAACAATTATCAGCTCTTCTGTGGTAGCACAGCAGCTAGATGTTGTTTGACAAATAATGAGAAGCTAATATGTACAACAAACACCATTCAAATAACATGATAAATTGCCAAGCATATCATTATTGCACATTTGATCGATCACCTAGTCACCTACTAATCCTTCCTTCTTGTTCCGGTCCAACCAACGCCGCAGCTACAGTCGCGGTGATAATGAATTCAAGCACTGCTGATCATGATCTTCTCCGCCTCCTGATTAATCTTTGCAGGGTTTTGGCTAGTCTTGACAGGATAAGAAGCTTCCACTGTGATTCCACACTTGCCCGTATATGTTTCTAATAAATTACGCTGCAGCTTGATGTAACCATCCTCGCCCCAGTTGGTGCCCCATGAGTTCCTCACAAGCCAGTAGTCCATGCCATTCTCTGTTCCGTATCCGACGGAGACAACACCGTGGTCTAGGGCTGTACCACACTCTCCACTGAATACACCCTGTGAAAATTGACATCAATTGAGCAAATCAGTACTACAAGGATTGCTATAATGTTAACTTTAGTTAATGATTTCTTGATTATTGTGTTTAGTGTAATCAGTCGGAAATCAGATTACGTGAGTCCCCACATAAAGTATCGAGTTCCCTTTATTTCATTTTTGGTTATTAAAATGGCCTTACAGTGTATACTTTGCTCAAATTAGTAATCAAAATCATACCTTTTGATAAAGTTGGAAAGCTCTGCCACTAGCTTCAATGGCGACACTAACAGGTTGATGAGACACGGCTTTTTTCAACGACATCTCATCGAATGGAGTAACATCCTCGTACCCATCAATGCTAACAACCTTAGTTTTCTTCTGCAACATTGAATTTGTTATTAGAATTCAAGGATTCATGAAAAAAAAAAAAAAAAAAAGAGTCAATCAGAGAGAGTAGTATAGGAGATTTTAAATATATACCCTCGATAGGTCACAAGTGCTGTCGACGCCGAGGTAAGGATAGTCTTGTTCGGTGTCGATGCCGCCATTTTTGGTGATGAATTCGAAGGCGTAGTCCATGAGACCTCCATTGCAGCCTGCATTGTAGGATAAGTCACAGTCTACGAGTTCTTGTTCTGATAGAGAGATTAGTTTTCCTGTCACTATCTGGTTTATTCCTTCTACTGCTGCTATTGTTGAGAATGCCCAGCAACTTCCTGCTCACAATCATCAAAAGTCAAAAGTCAAAACACACACAACAAGTTTAGGTTTGGATCCAGATTCGACCAGTCCGGTCCAAAACTGAACCAGAGTATGTCCAGTGGGCTTTTGGTTTGAACTAAAACTGTTTTTTTTTTTTTTTTTTTTCTTTGAAATGGGCTGGTTAGGATATTTTGGATAATTAGTGGGGTGTATAAACAATCTAAAACTTTTTAAAAACTTTTGATGGTGTAAACTAGTTAAAGGGGTGTACATATGGAAATTGAGGGATTTAAATATCGTTATTCTAAATTATAAGTTCAGCTACTATACAGGATTTGAATCCAAAGGTTTACAAAAATCAAAGACCCGAAGAATTTAGAACTGAATAGTTGCTACAGGGTAGTTTATGTGAAAAAGATTTAGTTTCTTTTAGTTATAATTTTTTCAATTTTCAAATTTTCGCTTTGTATGGACCATTGGATTGAAATTCAATAATTATAAAATTTGAAAAAAAAAATAAAAAATAAAAATAAATAAATAAATAAAAACTTCTCATATAACTACCCAATGACTATACAATATATTCATGTAAAGTAAGTGGCTAAATACGTAAATTATTATTATTATGGGTTAGGTTATATTAACTTAAATTTATAACTCAATTTTTTGACTTCAATATCTCAACCATTGGATTAAAAAGCACATGAATAAATTGGTGGTTGACATGTTAAGGTCAAAAAATTAAGTCAGAAATTTGAATCGATATAATTGACCCTATTAATATTATTATTATTATTATTATTACTATTTCCTGTCTTTACGTGACCTGTAAGAAATTTGAGAAAAGAACCCACGTGTTCCAACCGAAAGTCTTTAAACTAACATTCTAGTATTAACTACCATTCTGCCGCTAACTGAAAATCAACATTCAATTATATATATGAAATTACTAAAAACAACCTTGCATCGTGAGTACTGTAGTCTGTATAAGTTATCAAAGTGATATTTCAGAAGGGTAATATAGTCAATTAAATAAGAAAAAAAAACATACCACAACTTCCTTGATCTTTGATCGGACTAACGGCTCCTAATTGTCTCCAATCAACGGATTCCGGCAAGTCGTCGCCGGCCTTGAAGGCGTATCTTTGACTGGCGACTCTGGATTTCATCAACCGACGTTTGGCATCGGTCCTGGTGCCCAAGTACATGGACCGATACTCTTGGTTAGTCAAATCAGCGAACTTGTTCAAGCCCACCACGTAGGATCGGTTCTGTGAGTTGTGTTGGTCGATGAATTTCAAGTTGTCTTTGAAAATCTCGAACCTCTCCAGCTGGTTCTTATCTCCCAATCCATTGTTTGTTTTTCCATGCTCTGCCATCCATGATTGGTAGATGGTCATCACCTCTTCGTCGGATCTCCAACCGGAGGATTTGTCATGCTCGTTGTCGTAGGAGATTATGGACATGTCTTTGGCTGTGGTAGATGATGATAAAGTAAAAAAGAGAAGAGAAAAGATGACTAAAGACATGGTAGTAGACATAATTGAGAATTCAGAATTGAGAAGGAATTGAAGATTGTGGTGAAGAGAATGAGAAAAGTTGATGAGTTTATATAGAAAAATGAAAATATTTTAATATTTTTCAAGTTGAGTGATTGATTGAACGCAGTGAATATAAAAAAATAAAAAATTAAATTAAAATCAGAGGAGGTGATTTTAATTTTTATAGAGGGTAGGTGGAGATTAGAGAATGGAGAAGACAAAAAATTAAAGAGAAAGGTAAATAGCATATAGAGTCGTGAAAGTAGGAGAAAAGAGGATCAAATTTGGGCTTTTGTGGGTCGTTTCTGGTTCACTAGAAATATAAGGACTATCCGGGTCTTTTGCTTGGTCAAGGACTCAAGGTAATATATTTTTGGGCAAATTGTAAAAAAATCCCTGATCTTTACTAAAATTGTGACTAGATCACACATTTGCTAAAATGATAGATTAGTACCTTAGACCAAAGATTGTCCGTTAGAGATAAAAGTTGACAAGTTAAATTTTATGAAATAATAAAACTATATTTTCTTATTCTTATATTAATTAAAAATAAAATAAAAAGAAAATACTTGAGTTGATTGTTTAATGAGGAAGTGGATTATCATTTTTTTCGTATGTATTTTCTAATTTCTGATTTTTAATTATTATAATAATGAAAAATAGTTTGATTAAGGGGATATATTTTAGTATCACTAATCTGTTATTTCGGCAAAACTGTGATCTAATTTCAATTATACTAAAGATCAAGGAATTTAGTGCAATTTTCCCTTTATATTTTTAATAATAAAAAAAAAAAAAAAATCAATTATGGGTGATGGGAGGGGCAAGTCTTGTTTGCAGGCATCCAACAAATGGGGGGCTGAAACGTATGGCGATTTTAGGGGTTCCCTAGAGCTGGGGGTTTTTTATCTTTTGTGTTATTTTAATACCCACTAGTCAAACTCGAAGTTTGTGCTATCACCAGAGTCCAGATCAGACCAGACACACGATGTTTTGGTCCAATCACAAGTGAAAGCTTGATCTGGATAAAAGCTATTTAAAAGCAATCAAGCTCGGGGACTTGGAGTTGTAGTGAGTGTGATACATGCATGTAAAATTCGGCGTAGATAGATGCTTTTGTCTACAAGTTTAAGATTTTCGATTCCTGTTAAAGTTCCAAGTGACTCAGAATTCAGTGGGCGGCACATGAAGACGTTAATGCCACCGATTTTCTCAATAATAACTTCCAAAACCTCGTGGTGTAAGCAATCTCATCTCGTCATCAATATATACGTTTTATTAATTCATGGTTTGAGTTATAATGATATCTATATATAAATTCAGGATTCTTTTTGAGAATGGGAAGACTCGAACCTACAATCTCGTAGTGCAGGTTATATAAATTCTCGTATATAAATCATGATTGAAGTTTCTACTAGATATAAAACTCAATTCTCCCACCAAAATCCCACCCAATGAATTAAAGTTATCTTTCCTAATTTCCTTTCAGTAAAATCTTCACTCTTTTATTTTCATTTATAATTACTAAAGAGCGGTGATATTGAGACACCCCCTATTGATTTATTTATGCCCCACTTTTTTAATTATTTAGCATTATTTTTTTTCCTTTATCAAAATTACTAAAAGAGACATATAATTTAAGAAAAAAAAAAAAAGCAACGTTCTTTTAATTCTTTTCTTGAAATTTTTTTTTTCTTCATAACTCTCAAACCAAAATACTTGTACTGGATTCTATTTAAACAATAAATCAAACACTTGAGGTGCATTAGACAGATGAGATATTGATTATTATTTAATCTCATTACTCTTTTAGAATCTGAAAGTGAAATGATAATAACCAAAACAAATACTTGCTCTTTGCTCCTTATTTCGTTTTGTGGGTTGTTTCATTTTTTTATCTGTGTGCTTTGTCTTGGGTTGCTTTGTTCTTTCCTCTTTTCTTGGGGCTGTTTGTTTGTTCTTTATCTTGTGACTTCTTGACCTTTTCTATAAAGCTTGATGTTAAAAAAAAAAACAATAAAAAAGAAAAAAAATTCGTTCATGGGAGATGAGAGAAAGACGAGACCAGAGATAGATATGAGATAAATAGAGATATTATAGATGAGGTTTATTAAGTTTAAATAATAAGTAAAAGGGTAGTTTTGAAAATAAATAATATAAAATAATAAAAACATTTAACTTTATTTAATGGGAAATTTTTATTCTCCCTCCTGTAGTTTGCCGTATTCTCCAGTCTCCCCCCTCTAGTTTCAAAATTCTCCAATTTCCCCCCTCCTATGCACAAATACAACCAATCTCACCATATAAAAATAGGCATGAGAGGGGGGAAATTTGAGAATTTTAAAACTAGAGGGGAGAGACTGGAGAATATGGCAAACTTAGGGGGGAGAATAATAATTTCCCTTAGTTAATTAAATCAAAATTTAAACAAGTGAGACATAAATAGATCAGTAGGGGGTGTGCCAACAGCATTACTCTTACTAAAAGCATACGCATTATATACATCTCTTGTTGAAATAATTGAAGATAAACATAGATGGATTCATCCAAATCAAAAGATTCAAATCTTATAAACGGGAAAAATAGTTTTCTTTTCATTTATTTGACTAGTGTAGAATTAAAAGAAACAAAAGTCTCATGATTATTTGTTATCTTATATGTTTTATGGTTATCATCATTGATTAAGGATAATTAGTAATACAAATTCATTTTCAATACCTCCTTCAAAATATTTTGAATGAAGGTAAAGTAATAGAATCAGTACGTAACAAATCGTCTTGATTGATTTTCGGACTACCTTTTTGGATTATAATATGGTATCTTAGATATTTTTTCGAACCTACATGTAATAAATTATGTGGATAAATAGATAAAAGAAGATATTCTGAATGTGATCCTTAAGAATCTCCTCATCCATCCTCATCGATTGGTCTGCTCTCCATTACTAGCACGCCTTTCGGCAAATAACTTATCTCAATTATTTCTTGACTGTTAGATCTCTCTATCAAACTAACAGTCAACTAGTAAGTAAAGACGATCACACAAGGAAAGAGGAACCATATAAACTACTTTGCCACCCAGTTCCATGTATGTCCAAAGATTCTCTTATATCTTCTCTTTGTGCCTACTCTTTTCTTCCTTTTTAAGCTATCGTGGGTTAAAAGTCTACCATTATTTGATGAAATTGGACTCTATAAATATGGTCTGAAATACAACTCTCTTAATGCTATGCAGTTAATGGGTAAATATAAAATTATATTTACAATATTAGGAGTGACGATATTGACACCCCTCTAAAACCATATGTACACCCCAGATTTGAATATTTTTAAAATTCCAATATTGCCCTTGAATTTAATTAATAATATTTGAATTAAATAGAGACGGTTAACTATTTTTCTTTTCTGAATTTTTCGAAAAGTTAACAACGTTAGTTGAGATTGCAAAGGCGACAGAGAATTCATACCAATTTTATTATTTTTTTTTTTTCCCAAAGAGAGGAAAAATATTCACCCACTTTTTATTCATACCATTTTCTTTTTCTCTAAGTGAGGAAAAGTATTCACCCACCGGCCATTGTATTGTGTCTGGGGGTTTTGTTTTTTTATTTTATGTGAGAACTTTGATAAGATAGGGTCATGTCACAATCATAACCAGAACCCTGTTCTGGTTTGCCCCCGTCCAACCCTGTCTGTCGTAAGAAAAATTGTCCCAAAAACACTTCTTTATGGCATTTCATCAAGCTACTCAAATATACGACAATAATTTACAAAATTATAAAAAGTTTCATGGAATCATTGTAATTATTTTTTTAATTCATTCATTTTAAAAATGGCATATTTGGTAATATTGGGGTGTTCTTACAAATTTTAATCTTTTTAAAAAATAATAGAGGTGTACATATAAAAAGAGGTGTACATATAATTTTCAAAGGGTGTAAATACCGTCACTCTACTAGGAGTTGAACATATGAAACTTCATTTTGAAGTCTCCAACCGCCAAGTCAATGGACCCTGGGACTCTTTTAGCCTACTTGAGGTTTCGGGAGTTAAGAAAACCCTTAAAATACTTTAGTAAAAAATATATATATTTATTCAACTTCCTGTATGGGAAAAGTATGGCTTGGAAAGCGAAAGGTAACTAACTTAAAGGTGGAAACTGAGGCAGCTTCCAACTTGCTTTCTTCTAGATTCATTTGGATTTTCTTTTTCAATTTCCCGAGAAAGTGAATTGAAAGTTCAGGCTTCAGGTTTCCCATCTTGTTATCTGGTTTCATATTGATTTAGACTTTTAGAGTTTCTTAAAATAAAAAATTTTAAAAAAATTACAGAGGGATGAACGGAAAATTTATTACAACATTTCTACCAAATCCAACAACTGAACACCAATTCTATGATTCCTGTAAGAAGATTTATGTATAAAATTTGAAGCATGTCGGATACAAGCTTACTGCGAAAAGAAATGCAGCCGATCTTAATTTGACATGCCTCTGGAACGAAAACAGAGTAACAATCACCGAAAAAGAAAATTTGTGAAACTTAGCAATAACTCAAACTGCAAGCGCACGTATTGAATGTCCAACTATAAGATTGTGCCTACTCCTATGTACCTGTCACCCGGTGTATATGAGCATCTTCATGTCCACCTCGCGAAAGTAAACTTCTTGCCGGCGCTGAAGCCTGAAGGCATGTGATCTAATTTCACACAGCCTATATATGCAGATATTAGTTGGTGACCATTTCAGTTTTGTTCAGAATGCGTTGCAGAAACCTGTGAGTCGATCACTTTAGCTTCATGCTTTCTCTTGCTTCGAGAACTACGTTTTGATCTGGGCGATCTCTTGGCAGTACGCTGCTTCACTGTGTGCTCTTGGACATCAACTACTGTTTTTTCATTAGACGGGAGTTCGGGAGGAGAATCTGGCCATGGTGTATGTTTTGATGGCACGGTGATCTCTAGAGGTGGGTCGATAATCCATCTGCAACAAGTCCAAACTCATCCTTAGATGGCAGCATTAAGAGAAAAACATGACAGAAAACTTTTCAAGGTGCCAAAGTGTGTAAGAGAAATAGAGATTCAAAACCATTCACACCCCCATCTTCTCGTGGGAAATAAATGCAGAAGGGACTGAGGGTCAAACAAATGAACAATACAAGTTTTTCGGTTCATTTTTTAGTACCTCAGAATGAAAATATGCTGATCCAGAGACAAGAAATATACCCAACTAATTCAGTGAGTTGTATATTCATTTGTGACTTTCAAGTTACCTTTTGGGTTCAGTGAACCATCTGGCAATCATGGATATGCAGAAGACTATATATGTTGAGTGTTGACCATCCAGCTTTATATTAAATCAGGGGCATTTTTGTTTGCAAAAAAGTGTGATATGGAACATAACCATTAACCATTAACCATCAAATCAAACCAAGCACAAATAGGTGATTTATTGAAATCTTTATGTTGCAACACAGAAAAATCAATGTTGAGCTTATTCTATAAAAGAGCTACCCAAAGCACCATGAATATGACCTACTATTGAATGCAATATACTGATGTGGTCACCATGAGACATCAAAATCTTAAAAGTAAAATGATGTTACTCAAACCCAATCATGCATTTTATTCCATACTCTACATTAGCCCCTAACTAAGCAAACACAAGTCAAGCATGTCACTCATACATGTTTTTGACGAATTTTGTTCTGAGCTTCATCGATCCCTCAGTAATAATGTTGTTTCAAACAATATGCACACACCAACCCACATGTTGGGGGAAGAAATAATTATAAGGTAGACACCCTTTCTTGAGTCAGTATATTTGATTTTAATCTACCTTACTTCAAGTATTAGCTTTCATCTTCATCTCGACAATGTGGCAAGATATATTCATATATAAGCATTCCAAATGTTTAGCTTGATCATAAAATAAATGCAGGGTTGAGAACAAGTATATTAATCTAACGCTAGTAAATTAGAAGATAAAACACCAAAACTCCAATTAGAGGGATTAATCCTTAAAAAATTACCTAATTTTGCATTATAAGACATTTCATTTACCCGCCGGGACACTAATACAGAGATATGTTATAATCAACTTATTAGAACATACTAACAATAGTGACATGTCAGAAACACAAAAGATGTTCTAATGACAATTGGCAACTTCCCAAACTTCAGACTTGGAACATGGAGTGTTAGACACATATGCTACCATCAATTTCAACAGAGTCACAGTAGCATAATTTAACTTGTAACTGTATTAAAAAGGAACAACCAACCTATAACACAAAGGATTCTTCAATTATAAATAATTGGTTACAATCGAAATAAATTAACACCTGTCTGACATGCAGCATGACTTATAATCTATACCGCATATGTACCACATAAAGGAAAAATCTAAGGATAGGAATCAAGATACATTCTACCTATGTAGGTGTAAGGTGTCGAATTCGTAGATGCATAACTTAAGAGAATAAACAGTTGGTTATAAATATGTCTAATAGAAATAAACACGTAAAAGGACTGGAATAAACTTTTGTTATATATCAAACATGAAATTCTATAGTTCAGAAGACCTAGACAGAAGCATAAAGGATGATGACCTCATGGAACATTACATGCTTCATTCTTACAATGCAGTAAAGCTATAATTTTATCTAAAGTGTCAATAAAAACAGAATAGCTCCATTAAACTAACTTATATATTGCAAGAAACAAAACTTTAATTATTGGCAAGCTGCACCCACTGCACAAATTGTAATATTTTGAACAATTAAGATCTGCTTGATTACCGAATGATAACTTGATCTACTCATAAATCACCCAAAGTTGTTCACTCGATTATAAGTATAACTTTATCAATCCAATAATTCAACATTCTAAAAGACTTGGCCATCAAAGATCATAGAGAACAGACACTAAATGTCTAAAATGATTTGGCACTACTAGCTATAATACTGTGAAAGTAAATATACCAATAGTAATTATTTAATAGTATTTAATAGGCAGAACAACAGTATAATAGCTAGAAAAAGCAAAAGATTAGGGACTCACCCTGGAGGAAACTTGCTATCAGCACGAGCTTCAACTCGAAGCCACCAAATCAAAACTTGGCGCCCGCAGCTTCCAAGTGGCTCCACAATGGAATGGTCCTTCAGCAGAGATAGTGGACTCTCTAAATCTTCAACGCCCTCCAGTAAATCTAGATCATTCACCCATTCTGGTTTATCTTCAGCTTCCTTCCAAAGCAACCTGGAATTCAACACAAACCCAGCCCATTCCAACTTCCTGGGCAGCACGGTTGCTCTGTCATCAATGTACGTTGCACTCTTCCCCGCATATGGCAGCGAATTAAAAGTATGCCAACCAACCAAATCATTTGATGAGTTACAAGCTGGTCCTTGAACAGGCATTGGCTGGCTCTCATCAACCTGCTCTTTCTCAATAATTGCTGATGATGACTGATCTGAATTGCCTGAAACCGCAAGTACTCCAACCGAAACAGCACCAAACCATTTTACATTTTGGATCTCCTCAAAGAACTCCATACTATGCATATTGCTATCATCCGCAAACATCACAATGCCATCCAGCTTCTGTTCTCTTATAACTCTGCTCCACCAAACACCGATTTAATCAATTCAAGCTCTAATAACCTCCTAAATACTATACTTTAAGTCACAAGAAAAAATAAGTAAATATGACAATGCTACAGCTATCGGCATTGTTTCTCTACAGTTGTTATCATTACTAGTTACACCTTCTACATAAACAAAACACCATAAGATGTAGACATTAACAAACTCTTTTCCCCTGAATTTTAACAATACAAATTTCAATAAATTAGCCAAAAATGAAATAATAAGCGGCAAGTGATGAGGAAAAAGAAAGAACCTTAATGCTCGAAGCCGCATTTTAACCTCCAATTGATGTCTAGCATGCCATGAATTAGGCATTTTTTTATCCATTCCGATATGAATGGTCCTCAATTGAGACTTGGCAATCAACGACGCCGTCTCATTGGTGACTCCACCAGCCTCCACAACGATCCAGACCAGATCGTACGGCACCAGCATCAGCGAGTGCATCACACCGCTCAGGTGGAGCGTCTGGAACGTCCGTACATAAGTTGGAGTCACCGCTATCACTGTCCTCGGAGTCTTGACGCCGAAATGAGCTCTCTGCTCCTGCTGCACTCTCTCGATTATCTTGTGCGCTTTCATGACCTCAGTCGGGTTCGGGTGCGGCCACGGCCGGATCCGGATCCCGTGGCGCCCGACCACAACTCTCGAGTTTGTACTCGTCGCCGTCTTGTTCAAGACCGGAATTCCGACACTGTTCGTGACGGCCGGATTCGACGAGAGAACCGTCGTCGTTAGGTCATTAGCTATGTTCCGGAACGGCGCCGTGTAGAGATTCGTCGTTGCGGCAGTAGAAAACAAGAAGAAGAAGACTAACCTAGAAAATCGAAATCCAAGTACTAAGCTAATCAAACAACAAAGTCCATGAAGTACCAACCAGAAAATCGCAGCCGGAGACTTGATCGCACTATCTGACGACGAATCCAACGGTGCAGATCCTCTGAAACTGTTGTTCCGGCGATTCAAGTAACTCTGCTGCAACATTGAAAGCTTCATTTTCTCCCTCCCCCTCTCTCTCTCTCTCTCTCTAAGCTGGCGACTAGCTAGAGAGATATGTTATTAGATTGTTATCGGGTCAGAGACAGAGAGAGTACTTGATTTGATTTGTATGATTTGTTTGTTTGTTGAGTTAGTTTGAAGTTTGGAGAAGGAAGGTTGGGTTTAATGTGTTGTTTAATCAATCAAATATGATTTTTTTTTTTTTTTTTTTTTTTTGATAACTTTGAATTTAAGAATGGGAGAGTGGATTTTGGGTTACTGTTTGTCGTCGTCGTCTTGCTTTGCTGCTATCATCTCCTTGATTTTAATTTTGTTGGTACAGTGAAGAAGAGAGAGAGAGAGAGATGGGGACATTTGCGCTTGATATTGGGCCCCGTTTTTTCGGATTAGTGTTGGATTTCGGACACTAATCACTGTCTTTTTTTTTTTTAATCACTGTAAAGGAAATATACGGTGTTTATACTGTATATTTATACGAAATACTGTTTCATAGTCATTAGTCAACGAACTATGAGACAAAGACCAATAACGACAAAAGTTATTTAGAAGGAATTGGCTTTAAATTGTAATAAAAAAAATTAAGAAAAATCCAAAAAGTTAGAAATGATTTATTTTTTTATTTTTTTTACATTTCATTTAATTTGGTTCCTTTTTTATACTAAGTGTCCAAAATTAATAAAATTTGGTATTTATTGTTTCTATATACATTAAATTTTTTATCTTGATCTTACCTTCAAAAAAAAAAAAAAAAAAAAAAAAAATTTATCTTGAAAAATTAATTATTAGTTTAAATTCATCTTCTTACCTTATAAAAACACAAATTAACACAATTATTTTAATAAAAATATCCAAATATACAAGGAAAAAAAATACTATATACAACAATTTAAAACTTAGGGCATGTCCTCCCATCCTCTGTCTAGTTTAATACAGTCCTGTAAAGCTTTGATGAGCAGCAACTGGTGTTGTGTTATTCGGCATGTGTATAGAGAAGGAAATAGAGTTGCTGATGGCCTTGCTAAGTTGGGTCACACGTTAGGTTTGGGTATCACGCTCTTTGGCAAGCCTCCTACCCATATCTTAGGTCTCCTAGATGATGATCGTGCTGGTTTAGCTGCTGCTAGACTGGTTTTGTCCAGCTAGTTGCTTTGTGTTTCTGGGCTCTGCCCTCCCTCTTACCAAAAAAAAAAAAAAAAAACTTAGGGCATGACACAAATTTGGGTTTAATTACCTTTTTCAACACATTCAAATCATGTCCCGTGACATAAATAACTAATCACATAAAATATATATGTCATATTGTATAATATGGGTGGATTGGACGTATTGAAGTTTTTCTCAATATGAGAACATGTTTTAAAAGCGCTTAGACAAATGGATTATTATAAACATTGTTCGTATACAAATTTACAAATGGTATAAAAATAACATAACAACTCAAAAAAAAAAAAAGTGATAAATTTGTACAAACAAAATGAAAAAGTAATTTTTTTTTTAAATGTATTTCATTATAAAATATTGTTAATTAGTTTAATGAAAAAAAATTAAAAATTGAGAACTGATAATGGGATATTTAATAGGAGAATTGAATTGTATTATAATAGAATGGTTATACACTTATACATGGTAAATATCTTGTACATAGATTCCTTGTAAATTTTATTAGGAGGTTGTTAATCACAAACCATATTAAAAAATAATAAATAAAAAATCTATGTTTAAAATCTAATGGTTCGAATTCTCTGATTTCTGAGATTGGTTCTATTATTTCTGATATTAAAAACTTGTTGGTTCAAGCTCGTTGTGTATCTGTTTGTTTCGTTCCTCGGAAGGCTAATTGTGTAGCCCATTTGTTAGCTAAAAACGGCATCTCTTGTGTTGAGGATCTGTTCTGGCTAAAGGATTTTCCCTCTTGTATTAGTACTGTTGTTTCGGCTGAATGCCGTTTGTAAGTTTGTAATTCTGTATTTCCTTCAACAAAAAAAAAATTAGGAGAAGAATTCACTCACTAATGATTAATTGAATTTTTAAGTCAATTAAAGCGTGAATGTGAGGAACCAAACTAGGTAATCAATCTTCCTTTCCAGTGCGGAAGGCACCAGATGATAGATGGTTGAGACAAATCATAATGCGACACGTAATCAACAATGGCAGTACAGTATCTAGTTCCGTTGCCCATTAAAATGGCAAATCCTGACTTAAAAGTTTATCACATTACTCATGATTGGAGAAAATCTTCAGGTACCAAATGTATTGTTGAGTGATGCACCGGATGTATTGCTGAGTGATACATCCAACCTTTGGAGATCTTGCCGAGTGCATCTGGTGCATCGAAAATTTTCTCCTCGTGAGTCATACATACTACGTGTCCTTCTTCTACAAGAATGGTTCAGTTTTATTTTGTAATGTTGCATGATTTTGACCAAAGGATTATTACTCATACCATTTCTACCTTGAACTGCTGAATTGGTTGTATTTGAAATTTAAGACAATAATTAAAATTTAAAACGGGCAAAAACCAATTAAGTCCTGGAATTTTTCTTAAATTCCAAGTTGTTTGCAACTTTTACAAAAATTACCAAATTCATCCTCATATTTTTCCTAAGTGCCAAATTAGTCCTTCTTTTTTTAGAAGTGACCAAGTTAGTCTCTCTAAATAGTTAACGGTGTTAAATATAACAATTAACTTTAACAATTTATAGTTAAAGCACGTAAATACCCTTTATTTATCATATTATAGCAAAGTTCTTTTATCTTTTGTACATTAAATTCATCATTATAATTACAACAGAATCCAAAAATATTATTATTGAAACACCATTTGTACCTTTTTTTATTAAAATTTTCTAAAAAAAAAATCTAAAAATATTTTAATAAAACAGTGTCAATTATGCCCTTATTTTTAAACAAAGTTACCATCCATTTCTGGTTTAATCTTTTATTATTTTTATATAATTGTTTTTATTTTTTTGTTAATATTATACGAGCACTATTGTCAAAATTATTCAAAAATAAAAATCCACAAATTAAATAAGCAAAAATATACATGTGTAAAAAATAAAAATAAAATAAAACTAAAAAACTGTGCATGTTTCATTATTATATTGTTTAGAAGTAAAATACAATTTTACCCCAACATAATTAAAGTTGATTGATGGAACTTAGTTAGATGAACTAATTTGGCACTTGGAAAAAATGTAAAGACTAATTTGATCACTTTTGTAAAAGTCACAAACAACTTGGAATTTATTTTTTTTTTAAAAAAAAAAAAGTCCAGGACCTAATTGGTAATTGTCCAATTTAAAACTATTCTTCCTAATTTATTTACAAATCGTTTTATTCTTAAAATTTGTTAACTGTTATCCGATTCGTCTATTTTACACATGATAATGATAAATTAAAATAAAAAGATCTATACATTACTCTTCTTTTTTTTTTTTTTTATTATTATTTTAACTTTTAGAACTATGTATTTATCGGAAAGATAATAATATATGTTTTGAGTTTATTTAATCTTCATATTTGTCAAAGTTCATCCTTATTAAGTATATTAGAAGGAAGTTGTAACTTGTTGGTATGGTATCTAATTGATGAACGTATAACAAGTTATAATTTATAACCCCAAGCATGTCAAATTGGATCTATTTAAAATATAACAATGCTCTAAACTCAAAATATTTTAAATTTCTTGAATATAATAAGAAGTGAACAAATTGAATATAATAATTTGGAAGGTATATTATTGTATATATATATGGTTGAAATGTCAACGTGGTTAGTAGAGTTTACATGACACAATATTGATTTCAACTAATATGTAATTAAAGTATCACAAGTGATGATGAAATGTGTTGAATCACATTATCAAATATAAAACACAAGGCATGGTTGGTAGGCAATTATTTAGAATTATTCTAATTAACTAATAAGTAATAATGGTGGCTCGATGTTTACAACTGACCTTTAGATGGAGTGAAGAAGAGAGAGGGTTTGGTGGGAAGCTTTTCAACCACCGAATATTGGTTTACTTCCTTTAAAATGTGGCAATATAACCTCTCCTCCTTCCTTCGTTTCAAAATAATTAAAAGCTTCCTTTTCAAGATTTAAAAAGGAATACATAACAATTTTTCTCTCCTCATGACCGAACTAAACTTTTAAATTTAGGAAGAAACTTGTGAATCATTGATTAAGTTTAAGAAGACTTTGACTAAGTTGAAGTATGTGAATCTATTGATTGATAGTTGTGGAACTGATATAAATAAAATCAATTCGTCATAAGTAGAGAAAAACTTATATATATATATATATCAAAGGTTATAATCAACCCGGCTGGTGGTTAATCCCTCACACCTACGCTGAATGGATCACGGGTCTATCGAGATCAAGTACTACATACGTAACTCATATGTTTACTCCCACAACTGGGAAATATTTACTCCAACAATTATGAAGAGAAAACTCATCACACATGCTTATATTTTAAGTGACTTAATTATTTAATCTATCCAACATACAAATGGTTTTGTGTATAGTATTGACTATTGAAGATTAAAAATCACCTAATGTGGTATGAAAAAAAAAAAAGCACGATTCTTTGAATTTGAATATAGTATGTACTTGTTGTGGTGACAAGTGAGAACATATATAATTACATATACTACTAAAATTAGGTCGAAAGACTGAAAGAGATGGTGAGATTATTGCTTTCAAGAGGCTAATGATTGATGATGATTGGGGAGCAAACCATTAACGAAAGCAATTAGCTGAGAAGTGCAAATCCATGAATTTAAAATTTTACATTTTGGGTGTGTGCAAACGTAGACTCCAAACTTAAAATTGGAAAGAAAAAATTGTTATTTGTTTTCTCTTATCAATATTTAGCTATCAAATTAAATACTACTATTAAAAGAAGAAGAATAAGAAGAAGTTATTTGTGTAATGAGTATGGTTGGATTTAGTACCATTTGATTACAATATCAAAGGACGAGTGATGAGACTTTCACACTTATATGGCTGAGGTTGTGGATTCAAGTTTTGTACTTATGTCTCGTCTCAAAACTCTCAATTAATTGTAATACACGTAGAATCCCTGTAAATTAATAACTTCTCTGTATTAATAAAAAATCATGATCCCTATTCGGGACATTGTAAAAAATTAATAAACCCCTCTATCGTAATAATTAATAATTTCCTTTTGAAACCAAGTGTAAAATTTTGGTCACAGCTATCGTATAAATTAATAATTTTATAAAAGTACAAAATATATTACATAATATTCAATAACTTAAAAAAATACTTCAAAATGTTAGTTTGTACAAGACCACCATGTTTGATATTTTTTATTTCATCCTTCATCTTTTGAATTGTCTTCAAGAAGTTATTGTGATCACTTACTTATTGTAGCAAAGATGTTTCAACTAAATTTAGCATTTGAACATGAAATTTCCTTAACAAATTTTTCTTAGACAAGGAATCTAAATGAATCTTGAAAAGAAAAAAAAAAAGGAATTTTCCATAAAGAAAAAAACCGACTAAACAATTGAATTCCGGTAAGGAACCTTCCATAAACAAGAAAACCGACTTTTACATATTTTATCAGACAAATTAACACTTTACAAGATAAAACCCTTTAAATAATAACCCCTCTAAATTAATAATTAAGGGTGGATCCCAATAATATAATTTAAAGGGATTCTACTGTACTTTTAAAAAATAAAAATCATACAAACCAAATGTGATTTAAGTGAAAGATGTTGTTGGTCTTTAGTGTTGGTGGTATTCCAAAATTCAATAGAGAGGAACAAAATTTCATGGTTTGATTATGGATCCATTTATAAGCAACTACTACTATAATCTCTAGCCCAATTCATATAATCATTCGATGAGTGACGAAATCCACACTACTCAAATATTGGGCCTAATAACAAGCTCTTTGGAAATGTCAGGCTTATTTGGGCCTAATAACAAGCTCTTTGGAAACGTCAGGCTTCAAAAAAGTGTCCCTGTGTCACTCTCACTTGTGTAGTTGTGTGTATTCAAAAAGTATACAAAACTGAAAACACTGCTTAGTGTTTACCAACAAACAAAATGGGGTGTTTTAGAATATGAATAAGGTGCATTTTACATATTTAAAAAAAAAACCCAATTGGAGTCCACTTTTATGCTCCCATATATTGGACTCAATGGTCCAAGTCCAACAACATTTTACTGCATTTGTATGTTGTTAACACAGTTCCAACTTTGACATCTACACAAGGATACGATAAACCACAAAAGACAACACCTCCTCGGAGGTCGCTACCTCAATTTGTGATGCAGCAGTAGCTAAGGCAACGGAATACATGGAGTGGGTAGTTAATTCGTATTTGGGTCACGTGGACTAATCAAATTCGGACTGAACTTCTTGGACCTCTACAGTCTACAGAGGGCATATAGAGTCGAATCGTCTATTATAATATGTTTCCGAAAAGCCAAAGACGAGCCCTACAGATGTACCGGATTTGGTTGGTCCATGCGACCCAAGTACGAATTCACCTCCCACTCTATGTATTCCATTGCCTTAGTTGTTGCTACATCAATTTGTCATTTCGCTAGCATGCAAAATTACACTTTGACGTAGTAAAAATGTAAAATAGACAAGTGTCATATAAGACCTACACTTCAAAAGACAACTGCGAATTAGAAATCAAGTTATGTAAGTGCTCAAACAGATAAAACTGGGACAGATTAATCATATAGTGAGGCTTTTTCATAAACAAGTGAGTTCTTGAGACCCGAATACATTTGGTCTGATCCATTACTAACTCGGGCATTGAGAGTGAATGCCAATGTCATCTGTTTATTACCATTGGTTTCGATAGATACAGAAGGATACTAACAACATCATAACGTAAATAATTCCAACCCTTGTATTTGGATGTCGAACTTATATCGAATTCACAATTATGGATGCCATTGAATTTGCTCATATTTATGGTTGGTACTCTCTTTGGATAGAATGTGATTCTATTTATGTGGTCTCTCTTCTTTCTCTTCGTTCGGTGGATGTTCCTAGGAAGTTTTCTTCTTCTTGGCGGCGTTGTTTTTATTACCTCTCTTCTATAAGTGTTCATGTCTCTCATATTTATCGTGAAGGAAATGCGGTAGTTGATTACTTAGCTTCTCATAGTCGTTCTTTGGCTCAAGATTTTTGGAGTTTTACTTGTCCTCAATTTTGTATTGCTATTATTACAAGAGAATTATCTTTTAGATCTTTTTACCGTTTTGGTTGATTTGTTGGGGTTTTGGTGTTATATCCCCCCAATTTTCTTGTTTATTATTATTTTTTTTAATATATTGCGCTAGTTTGAGAATGTGCGTGCATAGGATAGGTAATCTTCTTGGATTCCAACCTAGTTGGGATGCTTTAAGTTTTCTTTGATGCAACTGCTCTTTAGCTGACTTTAATTTAAAAAGAAAAAAGAAAAAGAATTCACCGTTAATAATATATAGCTATTGCAATTTAGAATGTTGGAGAAGTATACTACTACTAAGTTAAACCTCATTATCTTATTTAAACTATATAGTCTATATGTGACGTTAATAACCATATGTTATATGATAAAATTAAATAAACAAAAAAGAGAGAAAGATAAGGATAAAGAAACAAAGCTATCTTAAAACGGTCTCTCTTGTGTTGAAGATATGTTTTGATAGGAGGAATTTCCTTCCTATATTGGTTAATTTATTTCGGTTTGAGTTCCGTGTTCCTTTCTAATCCTCTGTTTCCCCTAAAAAAAAAAGGAAAAAAGGAAAAAAAAAAAAAAAAACAAAGCTATCAAAGAAGCCGGAAATTCCACTCAATCATGTAGCAGTCTAGTCTATCATTTATATGATTTGAATTATTGGTTTGAAAAATTGTCTTGAAGAAGCATCATTAGAAGCTTTGTCACTTAACATGAAATTTCCAAACAACACAAATTTGGATCAGCATCTTTATATGAACCCAACCACCACGATTGATCTTGTCTGTAAGACCAATTTTCTCCACTAAAAACCATAAAACCATCACTTTAATTAGGACAATGAGTCAATGACAATCCCATTTAGTCTACAATCTATCGAGTGCACGTCCCACTATTATATTTCAATCGTTTCTTCCTCACCAGTCACCACACTTGGTTGATACACCAACCATATATTTACAAACTCACTTCAATCATTCAATATAAAATAAAATGAAACACATCATTTTTTTTTCCCTCAATTAGTTTAGAGATTCAACATAATGAACGGGTAAATGTTACGGTCTGAATATCTATATCCAGAACATCGAAAATAAAACTCTCACACATTTATAAAATGAGCACGGTGGGACTCGAACCTTTACGAATTGTACTTCTTTAAATAAACAAATTAACCAACCAACAAAATAAAAAATAAAAAAATAAAAAATCATAATTTATAGACTTTCGGTGAGAGAGGTCAATATGTTTTTGGCAACTTAACTCCTAACACAAATACACAATTTTCTTCATCTCTGCCAACCGTTTGATGATCACTTTTCTTCTCTGTCTTTGACTTTGGTGTTTATATACATACTCTATAGAATCTTCAATTTAACGATTTAACTATTTGTTTTTATCTAATTAATAATAAACACAAGCCTTAATACACCATAACCAATGACCTCTTGTCATGGTGGTTGGAGTCTCCCAAGGAAGGTTCCACCACCAAGGTTCAAGTTTTGGTATGTATATATTTGTCTCACCTTTGGTCTTTAAATTTCAAAGTATGGAGAGCCCTCTCTCGATTCAGTGTGGGCAGTCCTCTCTCCTTATGAAGTCTAATCTCATCGGATCCCGTCAATTGTAATTGTAATTAAAAAAAAAGCCTTAATACACCATAAATAAATAACAATGATCATCAATCACGGAAAAGAGTACTAAACATTAGTACGTACAGTACATGCGAGCACAGCTTATCAAAATTCAAAAGTAAATCAAACGGTGCAGATTTTTTTATTTTTTTATTTTTTTAAAACTTTGTATCTGACAAGTACTGTAGAAGTCTCCAATAAGGCAATAACAAAGGCACCCGTGAGTCTCGTTGTGGATGGACTTTGAAGTTTAATATATTATTAGAGTGTGAAGAAGGGAAATTACGTGACGTGTGAGTCTCTGCAGTTGAATTTCTGGGTGGTGGTGGTGTCACGTCTGTCTCTTTCCACATATTATTATTATTATCATTTTAATTTTGAAATTGGATTGACTTGTGTGATCAATGATATAATCAATTGTGTACTAGGTGGTGCAACCGGCCACCGAAGACGAGACATATGAGTTATAAACTTATAATGATTCATTGAAGCTTTTCTTGTAATCACAAAAGAGGGTTGCTTGAGATTGAGGGCCGTATCGTATTAATTCACGTTTTTTTTTATTTTTTTAACAATATCTATTAATTCGAGATTATGTATTTTTTAAAAGCTTTTGTCATTAGTAGGAATCGAGCCGTTAACTTGGAAATCATTTGTTCAAACTCTAATCTCGTCCATCTACCAACTGAGCTATGCCTATGTTGACAAAAATTGTAAAATAGTGCTTCCTTTAATTCGGGACCATGTATTTTTTTTTTAAAGCTTTTGTCATTGGTAGGATTCGAGCTACAGATCCAAAAATCATTTGTCAAAACCCCAAACTCATCTATTTAACAGTTGAGCTATGTCTCTGTTGGCTATTAATTTACGTGTTTTACTTACACAAATATATTCGTTATTTCTTACTTTCCCGACGAGATTTTTTTTTTTAATATAAAACTTTAAATATTTATGATTAGTAACCATTAGACCCAAAATGGTAGGTGGATAGAAAAATATATATGAAACCCGGCCGGCTCTGAAACAATGTTAGCTAGTTATCATCGGATTCAAAAGTTTAAACCGAGTAAATGGTTCAATAATAGTATTCAAGCATTCTAATATTTAGAGTCAAAAACATATGGGAGAAAATTTTCCTGATGAACACTATACGTCTGTACTTGTAGTAAAAGAGTCAAAAACATATGGGAGAAAATTTCCCGATGAACACTATAACTCCAAGATTTTTTTTTTTTTTTTTTTTTAATATAACTTTAAATATTTATGATTAGTAACCATCGGACCCAAAATGGTAGGTGGATAGAAAAATATATATAAAACCCGGCCGGCTCTGAAACAATGCTAGCTAGTAATCATCGGATTCAAAAGTTTAAACCGAGTAAATGGTTCAATAATAGTATTCAAACATTATAATATTTAGAGTCAAAAACATATGGGAGAAATTTTTCCTGATGTACACTATACGTCTATACTTGAAGTAAAATATGGTGTGTGTGGTTTGATTTGTTATCTACGCGTTTCGATGATTTGATTGATGAATTTTGAAGTTCTTTATAGTAAACACTTTCATGATTCATATAGATTGTAGCTGAAATCGACAATGTCAGGAGAAACAAAGTAATAGGTTGAAATTATAAGTTAGTGTAGAGTGTCAAAAACGAAGAAAAGGTATCCGAGGAGGAAAAAAAAAACAAAAAACCAGAGACCAACTAGTTTTTATTTATTTTTATTTTTTTATTTTACCTTCTAGTAGAAAAACACCTTTTGAAACTTAATCAAACTTTTTATTTGATTTTCTTAAACTCTTACCATAAATTTCAGGTTTCGGAGAAGAACACGATTCGAACATACAATTTGATATTGTAAGTGTGAGTATACACCAGATCAACTTTATATGTCCATTTTAATATATATATATATATATATATATGGAAGTATATTACAATTGGACTGTAGGGACCCATCAAGATCGAACAAAACATGTGTGATAACTATTCTTACAAATCGAGAAAAAACTCTCCACATATACTTGTAAAATACGTATAGTGGGACTCGAACCCCTTATCACCTTCATGGGAGGGAGGTGCACTATCATCTATGTTAAGATGTGATGTGCATTTTAATTTATTTACTTGATAAATCGAGAAAACGAAAGAAACTATTTTCCCTTTCTATATTCAACATATTGCACAAAAGATGAATAAAAAATATTGTAATATTAATATTTATAGGGTTAGGCTAAACCAACTTAAATTTGTGATTTAAAATTTTGATTTTAATATTTCAAATCTCAACAACCCATGTGTTTTTAATCAAAGGGTTGTAATACATTTAAATCTCAACTATTGGATTAAGATCATATTAGTGGTTGAGATATTGAAGTCCAAATTTTAAGTTGTAAATTTAAGTTGGTTTAGCTTGACTTTTATTTATTGAATAATGATTAGGTATTGACCAGTTAGTACTCCAAATACTGACCCACAAATGAGAGTGTAGCACGTGGTCCAATTTATTAGATAAATATAAAAAGTAAAAGGAAAAAAAAAAAAAAAAACCACATGCTACACTTCCATTGGTGGGTTCGTATTTTGGGTACTGACTGGTAGTACCCAAGTATTATTCTTATTTATATACCGTCTTGTAATAATATATATAATTATAATTCATAATTTTATTGTATTTAAATAAATGAAATGAATAAAAATAGAGAAATTGCACAAACTAAAGTCAACTGTATCATGCGGCAGTGCGGCACCAACCTGGGCTTTGTTTTCTTGTTTTTAAAAATTATTAATAAGGTCAATTAACAAATAAGTCCCATAATGTTTGTTTAATTTTAAATAATTTGTAATTATTTTCGTTTTTAATCAATTGGCCTCCTTTTTCTATTTTTTGAAGTATTAAATAAGTGCATGGCATTTTAAAAGGGATTAAATTAGTCATTATCTGATTTTCACATCCAACCATTATCAAATATAAATATGTTATTCTTGTAGAGAATTTGAATTAAAATATAATTTTTATTCATACAGTAGTTAAATATAATTAACGAAAGTCATTAAAAAAAGACCAATTTTGTACTAGTGAAAATTGATGACAAATTTGATAAAAAAAACAAAAACATCACAAACTAATTAAAATAAAAAACAAAGACATGGACTTATTTGTTAATTACACTATTTATATTTTATAATGAAACCTAATTTTAAATCAAACGGCGTGTGACAAATCTTTGACCTGATCTACACCCATGTATGTTGTCCAACGTCAGAAAAAGACCAGTTTAACCTGCCTGGACCCCACACCTGAGAGATCAGGTCAATCTCATTTTATATTATTAATTTTTTTAAGGGCAAATTGCACTGCACCCCTTGAGGTTTTGGATAAGGTATACTTAGTTGGAAAAGTTTTTGTATTATACACTAACACCCCAAGACTTAAATTTGACTTTAAAAATGCCTAAACTGCCTCTAGTTGTATTTTTTTTTTTTTTTTTTACCTTTTAACCAAAAAATTTATAAACTTTAATAAAATAAAAAATTAAATAAAAGATATGATTCATTAAATAAATAAATTGTTTTAAAAAATTAAATAAATAAATTGTTTTAAAAAATTAAACAAATAAATTGTTTAAAAAAAAATAAATAGTTTTTTTTAAAAAAAAAATAGTTTAAAAAATTATATAAATAAAATTTTAAACTATTTAATTATTTAAATAAACTATTTATTTATTTAATGAAACATATCTTTTATTTTATTAAAGTTTATAAAGTTTTTTGGTTAAAAGGTAAGAAAATAAAGTATAAAATAATACAACTAGGGGCATTTTAGGTATCTTCAAAGTCAATTTTAAGTTTTGGGGGTATTAGTGTATTATACAAAAACTTTTCCAACTAAGTGTACCTTACCCAAACCTCAAGGGGTACAGTGCAATTTGGCCTTTTTATTTTTAAAGATAATTATTATCAATTAAATAGTGTACTCCTCCATGCCACAAATTGAGATGAAAGGAAATGATTTAGAGAATATCGTAGCACGTCAAATGACTAAGTTTAAGTCATCTATCTCTAATGATCATCTCTGATAATGTTGTTTGATATTCGTTTGGTTTGGATAGATTGATTAATTAGTTTAGTTCATGTTTCTTTACATTCAATTGAGGTCTAGGTGACTATTTAGATTACCGTTTTAGGGTATACGGATCCATTTGCTTTCGTTTTTCTTTTCTCTCTCTTGTTCTTCCTTTTATTTTTGTATATGGGATTTTTCAACTTATGATCATATGTGATGTTTTTTCTCTCCAATTTAGTCTGATTTTACCTAAATGGTCTTTTTATTTGTACAATGCATATTTTACACCGATATTGTTGGGACTTGTGAGTTGATGTTCAAACCGCAAATATACTAGTTGATCTCGGCTAATCCATTCCAGATAGAATATAAACCCGATTGTTTTGTGTCAAAATTTATTGTAATATTCTTTATTATAAAAAAATAAAAATTACAGCGTTTTTGTACTTACTTATACTGTAGCCTAGACTTAGAAATAAATGAAAACAAATATAAATAAACAAAGATGTGGGCTTGCTTTGCATCTTATTCGTACCTACATTGGGACGGCAAAGGCTAAGATGACATGTCAGTGACCTAATTGACCAATTGCCTTTCTTTTTCATAGCCCCTAAATAATGCCATTTATTTTGACCAGACTCAAAGACATAGACTCACTCACCTTTATCAACAACTCAACTTCTTCTTCTTCTTCTTCTTCATGTTGTGACTTGTGAATTTACCGAAAAATAAAAATGGCTGTGGAGCTCATCATGGGTTATAGAAACAACAGTTTCACTTCCAAAATCGAAGACCACGCAGTCCAAGAAGCAGCGTCTGGTCTCGAAAGTATCGACAAGCTCATTAAATTGCTCTCACAACAACAGCAAACTCGTCACGAAAAGTCAAATCACCACTACCACCACCACAACCAATCGTCGTCGTTGACGACGTTGCCGTCTTCTTCTTCTTCTTCTTCAAGGCCCTCCTCCATAGATTTGGATATGGACTACAAATCTGTAGCTGACGTGGCAGTTTCCAAGTTCAAAAGAGTGATCTCTCTTCTGGGTCGAACCAGAACTGGCCACGCTCGTTTTAGAAGAGCTCCGGTGGCGGCTCCGCCGTCAAATCCTCCTCTGCTGCTTCCAAACCAGAACCCAGAAAACAACAATAACAAAGTTGGCGACACTAAAATCTATTACGCGACGCCGATCCAGCAGATTCCACCTCCTCTGAAAAACTCGTCAACCACCATCAATTTCTCGTACTCTGGTAATAATAATAATAATAATAACAATTCATACATGTCTTCGTTGACCGGTGACACAGAGAGCAAGCAACAGCAGTCAACATCATCAGCTTTTCAGATCACGAATTTGTCTCAAGTTTCTTCAGCTGGGAAGCCACCTCTGTCTTCGTCTTCTTTAAAGAGAAAGTCATGTACCTCCGACAACATGGGTTCCGGCAAGTGTGCTTCAGCTTCCGGTCGCTGCCATTGCACCAAGAAAAGGTAACTTTTTTGTTTTCTCTGTTAATATATTTAATAACATTCGATTTAATATATATAATTTTGAACTAAATTGTATATCTGATAATTTTTGACAGAAAGCTGAGAGTGAAGAGAATAGTGAGAGTTCCTGCTATAAGCTTGAAATTGTCTGATATTCCACCAGATGATTACTCTTGGAGAAAGTACGGACAGAAACCCATCAAAGGATCTCCTCATCCAAGGTAATATATACATATAGATATGGTAACTTTTCAATGCTGGGTTTTCCGTACGGAATTACAAGTAGCGAACTGTATGCTATTTGATTACCACTGGTAGCTACTGGGAATTTCATACGGGTAATACTGCATTAGAATATTTTCAATATAGGTAGTGTTAACCTGCAAATGTTAACGATCACTTTATTACCGTAAATGAAAAATATTCATCGTATTTATTGTAATAAGATAATAAATATAGTCATTGATACGTGTATTTATTTCTATTTATGGAAATTAATTGATTGTTAAGGACACGTATTAACAACACTACCCTTTCAATATATACATAGTGATTTTTTGTGCAGAATTCTAAATAGATAATGGTACTTATTGGATTAACATCGGTGCTATTAAATTATCACCTTTAGCCATCGGGGATTCCGTATTGATTGATTTTATTGCTCTTTTTGGTCTAGTTTTGACTTGTTATAGTTTGAATATTGTGATGATCAACAACGATGAATGTTAATATTGTTGTTGTGGTGGTGGTGGTGGTGAAAACAGGGGATACTACAAGTGCAGTAGTGTGAGAGGCTGCCCAGCACGTAAACATGTGGAGAGAGCACTGGATGATCCAGCAATGCTAATAGTCACCTACGAAGGAGAACACAACCACTCTCTTGCCATTGCAGATCACTCCACCAATCTCATTTTAGAGTCTTCTTAAACAACAGAGCTTTCATGTGAACAAATGAAAAAACAAAAATCATGATTCATCAGTAGTTGTAGTAGTAGAGATTAGAAATCTCGAAGGAGATAAAATTAATCAGTGGGGTATTTTTTTTTTTTCCTGTTCATTTGGTTTTTCTTTTGATTCCCTGTAAAAAATTTACTGGGGTTAATTAATTTCCTCCAAGCTTTCTCTTTTCTTGAGCACTGTGTAGTGGAAAATCCAATGTGAATTATTATAAAAAAGAAGAAAAAAAAAAGAAGAAGAAAGCAAGTGGAAGATGATGATGGGTTTGATTTGGTTTTTGCTTTCTCTTTGGTTTTTGTTTCTTGGATGCCTATTTGTTACCTTTTGTTTACGTCACTTTAGTTGGACAGCGTTTTCGCTCTCTTTTTCTTGAATTTTTTTTTTTGGTTGTTGGAAACTTGAAATTTGAAACAATTAAAAAGAAAATGACCGAGTCAAAGAAGTGGACCGACATACATGTCGTGTTTTGGATGGTTGACCAAAACGAAAGAGGTTAGAAGTTGCCAGTTAGGACAGCCTAATTTATTAAGGTTGGTATTTGTTATTTGGTTCGACAACACACATGAATACATTATAAGAATTTGTTTAATTTGTTTGGTTTTAAATGTTTTTGTGTTAGTTTGTTTAGATTCTGGTAATAAATAGGCAAAATATGGAGAAGACTACTCTAATTAAATATGGTAGGTCACCTGGTCTAAAATGGTAATCATAGAATAAAGTGTACTTATCTCCTTCCTGGCTAAACATGGATTATGGATAATTAATGAGATTTAATTTCAGATCTTCAATTTTTAGACATGTAAAAGGTTTAGATTTGATGAGATAATTGATGTGATTTGATGTTTTGATCTGTTGGGATTTGTCAAGATCAAAACAATACAATCACGATTCGAGTATCTATTGTTATGATCGGAAAAAAAACTCTCCACATATATTTATATCAAACCACTGATGTGGAAAAAGAGATGCACATCGTCTTAGGAATGCTCATCTCGGTGAGGGGAAAAGAGATCTGAACAATTTTTATCTAGTAGACACAATATAGATATATTTATAATATACTAATACGCATCATCACACTTATGCAGAAGCTATGCTGTTTTCATGGTTAAAGTGTGGATGTATATGAAATTATTATCGCCCAATTTGTGAAAAATGGAAAGAAATAAATGTAAAAAGTAAAAGAAAAAAAAGGCGTGATATAATTTAATTTGGTGGGTCAATATTTTAGGTACTGATCGGGCAGTGTTTAAACATTATCTGGTGTATAATATGTTATAAATATATCTATATGCCTTGATGCCTATGAGAAAAAAAGAAAACGGGAGATCCGAATCTATTACTTTATCACTGGATTAATCTTATTTTGTCTGAAAATACTCGTATTTAATCCATGTTGTAAGGGAGAAAAAGAAAAGTCAGCAAAAATGGTCTAAAGTTTTTAAAGCTAATCTAGAAGGGTCATTATAGTGGGGTTGGGTACAGTGGAGAAGTCAGTAAGAAAGTCAAAATAGGTGGGTGGGGATTTGATTATATTGTGTTTTGGGGCCTACAAAATGTTGTTGCTTTGCCCTTTGCCTTTGCTTTAACGTCAACTTTGGTAAGGCAAAGTATGCAAATGGTCCATAAAGTTTTCCAAATGTTGTCATGTCAATTCATCATTCACACACAAAATGTTACATGTATGGCCACAAGGAAAATCAATCACACATTTGTCTGCCTCAAATAACACACATGCACTCCCCCCTATGTATAAAAATCACCTCCTCCACATGCATTATCAAAAATTAGTTGAACCGATTCATTGCTTTGATCATGTGATGATTTAGTTGTATGAATTCCACCTCATGATTTTTTTTTGGTTGTTGTTCAAGATGTCGAAAAACCGGATTTAACTACTATACAGTAACTTAAATAATTACAGAGAAAGTTATTAGATGGAGTATCTAGTAAGAAATGACAAACAATTAATCATATAATTACTATACAGAATCCATATAATAGCTAAACTTTATTTGAGGATTTTTCTTCCATATCGGTTTACCTCTAACCTTTTAAGGATTAGAAAGTGAGACCTGATATACGAAAGTGGACGATAGCTCGTATTTAGTAATCTCATACATATCAAATTTTGATGGTTCAACGAGTTTAAACGTATAATATCTTATAAACGGCATATATTCATTACTCTCTTATCTAATTTTAAAACTTATCTGTATTTGAAACATAATACAAAATACCCTTTAAATTTCACCATCAATTTTTCTTAAAATTCTTTACAATATACTAGAAAAGTCATATTTTGAAAATCCATGAAGATGAGTCCATTGTATCACGATCATGAATCAACAAATCGAACTTTGGAAAAAGATCCCTCACACTCTTTTGACCAATTCAAATTATATATACAACGAATGTAACTTGCAACATAACTATGATATTTATTTTTGTCAAGAAAGCTACATTATAGTGATTAAATTACAATAATATTTTCTTTCCAATGTATATAACGAAGAATTTTTTGGTCCATATAAATAATATTTATGCATAAAGTATGAACTCACATCTTACGTCAACTTGATTGATAATTTAATTCAATTTGTTGTTTTTTTTTCTCCTCTTGTTACAATGAACCAATAAAAACTATAAATCTGTGGACAAAAAATAATATATTTTTTTCATTTTTTTTTTTTTTTTGTTCTTGTTTCAAAGGCCATTTTCGCTTCATCCACAAGGAGTTGACAGAGCTTGCAAGATTGCAATAGAAATTGTCGTATGTGTTGTTTGTATATATGCATTTGGTGTAGGATTGCACTAAAAGTCACTAATTGAGTTGATGATCAAGTCGGTCTCTGAGATGTTGAAATGACATGCATATGTAAAAAAAGAAAAAAGAAAAAAAAAAAAAGGTGTGAATTGTTAAAAATAACCATTCTAATTTTGTAAACATTATCTATAATCAATTAATGTTTATAACAAAACTAGTTCTTATAAAACAAAATACCCTTAACAGTTTCTCTCTCATCTTCGTATTCTCCCTAACACTTTCTCTCACATTTGTCAAAAAAAACAAAATTTGTCGGGCAAACGGCGTTGACTCTGCCTAGCTTGTCTAGGATTTTGCCGTCTAGGAAGACCGATTAGGCTTTTCTCACGACGGCCAAGTCTGTCTAAGGCCTAGATGTCTGCCTAGAATGATTACTAGAACAATGGGTTTGATTGCATATTGCATTATTTCGTGATTTATGAACATGATACACGGTCGTTTCGTCGATGAAAGTCTTGATTGTTGATCTTTTGTGACCTATGCTCAATTTCCTTGATGTATGTTCATTTTTTCATGATTAATATATTTTCAATACTTTTCCTTGATATGTTTTTGAAGGTACATGTTTTTATGTCCGTATCTTCGTTTTAACATGGTCGACGTCTGAATCACGTCGTCCTCTTCCCCATTATAGTCGATGTTGTTATCCGATAAAACTGTTTTTGAAAAGCCCATTATTTCTCTCATGGTAACATAAAAGCCCAAACCAAGCCCAAAATAGGTTGTTGAGGTCCATGCCGGTTCAATCCAACCCCCCAAAAAACAAAACAAAACAAAAGCAGGTCAAATCAAGCCCTAACCAGAATCTGATAACGGTTTAAAACCCTAACTATCAACAGCGGCGATGGGTTGTTGTTGCGGCTCTCCACCCGTCGTCCGCTCATGATCTTCAAATCCAAAACCCTAACTCTCTGTTTCTCCTCTCTCAACTCTCGTCCCCTGATATCCAATCTTCTCATGGCCCAAACCCGACCCGTCCATTCGGATCTGCCGCCACCACAACAACAACAGCATGGACAGCATCAACTCGGATCCGACCCAAGTTGATTGTCGCGCCCATGGTTGACAACTCGGAGCTGCCGTTTCGGTTGCTTTTCAGGATGTACGGTGCCGACGCTGCTTACACGTCAATGCTTCACTCTAGGATTTTCAACGAGACTGAAAAGTATAGAAACGAAGAATTCACCACTTGTAAGGTATTTTTGAGCATTTCTTTTTAGTTAAATTTGGTTTTCATGTTTACATTTCTTATTCGTTTACTGTTATCTGCAAAAATACTGTGCTTGCTTGCTTGAGTAGTAGCATTTTGTATTTGTACTTCTTTAAATTACGGATTCAATAAGTTTACATTTTGAGAGAAATTCAATTTGATGGTTTTAGGATTTGTGGGAGTTAGTTTTATTGAATAGTTTGTAACGAAAATTATCTGGTATGGTGGAATTTCCACATGTTTTTTCTTCGCGGGGCATTCTCAATAGCTACAAGTGTTAATTCAATAGATACCGGTAGCTATTCAGCTATTGAGAATCCTGCACATAAAAACATGTGAGATCCTATACCTGAAACTCTGAAAGTTACTCAAAGTTGTAAATTGTTGCGATGGGGACCCAGCAATTACTATGAGAAGGAAGAAAGATATTGTAAGATTTTATGTTGCCTGCCTGTCGTTGCGCATGATTAGGGGACTTCAAGAAGAAGTTGCTATTTTGGCTTACCATTAATGGCGATATCGGGTTCTGTATTGACTGTAGGTAGCCTCTTGTTTGTTGTAGATAAAATTAGATTAGTGATAAGCATATATTGTAGGAGGACCACATTGTTAAGATATTTGGTTTCATTTACGATTGGCTTCTCATGGTTTTCTATTGTTGTGAATATTTGCAGGAGGATTGTCCATTATTTGTTCAATTTTGTGCCAATGATCCAGACATTTTATTGGATGCTGCTCGGAGAGTGGAAACTTACTGTAACTATGTTGTCATTAATTTCGGGTAATGTCCTCTTGTATGTTTATAGTTAATTTTTTCTTGGTTTTGATCGTACTTAGTTTTCAATAAAGAAGTCGAAAAATGTTTGCATATTTAACTGGGAACAAATTCACATATTCTTAGTAAGTTCATTGTGGACACAAGGCTCAAAAGAGACTTTTCATATTGTCACCGGCTCACCGCTCATCCTGTGACGAACCCATGACGAAAATGTCATGTCAGATACTAAATTTTGAACTGCCCTTTAATCGAAAGTCTCTATTTATGTCTCTGGATTGTTTGCAGGTGTCCTCAGCGTATTGCTAGGCGAGGTAACTATGGAGCTTTCTTAATGGATAACTTCCCGTTGTAAAATCACTAGTGGAAAAATTGGCTATGAACCTTCATGTCCCTGTCTCGTGTAAAATCCGTGTCATTCCTAAGTTAGAAGATACACTCAGTTATGCTAAGATGCTAGAGGATGCTGGTTGCTCTACTTCTTCTGTAAGAGGTTTTTCAGGAGATGAGCAAACGAGGTCGTCTCCCAAATGTCACAACTTACAACACGCTCATCAAGCATTTATGCAAGATTCGGAAAATGGAAAAGGTTTATGAACTTTTGGATGAAATGGAACAGAAGAAGGGGACTTGTTTACCTAATGACAGAACTTGTGTTTTCCTGCTTAAATCGTTGAGGAAACCTGAGGAAGTTCCCAAGGTTTTGGAGAGAATGGATTGAAATGGATGCAAGTTGAATGAAGATGCATACAATTTGATATTGAAGATGTATATGAACTGGGGCAGTGACGGAGTAAGATATACACGGAATGAGATGGAGAAAAATGGGATGGGACCTGACCAGCGATCTTATACTATTATGATTCACGGGCTCTATGACATGGGATGGTTAGAGGACGCGTTATCTTATTTCAACGAGATGACATCTAAGGGAATGATACCAGAGCCAAGGACTGAGATATTGGTGAATACCAAGAACATCAAGCTGAAAGAGGAAGGAGGTGAACATGGCAAAATGGGTATAACAAACAAGAACAAGTCATCAAGGCCTGCACATAGAAGAATAGGAAGGTGAGAGAGCCTTTTAATAGTGTTAGCTTCGATTATGAGGTATTACCTAAACTACTTATAATCTTCACTAAGAAAATGATTGAAGCAGCATACCTTATTTTTCGCAGTCACTGGACTTGATCATATATTTATAAGCATTGTTGAGATGTTTTTGCTGAACTCTTGTAGAAATATGTTTTTCCATTTTAGTAGCTAAACATGTGAATTTAATTCGACGATCCTACTATCTCTTCACTTAAATGGAAATCAGATGTCAAAGTTCATGGACAATGAATCACTCATGGTAAAATTAGACAATAACTAAAACCTGATAAACCATAAAATTCTACTTTTTAAGTCACCTATGATGCCTTCAACTATCATTAAAACTCACAAGTGTAAGGATTGGCCCGCCACTGAAGTAGAAGGATATCAATGGAAACTCAGCCGCTCCTAGTCTGTTTATGTTATAGCAGGTATTAAATATAGATACTCTGGGAGCCCTGGGTATGTTCCCGGTTTCTGTTAGTGGTGAAAGCATCCCTTAATGTCGACAGCCTAGACCTAGTCACGAATTTGGTTGACGAACGACATTCTTCCGCATCCAAGACCCAACATCCGGGTAATTACGGAGAATGTGCCCACAAAAATTCAACTCAAAATATGGAGAATATTTTGAATAAAGCGTAAAGATTTTGCAACCTGATGGTGTGGAGACCAAAGTAACTAAGTGACTCGAAATCAAAAAGGGTAAGCTGGAAAACTTACGATTGTTGAAGAGAAGAAGAGCTGGGAACAGAGAAGCTAGCAAAAGAGACCATTAGAGAAGAATCACCAGAGCTGTTGCTTGGTGGTAGCAAAACAGAGAAAGGGAGATGCAAGTGGAGTTATATAGAGGGAATTGATGAGATGACACTGGCGATGAGACAATAAGAGAATTTATAGGCGATTGTTGAGACTTGAGAGGGAGACACGAACAGAGAGAGATATGGTTTCGAAAACTTAATTTGCTTCTGTGATGGGGCCTGGGGGGTTGTGAATTTATAGGTGGAGCAATAAAATATGAGTAATAAAATTCTATTTTTGTTTCCTTGAGACTATTATATCATGTCTCCAATAGACTCACACACCAGCAGTGATCTATCATCAACAACAAAGACAGATGCGAACCTCAATTTTTCTAATGCACTACTTCATCTCCATGGTCCAGCTTATAAGGTATGATCATCAGTCCATGATCATTCCTCTCATCAGTCACGACAAACAAACATTCCAATTAGCATCAACAACTTAGCTAAGATTATGTTAACTAGAATAAAGATAGAGGTTTTAAAAAAAATAAAAAAAATCAAATCTTGGGATCAAATTTTACTCACTCCATGGTTTTGGCTTTGGGAGGGAGATTTGGTTAATTAAAAAAGTAGTCTTTTTATATTAAAAAAAGGGCAATAAGAAAACTAAACATTTTAAAGGGTAAGGGAAGAAAGAAGAGAAAAAAAAGAGAAAAAAAAAAAAAAACCCCAAATGTAATAAAAATATCAACTTGCAATTGCAAAAGTTGGTACCTTTTTCTCAACCTAGAATTGGAAGCATATCTTCTCGCCTTACAAATGATAGATTGTAAGCTTGGCCTTTGAAGAACATGGCTCATTGACAAACATCCTAAAAATGAACAAAACCCAAAAGTTAAATTTTGATTTGATATTTTGTTCCAACCCAAAAAATCTTAAAAAACATAAACTTTACAAAATTGTGTCTGACAAACACAACTACACAACTACACAACTTGGGTTTACATCAGGTGACTAGGGTTCTTTCGTTTTGAAGAAATAACATCATTTTCACATAAAAAGATGCAAACTTTTCATGTCTAGCAACTTGTATTACATACTTTTAGACAAAAATGAAGATGATAAGTAAATGAGAGAGAAAAAGAGATGGGATTTTTGAAGAAGATATCACCTTTAGAGAAGGCATAGTGAGAGAGAGCTGTGGAGAAACTGAGTGACCTCAAAGCGAGCACATTTGGCTGAGTAGTACAAGAGTGAGTGCTGAGAAATGGGTTTCTTGGTTTGCAAGAAAGAGAAAAGCTAGGATTAGCAAGTGCCATCTCTGATCTCTCTCCCTATATTTGAAAGTAGAAGCTTGCTATTTGGAATCTGTGTTTTTCATATTCATGGGTATCTTTGAATCCCCACTAAGGGGTGGGCAAAAAACCGATCAACTGAACCGATTCAATCGGTTTTTTTATTTTTTATTTTTATTTTTTTATTTTTAATAAAGTTTTGGTTGGGTGATCGGTTCAGTTCGGTTGTATTTTCTAAAAAATCGGCTAGATCAGTTTTTGTCCGGTTTGGCACCAAAAACCGGATAACTTAACCGGTAACCAGAGTATTAAAGAAAAAAACCTAATTCTAAGTTTCTAACTCTTCACTCTTCAGCAGCTACACACAGACACTGAGACACACTTCACACTTAAACACTTTACACTTTCGCTTGCCGCTCGTCGTCGATCAGTCATCTTCTGCCGGTCGTCATCGATTAGTCATCACTTGTTCGTCTTCTACTCGCCACTCGTTGTCTTCTACTCGTTCGTCGATCACCAAGGTCGTTGGTCTTGTCCTTTGGTCCTTCAATTTCAGGTATGTATTTCAACTATTCATTTCCTTTTTCTTTTCTTTACGGGTTGATTTCACTTCTTTTTTGTTTTTGTTTTTTTGGTTATTTGCCTCTTTCTTTTTAATTTTTCTCTACTCTTTCTTTTTTCTCTGCTCTTTTGTTTCATTAGAGTTCTGTAGCCATTCGTCCTCCGGCCGCTCTTCCTCCGACGCATCAATCTTCTCAGTTGCACCAAGTAAACTTCGATTCCTCTTCTTTTTTTAGTTAGGGTTTTGTTTGCTGTGTTGTTGATGCTGAATGTTGATGCTTATGAGATCTTTAGGTTTGGACAAAAAAATCTGATGTTGTCCTCTGATGTTGTCCTGATGTTAGACAAAATGCTTGTTGTTTCAATTTGATGTGTATGCTTTTTTGAAAAAAAAATTGATGTTGTCCTCAATTTCAATTCCTCTGTTTTTTCTAGTTAAGGTTTGTGTTTGTTGTCTTGTTGAATGTTGAATTTGATGCTTATTTTTTTGGACAAAATAAAATCTGATGTTGATGTTTCTTGCTTAATGTTTGTTGTCTACTTGTCTTCAATTCCTCTAATTTTATTCCTCTAACTTTAAAAAGATAAAATGTGGAAAAAATTTAGATTAAAACATATATGTCACAGACTTGCTATTATTCAATATATGTATAAGTCAATAGGGTACTGTTAGTTTGTTATAAACTTATATGTGATATTTTTATTGTGTTTTTATTGTAATGTAGATAAACTCGGCCCAAGGGTTCAAAAAAATGAATAAAATGGGTAATAATTAAAGTCTAGAATTTTGGCCCATTAGGCCCAAAATTGAAAAAACCGAACTGGTCCAATTCGGTTGGTTTTTGATCGGTTGGCAGATGTCAATTTGATTGGACCGGTTCACTTTTTCAAAAACCAAACTTTATCGGTTTTTTATCTATTCTATGGAAAAACGAACCGGTCCAATCTTTTTTGTCTTCTCCTACAACTTCACATTGACTTGCAGTTAAGAGGCTTTTACGTTACATCAAGGGCTCGTTAACACAGGGACTTGTGTTTCGACCTAGTTCACAGCTCAACTTATAATGTTTTACGTATGCTGATTGGGCTGGTAGTGTTAATGACAGGAAGTCCACAGGAGGATATTGCTTATACTTGGGTGGAAACTTGATTAGCTGGTCTTCGAAGAAGCAACGTGTGGTGGCTAGATCAAGTATGGAAACGGAGTATCGCTCTCTTGCTTCAGCTGCAACAGATGTTTTATGGCTGTAGTCCCTCTTCTCTGAGCTGAACTTACATTTGGCTGGTGTTCCAATTCTTTGGTGTGACAATATGAGCGCCAAGTCTTTGGCACACAATCCTGTTTTCCACTCACGAACGGAGCATATCGAGATTGATCTACACTTTCTTTGTGACTTGGCTTCGTTTGGCAAATTAGACATCATGTATGTTCCAACTGAGTCCCAAACAGCTGATATCTTTACCAAAGCTTTTCCCATTCCCAGATTTCAGCTTCTTTCTTCCAAACTTGTTAATGACCGAGATCAGTTCTGCTTGAGGGGGAGTTCTGACGTTGAGCTTATTGATCACTTCTTCAAAACTAAGTTCAAATTATCTTATCTTGATCTACACAATTTGAGGGGGAGTGTTAATGCTGGTAATGAATCAAAGTCTCATCAGCATCAGAATTCCATCCTAAAACAGAATTGATGACTCAGCTCTACCTAGTCAGCAAAATCCTGTTTTGAAAAGTCAAAGTTAGTTAGGTGGTGTGAATTGTGTGAGCTTGTGATACAATCATCACCGTTGATTATTTGTGATAGTAACAGACTTTCAATGGTCTTATGTGTATTCAGAACAGCCTATAAATAGGCTCTATCTCTGTGTAATGTGATCAGTGAACAAAATATACACGAAATGATTTTCTAGATCTACTTTCTCTCTACAAAATATCTTGTTCTTCATTTCTCTAGATTTTGTAAAATCTCTCACACACACAAAAGAATTTATTGAAGAACTGTTTATTGAATTGATGATTAACAATGAACTGAGGCAAACTATTTATAGTAGCTGGAATGAGGTAACAAGAATACCTTCTCAAAGGTATTTGTTGCTTTTATTGTTTGTGTTTATTATTATTATTATTGCTTTGGCTAATTACAATGGCCACCCTTAATGAAATTCCCTTAAAACAATAGTGTAAAATATACCTGGGGGGGGTGAGGTATAGTCTCAAATTCGTCCAATATTAAAAAATGTGGAATATAAGAATGAAATGAGTACTTGAAATGATATAGCAATTGTATAGAAAGAATCAATACATGTGAATCATCAATATACAAGAGAATCAATACATGTGAATATATGGAAGATAAAGAAATATAAAGCGAAAATGAGAAACAAGTTATTTTAACATGGTAAAACCTCAAAGAGGAAACATCCACGGGTTGAATCCACAACTACCGGCAAAGCAAATCCGCTATACGAAAAGGACTTACACACTCAAAGCAATCAACACTATGATATCCACTTCAAGCTATCAAATCCTAATCAACCCTCGGGCTAGTGATTCACAAAGCCTACTCTCTATCCAAGATGTGTCCTACACCTCTAAAGAGTAAGTCCCTATCCAAGGCTCTCAAGCCTCTAGGAAGATTTCCTCGCTTAGCAATCTAGATCACTAGGATCCTAGTCAAGCTACCCAAGCTCAACCATCCGGAGTACGTAACTTCTTGCTAAGACTTTTGCTTAGTTATCCGGATCCTTTTGATCCTAACTATGGCTTCTTGCTTGGCTATCCGGAATCCTTTCCTAGCTAAGTCTTCTTGCTCAAGTCAAAGCTTCACTCACCTTGACAAGAGACTTCAACCTATTACAAAGCAATGATCTAGGTGATGCAAATGATGCAAATCACAAAGATATAAAGCTAGATGATCAATCAAGCTTTATGAACATGCTTAGAGAAATTCTAGAATATGCTTTCAACACACAATCACAAAATCTATCTAGAAATCAAAGCATGTGAATTAATAAGAACAAGGTATGAATATTCAATATATCACACTAAAAACCTAGTTCTTAGATCATGAAATTAAACCTAGAAAATGTCATAAAGCACATCACATATATCATTTCTAGAATCAATTTCAAGATTAATCAAGTTTAGCAAATATATGTTCAAGTGAAATCACAAAGCTAAAACTCAATTACCAAATGATCAACCACCCCTAGAATATGTTCTAACATCATTCTAAACACAAATCATCTATCAAATCGAAAGATTAAAGAGCAGATCAAAAGATGAAGTGAGAAGAAGAAGTTAAACATACAATGATGAAACTCGGACTGAAGAACAGCTTGCTGTGAACAATCACGAATTCAAATGACTCTGAAATTTCTTGGGGTTTGTAGCTCTCTTCAAGACCAACAATTTTGGATTTTGGATCACTCAATTTCGAGATCGTATGAGAGAGTTATGATCAAAATAAAAATAAAAAAACAAAAAATGTTGAAGAATTCTGCAGAAATCATGTTTTTCATTTTCTTCAAGTTGTTCAAAAATGGAGGGAAGGAAGAAGGCTTTAAAAGGATTTCAATGAGGGAAGCTTCGAGCGAATCAAATGCGACCATGTCACATCCCTGTGTGGGGTGCGTGTGGCCCACAGAACCAGAGGGATGCTCTGGCCATAGGTCCCACAGGCTCCCCACGGGATGGCCAAGGCATGGCCTTTGGCCATGCAAACCTCTCTCGCACACCTCCCATGTTCTTCGACCGTATTCGGGCCTTCGAACTTCGAATTCGAATCCGTTTTTAGATTACGAACCGTGACTCCCTCATGCACAACAATGACTATGAAACTTTGACAAAATGTTGAGAATTCATCTCGGAAAATGATGATGAAGACAACTCAACGAATGAGAATGCAAAGTAGCATAACTACGTCGTATGGACTCGAAACTTAATGAATGAGTAACCGAAACGACCGAAACTCAATAAGGAATCAAATAAGATCATGTTCAAGTCTAAAACACAAGAAACATAAACAAATAAATACTATGCAACACAAGCATGTCATATCTAAGCGATAGTGAGAAAACATGCAATTCTACAAAATTGTCAACAATGAGATAAATGCATGTGCATACTAAATGTGTGTGAAAATGTTATACCATATGTTTGAACTACGATATAGGGACACACATATATGAATTGTGTGTGTGTGCGCTAACGCCTTGTAAGAGGAAGAAGAATCTTGATACCTTAGCATCCAAGTATGCGATGTTCCCATTGAAGACGAGATTTGCACAAGATGTTGTTTCTTCATCTTTGAGGCTCCTTTCTTCCAAGAAACACCTAAGAAACTACTAATACAAATATAGAGAGTTTTGCAATGGAATCAAGCCAATACAAATAAATGATCTTACACTTAACAATAATAATAATAACACAATACAACCACAAATACCAAAGTTTGACAGAGAAACCAATTTTGAGTATTGGAGGGTCCAAATGCAACTATTGCTCTAATACCAAATGTAAACTCTCACACACACACAAAAGAATTTATTGAAGATTAACAATGAACTGAGGCCAACTATTTATAGTAGCTGGGATGAGGTAACATGATAACATCAAAGGAGCCGATATTGACACCTATAAATATGATAAGTACACTCATATTTTAATAAAAAAATTTAATTACAAAAATATACCAATAGGAATTTACTAATGAGGATAAATTAGTTTAATTAAAAATAAACAAAATACTATTTACTCCTACTAATTACACATATATCTTCAACTATATCACTTTATTCAAAAAAAAAAAAAAAAAAAAAACCCTAATTCAACATTTTTTTTTAAGAAGAACGAGAAGAACAGAAGCCCAACAGGGCCAAAATCTCTCATTATTATATACCAAAGTCACCAACAAAACCAATTGCAGACATACCCACTTACCGAGTTGATCATCGACTGGTTTTGCTTAAGACTTGGTGCTGCCATTGTTTATTTATTTATTTATTATTTATTTATTTTTATTTATTTTTTTATAATTGTTCATAAACTTGTGATTCTGAAAAGGGTTTGAAGATCAACCTTTCTAGTTTCTTCCCTTTATCAGTGCACAGATTGCAAGCAGAAGAATAAAAAGTCTCTCCTCTTTTTTCTCTGAAAACCAAATGAGAGTAGTCTGAAGTTTTCTGCCTAAGTTTATATTCTTCTGGTTTTTCCATCTAGAGGTTATTATGGATACGGAGGATATTGCATCCTTGTGTGCATCGCTATCCATTAGTCATCAGGATGGCCCCGTTCAAATTTTGGATGAACATCTTATGGTTAATGCAAAGATTAGAATGTCCTTATGTTTAGTGGGTAAGGTTTTAACAAACAAAAGAGTTAACAGAGAAGCGTTTATGCGAGTCATAGGTAAGATATGGAGAGTTAAGGAAGGGGTGGAAATAAAATCAGTTACTGGAAATACATTCTCCTTTCACTTCAGGAATAGGCAAGATCTTGATAGAGTAGTGGAAGAAGGTCCGTGGAGTTTCGATAATGCGTTAATAGCTATGGAATTGCCAATCGGTAAGGGAACAATCGACTCTTTGATTTTCAATCAAGCTTAATTTTGGGTTCAAATACATCAAGTCCCTCTCCTGTGTATGACTAGGGAGATTGGTATTTTCTTGGGAGGCATGATTGGTACGGTTCTTGAAGTCGATAGAGGGGTTTCAGGAGATTGTGTAGGGAAGTTCATGAGGATTAGGATTCGTGTTAACATACAGACAACTCTTAAGCGCTGTTTGAGGGTGGACATTTAGGGAGATGGTATAAAAACCTTGATGATTCTAAGATATGAGAGATTGCCTAACCATTGCTTTAAATGTGGAATGGTTAATCACACGACATCTGAGTGTGTCGAAGGAGATTCAATATCGTGTGTGAACGGGAAGGCTGAATTCCCTTTTGGCATCTAGATGAGAGCTTCGGGTTCTACTAGGAAAAACTATTTCCAAAATCCAAAAGGAGTTTATTTCTCTCCAGTCAACAAGAGTAGATTCTGGAATTCTGATAGAGATACAGTGGATGTTGCTATTACTCCAGTTGTTCATGAGGAAGAAGAAGATGTCATACGTGAGGTTATCACTTCGTCATCTGATCTAGTTGATGGGCAAATCCGAGAGATAGTGGTCGATGTAATGATGGATTCAGGGAAAGGAGATGTCTTATCCGGAGAAATTACTTCGAGACCTGAATCCATCATCACAGATAAGCAGAATAAGAAGGCTGAAGTGAGTGGCAAGAAGGTAGTGGAGATCATTAAATGCAAGGCAGTGGTGGAGGAATAGTGCGCAACAAGTCTCTTGGGGGGAGGTGCTTCAGGAGATATTTCTGATGGAAATTGTTCAGGAGATATTACTATTGGGCCTCAAGCTAAGAATATAGAGGTAAGCCCAATCTTTAAGGCTGGTTTTAATTTTGTTTAGGTATCCTATGGGCCTAATATAGAATCTAATTTCATTGGGTCTGGTGATGAGTTTTCTAGTCTTATTCCTCCTGTTAGGTGTGCTAACTCATCGGATTCCAATCTCTGGGTTCGGGGTGGAGGTTTTAAACACCGGGTGTGGAAATCAAAACCTTTCCAATTTGGGGATTTGGGAGCCAGTGAGAAGAAATCAGAATTTCGTTGTGGTAAAAGAAAGGTGGATTCAGTGATCAGGGAAGGTGAGGTAAGGAAGAAGAAAGGGAAGAGTGTGATTAATTACTCTAGTGCAGAGGTGGATAACGGTAACATAGTTCAGATCCTGGGTGAAAGTGTGGTAGAGAATGTTTCTTCTACGAATGTTACCAGTATTTCGGTTTCAATAGTAGAAGTGGATGCTTGTGAAGCTAGTTTATCGACCGATCGATCTTCATCGGCCCGCCGATCCAGATGAGTATCATGTCTTGGAACGCTCGCGAATTGGGGAGTTCCCGAGCGTTCAACTCCTTACTCTCCCAAAAGAAGATGGTGAATCCAGATGTAATGTTTTTGATGGAAACTAAAGCAGGTCAGACTAGAATGGAGCTTCTGCATGTTAAGCTTGGGTATGTAGGTAAACTTGTGGTTAATTGTATAGGAAATTCAGGTGGGCTTTGTATGTTTTGGTCAGCCAATGTCCAAATTTCTCTATTGAGCTTTTCGTTGGCTCATATTGATGTGGTTGTGGAGTCTGATGGGAATAAGAGGTGGAGGCTTACAGGATTCTATGGTAACCCGGTAGCATCCTAGCGTAGTCACTCTTGGACTCTGTTACGAAGGCTTACAATTATGTCTAAGCTCTCTTGGGTTTGTTTGGGAGATTTTAATGAGATTCTAGATAGTTATGAAAAATTGAGGGGTAATCCGAAAGATTGGAATTTAATAGCTGGCTTCCGTGAGGCGCTTGATGATTGTGGTCTTGTTGATTGTGGTTTTGTTGGCTCCCATTTTACGTGGTGTAATAGGAGAGATGGGGTCGATATGATTTAGGAGAGGCTAGACAGGGGCACCGGTAATCAAGAATGGCAGCTTCTCTTCCCTAATTTTGTTGTGTCTCATTTGGATTTCTGGAGGTCAATCCTTTTGAAATTGGGCGTTGATGCAGGGCTAACGAATGTGGCTTCTAAGAAGAGGCGGTTTTATTTTGAGGAATGTTGGAGTGAGGACCCTACTTGTTTAGATTTAATCTCGAAGGTTTGGATCGTTTATAGAAACACAAGTGCAGTGGAGACAATAATTATGAATATCTAAGAGTGTGGCTCCCAGCTAGATATCTGGAATAGGCATAGTAGGCATAGGCTGCAAGATTTGATTGTTAGTAAGAAGAGGGAGTTAAGCAATGAATATAATAACCTTAAGATTGGGTCATGGAAGGTAATTCAGACGATTGAGGCTCAGCTTGATAAAACACTGGAAATTGATGAACATTATTGGCGGCAACGTTCTCGGATTGATTGGCTTAAGTGTGGAGACCAAAATACTCGGTACTTTCATATGAAAGCTTCGGTTAGGAGGACTCGGAACAATATTAAGGGGCTTTGGAGTGATGTTAGGCAGTGGTGTGAGTCCAGAGCTGATATGGAAGGTATTATTTTTAACTATTTTAGTACACTCTTTCATTCTAGTAATCCTTCCGATTTGGATATGGAGAAGATACTGGAAGGGGTGCATCCGAAGCTCTCTCCTTCATCTAGTAGTTTCCTTGAGTCACCATTTAGTGCAGCCGATATCAAGGCTACTGTTTTTGATATGGGAGCGACGAAAGCTCCGGGAAGAGATGGTCTTCCTTCTCTGTTTCACCAGAGGTTTTGGGATACAGTTGGTTCAAGTGTGACAAAAGCATGCCTTGAATGGTTGAATGATGGTGTTCCTATGGATAGAATTAATGATACTTTGGTCACGCTCATTCTAAAGAAGAAGGTCTCGGATAAAATTTCAGATTTCAAGCCAATTAGCTTATGCAACGTTCTCTACAAAATAGTGGTTAAATCTATCGCTAATCAGTTCTGGGGTGTCCTTGGTGAAGTTATTTCAGAGGCGCAAAGCGCTTTCATTCCGTGTAGGATGATTTCAGACAATATTATAATAGGGTTCAAATGTTTGCATAGGATTAAAAGGAGGAAGAGGAAGTATGGTTCCATGGCGATCAAGTTGGATATGTCCAAAGCTTATGATTGCGTGGAATGGATTTTCATTAGGCGAATGATGGAGAATTTGGGGTTCCCTAGTCGTTGGGTTAGTCTGGTGATGAGGTATATTTCTTCGGTTTCTTTTTCCTTTGTTTTGAATGGAGAAATTTCAGGGAACATTATTCCATCTAGGGGATTACGTCAGGGCTGTTGGCAGTAAGGCTTTACAGGGGTTCACTTGTAGTCGTCACGGCTTGATAATTTCGCATCTCTTCTTCGCGGACGACAGTCTGCTTTTTGCCCAAGCCTCAATTTCGAATTGTAACTTGTTGCGGAATATTCTTGACTCTTACGCATGTGCATCTGGGCAGATTATTAATTTCGAAAAATCTGAAATGTGTATCAGCTCCTCTATGTCCTCTCATGACCGGGGTCTGATGGTAAGGATTGTTGGGGTTGGTCTAGTTGACTGTCTTGAGAAGTATTTGGGATTGTCATGCTTTACAAGGAAGAAGAAGAATGAGGTTTTCTCAAGTATTATATCTAAGGTTTGGGATAAAATCAAAGGATGGCGTGACAAGTTCCTCTTGACAGAAGGGAAGGAAGTGCTTATCAAGGCAGTACTTCAATCCATTTCGGCTTATTCCATGAACCTTTTTCAGCTTCCCAAGGGTTTATTGAATGATATTTATAGGCTTTGCGCAAGATTTTGGTGGGGGAGCAGTGGTGTTTCGAGAAAAATTCATTGATGTAGGTGGGCCTTTTTGTGTGAACCGAAAGAAAAGGGAGGGATGGGATTTAGGAATTTGGAAGTCTTCAACAAATCCCTATTAGCAAAACAATGTTGGTGGTTGATTACTAATGCAGATTCTCTGGCTGCCAGAGTTCTTAAGGATTGCTATTTTCCTGATTTCAGCCTTATGGAAGCAGAGTTTAAGCCAGAAGCTTCCTTTATTTGGAAGAGCTTACTTTGGGGAAAACAAATTATTTCCACTGGCTCTTGTGGAGAGTGGGAAATGATAATAACATTCAGATTTATCAGGACCAATGGATCCCGAGGCCTTATACGTTCAGACCTTTTTCCTCTCCTCATTTAGGCGAAAACGCTTTGGTGAATCAGTTGATCACGCCCTCTGGACGGTGGGATGTTGGGTTGATTAAAAATTAATTTTTGGAGGAAGACACTACAGCAATTCTTAGCATTCCGATTGGGAAAAACACAGTGATGGATTCTCTCCTTTGGCATTTTGATCAATCATGTAATTTTACTGTTAAAAGTGGGTATTGGTTGGGATGATCCATCCTCTCGGATCCAGGTTCTTCTCACTCGGGCCCTTTCTCCATCTCTTCTTTGTCTTGGTGGAAGTTGTTATGGAAGCTACAAATTCCTGCTAAGGTCAAGATATTTATGTGGAAGGCATGCAATGATATGCTTCCCTCTTTTGAAGCTCTGGCCAAACAGAAAATTCCTGTGGTTAAACTCTGCCCTTGTGTAATTGGAAGAATGAATCTATCATTCATAGTCTCTGGGGATGTAGGTGTCTGAAATCTTTGCGCAATTTCTGGTTTCCTAAGTTGGCAGACATTCACAAAGGTAAGCCTCATTTTTTTGCTTTTATTCTGGATTGTGTGGAACATGTGAATTCTGTTGAGCTTGGTTTGTTATGCGTCTATTTTTGGAAAGTTTGGTCGATTCGGAATGCTACTGTCCATGATAAGGAGGTCGTGAGAGGTGTGGAGGTTGTGGAATGGGCTGCTAGTTTCTTAGATGAGTTTCTTTTTGCTAAAGGGGAGGTTAGGTTGCCTGTCCTTTCCCCTCCGAGAAGCCCTGTTTGGATCCCACCTGATCCAGGCATATACAAAGTTAACTGCGACGCTGCGTTGGATGTTGTAGGTGGCGTGGTGGGTTTCGGTTTGGTGATTAGGAATTCAGAAGGTTTGGTTATTGCGGCCAGTTCGCAATTGATTGCGGCTTCCTTTTCTCCGCAAGTGGCGGAGGCAGGAGCTATTCTTCGAGGCCTCCAGTTGACAGCTGATTCGGGTTTGTATCCTTGTACGATTGAGTCCGATGCGGAGGTTGTTGTTGGCTGGGTTAATAACAAAAAGCTTCTGAGCTCGGATATTGGTGTTTACATTTCTGATATTTATGTTTTATTAAAGCAATTACGTTGTGTTTCTGTGGGTTTTGTTCCTAGATTGGCTAATCAAGTAGCCCATTTATTAGCTAGAAACGGTCTCTCTTGTGTTGAGGACATGTTTTGGCTAGAGGATTTTCCTCCGTGTGTTAGTTCGGTTGTTTCGGCTGATTGCCGTGGTTGTGTGTAATCTTTCTTGCCTCCAAAAAAAAAAAAAAAAAAAAAAAAAAAAAAGTGCACAGATTGCATGCTGGGTGCAATTTAATATTCTATACAATCATATGGTCATTAATGCATAGACCGACGAGGGGAGTTGCAACATATGCGTTGTCCTTCTACAATCAAACCAGTCCATGCACTGGCCAGGCAGCCACGTCTTTCTATGATAATTAATGTAAAAAAGTAGATGAGTGACAAATTTTAATTTGGCAGAACATGCAAGTCTTTTAGAACCAATCCTATATATTAAGGTTACACCTTACGGTACTGGTTATTACCAAAATCTCCCAAAATCTTCTGTTATTAGTCTTAATATTTCTTTTGTTAAAGAACAAATAGCAAAATTTACTTTTCATAGTTATACGCTCAAACACTCTTGTTCATATAATAAATATAATAAGCATGTTTTAGGTAAATACACAGCCTGAAATTGACCTGAAGTAAAGACTCTCAAAATTTAAGAATTTAAGAATTACCGAGACTATGTTTTCAATTTTGGAGAATTTAAAAATTTATTATTTGTAAAATTAAGTGTGTTAATAACTTATGGGGTTTATAAATAAATTGTATTAGAATGAAAATATTCATTTAAATAAGGGTACTATTGGCATTGAGATGTGTATTTATAGTAATGTTTTAATTTTAAATTTTAGACATGAGTGCACTTATAAATATGAATGCTCTTATCACATTTATAAATGTCAATATCCGTACCCTAACATCAAACCTCTAATAGATAATAACAATCAAATAAAATTATATTAATCCTAACTATATGATAATCATAACAAATGATAAATAGGAATTATGTAAAAATAAATCCAACCTAATATCTAAAGATAATAATAAAGATAACATCTTGGTTTAATCTTGTAAACGCCCACCCCTAGGGCAGAGGATCTGAATCCCAATATTAAATTCTAAAATTCTTATTAATTGCCCACGTGACGTGATGTGATTTTGATTCAACTTTATCTCGTCTACTACAAATTTTCATTTATAAATTAAAGAAAAGAAACCGAAGAAGAGAACAAACAAGACTTGAAAAGATGTTAGCAGCAAACACAAATTCAGATATTACAACCACATTGTCGCCAGAGGCTGCTGATATTCATGGCATTGGAGACCAAACCAGCCGCCACGGAAGCGGAAGTAATAGCAGTTGGTGGAGGAAAGTTTTGGACGTGGAGGAGGCCAAGAATCAAGTATTGTTGTCGCTGCCCATGATTCTTACTAATGTTTTCTATTATGCAATCCCATTGATTTCTGTCATGTTCGCCGGCCACCTTGGCCACCTCCAGCTTGCCGGAGCCACCCTTGCCAATTCTTGGGCCACCGTCACTGGCTTTGCATTCATGGTGAGTCTCACCACTCTATTTCTTTGAATGTCTCTAATCTACATATGAACAATAAATCTAATCTCATTGTTATTGTTATCCGGATACAAAGAAATAATTTTCTTTTTAATTGGCATATGGGTGCAATCGCTCACATTCCATATTTTCATATAGCTTAGCTTATTATTAATTGCCATCAAACTTGTTCTCTTTTTTTCGGATTTTATACCACAATCTAGACAATTTAGGTTTTCAAATTATATCTAATCTACCATGTCTCTAAATTACAAAGGATCAATCTGAAACTTGAACAAATTAATTATTTTCTTTGTTGTTGTCTTATATAGACGGGGTTAAGTGGAGCACTTGAAACACTATGTGGTCAAGGATTTGGTGCCAAACAATACAAAATGTTGGGCTTATATCTACAAGCATCTTGCATCATATCATTATCTTTCTCAGTTGTTGTATCCATCTTCTGGCTCTTTACGGAGCCTATACTTGTTTTACTCCATCAAGATCCCGATATTTCGAAAGCTGCGGCTCTCTATGTCAAGTACCTCATTCCTGGTCTATTTGCGTACGGTCTTTTACAGAACATATTAAGGTTTGTTCAGACACAATCCATTGTCATGCCACTGGTCTTGTTTTCAGTGTTCCCAATGGCCATTCATTTTGGTGTTGTATATACTTTAGTTCACTGGACATCCCTTGGATTCAAGGGAGCTTCGTTGGCAGCTTCCGTTTCTTTATGGATTTCAATCCTTTTGCTGGTAATATATCTAATTTGTTCGAAGAAATTCAAGCATACATGGCAAGGATTTTCTTTCGAATCGTTCAGTCTCATCCTCACAAACTTGAAACTAGCCCTGCCCTCTGCAGCAATGGTATGGTAAGAGTCTCAAAATTTTTCGTTGTTTTATTTATAAACATGAACTGAATACATCATCATCAGTTCATCAACTATATTCTTGTAGATGTTACTAGTATTCTATATTTTTAATTTTTTTTCTTTTCAGCTTGGAGTACTGGGCTTTTGAGATTCTTGTGCTCTTAGCGGGATTGATGCCAAACCCAGAACTAACAACTTCATTGATTGCAATATGGTAAGCTACACATTGTTTACCTTTCTCTTCTTCATCTAATTATCCTAATCAAATCGAATATTTAAACTTGACTTTGATCTTTTCTGGTTTCAAAATCACAAGTGTGAATACAGAAACTATTGCCTACATGATCACCTATGGTCTTAGTGCTGCTGCAAGGTTAGTAGAATACTCATTTGTTAAATTCACATTATGCTTGAGAAATTTTATTTGGAAACTTATATATGTTTTGTGACAGCACAAGGGTGTCAAATGAGTTGGGAGCTGGAAATATTTATCGAGCGAAAAGTGCCATGGCTGTGACTCTAAAGCTCTCTGTCCTCCTTGCTCTTTTAGTGGTTTCTGCTCTATCCTTTGGACATAACTTCTGGGCTGGCTTCTTCAGTGACAACCCTGAAATAATAAAGAAGTTTGCATCTTTAACACCCCTTCTTGCAATCTCCATAACACTTGATTCTGTGCAAGGTGTTCTATCAGGTTTGTATACTCCATTGTTTTTTTCTTCAATAATGCAAAGTTCTATACATACGTATTGTACACGAGTACAAAAATTCATGCGTATTACATATGTATTTCTGTTGAATTTCAGCAAAAATGATTGGTTGAAGTGGATCTTAACTATATGCTATTGATCATTGTGACGTTCCACAAAAGTCTCATTTGTGTACGTATTATGTAACGTTTTGTAAATATTTAGATTGAAGAGAGTAAGTTTATGATGCAGGGGTGGCAAGAGGCTGTGGATGGCAACACTTGGCCATGTATGCTAACTTGGCAACATTCTATTTCATTGGCATGCCAATTGCAGGACTTCTTGGATTCAAATTGAATCTACATGCTAGGGTGAGACAACATTCAAACAATTGTACATATTGTATGCTTTATCACATTTTTATTTTGGTTCAGTTTTTCAGTTTGTTCACCTCTTTGCTTCATTCTGTGTATAGGGTTTGTGGATTGGCTTAATCTGCGGCCTCGTCGTCCAAGCTAGCACCCTCATGTTGATTACATTGTGCAGAAACTGGACTAAAATGGACATCCCTTAGTGAACAGAGAAACAGAAACCCAAGTTGAGGGGCAGAGTCAAACTTGAAGTTTAGATTTTACAGTAATTCTGATAGGGTTACAATTTATATGAGAAGAAGTAAGAAGGAAAGATACAGGAGAAAGACAAATTGTATTATAATTGCTTAACTTCATTACAAATAAACTTGACCCTTTTATATGCCAATTCGGATAACAAAACAACAAGAAGAAAACAGGAAAATAATGGGCAGAAAAATACTGTGCATGATCCCATGCACTTTCTGCATAATGAACTAGAAAACAGCGCACATAAGCCCCGACTTATTTGAACAACTAAATAACTTAACTACTTCTGACTTGGTCCACAAGCACATGCCTGACCTCATGGCTCGACTTAGGAACAAATTGTATTATAATTGTATCCAACTTGATGTGGCAGTTGACATGACACTTCCTTATCAATTGTCATATCATTGAACCTTCTAATCTTTTCTAAACCCTAATTTTTAATTCCATTCAAATTATATATACAATGATGTAATTTGCAACATAATTTTGTCAAGAAAGCAGCATTATAGTGATTAAATTACAATAAAATTTTCTTTCCATTTATATAACAAAGAATTTGTTGGTCCATATAAATAATATTTATGATTGAAGTATGAACTCACATCTTACGTCAACTTGATTAATAATTCAATTTAATTTGTTGTATTTTTCTCCCCTTGTTACAATGATTCAATGAACTCAATATAAAAAACTATAAAAGCAGTGGACAAAAAATAATATATATATATATATATATATATATTGTTCTTGTTTCAAAGGCCAATTTCACTTCATCCACAAGCAGTTGTCAGAGCATGCAAGATTGCAATAGAAATACGTATGTGTTGTTTGTATATGCATTTGGTGTAGGATGTCACTAATTGAGTTGATGATCAAGTCAGTCTCTGAGAAGTTGAAATGACATGCATATGAAAAAAAAAAGTGTGAATCGTTAAAAATGACTATTCTAATTTTGTAAAAATTATCTATAATCAATTAATGTTTGTAACAAAACTAGTTCTTATAAAACAAAATACCCTTAACAGTTTCTCTCTCATCTTCGTATTCTCCCTAACACTTTCTCTCACATTTGTCAAAAAAAAAAAAAAATTGACGGGCAAACGGCGTTGACTCTGCCTAACCCGTCTAGGATTTAGCCGTCTAGGAAGACCGATTAGGCTTTTCTTACGGTGGCTAGGTCTATCTAAGGCCTAGATGTCTGCCTAGACTGAGTACTAGAACAATGGGTTTGATTGTATATTGCATTATTTCGTGATTTAAGAACATGAATTACCCAACCATTTCGTCGATGAAAGTCTCGATTGTCAATCTTTTGTGACCTATGCTCAATTTCCTTGATGTATGTTCATTTTTTCATCATTAATATATTTTCAATAATTTTCCTTGATATATTTTCGAAGGTACATGTTTATGTGTCTGTATCTTCGTCTTAACATGGTTGATATTTGAATCACGTCGTCCTCTTCTCCGTTGTAGTCGATATTGTTATCCGATAAATCAGTTTTTGAAAAGCCCATTATTTCTCTCATTGTAACATAAAAGCCCAATCCAAGCCCAAAATAGGTTGTTGAGGTCCATGCCGGTTCAATCCAACCCGAAAAAAAACAAAAACAAAACAAAAACAGGTCAAATCAAGCCTAACCAGAATCTGATACCGGTTCAAATTCCCGCACTATCTAAAACCCTAACCATCAACAGCGGCGATGGGTTGTTGTTGTGGCTCTCCACCCGTCGTCCGCTCATGATCTTCAAATCCAAAACCCTAACTCTCTGTTTCTCCTCTCTCAACTCTCGTCCTCTGATATCCAATCTTCTCATGGCCCAAACCCGACCAGTCCATTCGGATCCACCGCCGCCACAACAACAACATGAGCAACAGCAAGAAGTAGAAGAAGAAAAATCATCTTCTCTGTCTGACACGGCGGCTTTTCGCTTGGAATCGCCGACCCTGTGCTTGACCGGAGAAGCGCGCATAGAGCGAGCATGGTCTCACTGGAATAAGCTGGGTCGACCCAAGTTTATTGTCGCGCCCATGGTTGACAACTCGGAGTTGCCGTTTCGGTTGCTTTGTAGGAAGTACGGTGCCGACGCTGCTTACACGCCAATGCTTCACTCTAGGATTTTCAACGAGACTGAAAAGTATAGAAACGAAGAATTCACCACTTGTAAGGTATTTTTGAGCATTTCTTTTTAGTTAAATTTGGTTTTCATGTTTACATTTCTTATTCGTTGACTGTTATCTGCAAAAATACTGTGCTTGCTTGCTTGAGTAGTAGCATTTTGTATTAGTACTTCTTTAAATTACGGATTCAATAAGTTTGCATTTTGAGAGAAATTCAATTTGATGGTTTTAGGATTTGTGGGAGTTAGTTTTATTGAATAGTTTGTAACGAAAATTATCTGGTATGGTGGAATTTCCACACGTTTTTTCTTCGCGGGGCATTCTCAATAGCTACAAGTGTTAATTCAATAGATACCAGTAGCTATTCAGCTATTGAGAATCCCACAGGTAAAAACATGCGAGATCCTATACCTGAAACTCTGAAAGTTACTCAAATTTGTAAATTGTTGCGATGGGGACCCAGCAATTACTATCAGAAGAAAGAAAGATATTGTAAGATTTTTATGTTGCCTGCCTGTCGTTGTGCATGATTAGGGGACTTCAAGAAGAAGTTGCTATTTTGGCTTACCAGTAATGGCGATATCGGGTTCTGTCTTGATTGTAGGTAGCCTCTTGTTAGTTGTAGATAAAATTAGATTAGTGATAAGCATATATTGTAGGAGGAAAACATTGTTAAGATATTTGGTTCCATTTACGATTGGCTTCTCATGGTTTTCAATTGTTGCAAATATTTGCAGGAGGATCGTCCATTATTTGTTCAATTTTGTGCCAATGATCCAGACATTTTATTGGATGCTGCACGGAGAGTGGAACCTTACTGTGACTATGTTGACATTAATTTCGGGTAATGTCCTCTTGTGTGTTTATTGTCAATTTTTTCTTGATTTTGATTGTACTTAGTTTTCAATAAAGAAGTTGAAAAATGCTTGCATATTTAACTGGGAACAAATTCACATATTCTTAGTAAGTTCATTGTGGACACAAGGCTCAAAAGAGACTTTTCATATTGTCACCGGCTTACCGCTCATCCTGTGACGAACCCATGATGAAAATGTCATGTCAGATACTAAATATCGAACGGTCCTTTAATCGAAAGTCTCTATTTATGTCTCTCTGGATTGTTTGCAGGTGTCCTCAGCGTATTGCTAGGCGAGGTAACTATGGAGCTTTCTTGATGGATAAACTTCCTGTTGTAAAATCACTAGTGGAAAAATTGGCTACGAACCTTAATGTCCCTGTCTCGTGTAAAATCCGTGTCTTTCCTAAGTTAGAAGATACACTCAGTTATGCTAAGATGCTAGAGGATGCCGGTTGCTCTCTTTTGGCTGTCCATGGCCGAACAAGGGATGAGAAAGATGGTAAAAAATTCCGAGCTGATTGGAATGCCATCAAGGCTGTTAAAAATGCTCTCAGAATTCCGGTCCTTGCCAATGGGAATGTACGACACATGGATGATGTGCAGAATTGTTTGTCAGAGACTGGTTGTGATGGGGTGCTATCAGCTGAGTCTCTCCTCGAGAATCCTGCTCTCTTTGCTGGATTTCGCACTGCTGAATGGAGTGAAGAAAGCACTAAAGATGGAAATCTTGACCAAGCACATCTGCTTGTGGAATATTTGAAGCTTTGTGAAAAATACCCTGTGCCCTGGAGAATGATCCGATCTCATGTGCACAAACTGTTGGGCGAGTGGTTCAGGATTCATCCGAGTATCAGAGAGGAACTGAATGCACAGTCAATACTGACATTCGAATTTCTCTATGGTATCGTAAATCGACTTAGAGAGCAAGGTGTAAGAATTCCGCTTTATCAGAAGGATACTCATGTAACGGAAATTCCAGCAGATGGACTGGCTTCTTTGCAGGCGCCTACAGCATCGTCTTAGGCAAAGCTTGAGCTTGCTATAGGTTTTTTAGCCGGCTGTGCCACCTTTTTACCTTTGAAAAATTTCACAATTATTTTGGTGGTGCAATTATAGCAATTTGATATATAATTTAGGAAGAAGGTGCAAATGTGTACCTTTTTTGCTAATTGTTGTATTTGAATTCGATTCTTTATAGAGATTGAATATTCTTTCGTGTATTAACATACAAGAATTTTGGTCTGTAACTTCTTGTTTTTCGCCTTTCAGTGGAAAGATAATTTTTGATGATGAGAACTTGATGAAAAAAATCTTTAAACAGTTTCAATAATAGTATCAAATACTGAGATACGTCCATAAACAGCTCTACTAAACTTTGCAGTTCCTCCAGTCCTCTGTACACAAATATCTAAAGGCTCCACTGCTGTTTCGAAGTTTGCCTGCTTATGCATCTAAAACATATATGTATGTGAAGGACTATTCCGGTTAAGAAGACGATAGAGGAGATCAAAATGGAGATATATATATATATATAGGCTAACCTCATAAAAGTAAGCTACGCAGACCCGATATTTTGGAGAATTGTTGATAACTCGATGCAGAGTTGACTCATACAAACCATTGGAAAATAACTGCAGGAAATTGTCTACCTTCAACATGTCACCAATGTAGCAGACAAATGTTCCAGGTATAGGAGGAGCTGATATCCATTCCCCAGACAGGTTTCTCACCTTCAACAAGTTTATTGACAATTACGTTTTAGTGGAAACTCAAGTAGCAGGTAGAAGACAATATAGATTTCCATAAACAAGTCTACCGATAACTATGAAGAAGCTTAGACCGACTTAAAAATCTTAGCGGCCGTGACATTAATTTATTAGACATATGGATAAGTTTTATAAATTAAGATACTATGATATGTTTGTTTTTTTTTTTCATTTTGGATGACTTATTACAAATATAAAATTGATTAGGTTGTGATAGGGTTTCTTCAGAATTGAGAATTTTTGGAAAAATGATTTTTTGGATTTTATTATGTACGGATAAAATTATAAATGTATAAATTGTTATAGGACGTTTGTGGAAATTTATTAAAAAACTCTACTGTATCACTTTTTGAATAAGATAAAAAAATAAAAAAATTTCACTTTTTCTAAAAATACATATATATATATATTAAAATAAGATATAAGTGAAACAAACTGATTTATCTTAATTTAAGATATAAGAGGCAAAAAGTCTTATAATGAAAAAAAAAAAAAAACAGCCCCTTAGACCTTTTTTTTTTTTTTTTTTGATTTCCAATTCAGAAAATTAACAAATCACTAGTGCTTGTGAAGTAGCTCCTAGCATGAGAACTGGACTCTTTAAATCCAGCCCCTCTGCAAGCTTGTTCCAATTGTTTAACAACTCTAAAAACACCTGGATCTTCACCCATTTTTGGATCATCAAACTTGGCCAATAGTGGACTAACATCTGCATGCATGAATCCAACCAAAATGTAAATAATGAGCTCAAACTGAGAGAGCGAAAGAGAATATAATATTGTTTTACCGATGGTTGGGATGAATTTGAAGTCGGTGGCCATTGTAATTGGCTTTTTTTTTTTCTTTCTTTTTTTTTTTTGTAACATTTTCCCTTCAAAAAAAAATAAAATAAAAAATTGGCTTCTTTTGATAATGTGGTCACTACTCACTGGTCAATCTCTCTGGTATTGTCTCCAATTATTAATTTTCAAGCGCGAAGATTGAAGATTCGCTTTGATATAATATGTGCTGGTTGAGGGTGTCATCACGTGAAAATGTCAGACTTTCATGGCCATCATTGGGATATATAATTTCAGAATTCATTAAATTAATCTCATCACATTATCCTATTTTATGTTTTTTTTTTTTTTTTAAAAAGGTAAATTGCACAAACACCCCAATTTTTGATGTAATTTCACGCACGTGTAACTTTTCTCTGTAATATAATCATAAAGAAAGTTGTGGTCTCTGACATTGGATCATGATTCATATTGTAATGTCGAATTTAGATCCCCTTCTCACCTCCTTTTGTACTCACCTAAATCAATAGTTTAGATTAATTCTATCTTTTAGTCGAGTAAAACATAAAAATTAATAAAAATAATTCTGATTATCAATTTACTATATTAGACATGTGTCAATAGATCATGAAGGTGATGACAAAGTGAAAAGAGAAAATGTAAGGAGAGGATCCAGATCTTGTAATGCCATGCTTGACTCGGGTTCAATAACTTTCCCTCCCAGCTTCTTTTTGGCAGCTATTTTTAGTTCAATGATTGAAATTCTATTAGTTCAATTCTGCATCCAAAATTATTTGTGAAATTCTGTTGTTATACTTGCAAAAATAGTCTCGGAAAGATAATGGATTAAAAATATAGTCGAGTTTTGTTAAATGCCCATCATCTCTTCGAAACTGTATTAACTCCACATCTTATCTCTCATTAGACATTATGAGAGTAGATAATCAAGCTAATACATATAGATAATCAAGCAAAGCAACAAATTAATCTCAGCACTCTCAGCCATACAACTCAGCTCCTTCACATTATGCTTATCACAGCAGCAGTCAAGACTGCAACCATGACCATCATGATCAACATCTCAGAGTGTCTATCAATGGCTGTATCGAAGAAGACTAGAATGAGTTAGTCTGCTGAGATCAGCTGATGTCATGCTGAGTTCAGCTGATATATGTGAATGGAAAATGCACCATCTTTTTATCTTTTCGTTTGGTTTACAGTAGTTGAATGGATCTAACTTCAAAATTCATTCTTTCTAGATATATGATGCTGTTATTCGCATCCTCTCATGTCTCAAATCAAAACTGTAGATACAACAACCTTGACATCGATTCAACTACAACGTATATAACAAGATTCAGAAGTCAAATATGAGCTTCTTCTTTTATTTAAGTAATACATTTATTCGTGAGGACTCGAGGTTGTTTATTCGGGAGGACTCAAACCCGTAACCTCGTGGTGCAAGTGTGAGAGGTTTACTAACGAACCAACCTCATCTCATCCAAATATGAGCTATTATACAGCAAAGTTGGATTTAACTTTGCTTACTAAACGCTCTCCGTAAACAGTTTTTCCATACTTTGCAGTTCCTGCTCCACTTCTATGTTTACAAATATCCAGAGGCTCCACTACTATATCGTAGTTCGTCTATTTATACATCCAAAACTTATATATGTCAACGACCATTCTAGTTAAACAAGACAATAATATATAGTATAAAAAATTAATTAAGATATATAAAATTAACTAACCTCGTAAAAGTAAGGTAAGGAGACCCGATATTTCGGAGAACTGGTGACAACTCGATGCATAGGTGACTCGTACAAACCATTTGAATATATCTGCAGCAGTTCCTTGATGATTATGATAATTTTTTTTCCATTGATGTCTCTTGATTAATTAGTAGAATAAAAAAATATAAAAATAAATAAAAACATCTACCTCCAGCAAGTCACCAATGTTGCAAATAAATGATCCAGGTATTGGAGGAGCCGGTATCCACTCCCCGGACTGATTTCTCACCTTCAAGATAAATAATTTGATCAGGACTTTAGTTTTCTAATGTTACAGACTAACTCTATAATGTTATCATGATTTTTTTTTTCCGGAACCGTTCTAACCGGAGAATCCGTCAATAAATGTATACCTGAAGTGCAGTTATATTATCATCTTGATTTATCAAAGTCAGCAAACCTGTTATGCAATTAATAACTGATTAGTTATTAGATTTTTAAAGTTTATGTATCATCCAAATTAGTTTAAGAATCATTACCATAATCGGTGTGAGCTCCACTGAAATTGCGTGGTCGCGATATGGATAGAATAAAAAAAAATCATCAAATTCATACGGTGATATTATATATATATATATATATATTGCAATACGTACCATCCCATGTCATGTTCTTGGCCATCGGAAAAGGATACACCTGGGTAACCAATAATACGTAAAGCCCAAAATGGATCTCCTGCTCTTTCACCTTCAAATTCATACGGTGACCCACCCAATGCTAGAGCGATCCCCCGCATAATGTTTCTCGACAGGTCTGCCGGAACCAAAGAGCAAAAATGGAGGATTAAGATTTAAGACCGCCATAACAACATACAAAAGAAGTAAATACAGTTAAATACTTTGCTGCTATAGAAGATCGAAGAAGCATGCCTTTGCAAAGGTTGATGTATTCCTCCATTGACGATTTGAAGTTGGGAGGATTAAGCGGCCTACAAAAAATTGAATTGAATTTTTATATATGTGAGTCACTTAGGTCATTGAAACCCACCACCATTCTGTACTTTTCAGATTTAGTAAAAAAAAAAAAAAAAAAACAGTCTCTATATTATACGTACCATTGGTTACATCCTTCCATAGGTTTGCCAAGAGCTCCATACATCCCTTTTTTGAATTCTTTATAGCACTATAATTACCCACAAAGAGGAAATACATGATCAAAATATTAACTAAAACACTGCAAAGTAAACACATATTTATTCTAACGCATATGGCAGCCTGTATATTTTAAATAAGGATTATAAGTCAAGAGGCAAAGCCAACTCCGTTAATCTAGAGGGATCAATTTGAAAAACTATTAAAATTTTAATAGGAATATGTAAATAAAATTTTAAAAAATTTGTGGGTTGGCCCTTGGTCACTAGCGTAGTAGCGTGGCATGCCATAAGACCGTAAGACACATTTTTTTTTTTTTTTTTTTTTTTATAGATAAGAACAGATAAACATTACAAAACAGAGCAGTGTTGGTAAAGACCGTAAGACACATTATGAGTATACTTTTGAAGGTTGGTAGTTGGATTAGACATTTTATTTTTTATTAGAACTTTCTATGTTTAATTAAAATCTTTACGAGCACACTTCAAGAGGACCCTTCGAAAAAAAGAAAAACCGAAGAGTACAACTTACAATAATGCCTTCATGCATATCTGTTTTGCCATTGGTTATATTTTCTCCGATTGTCGCATATCCTCTGTATCCAGCTGCTGGAGTTAAATTGATCTTGAGTTTTTCTTCGTATGGAAGATCAAAGAATTCGTGTGCAATATTTTTAACTTCATTGAAGAGGGACTCAGGAATATCATGGCCTTTCTGGTGATCATCAAATAGCAAAAACCATTGCATATAATTAGAAAATGATCAATGAATATGATGGTATGCATGTTTATTGGCATTAATTTACATGCATGAAAATTAATTACCACATAGAAGAATCCAGCCTCTCTGCAAGCTTGATCCAATTGTTTAACAACTCTACAAACATCTGGATCTTCACCCATTTTTGGATCATCACATTTGGCCAGCAGTGGACTAACATCTGCATGCATGAATCCAACCAAAATGTAAAGAACATGATAATGAGCTCAAACTCTGTGTGTGTGAGTGCGTGTGCGTGCGCGTGCGTGTGTGCGTGCGTGCGTGCTCGTGTGAGAGAGAGGTGAGAGAGAGAGAGAGAGAGTATAGTTTTACCGATGATTGGGATGGATTTGAAGTCAGTAGCCATTATAAGTGAGCTTTTTGATAATGTGATCTTTCTCTCAGTCTCACTGGCTTTATATAAGAAGCTCGATCAACTAGGGGAGCCTTATCTCGGTAGTTGGAGACTTTAAACTAACTGAAGCTCCATCATCACGATTCAAACCCTGTTAGAGATGGACATTTATTTTTGTATGCCCAAATCCTCACTCCTCCATCCCCATTTGAGAGAGTTTTTAGCGAACAATGGGGAAATGAGAAATGGAAATGGGGACCCCGTTTCTCTATTTTTCCCATAAATATATTGAAATGAGAATTTTCCCTATAAATATATTGAAATGGGAATGACCGATGGGCACATTCCCCATTATTCCCAAACTTTATATATATATATAAGCACATGCTTTGTTTGTATGTGCCTTTTGAGCATCTCCCACCCACCTTCTAAACTCATATTTCTAAGAAAATTTAGAGGATTGGTTGCTCCCATCCACATTCTAAATTTTCGTCTCCAAGAAAATTTTTAGAGATCCTCCACTTCATTCTCTAAATTTAAAGAACCATTTCTCATCCTCTAAAACCACTTTTCAACATTTTTTATTCCATTTATATCCTTTTAACTTTTTCATTAAATTCAATTAATGTATAATAAATTTTAATTTATATATTTTATTAACATAAAAATTATACCATTAGAAATGTCTCATCTAAATCTTTAAAACGAGTCCAATATTGAATATTAATTAATAATTTTTTATTTACCATACTTTATCATTTGTTCTTCATTTTATTATTTTGTTATAATTTTCTATAAAAAAAATTATTTTATGTTATAAAAAAAATTTATGTTAAAGAAAATATAAGTTATTTGAAGATATAAATAGAAATAGGGATAGAGATAGAGATAAGGATAAAAAGTGTGGTGGGAGTGAAAAATTTTTAGAGATGGAATATGGGAGGAATATTCTCTTTTGGATCTCTATTTTAGAGATAGAGATAGGAATGAGTGGGAGATTTAGTTGGCACTGAGTTTTGGAAATGGAGATAGGGATGGTGGACCTATATTCATCATTAAAGCATCTACAATGCAAAAGTGGCGTGCATACCAATAACTGTTGATATGAGAACAATGTTAAGAGACTTGCTTTCTATGTGGTATAAAAATAGATAGACAATCAACTTAAAATTTAGTCTCCAATGTTTCCGTCTAAAACACAATTTTCTTAATGACGTGTCCATCTTTTTTTCCTGTTTTATTTTTTAATTTTTATTTTATTTCCTTACCAAAAATATAATGTAAGTTTTAAATGTTTGCTGAGTCAACCTAAAATATAGATGTACAACAGATCGTCTGAAAGTGGACAGTCATATTAACAATGTCTAATATATTTTTTGCAACGTCAGCTTGATGTTGAAGGATAAGAATATGCACGGCTGTATTGAAGACATAATTATTAACATAACATCTATTTATCCTATATGACATCTTTTTTTTTTCACAAATCACGCTTACATCGGAGATGCTCTTATTTCTCTGATGCTCATCCCTAAACCTTTGTTAATTCACCCTTTCCTTACATTGTCGGTGGCCCGGTTCACGTTGTCGTGTTTCATTCGTTGGACTTTTTACACATCCGGCACGTTGCATATTATCTGTCAAATAATTTCAAAGGAAATTATTTTATCAAAAATACTGATTTTACTTTAATGATACACTGCCCATTGAATGTCAATCATAAATTCCATGCCGGGCGCGCCAGCGTCAGGAGTCACTTGACCATGTCAGATATGAATTTTGATTCTCTGCTCACCTAATCTCATAACATATAAGTATTGTAATGAATGTGTAGTTAATATGTGATTGGTTTCAAAAACCACTTTATCAATAACCAATCACATGCTTTAAAAAGTCAGGAAAAAATCAGATCAGTAAAGGATCTAAATCCGTTAGATAGACATACAAAAATGTCTTATTTTATTTTTAAATTAATATAATTAAAAACGAGATGGGATTTGTCTGTTGATAAAATCCCTTGTATCATAGTTGCGGGTTTGATTCTTTCCCAGTAAAAGTATAATATTTTTTTATAAAAAAAAATTGATATAATTTAGTTATCAAATTTAAGTACCGACTTATGAGATTGACCCAGTTTTTATATGTACATCCTTCTTCCCAAATTTATAAATTTATAATTGTGTAAAGAGAATAACAAGTTGAGAAAATATCAAAATCAGTCTTCATATTTATAAATTTATCAATTTAATCCAAGGCTTTATAGAATTAGACAATATGGTCCTTCAAAATAGTTCCCCTTATTTTAATTTGTATCATCATAGTCTCATTAAATCGTATCGTAAAGAAAATTATCTCATTACGCATTATACTTAAATACTCAACAAACAATATTATCCATTGAAAATTACAAAAAATAATACATATATATATTGTAAAAAAAAAAAAAAAAAAAAAAGCTTATAAAATCACACAAATTCTTAAAATTATAAAATTGCTCTTATAAATTTACTAAAACAATTCCCCAAAAATCACTTGAAGTTAAAGTTAACTAAATACCCTTGTTCACTAACACAAAACTGAATAAAAAAATGGTCTAGAGGGACTATTTTAATCAAATTTGAAAATAAATGGACTCTTTTGATAGTTAAATGAAACAATAAGGACCTTTTTGATGAAGATAAAATAACATGACTAAATTGATAATTATATAAATAAGGAAAATGCTTGGGTACTGACCAGTGAGTACCCAAGATACTGAGTCACCAATAGGATGTTGGCACATGACATTTTTTCTTTCAATTTTTATATTTATCTCCTTACATTCTTTCAAAATAGGCCACGTGTCAACACCCCATTGGTGGGATCAATACCTTGGATATTGACCATCCTATAAATAATAGGGATAATGATGAAATTATTCATAACCATCCAGTTAGATGGAATTGGAATGACATTAGAGCATCTCCCACCCAAATTATATCTCTATCTCTAAAATAGAGTTACAAAAGAGAATATTTCTCCCAAATTCCATCTCTAAAATTTTTTCATTCCCACAACACTCGATCTTTATCCTTATTTCTATCTTTAACTCTATTTCTGTTTATATCTTCAAATAACTTATATTTTTATTATTATTTTTTACTTTCTTTAATAAATTATTGTTCAACTAAATTTTAACAAATATTATTTTTAATAACATTTGTATATATATTTTTTTTTTACTTTTTGTAAAAATATAATGTTTTATTAGTGCATGAATTTATAATAACTATTTTTTAGGTTATAACATTTTTCAACTAATTTTCTCAACCTACCTATTTATTTTCTAACATTTTTCAACTAATTTTCCCAACTTATTTTTTTCTTTTCTAACTTTTTCAATCAAAGTTTTATAATCAATTTTTTTCACCAAAATTTCTTATATGTTTTATTTGTTACCTAATTTTCTCTATCAAACTTTTTCAATCAATTTTTTATCATCTAATTTTTAAAGAAAATTATAACAAATAATAAAATGAATAACAATAAAATGAAGGTTTTTTATGGGGTTTGGTTGGTCTATGATCAACCTTTTATTTTTTTTAATTACAACTACTAAATATGAGAAAGAAACCAAAACACACAAATGATAAAATATGGTAAGAATGAGTAAATAAAAAATTATTAATTAATATTCAATATTTGACTCATTTTAAATACCTAAATGAGACATTTCTAATGGTATAATTTTTATGTTAATAAAATTTATAAATTAAAATTTATTATGCATTAATTGAATAAAATGAAATGGAATATAAAATGTTGGAAAATAAGTTTAGAATATGAGATTTGATACTCCAAATTTAGAGTAGCAATATTGAAAACTCAAAAAATAAAATAAATAAATAAATAAATAAATAAATAAATAAATCTTGTAAACAGAAATTTGGAGTAAGGTGGTAGCAACCGATACTCTATCTTAGAATTTATATTCTATTTTAAAGTACGGTGGGATATGTTTATAGGCATAACTCATAAGTGAATGACTAGCCAAATGACTCTCAATGACCATACCCCTGACCACACAAAGATGCAAGCGAGTAAATAAGAACTCGTATTTATCTAGTAGAATTCGAATAGCTATCTTGGGAGTCACCTGTGCCCCAAACTCTTCATTCAACCAGCTAAGCTAGCATCTTAATGGCTGGTCACGAAGTAATTATCAAGATTAGAACCAAGAACTTGAGTTTCATCCCGAACTTTGGACCAAGTCAACCATCTCGTGGATCTTTGATAATTTTTACAAAAAGATCTTTTAGGAGATTTAGGGACCACTCGGCATCGGTTTTGAGATTTATTTATTTTTTATTTTTTGGTTAAAAACACATTAAATAGTTGTCTGGCACGTGTTTTAAAGAAGGAAAAACAAAATCAAATTTTATTTATTTGTTTAAAGCATGTGGAGAGAACACAACTCATAATTGTTTTTTTTTTTTGGGGTTTTATATGAGCCCACCAGGCAGCACCAGCTAAATACTCTCCATTATCTATATTTTATATTATCCAAAGTTGGTTTTATATTATTTACCCTATCTCCCTCGCCCAATGTAAATAGACACAATCAAATATTCCGGCTGTAGATCACATTTTAAGCCAAATGTACCAATAATTTATGTTTAAAAAAAAATAAAAATAATAATAGTGGTGGTGGGTCCATAAAAAATGAGAACAACAATCAGAGAACGTGTAATTATTGTTTTTGATGGGTCCAACTTTTCATGTTTTAAATTAAAAAACAGTTTTTAATGTTTTTGTTTTCTTTTTCTTGAAAATGGTGCACCGAACAAGTTTTTTATATTTTTTAAACTCAAAAAACAAAAAACAGCATTTAGAAACGAATTAACAGAGCTTTCATGTGAACAAATGAAAAACCAAAAATCATGAAAAATTCATCGGTTGTTGAAATTGAATAGTATTTTAAAGAAAATTATTGATGTTTTGATCTGTAATTAGGATTTGTCAAAATAAAAAACAACATATTTGTGACTCGGGTATCTATTGTCATCATCAGAAAAAGACTATCTATGGAATGCTCATATTTCTAAGGGAAAAAGATCTGAACCTATAATTTTATAGGGCAGGTATTAAGGATATATCATTGAATCAATCTTATCTTATTTGGAAATACTCGTATTTAATCCATGTTATAAGAGAAAAAGAAAAGTCAGAAAAAATTGCCCAAAGTTTTTAAAGCCAATCTGGAAGGTTCATTATAGTGGGGTTGGGTATAGTGTAAAAAATATATTTTTTTTCTTTCCATATAATAATATCAATAATGCATGAAGTATGAACTCACATCTCACGTCAACATGATTGATAATTTAATTCAATTTGTTGTAGTTGTTTATTTTATTTTTATTTTTTTGTATATATTTTCTTTCCATATAATAATATCAATAATGCATGAAGTATGAACTCACATCTCACGTCAACATGATTGATAATTTAATTCAATTTGTTGTAGTTGTTTATTTTATTTTTTTGTATAGAGGATCCTGGACTTTGTCCAGACATCAATATCCAACTTGTTGGTTTTGACAATCTATTTGCTGGATGTTATGGAATAGGACAGATAGGAAACCTCAGCCCACATCCCCAACCACACAAAGATGCAAGTGGGTAAATCAGAACTCGCCTTCGCCTAAGTAGGGTTCGAACCGTTGACCTGGGAGTTACCTGTACCCTAAACCCGTCATTCCACCAGCTGAGCTAGCACCCTGATGGCTGACCATAATGTAATTGCCAAGAGTTGAACTAAGGACTTGAGATTTTCATCCCAAGCCTTGGACCACCGAGGCAACCTCGTGATTAATTTGTTGTATTTTACAATGAACTCTACAAAAACTATAAAATCAGTAGACAAAAATAAGTTATTTTTTCAATTTTTTTTTTTCTTTTTTTGTTCTGGTTTCAAAGGCCACTTTCACTGCATCCACAATCAGTTGTCAGAGCATGCAAGATTGCAATTGAAATGGTCGTATGTGTTGTTTGTATATGCATTTGGTGTAGGATTGCACTAATTGAGTTGATGATCAAGTCAGTCGCTGAGACGTTGAAATGACATGCATATGTAAAAAAAAAAAAAGTAAAAAAAAAAAGGTGTGAATCGTTAAAAATAACCATTTGTTATAATAAAATTAAAAACAATAGATGATATAATATAAGCAAGATGAATAAAAACAAGAGAAAAACATTAACGTGAGATAAAGGAATAGGGAGAAGATTTTTATAGTCATTAACTTGTAATCTTATAATATACAAAATCAAAGAGGAAAAAGTCTTTTCTCTGTTTTCTCTGAAAGCTGAGTAAAAGGGGAGTAGGTTTTGTAAGTTTCATTCGTCCGATTAGGTGGTTTAGTTGAGTTCTGCTTTGTTGTTCTTCCTTGATTATTGGGAGATTGGTCTGGTTTGAGGTATGAATTCTTCATAAATTTCTCAGTTGTGTGCTTCTCTGTCGCTTATAGAGAGAGAAGGACCTGTTAAAGTATTAGAGAGTAATCTTAAGATGGCAGCTATTCATAAATTGTCAGTGAGCTTAGTGGGGAAGATTATTTCTGATAGATTGGTGAATCGAGGTGCCTTTATGAGAGTTATTGGGCGTATTTGGCGTGTTAAAGAAGATGTTGAGATTGAATCTTTAACTGGCAACATTTTTTCGTTTTTGTTTAAAGATATGGCAGATAGGAGTAGAGTGTTATCTGGGGCTCCTTGGTCTTTTGACAACGATCTTTTAGTGTTGAATGAATTTGGTGGGACTGGTTCTGTTGAGGAATTAGATTTCAGTCACTGTGATTTCTGGGTTCAAATTCTTCAGGTACCGATCTTATGTACTTCTAGGGAGGTTGGGTGGTTTTTGGGAGAGATGATTGGAACAGTGGTGGAGGTCGATGGTGGGTTAGCTGGGGAGGGAGCTGGTAAGTTTGTGAGAGTTCGTGTTCGTATCGACATTACCAAGCCATTGAGGAGATGTCTTCGTGTTGATGTTATGGGAGATGGTGTGGAGACAATTTTGCTTCTCAGGTACGAACGCCTCCCAAATTTTTGTTTTAATTGTGGTATTATTGGTCATGGGAGGGTGGATTGTCGTTTGGAGCTTCAGAATATGGAGTTATATGGTGCTTGGATGAAAGCTTCTGGATATTTGAGGCCTTATAAATTCCAGATGATGAGTAAGAAGAAGGGTGTTACTGATCTTAACAGTATCAGTTTCAAGCAAGTGGGCTCTGAGCACTGCATGCCGATGACGACATCATCATTGAATGAGGAGATTGTGAATACAAGTAACATTAATGAGGGGAATGTCGAAGCTGCTTTAGTTGATGAGGTGAATACAGAATCTGCTATAATTGAAGTTTCTCACTGTGGAAAGAATGTTTTGCCTGTGAATTCGGCTACAATTAATGAAGACATCAATGGGAGGGAAGAGGTGGAGGAAATCAGGGGAAAGTCTTTGTTTTTGGAATCTCAGAGTACATAAGATATTAATCCGAATTCCTTGCTCATTAATGAGAATTCTTTGCTCATTAATGCAATTAATAGGGATGGGAGTAAGTATGGAGAAACAACTGGTTCACTGCATTTGAAGGTGGGTGAAGGCGGTTCCAATGAGTATAAGGAGACCGAGTGTGGGTATATTAATAATGGGCTGGGCCCATTTAAAGAGGGGTGGGGTGCTTTTAAAACTATGAAAAATGGGAAGGCCCACATGAAGATTAAGGAGGGTAGTAAAGAGAGGCAGATCGGTTTTGATCTTGGGCCGGGGTTAGTTTCGGATAGTAATGATCCAGTTGGGACTTCTGATACAGTGCAAGCTGGCTATTTAGGGAAGAAATTGTGGAGACGAAAAATTAGGGATTCAAAAGTTAGGGAGTTGGGGCAAAATTCCATTTCGATAATTGGTAAGAGAATTCGAGAGGAGAATGATGAAGATGTTGTTCGGACTCAGAAGAGGAGAAGTGAGAATCAGGGTTGCGTCTCAGCTGAAGTTGGTACTAACATTGTTGAGAGTGGAGGTATTACAGATAGGTTCGGCGATAAGAGGCATGAAGATGAAGTCAGAGAAGAGTGCTTTGGTATTGATGGAGTCATGGTTACTCATAAGGTGGTTTCAGACTCTGTGGATATGAAGACTATAACGGCCGGCCGATCCTTATCGGCCCGCCGGTCACAATGAATATTTTTGTTTGGAACGCCCGCGGGCTTAATAGCTCAAGGGCGTTCAATTCTCTGCGCTCTTTCAAGCTTGAGGTGAAACCAGAGTTAATGTTTTTGATTGAGACTAAGTGTGAGCATCAAAAGCTGGAAGTGTGGAGAGTTAAATTAGGTTTCTCTGGGAAATTAGTGGTAAATAGCGTGGGAAATTCTGGTGGCTTATGTTTATTCTGGTCAGATAGAGTTGTGGTAGATCTTTTATCTTATTCTTTGGGACATATTGATGTTGCAATTCGGCAAAGGGATGGTTTGAGATGGAGGTTTACAGGGTTTTATGGAAATCCTGACTCTTCTCAAAGGTCTCATTCCTGGCAGCTTCTTCGTCGTCTTTCGAAGTTATCGACCCTCCCCTGGATGTGTATAGGGGATTTTAATGAGGTTGAGTATGATTCGGAGAAGGTAGGAGGGGTCAAGAAGAATTGGAAGAATCTGTCAGATTTTCGTGAAGCTATTGCGGATTGCGGATTGGCTGATTTGGGGTTTGTGGGTCCAATTTTTACCTGGAGCAATAAACGAGAGGGGTCTTCTTTAATTATGGAACGTCTTGATAGGGGTCTTTGCAATTGTGATTGGAAAACTATGTTTCCTGACTCTGTTATTCAACATATGGAATTTTGGAGATCAGACCATAGGCCTCTATTGCTTCAGGTCAAAAATAATAGGAATACTATCGGGTGCGGTCCTAGGAGGAGTAGGCGGTTTTATTTTGAAGAATGTTGGACTAAGGAGAAGGAATGTTCGGATATTGTTTTCTCTATTTGGCAGGCTGATCAGAACACTGCAACTCTCTCTTCTGTGTTAAGCAATATCCTGGAGTGTGGTTCTCGTTTGGATGTTTGGAATGGGGTCAAACGTAGAGAATTGAGGTCGAATATTTTGTTTAGAAGAGACGAGTTGAAGAGGGCTTGCTCTGCTTCAATTCCGGTTTCGTGGAGTCTGGTTCGGCAGTTAGAAAATCAGTTGAATCAGGCTTTAGAAATAGAGGAAAGATATTGGAGGCAGAGGTCTCGTATTGCTTGGTTACGTAATGGAGATCGTAATACGAGGTTTTTTCATTTGAAAGCATCAGCCCGTCGTGCTCGTAATCATATTGGTGGTTTATTTAATGAAGAAGGTGTGTGGGTTATAGAGAAGTTGGGATTGGAAAATATTATCTCTAGTTATTTTCAGCAGCTTTTTACCAGTGGTGTTCCTTCTCAGACAGAGATTTTGCAAGTTTCTTCCAAAGTTAGGAACCGACTTGATGCTTGTAGCTTGAGTATGCTTAATCGTAGGTTTGATGGACAGGAGGTTAAGAAGGCTGTGTTCGACATGAGTCAGCTGAAAGCTCCCGGTGAAGATGGACTTCCGGCTATCTTTTATCGGACTTATTGGGATCTGATTGGGCCAGCAGTAATTTCGGCTTGTTTGAGCGTTCTAAATGATGGTGTTTCTGCTGCTAGTATTAATGGCTCTATTATTTCTTTGATCCCGAAATGTCAGTATCCGAAAGCAGTTAAGGATTTTAGGCCTATCAGTTTATGCAACGTAATTTACAAGATAGTTGCAAAAACTATAGCTAGTAGATTGAGCAGAGTTATGGGTTGTGTGGTTGCCGAGAATCAATGTGCCTTTATTAAGGGGAGAATGATTTCAGATAACTCCATTATTGGTTTTGAATGTTTCACAGACTCAAGCGTAGGAAGAGGAAGTTCGGGTCTATGGCTATCAAATTTGATATGTCGAAAGCGTACGACAGAGTCGAGTGGAGTTTCATTGAGGAGATGATGAAGACGGTGGGTTTTCCAGAGAGGTGGGTGCAGTTAGTGATGAATTGCATATCTTCTGTCTCCTACTCCTTTTTGCTGAACGGTGAAGTTTGTGGGAATTTCAGGCCTTCGAGAGGTCTTCGACAGGGATATCCTCTCTCCTCTTTCTTGTTTTTGATTTTTGCTGAGGGCTTCTCCTGTCTTCTTGAGAAAGCAGTAGCTCAAGGGCAGATGTCAGGATACAAGTGCAGTCAAAAAGGGCCGATAATTTCGCATCTCTTTTTTGCAGACGACAGTCTGATCTTTTCCAAGGCCAATGAAGCTAATTGTATTGTTATTAGAGATATTTTGAAGGTGTATGCTAGAGCTTCAGGTCAGGTAGTTAATTTAGGGAAATCGGCGATGTGCGTTAGTCCAACGATGTCTTCTGCAGAAGGTGAAAGGCTGGCTAAGATTATTGGTATTCACTTAGTTAATAATTTAGACAATTATCTTGGTCTTCCTTGTTTTACCGGTCGAAGCAAGAGAGTGGTTTTTTCCAATATTGCGGACAAAGTGTGGCATAAGATTAAAGGGTGGGGGGAACGGTTTTTATCAGTTGGTGGGAAAGAAATTTTAATAAAGGCAGTAGTTCAAGCTATACCGATGTATGCGATGAATATCTTTCGACTGCCTAAGAGTTTGATCTCTGAAATCCACCGAATTTGTGCTCGTTTTTGGTGGGGTAGTTCGAGTATTAAAAAGAAGATTCATTGGTGTAAGTGGAAGAGAATGTGCAATCCTAAGTGTGAGGGGGGTTTAGGTTTTAAGGATCTAGAGTGCTTTAACAGAGCTTTGTTAGCAAAGCAGTGTTGGAGGGTGTTTCGAAATCCTAAGTCTTTAATGGCTAGAGTGTTGGAAGGGTGTTATTTTTCTGATTGCAGTTTTTTAGAGGCTTCTAAGAGTTCTAATGCTTCTTTTGTTTGGCGTAGTTTACATTGGGGTAAAGAATTGTTGGTTTCAGGTTTACGGTGGAGGGTGGGAAATGGTCGTTCGATTAAGATATATCAAGATAAATGGATTCCCAAGCCAAATGGTTTCAAGGTTTTGCAGCAGCCTCTTCTCGGTCTGGATGCTTCAGTCGACCAGCTTTTCTCTCCATCAGGTGGATGGAATTCTTCTCTCATTCTAAGGCTGTTTTCATCTGAAGATGCGAGTGCTATTTTGAAAATTCCTCTGGGCAGTTTACTGGCTTCTGATGTGGTGATTTGGCATTATGATCAAAGTGGTTGCTTCACTGTTAAAAGTGGCTATCAAGTTGATAAATCAGCTGAGTCAATTCCTAGCTCTTCCAATAGTATTCGGCTGCATGATTGGTGGACTACCCTGTGGAAGCTAAAGATTCCTCTAAAGGTAAAAAAATTTTATTTGGAAATCTTGCTTCGATTGGATTCCTTCAATGTCCAATTTAGTTAAGCATGGTATGGATGTTATAGACATTTGTCCTATGTGTTCTTCTGCGGGTGAGTCTACTGTCCATGCTTTGTGGGGGTGCAGAATTTTGAAGCAAGCAAAATTAGGTTGGCTTCCTCCGAATGTCAAGGTTAGGAATGTTTATGTCAGTTTTTTTGATCTAATTTTAGACTGTCATTTATTGTTGGGTGTGGATGATTTGGGGTTATTTTGTACTATTGTGTGGAGAGTTTGGTTCTTACGTAATCTTGTGGTGCATAATTCCCCAACTCAGGATGTTTTGGAGGTTAAGAATTGGTGTAGAGAGATGTTGGATGATTATATTTCTTCTGATGTTGTTGAGGTGCTTAATAGTAGCAGGTTAGGTCGTGTTCGTAATTCTTGGCGACCTCCGGATTTGGATGTTTATAAGATTAACTGCGATGCTGCGGTTAATGTGGATGGAGGAAGGGTAGGATTAGGAATTGTTATTAGAAACTGCTCTGGGTCTGTAATGGCTTCTGCTGCTATTCCGATAGTTGTTTGCTTTGATCCAATTTTGGCGGAAATGATGGCCATCTGCAGGGGTTTGAGTTTCAGTCGAGACTGTGGGTTGCATCCATGTGTGTTAGAATCTGATGCTGCAGTTGTTGTAAAATGGATTGCTGAGAAATCTCATGGTGATTCTGTTGGTGGTAATATCTTGGCTGAGATTGAGGCTTTGATGACAGATCTTCAGGTGGTGTCGATTAGTCATGTTCCGAGACTGAACAACAGTGTCGCTCACGACCTGGCAAAATTTGCTTTAACGGTTGATGAGGAGTGTTCTTGGGTGGAAGTTGTTCCACCTTGTATTAGGAGAGCTGTGCTTTTGGATTGTCCATTAGTTAGCTCTACCTAATTGTTTTTAGTTCTTTGTTTTCTTTGTAATGTTCAAAAAAAAAAAAAAAAAAGGAATAGGGAGAAGAATTACTGCTTCAATTTTTTTGTATTGATATATGAGAAGTCAAAATTATTACAAATGAATTGAATTACTATTTAAAGAGCCGGAGATCTAATCACCATACATTCATATAACACAAATTGACACAAGTCAATTTGCATGTAGAAAAAAAAAAAAAAAAAAGGCAAGGTATCCATGTGGATTGGCTTCTTCAATAAGCAAGAAAGAAATGTTTGGTGGAAAAGCCACACACGTGTTACAACACCATTCTAATTTTGTAAAAATTATCTGTAATCAATTAATGTTTATAACAAAACTAGTTTTTATAAAACAAAAGGAGTAATTACACACACACCCCTGATTTTAGGCCTAATTACGTACATATGGACTTTTTTTTTATCAAATATTACACAAACATCCCCTACCGTCAATTAACTTCCATCCAAACTAACCGTTGACCATATTTTTAATATTAAAAGTCCAAAATACCCTCAGTTACTTATTTATACTTTATTTCATTCCCCTTAAAGTAAAATAAATTATATAAAAATGTAAATAAAAAAATTTTAATTATATTTTTTTTCAAACAAATTTTAAAAGATAAAAAAAAAAAAATTTAGACTTTAAAAAAAAATAGTAAAAGGAATAAAGGAAATTTTTTAGAAAAAAATGGAGAACAGATCTTAAATACGTCATTGTTGGGACTTGAATCCACAATTATGTAAAACAAAACTAGATTTTAAGTTTTTGACATTAAAATACAATAATTATTGATGATTGAAAATTAAATATAATTGTGAAATCTCATTTATTGCTAAAAATCTTGTGGCTTGAATGGAATCCTATTGATAATTGAAAATTGAATATAATTGTGGTTTGTCGGTTTATGAATTATCAATAATGATTGTATTTTAATGTTAAACTTAAAATCTAGTTTTGTTTTTCATGATTGTGGGTATCCAAGTCCCAGTAATGGCGTATTTGAGATCGATTTGTTCTCCATTTCTTTTCTTAAAAATTTTCTTTTTCTATTTTTTTTCTATTTTTTTTTTAAAGTCTACATTTTTTGTTTGATATATTTTTTTCTTTTAAAATGTGTTTGAAAAAAATATAATTAAAAGTTTTTTATTTGCATTTTTATATAATTTACTTTATTTTAAGGGGAACAAAATAAGTAATTAAGGGTATTTTGGACTTTTAATACTAAAAATTTGGTCAACTGTTAGTTTGGATGGAAGTCAACTAACGGCAGGGGATATTTGTGTAATATTTGGTAAAAAGTTCATATGCGGGTAATTAGGCCAAAACTCAGGGGACATTTGTGCGATTACTCCAAAACAAAATACCCTTAGAGTACGTTTGGGAGAGTTTCTCAAGTAGATCTTTTTTCAGTAGATCTTTTAGAAGTAGATATTTTAGATGTAGAGCTTTTAAATAAAAGTCGTTGGTCTTTTGGTTATCAATTAAAAAAGAGCTTTTTTAATGACAAAATTACCAAAATACTCTAGCAAATATTAAATTATAGGGTTATATTGGAGATTTTAGTGTTATTAAAAAAACTCCAAAAGATCTACTTGGAAAAGCTTTAAATTTGGGCTTCTCCAAGTAGACGTAAAACAGCTTTTTTAATCATCTAAAAGCTCTACTGGGTGACAACCAAACGATACAAAAAAAATTGAAAAGAACTTTTTTAATTAAAAAAGCTCTTTTAGCCAGTAGACAAGCTCTCCCAAACGGACACTTAATAGTTTCTCTCTCATCTTTGTATTCTCCCTAACACTTTCTCTTTCATTTGTCAAAAAAAAAAAAAAAAAGACGGGCAAAGTCAACGGTATTGACTTTACCTAGCCCGTATAGGAAGACCGATTAGGCTTTCCTCACGGTGGCTAGGTCCGCCTAAGGCCTAGGCTAGACACCTAGGATGCTTACTAAAACAATGGGTTTGATTGTATATTGCATTATTTCATGATTTATGAGCATGAATTACCAAATCATTTAGTCGATGAAAGTCTTGATTGTCGATCTTTTATGACCTATGGTCAATTTCCCTGGATGTATGTTCATTTTTCCATGATTAATATATTTTCAATAATTTTCCTTGATATATTTTCGAAGGTACATGTTTTTACGTCAATATCTTTGTTTTAACATGGTTAACATTTGAATCACGTTGTCATCTTCCCCTTTGTAGTTGATGTTGTTATCCAATAAAACAGTTTTTGAAAAGCCCATTATTTCTCTCATGGTAACATAAAAGCCCAATCCAAGCCCAAAATAGGTTGTTGAGGTCCATACCGGTTCAATCCAACCCGGAAATAAAAAAAAAATAAAAAAAAAACAAAACAAAACAAAACAAAAACAGATCAATCCATCAACAGCGGCGATGGATTGTTGCGGCTCTCCTCCCGTCATACGCTCATGATCTTCAAATCCAATTATCCAAAACCATTACTCTCTGTTTCTCACTCTCAACTCTGGCCCACACCCCACCCGTCCATTCGGATCCACCGCCACCACAACAACAACATGAACAGCAGCAAGAAGTAGTAGAAGAAGAATCTTCTGTATGACACGGCGGCTTTTAGATTGGAATCGCCGACTCTGTGCTTGACCAGAGAGGCGCGCATAGAGAGAGCGTGGTCCACCCAAGTTGTTTAAACAGTTTCAATAATAGTATCAAATACTGAAATACAATTTTTATTTTTTTCATGCAATCCAACTTCCAACATTTGATTAAATACACTTGTTTGTGTTTACAACATTCAGGGGGTCACGAAGTTAGTTGTAACTTTACTAACAAGATGCTGTCCATAAACAGCTCTACCAAACTTTGCAGTTCCTCCGGTCCTCTGTACACAAATATCCAGAGGCTCCACTGCTGCATCGAAGTTTGTCTGCTTATGCATCCAAAACATAAATATATGTGAAGGACTACTCCGGTTAAGAAGACAATAGAGGAGATCAAAATGGAGACATGTATATAGGCTAACCTCATAAAAGTAAGCTACGCAGACCCGATATTTTGGAGAATTGTTGATAACTCGATGCAGAGTTGACTCATACAAACCATTGGAAAATAACTGCAGGTTCTCAGAGGATTACAATAACGATTCATTAAATAGCAAAAGAAACAACAAATTCGAGGAAAGAAATTTCGAAGGAAATCTTCTACCTTCAACATGTCACCAATGTTGCAAACAAATGTTCCAGGTATAGGAGGAGCTGATATCCATTCCCCAGACAGGTTTCTCACCTTCAACAAGTTTATTGACAATTACGTCTTAATGGAAACTCAAGTAGCAAGATTATAAATGTACACAGACAATGTAGATTTCCATACATAAGTCTACCGATAACTATGAAGATGCCTAAACTGACTTAAAATCTTAGATTTATGGCTAGCATAATTTTATTGTACATGTAATACCAGAACAATTAAAGGATTTCTCTCCAAAAAAGAAGAAGAAGAAGAAGATTTAAAGTATGATCATATACAAAATGGCTCTCCAGGTTGATTTAAGGCATTGTAATTTTCAAAGAAAGCGAATTCGTTTTTTCCCTTCACATTTAAATCATGGAAATTCAGAAAATTAACAAATCACTAGCTCACTTGTGAGCTAGCTCCTAGCAATGAGAACTGGACTCTTTAAATCATGTTGACGCCAAAATGAGATGAAGAGAAGAGATATTTGTTATGCTACTTATGTCATATAATAGAAAGTAGAACTACACCTGTAGTGCAGTTATATCATCATCTTGATTAACCAATGTCAGCAAACCTGTTATGCAACATTGCACGAAAACAGAAATTAATTATTATATTTTCTAAAGCCATTTGTAAACCAAAGTTTATGAATCTTTACCATAATCGGTGTGAGCTCCACTGAAATTTTATGGCCGCAATATGGACAGAGGAAAACATGAATGAAAAGACATTTAGATATGACTCACTCGGTTGTAAAATACAAAGTGAAAAAGCTAAATGGCAGCATTATGGCAATACCATCCAATATCATTTTCTGGCTGCGCTTGGCCATTGGCGATGGATACACCTGGATAACCAATAATACGAACCACCCAAAATGGATCTCCTGCTCTTTCACCTTCAAATTCATATGGTGACCCACCCAATGCTAGAGCAATCCCCCGCATAATGTTCCTTGAGAGGTCTGATAGCAACAAGAATTTAAAAGAAGCAATGAGATTCTCTGCTAGAAGAACATATAAAAAAAGAAGAAAAAAAAACCTCAAAATAGCATAATCCTGCTTTACAAGCATGCCTGTGCAAAGGCTGATGTACTCCTCCATCAATGATTTAAAGTTGGGAGGATTAAGCGGCCTGCCAAAAGAACCATAGGAAGACAATGTTATTAGTATTTTCAGAACCCCAAGCCATCCAATCAAAAACTAAGAAAAGAAAAGAAAAAAATTCCTACAATGAATTTTAATGCTTCAGAATCAGCAATCGGATGACTGAATATGATTTTTGGTATCAGGGTGCCAAATAAATTAGCAAGTCAACCAACACACTAAACAACACAAAGACAAGTTGAGAACTGGGGGTTGAAATTCTTGACACTGGTAATCTGTTTAAAATTGTTTAATGACAATTTATATAAAAAAAATTAGGTGTCTTCGGTGACCAACTTAGAGGATTAGCAGACCCCATATAGATTTTGGTGCATCAATAGATGAGCACAAAGTTACCAGGTTAACACTTACGATGGTCAACTAGATTAGCATATCACTTAATAACTTGGCACGCCAGAAAAGAAATATGTAATCAAGATTATCAGATTTGATAAAATTTGGAATATATATCTGGTCAAGAAAACACTAATGCCCACATACCATTGGTTACATCCTTCCATAGGCTTACCGAGCGATCCATACATCTCCTGTTTAATTTCTTTATAGCACTGTTACCCAACGAAGAAAAATATGAAAACATTAGAGGATGAGGAAAAAAAAAAAACTAAATCTAGCAGTAGTGGCAGCAATGAACACAATGGCGGCAGTGATTGCCATACCATAAAGGAGACATTATTGTTCTATGTGTATACATGTTGAAAGTAACACCATAGCCAGTGATTTTATAAGACAAGGTTCAAGGCAAACATTTGCATAAACAAGGCAGTGATTTCAATTCATCGGTATCTTTTTTCTTCTGCATACATATACATTATAGAAAAAGGTCCACATAAATACGTAAATGCAATGAGATAGGTTAACATTAAGTACTGATGAAAAGAATTTTCTCTACAACATTGCTTCATTATTTAAAATTGTCTCCAGATGATTGCAGGCTTGCAGCTCTACAATTTCTTATCAAATGACCCTGTATTAAGTATACTGATAAATAGTAAAGAAATTGCAGCAGGACTTACATCTATAGCTTCATGAATATCGGGTATGCCTTTGGTTACATTTTCTCCAATTCTCTGATAACCCCTGCACCCAAAATGTTCACTCTATAATCAGAAATTACATCAATTGAAAAATACGTGGCATGCTATTCCATTAAAGCAAACCTGTATCCAGCTGCTGGAGTCAACTTGATCTTGAGTTTTTCTTCGTATGTAAGATTGAAGAATTCATGTGTAATATGTTTGACCTCATTGATGAGGGACTCAGGAATACCATGGCCTTTCTGGTCATCAATAGCAAGAATCATTGCATATAATTAGAAAATGATCAGTTAATATGATGTGCATTTTTATTGGCATTAATTTACATGCATGAAAATTAATTACCACATAGAAGAATCCAGCCTCTCTGCAAGCTTGATCCAATTGTTTAACAACTCTACAAACACCTGGGTCCTCACCCATTTTTGGATCATCACACTTTGCTAGAAGTAGACTAATATCTGTAAAGAGCAAAAATGACCAATAAGACATAATACCAACAAACAAGTCCTTAGCACGTCCCCTTTTAGCTCAAGTCAGACAGAAGGCGAAGATTAGAGTTGGAATCAAATCACGAAAACCTAAAACTAGTAGAACCAAAACATCAAATACACATTTTTTTTTTTATCATTAACAATTATTATTTTATTTTTTTTGGTGGGCGAGGGCCATCGCAACGGCCCTCATTTGCCTCCGTTTTGTTCAACTCATATCTCAAGTGGTTAAGTTCTAACATGCACAATTATCGACAATTATGACATGTGTGACAATGCGAGGTGTTCTCTGTGTGGAAGTAGATATCTCGCGATTATAACGAACCTAATTTTTGAATACACGATAAAAGTGGTTGCTTCGAATCAAAAGAAGATGAAACTTCGATGATCAAAACGACAAACATAAAATAAAACCATGAGAGCGAACAAACAGAGTTAGATATGTGTGTGTAAAGACACAGACTCGAAAGAGACAGGAAATTGAACCAGTTTCAAATGAAAAACGATTGTTGCAATTAAAATTCAATAGAAGAATCGAATAATCGTTAAATTGAGAAAGAGAAAGCAATTATATTACCGATGACTGGGATGGATTTGAAGACAGTGGCCATTTTGATTCTGCAAAGACGACGACGATTGATGATGATAATCGCTCTCTAAAGTCTAATCTCTAATTCTATCTCAATCTCTCTCTCGTATAAGCTCCAAAGATTCTATTTTTTAGATTCTCTTCCAAAATGAATAAGCTCTTTTTGATGGAAGGTGGGGTCCATCATTATCTACTTAAAGATACATGTCAACGTAATACGTGGGCCACGTCATGTGCAGCCGTGGTTAATTATTTATGTGTCTAAGGGCAGAAAAAATCCCCGACCCGCTCTAAACCGGTGAGGTTATGCTCCATTTGGGGGCTGGTTTGTAGCACTTACAACAGGGCTCAGGTTGGTTTTGGGTCAAGCTTTTTTTATCGAGTTAGGTATGTGTCAACCCCTTATGCCTCGATTCATCCCGTTTAACCTGGTATTTATATAATTATTTTTTAAAATATAAAAAAAAAATAAAAAAAATCTCAAATCTCTAATCTCCTCGTTTATTTACTTAATCATATTTTATGTTTGAATTTAAAATTTCTTAAACTTAGATGTTGTGTACTTGTGTTCTATTAAATTTAAGTTTATGTATAAATTTTAAGTGTATGTTAAAATATTTTTCTATAGAATATGTTTGTATTTAAGTGAATATTTAAATTTCCAATAAAAAAGAAAAAAAAATTGTATATGTATTTTTTTAATTTAATGTTAAAATCTAAGTCAATGTCCTAAAATTCAATTATATGGTAAAATAATTTGAATATTTATTTGAGATTTTTTTTTTTTTTTTTGAAGGATAAAATGAATTGGGTTATTCGGATCGGGTTTGGGACACCCCTATACCAATCGGATCATGGGTCGGGTTTGAAGCAACTTGTAAATAACGGGTTTTGGGTTTGGGGCGGGCCGATCAGCCCCGATCGAACCCGTTGCCAGCCCTATACGTGCCACAGAAATAAAATAAATAAATAAATAATTGACAAGAATTAAAACATTACAGGAAGCTGAGCCTCGAATGGAAAAGTGAACTTAAAACACTTGTAATCATGTCTTCTAGATGAAGTACAGATGTTTATTTTATGATGCATTGATGCCATACAATTTCTTGAAAATTAAATTATTCAAATATTCAATAGTGAAAAATGAGCTCACTAATACTTTGGAAAAGTTTTTTTAACTTTGCTTGATAGATACTCTCCATAAACCGCTCTCTCGTACTTTACAGATCCTCCACTCCTCCGTTTACAAATATCCAGAGGCTCCACTGCTGTATCGTAGTTCGTCTGTTTATGCATCGAATACTTATATACGTTGAAGATCATTATGGTTAAACAAGACAATAGAAAAGAAAAATTAAGATATATAAAAGTAGTTATTTACCTCGTAAAAATAAACCAAAGAGACCCTATATTTTGGAGAATTGTTGATGACTCGATGCAGAGTTGACTTGTATAAACCATTGGAAAATATCTGCATGCAGCACAAAAAAAATAAATGAGAATGATCCATTAGATGTCGAGAAAAAGGATATTGGGGACACAGATTTTTTGAGAAAAAAATCATAAAAATTGTTTACCTCGAGCATGTCACTGATGTTGCAAATGAATAATCCAGGTATCGGAGGAACCGGTATCCATTCCCCAGATTGATTTCTCGCCTTAAACAATGAGTAAATAATCCAAATTACATATTTGAGAACAATGAGATGTTGAAGATTAATGCAGAAAATGTGTTAGTACTGATGCTAGATTATGCATTATATCAAGGCTGACCTTGACTATTTAGAGGTTCGGGGCCAAAATTGGGTCCTTTGATACCTTCCAACCGATATTATTCTGACCGTTTAAGAAATAGAGTTGCAGCAGTTTTAAAAACTCAAATTTATATTTAAAAGCCAGTTTTTCATTGAACTCTAGACCTTATCTTGTAATATAATATTCATTTTTCATAAAAAAATAATGATCCCCTTGGGCCCGAGGTGGTGTCACTCGATACACTTGCTCATGCCTCAGATTGACACTGCATTATATATCTGAGTCCCAAAAATAAATAAATTATGACCAGATGGGGTTGGTCCAGTAGTACATGCCCTAGGTTCGATTAAAATAATGTGGTTACCCCTCCAAAATTCTGAATTAATTGTAATAGTTGAAAAAAAAAAAAAAAATCAATTATATGTACTTGGTTATTTTGGCATACATGTACATGTATATACCTCAACTGCAGTTATATCATCATCTTGATTTATCATTGAAATCAAACCTGTAATGCAACAACATACACAATTATAATTTATGAAAGCTAAATTATTACTGGATTTAATTTCTAGGCTGTTTATCATATCATCCAAATGAGTTTTAAGAGTCAGTACCATAATCCGTGTGAGCTCCACTGAAATATTGGACACAACACAGAAGAAAAAACACGAGTAGGAAAATATAATTAGAGAAGAAAACAATTGTAAATTGATGCAGAGAAATATATGTGTACGTATATATTGCAGTACCATCCAATGTCATTTTCTTCCTCGTTGTGTCCATTGGCAATGGATACACCCGGGTAACCGACGATACGTAATATCCAGAACGGATCTCCGGCTCTTTCACCTTCGAATTCATACGGCGATCCGCATAATGCTAGAGCGATTCCTCGCATAATGTTTCTCGAAAGCTCTGATAGAACCAAGAAAATATAAAAGAAAGTAATTGAAATAGTGTAATTATATACTGTATAATGCAATGCTTATTTGCTACTATAAATAAAAAAAACATGCCTGTGCAGAGGTTGATGTACTCCTCCATCAGTGATTTAAAGTTGGGAGGATCAAGCGGCCTGCAATAATCTGATCTTATAAAAAAACAATCTGGAGGAAGTTATTCAATTATATTTAAAATATCTGTAAAACCCTTAATTATTTTTGTTAAAAAAAAAAAACAATGCATAAACCATTGAAGGGTAATTTAGTAATTTACTATTTATATGAAAGACAAATCTAGTGATGAAAAAGGAAAAATACACTAATTTTCAACATACCATTGATCACATCCTTCCATGGGTTTGCCAAGAGCTCCATACATTCCTTTCTTGACTTCTTTATAGCACTGTTATACCCACAATTACAAATAAGAAAAAACAAGAAGTACTTGTAAATTAAGATGATCACAATGGTGGCAATTTGCTTTTATTAGAAATTTCGAGTTTCGATATCTATAATCTTTAAGAACGCACGTTAACACTTAAGATGACCCTTTTAAGAAAAGTGTTATAGATACATGAAGATGAAAAAGTGCAGGAGTTACGTCAATGGCTTCTTGCATATCGGGTTTGCCATCGGTTATATTTTCTCCGATTCGCTGATATCCTCTGTATCCGGCCGCCGGAGTCAATTTGATCTTCAGTTTCTCTTCATACGGAAGATCAAAAAATGTGCGTGTAATTTGTTTGACCTCTTTGATGAGTGACTCTGGGATACCATGGCCTTTCTGGTCATCAATATAAAAAATCATTGCATATAATTAGAAAATTAATCATTTAATATGATCTGCATTTTTATTGGCATTAATTTTCATGCATGAAAATTTTGAAAATTACCACATAGAAGAATCCTGCCTCTCTACAAGCTTGATCCAATTGTTTAACAACTCTACAAACACCTGCATCTTCACTCATTTTTGGATCATCACACTTGGCCAATAGTGGACTAACATCTGCATGAATCGAACAAAAATTAATGATTGGTGCAATTAAATTTGATTAAACAGAAACTGTAAAGGTTAAATTTTTTACCGATGATTGGGATGGATTTGAAGCCGGTGGCCATTGCAATGAGTTTTTGAATAATGTGGTCACTGACCCAGTGATCAATCTCTCCAATTAGGCAATTATATATTTATATTCAAGCGCGAAGATTGAAGATTCGCTTAGATATAATATGTGCTGGTTTAGGGTGTCATCACGTGAAAAATGTCAGACGTGCATGACAATCATTGGGATATATAATTTCAGAATTCATTAAATTAATCTCATCACATTATCTTATCTTATGTTTGTTTGTTTTTTAAGTTAAATTGCAGAAACTCCCCTGATATTTGATGTAATTGCACGCACGTGTAACTTTTCTCCGTAATATAATCATAAAGAAAGCAGTAGTGATCTCTGCCATTGGATCATGATTCATATTGTAATGCCATGCTTGACTTGGGGTTCAATAACTTTCCCTCCCAGCTTCTTTTGGGCAGCTATTTTTAGTTCAATGATTGAAATTCTATTAGTTCTGTATAGAAAATTATCTGTGAATTTTTAATTTTTAATTTTTAATTTTTATATATTTTTAAGGAAGAAATTTATTAAGCAAAACAAAGCTCAACAACAACCTGGAAAGTCTTTTAGGATAAACCGCTCCACACACGGAGGGTACTCCTCCGTCCAGTAAAAATCTTCTACAAGATTTAAAGCCATTTTTGAGAGAGTGTGGGCAACCACATTTACCTCCCTAGGCACATGCACTATAGAACTTCCCTGGATCGCACTAAAACGGTCTATAATTTCCCCAATAACCAAACCAATATCAGCCAAACACGGATTAAATATAACTTCTGTTGTAATACTATCAAAAATAGTCTCGGAAAGAAAATGGATTAAAATATAGTCAAGTTTTGTTAAATGCACATCACCTCTTCGAAACAGTACTAATGCACCTCCCATTCCATATGTTATCTCCCATTATGAGAGTAGATAACCATGCCGTAATATTCTCGGTAGATCCTAAACAATCCTTAATTGACTCGATCGTTCGATACAAAATTTATTGTTATTTAATACATTACTAATGTAGTTGATGTGTAGTTATGTGAGAGACGGTTATTTTAATATATTTTTAATAATTTAATAATTAAGTTTTATAAAGCTTTGTATTAAAATCAAATTAATTACTAAAAATCAATGCATATATGTACTGTAGTAGCCGAACCCTTTTGCTAATATTTGTATTCTCATATTCTTGGACAATTAATTGGGCTGCATGTGAATGGAAAATGCACCATATTTTTATCTTATTCATTTGGTTTACAGCATTTGAATGGATCTAACTTCAAAATTCATTCTTTCTAGATGATGCTGTTATTCGCATCCTCTGATCACGTCTCAAATCGAAACTATAGATACAACAGCCTTGACATCGATTTTTCTATGACTCGTATGGACCAACTACTACTTAGCTAATTAACCTTTTCCAATCAAGAATGTACGTTCGAGCTTTTAATCTCGGTTATTATGGATATATTTTTAAACTGAATGAACATCATTTAATATCAAATCACATTAAACGATTTTTAAAAAACATTGTTAATATATTAGAGTCCAGAACGAATGCTAATTTTTATCCGTGGTGACTTTCAAAGTCAATTTTTGTCCGAGAATTCCCTAGCCTCCTCCGATAAAAGGAGGTACGGCCTCCTCTTAGTCCAGTACACAATATGATATACCATGTAATACAGTCCAGTATAGAACAATAAAACACCCCAAAAAAAGGCTTCAAAGTTCAAAGACAACATATATAAATTAACAAGATTCAAAAGTCAAATATGAGCTCTTTTATATGGCAAAGTTATTTTTAACTTTGCTTACTAAATGCTCTCCATAAACAGCCCTCCCGATGAACTTTGCAGTTCCTGCTCCACTTCTATGTTTACAAATATCCAGAGGCTCCACTACTGTATCGTAGTTCGTCTATTTATACATCCAAAACTTATATATATCAATCACCATTCTAGTTAAACAAGACGAAAATATATAGTATAAAAATGAAGATAAAAATAAAACTAGCTAACTGACCTCGTAAAAGTAAGGTAAAGAGACCCGATATTTCGGAGAATTGTTGACAACTCGATGCACAGTTGACTCGTACACACCATTTGAAAATATCTGCATATATCAATTCCTTGATGATTATGAGAATTTTTTCCATTTATGACCCAAAAAAAAAAGTGATATCAAGGAAAGATTCTTGATTAATTAGTAGAATAAAAAACATAAAAAATAAAAAATAAAAATCTACCTGCAGCATGTCACAAATGTTGCAAATAAATGATCCAGGTATTGGAGGAACCGGTATCCACTCCCCGGACTGATTTCTCACCTTCAAGATAAATAATTTCAAGACCTTAGTTTTCTAATGTTACAGACTAACTCTATAATATTATCGTAAAAAAAAAATTCAGGACCGTTCTAACCAGAGAATCCGTCAATAAATGTATACCTGAAGTGCAGTTATATTATCATCTTGATTTATCAAAGTCAGCAAACCTATTATGCAACATTATACAATTAATAACTGATTAGTTGTTAGATTTTTAAAGTTTATATATCATCCAAATTAGTTTAAGAATCATTACCATAATCGGTGTGAGCTCCACTGAAATTGCGTAGTCGCGATATGGATAGAAAAAAAAAAACATCAATAGGAAAATATTAGAAAAAGCATAAAAATAGTATCAATTACGAAAATGTTTAGTTGCATGTTGTCGTGTAGGATTCCCTACGATTTATAAACTATTGAGAATCAAGTTATGTGTATTCAACATACAAATTAAGAATTATGTCATCGTTGAAAAGGAATTTCCTCTCTCAAGTAAGGAATTAAATTATCTTTCCTATCTTTCCAATAAATCTTGATTTCTTTCATTTTCATTTCTTGTTAATAAACGTGTTATATATAAAAGATGATATTATATATATTGCAATACGTACCATCCAATGTCATGTTCTTGGCCATCGGAAAAGGATACACCTGGGTAACCAATAATACGTAAAACCCAAAATGGATCTCCTGCTCTTTCACCTTCAAATTCATACGGTGACCCACCCAATGCTAGAGCGATCCCCCGCATAATGTTTCTAGACAGGTCTGCCGGAACCAAAGAGCACAAATGGAGGATTAATTATATATGACCGCTATAACAACATATAAAAGAAGTAAATACAGTTAAATACTTTGCTGCTATAGAAGATCGAAGAAGCATGCCTGTGCAAAGGTTGATGTACTCCTCCATTAATGATTTGAAGTTGGGAGGATTAAGCGGCCTACAAAAAATTGAATTGAATTTTTATATATGTGAGTCACTTAGGTCATTGAAACCCACCACCATTCTGTACTTTTCAGATTTAGTAAAAAAAATAAATAAATAAATAAATAAAAGTCTCTATATTATACGTACCATTGGTTACATCCTTCCATAGGTTTGCCAAGAGCTCCATACATCCCTTTTTTGAATTCTTTATAGCACTGTAATTACCCACAAAGAGGAAATACATTATCACAACATTAAACTAAAACACTGCAAATTAAACACATATTTATTCTAATGCATATGGCAGCTTGTATTTTAAACTTGGATTATAAGTCAAGAGGCGAAGCCAACTCCATGAATCTGGAGGGGCCAATTTGAAAAACTATTAAAATTTTAAACAGAAACTGTAAATAAAATTTAAAAAAATTTGTGGGTTGGCCCCTTAGTCACTAGCGTGGCTTGCCATAAGACACACATTATTCGTAGTTGGATTAGAAGATTTTATTTTCGTTAGAACTTTCTATGTTTAATTAAAGTCTTCATGCATGTGCACTCTTTAAGAGGACCCTTCGAAAAAAAAACTGAAGAGTTACATCAATGGCTTCTTGCATATCAGGTTTTCCTTGGGTTATATTTTCCCCAACTCTCTGATATCCTCTGTATCCAGCTGCTGGAGTCAATTTGATCTTGAGTTTCTCTTCGTATGGAAGATCAAAGAATTCATGTGCAATATTTTTGACTTCATTGAAGAGGGACTCAGGGATACCATGGCCTTTCTGGTGATCATCAAATAGCAAAAACCATTGCATATAATTAGAAAATGTCAGTTAATATGATGATATGCATTTTATTAGCATTAATTTACATGCATGAAAATTAATTACCACATAGAAGAATCCAGCCTCTCTGCAAGCTTGATCCAATTGTTTAACAACTCTACAAACACCTGGATCTTCACCCATTTTTGGATCATCACATTTGGCCAATAGTGGACTAACATCTGCATGCATGAATCCAACCAAAATGTAAAGAACATGATAACGAGCTCAAACTCTCTGTGTGTGCGTGTGCGTGCGTGTGCATGCACGTGCGTGCACGTGCCCGTACGTGCATGTGCGTGCGTGAGAGAGAGAGTGAGAGAGAGAGAGAGTAGTTTTACCGATGATTGGGATGGATTTGAAGTTAGTAGCCATTATAAGTGAGCTTTTAGATAATAATGTGATCTTTCTCTCAATCTCACTCGCTTTATATACTAAAAAGAAGCTTGATCGACCAAGGGACCCTTGTTGGTGGTCGGAGACTTCAAACTAAATGAAGCTCCATCACCAGGTTCAAACCCTTTTAGTGTAATATAATTCTATATCCATATGAGAGAGAGAGAGAGAGAGAGAGAGAGAGAGAGAGAGAGAGAGAGAGAGAGAGCAGTTTTACCAATGATTGGGATGGATTTGAAGTCAGTAGCCATTATAAATGAGCTTTTTGATAATAATGTGATCTTCCCTCAATCTCATTGGCTTTATATACCAAAAAAAAACTTGATCGACCAAGAGACCCTTGTTGGTGGTTGGAGACTTCAAACTAAATGAAGCTCCATCACTAGGTTCAAACCCCGTTAGTGTAATATAAATTCTATATCCACATTTGTACAAATATAATTATATATCCACATTTGTGCAAGGTCTATTCAACGATGGTGGCCGGGCCCACGTTATCGTGTTTGATGCGTTGGACTTTTTGCACATCCGGCTCGTCGCATATATATATGATCTGTCAAATAATTTTAAAGGAAATTATTGTATCAAAAATACTAATTTTAGTTTAATGATACACTGCCCCACCAACAATGGACAAATTTATAATTGAATTTCAATCATAAATTCTATGCCGCCGGCGCCTCCATCCCCACCCAATGAGTCACGTGGTCATATCAGATTGCTACTAATTAAGATCGTCCAATACAAGTATACCATATGACAATGACAATATTAAATTATAATTTTATAATTTCAATATAAATGGTGTATTTGCATTGGACCATCCCATATAAGTATTTCTTATCAAATAGATATATAATAAATGTCTTATTTCATTTTTAAATTTATATAATTTATATAATTGATAGATAATATGAGATTGGTCCGGTGGTATAACTCTACAACCTCTCACACCAACACCAGTACACCATAAGGTTGTAGGTTGAAGTCTCTCCCCTTCCCGATAAACCAACGAATAAAAAAAATAAAAATAAATAAAAAGCACCGATTGACAATATGAGATATAGCCAGTTTTACATACATTTCATATCCTTCTTCCCGAATTTATAATTTTATAATTGTGTAGAGTGAATAACAAATTGAGAAAATATCAAAATCATCCTTGATATTTATAAATTTATCAATTTAATCCAAGGCTTTATAGAATTAGACAATATGTTCCTTCAAAATAGTTCCCCTTATTTTAATTTGTATCATACTAGTCTCGTTAAACGGTACCGTTAGTAATTCCGTTAAATTTTGTTTAAAAAGAAAATTATGTCATAATGCATTATACTTAAAACTTAATAGAAAATATTATCCATTAAAAATTATTAAAAAAAAAATGAAATATTACAAAAAAAAAAATGCGTATAAAATTACACAAATTCTTAAAATTATAAAATTGCTAAAACAATTCCCCATAAATCACTTGAAGCTAAAGTTAACTAAATACCCTTGTTCACTAACACAAAACTTAATATAAAAAAATTGGTCTAGAGGGACTATTTTAATCAAATTTGAAAATATAAGGACTCTCTTGATAGTTAAATGAAACAATAAGGACCTTTTTGATGTAGATAAAACAATATGACTAAATTGATAATTATATAAATAATTGGGATAATGATGAAATTATTCATAACCATCCTGTTAGACGGAACTGGGAATGACTTTATTGGCATAAGTGCATAACTAGCCAAACAAGGCTGGGTGACATTATTAGCATAACCAGCCAAGACCAGCCCATGAAGATCGATAATTGTTACAAAAAATCTTTTAGGAGATTTAATATGTCTTTGATAATTTAATATTGACTTGCTTACAAATCACATCCACCAGATTTTCTTACCCAACAAAAAAAAAAAAAAAAAACAATTTTGGTAGATCAAAATAGAAAATAATGAATTAAGACGAGGTTGACCCAGTGATATATCTCTCACACCTAAATTGTATGTTGTCTCCCTCCCCAAATCCCCCAAAAAAAAAAAAAAAGGGCCGATAATGATGTAAGGCAAATCAAGACTAGTCATGAGAATTTGGATATCCTATCTGTTGATCTTATTTTTGTCCACACCTATATAAATTTGGTGACGTGTAATAAATTGCTGAGATTTATTTATATATCTATTTTCTTTACTTTCATTATCTTTAAAAATAGAATATTATCTTCAAGTGTTTTAGGTCCGGAAAAATATAAAATCAGTAGAGGATCCAGATCCCATGAATATACTCATGAAGATCTGCACTTGTGTCACAATGATCTGCTACTAGTCATGGAATATATCTCTGCCCTCATCATGATTCATGAAGATCTGCACTTGTGTCACAATGATCTACTACTTAATTTGTGGAGTGGAGTGATATGGGCTAGCTGATTTGTTTGTTAGTTTGCTGTTTCTGTAGCTGTCTGTTTTGGGGGTTTTGTTGTGGTGGTTTTCTCGTGTTGCTTTTTCTGTGTTTTGAGCTGTTTGTGGTGCTGTGTCTTGTGCTGTTCGTGGTGCTTTTTGTGCTGCTGGGTCATGTGCTGTTTGTTTGTGTTCTGCCCTTTTGTGGCTTAATAAATTCCATTATTTAAAAAAATGATCTGCTACTAGTCATGGATTATATCTCTGCCCTCATCATGATGATCTGCTACTAGTTAACTAGGACTCGTTGATCTCATGGAGATTTGAATTATTCGATTGAGAATTAATGACATCCCAAGATTCAAACTTGAGACTTTGATTGAGAGTTATTTGATGAGTGCACTATTTACCACCATTTCACGTTGACCGTTGGCCAATAGTATCTTAAGATTAACTTTGATTCGTGTATAAATACATGATATATCTATATTGTATGTCTACAATATAAAAGTTGATATTTGATAGGCTTTTATTGTTTACTTGGAAATAAGTGTACATTTTAAGTAAGATTTACTAGAAATTGAATTAGAACCAAATTAGAAATTGAAAACAATTACCGTGTAATTAATTCTCTCATTATCGTTAACAAAATTATTTATTTTGGAGCAATTTTGTTGGTTTCATAACTATATATCTAATTTTCCATTCGTTAAATAAATATATCAATGATAATAAACAAAAACGAAATTAAATAAAAGAGAATTTTGGGAAATTATAAAGCAAAATGTAAACTATAGATAAAAAAAAAAAAAAAAAAAGAGTGAAACTCCTTTAAATGTCGACTTATATATGTTGACCAATATATGTATATATATATATATTAAAAGCCATACATCTTTGATTATATTGAAGCCCACGTAAAGACTGTAATAATTCGGGTTTTTAGAGTGGGAAATAGACTTAAACCCACAACCTCGTGACGTGGGTATGAGAAGCTTAACCACTGGACCAACCTCATGGTTGTGGACTACGTATTAAACAATTAATTGAGGCAGTTTTGCATATATGTGAACAGCTAGAGCTGCTTAGATATAATATTTAAACGATCATAATTAGTAGATTTTTCTTGAGGATATATATGATGATAAGTACTCTTAAGCAGAGCCACAATAAGTCATTAAATCGTCTCTTTACAAGCTTTTAAAACAGTAGGACCATCGTCCAATGGAGTTTGATAGTAAATAATATTCATTCAGTCCGATAATATCTCAGTTCGAGTTACAACCATCGAATGTGGTAGTTTATAATAAACACGTTTACAAAATAAATCAACGTCTGCATTCACTTGGTGGGTATGTATATATATATATATATATATCACCACTATTATAAGTCAATAAATATATATTTCTAAAGTTGGTGAGAAAACAAGATGGAATTGTGTGCTCTAAAAAAAAAGATGCATGAACTGATGAACCAAAGCAAGAATCCAAATGGTGACACACTTCTTTGGAACACTTTCGAAGCATAAATCTATATATAATATTCCCATTTGATCAGTCATTTTCATTCAGGTTATTCCAGATTAGGTTCATGTAATAATTAAGCTGACTCATCACCTATTCACCTCTAATTCTACAACAAAAACGTCATGATATCGGACAATAATTGTAAATGTTAAGTTTTACATATTTACTCAAAAGATTAGGATATAATCATCTCAAGTCTTATAGTTTTTTTATTTATTTATTTATTTTTAATTTTTTTTTTATTAAATTAGAATTCATTATATTCAATCACTTACGGGGCATAAATACCATTTAAAATCGTAATTTCTAAGATGTACATTGTCTACTCAAAAGATTAGAGTATTTATATATAATTATATTATATTCTAATCTTTTTTGTCCGGCTACATTAAGTTGGCGCGCAGTTAAATTGATCATGACTCAAGATTGGCTGCATTGCATCATGGACCGCAAACAGAGACCTGTCGATACCAATTGGCATTTCTTTAACAAAATCAAATTGCCTTTTATCTTTTAGACAAAACCCCACATTGATTTTCTTCATGTCAAATTAACAGTGTCAACTTTCAAATTTCAATAAACTCATGTCAAATTAGCTTGCTTTATTAGTATGTAATCAAATTGACTATTGGTATCAACTTTCAAATTGAGTATTGACGGTCTCGCCGAAACGCATCAACTGTGCGAGTTTCGCGTCAATATTCCGATTTCAACGTCCGAACTATTAGAATTCGATTGACCTTGAATTTAGGATGTTCCCTCTTCATCATGTACGCATCGCCCACTTGTTTTACATCAAGAGTGCTATGCATGATGGCCATTAGACATTTAATTACTCATGGAATGATATCACTGGATTTTGCGAGATCAGCAAAAAACCTAGCTGATTCTTTTACTGAAGGGCTAGCTAGAAAACAAATTGAAGAAAAATTGAGCGTGTTTTGATAAATCTGAATTTTTTGAGTTTATGCTGCTTATATATTTACTGTATTTTCTAACAATAATGAGATAAAATGAAATTGACCTAATGATATATCTTTTACACCTACACCAATAGATTGTATGTTCGAGTCGTATCTCCCTCCCCAAATCCCAAAAAAAAGGCCAATAATGATGTAGGACAAATCATGAGTTCATGAGTACTAGTCATGCATGAACCACGGTATACTCATGGAAGATCTGAACTGGTGTCACAATGATCTGCTACTAGTCATAGAATATCTCTGCACTCATCATGATGATCTGCTACTAGTTAACTATGACTCGTTGATCTCATGGAGATTTGAATTATTTGATTGAGAGAGTTAATGACATCGATCTCAAGATTCGAACTTTAGACTTTGATTGAGGAGTTATTTGATGAATGCACTGTTTACCACCATTTCACATCGTTCGATATTTAACTTTGTTTCATGTATATTTTATAGGCTTTTATTGTTTTTTGGAAATAAGTGTTTTAAGTAAGATATTACTAGAAATTGAAAACAATTACTGTGTAATCAATTCTCTCATTATCGTTAACAAAATTATTTTTTTTTGGAGCAATTTTGTTGGTTTTATAACTATCTAATTTTCCATTCGTTAAATAAATATATCAATTTTTTTTATTTTTTTTGGAATGACCCAAAAGCCCAACAAACAAGCAACCAACTAAGTGGAAAACAGCCCCCCTCAAACAAACGAGATACCTGCCAACAACCGAAAGAAATCGAAAAAAATCGTTGATTTTTCTATAAAAGAGAATTTTGGGAAATTATCATGCAAAATGTAAACTATAGATCACAAAAGAGTGAAACTCCTTTAAATATCGACTTATGTGGACTAATATATATTTAGTAAAAGCCGCACATCTTTGATTATATCGAAGCCCACACACGTAATGACATGTTTTTTTTTTTTTTTTTACTTTACAATATCTATTAATTCAGAACTAGGTGTTTTTTTTTAAATTTTAATCATTTGTAAGATTCGAGCCGCTAACCTATGAATCATTTATCTAAATCTAAACTCATCCATCTACCAATTTAGCTATATATATGCCCTTGTTGGCCACGGAATGACATGTTGATTGTGAACAACTTATTAAACAATTAACTGAGGCAGTTTTGCATATATGTGAACAGCTACAGCTGCTTCGATATATGTAATATTTAAAAGATCATAATTAGTAGAAAGGTGAATTACACTGCACCCCTTGAGGTTTGACCTTAAGACACTTAGATGGAAAATTTTTATTATTCTACACTAACACCCCTGTTTGACCATGGTAAGGTCCAAAATGCCCTTGGATGTCAGTGTAAACAACTTTTATTTTTTATTATTATACAAGGGCATTTTTAACAATACAGTGGTGTTAGTGTAAAATAACAAAACTTTTTCCATCTAAGTGTCTTAAGACAAAACCTCAAGGGGTGCAGTGTAATTTACCCTTAGTAGAATTTTCTTGAAATGGATATGATGATAAGTACTCTCAAGCAGGCAGGGCCACAATAAGTCATCAAATCGTCTCTTTACAAGCTTTTAAAACTGATATTTACATTCATCTTCTAATATGATTTGATGGTGAATAACTTCATTCGGTCTGGCAATGTTTCAGTTCGAGTTACTACAATCGTATGTGGTGTGTATATATATATAAATGAATATTTGGGTTTGCATTTTTCAGGAACCGATATCACATATTTCCTCCCGATAGACATCCTATTAAGACCAATTTTTAACGTACCTAAAGTTCTAGTCCTTGTTCCCTAAATTTGTAGTAGTGAACAAGTTGATTTCGCTCATACTATAACGATAAGAGGTAATTTTTATTTAGTGCCACCTTTGTAATTTGAACAAAGCTAGTGAATAGTGATAGTGATTAGTGAGTGACTTTAAAGGGCCGGTTGAGTGTAGCTAACATGAATAATATATTTAGAACCGGTCTGAAATCTGAATGTTGTAAGTGGTAAAAATTTGACTAACGGCCCATTACGTTTAGATCCTTTAAAACAGGCCCACTGAATAACTATGGCCCAAAGCCCATCAATGGCCCAAAACACATTTCTTTGTTTGACTTACCAAGTCAATGACATTACACCCTCCCCCGAGAATAACGGAGATAAGCCCACAATCTCAGCCCGCGATACTATTAACACTCCAATAAATAGCATACACGTATTCATCTAACTTAAATGTTATAGTCAATTTGATTGGCACCACCCCGGTTGCTCAAGTGTCCAACGATCACTTCATTGGTTTTATAGATTATCGGTGTCAAGTTCCGAATTAACCCCAAATAGTAATCAGATTTTTATCGATCTGGACTGCTGAGAGTCATCATATTTTATTTATCCGGCTGTCTACCAATTTTGTCAATGTTTTTGTTTTTTTTTTTTTCTTTGGGTACAAGTATGAAGTAATGAAGCAGTCTAATTAACAAATAAACATTGACACTCACATTTTACATTACAATTGAAACTTTTACATGTCCGCTTTTAATTTCCGAAAAAAGAATTATTCTTTACATGTCCCAAAAAAAAAAAAAAAAACAAAAACAAGAAATATTCGAAACCCTAAAATTTTGATACAATCATGATCATATAAATAACCAGATTTACCTCTTTTTATAATCGCAATTTGGGACACACAGTTTTTCAAATCATAATAATCATCACTGAGACGAAGAAGGTTTCGACGACGTCGTATTCTTGCTGCGACAGAATTCAAAACTATTCTCGTCCATTTTCTCCACAACAAAATGAGCAAGCATATCATAAGACTCCACCAAATTCTCTCTACACAAGAACTCATCACCACACAATCTCTCCACGTGTCTATAATAATCATGAACAAACACGTGCGTTTTTGGGTTCCCGCCTTTTTTGCTCCGAGCAAGAACTCCGGCGGTGAAGATCGGCGACATTCGTCCAGGCCCGTCAGGCCCATCTCCTCTCGGCCCATCGATCAAAATCAAATCCCAATCCACTTCATATACATGATTCGGCAAATCATTGATACCCAATTTGCATTCAGAGAACAAAAGATTCTGGACCGGTCTGCATTCGTTGCGGATCTGTTCTTTAACCCCCGCCACCAGCTCCTCCGTCTCGCTAGTCTTGGTCGTGTATTGTACATCGAAGACGTCGATTTCTGGGTGTAATTCTTCGTAGTAAGCGGCGTAGTATCTGTTCTCGTCGATGAAAACTGTACGGCCGTTGTGGTTGAGAGATTTCCAGAGGAGGGTTTCTTGGGTGAGACCGAAAACGAGGAAATTACACGGCGACGAGCACTTACGGAGGACATCGGAGATTCTTTTAAGCTCGGCGTGTGTCATGTGGTAAGAGTCGTTTGATTTTGAAGCGTAGTGGAGGAGGGTGTTGATGACGGTCGTCGGTAGAGTGGAGGAGGATTGTACAGTGCTGCCGGTGACAGCGGCGGCGGCGGCGGCGGCGGAGGTGGTTTTAATGGGTAAAGAATCTCTGGTGTAGATTAGTGTGACGAGAAAAGCTATGGTGAAGAATGAGACGATAGCGAGAAGCCATAAACGATTTGAAGTTCCTTGTTTTTGAATGTATGGGTGGAGAAGAATAAGCTTTGTGTTGCTGTTGTTGTTCTTCATGATTGTTTAAAGAAGCTACTACAAAGAAGAAAAACTAAAAATAAATAAATTGGAAGAAATAAAACCTGTGTCTTGTCTTCTGTTTGTAGTAGTAGTAGTGGCAGAGAAGATTCTTTTGAGTTGTGAAAAGAATGAGAGAGAGAGGGTTTGATTTTAAAGATGGGTTTTTGCTAGCAAATTAATAGTAGTAGATGTGTGAAGGTGACATTGTTATAGGCTTATCCGCTTATAGCATCCCCGCGACTCGCGGTGTGAAAAAAATAAAAATAATTATTATTATTTCATATTAATAAATGAATTTCAATGCAGCTCTGCATATTCAACCTCAAACTGATATGGCAAAACAAATTTTATATATTATTAATATGATTGTTTATTTTCAAACGGTTTGTTATACGATAAATATTTAAATTTAACATTAATTTTTCATTTATTATTGATAAAGAAATAAAATAAAAAGAGCAATTCTACTTTGCTCAAATTTGGTGTCAAAATAATGTGGTATTAGTATAATTCATTTATTTAAATTAAATTGATGGATTATACTGATGCCACATCATTTTTGTATTAGATTTAGACACCAAAAGTAGTATTATTGAAATAAAAAAAGAAAATAGGAAACAAAAATTGGACATGCTATTAAAAAAAAAAAAGTGTTTTAAACTAAAGCACTAGGAAAAAAAAATTGAGTTGATTGTGTATCAATTTTATCTTTATGTCACATAGAAAACAAGTCTCTTAATATTATTATCATGTCAATAATTATTGGAATGTAAGTCACTTATACATCAGATATGCTTTTACAATCAACCCGGTGATTAAATTAAATATTATTATATTCTAGAAATCAAGCAAATTAAATTAATTAATTAACCACAATTTTTTTATTTTTTTATTTTGAAGGGAAGACACCTGAAAACCTGGAAAACCAGATCCAGGGTAAGGATACAACCATAACTGAGACTCCACAAATAAAACCATACGAGCACAAGCCCACATGAAACATGATAATTATATATAAAAATGTGTTAATTAATTTTCCATTGTGATTGTGATTGAGAAACTGGTGAAGGTGATCCAATGATAAGGCAATGGAGGTGGTTGGAGATGGACTTGGGAGAGTTGCTGGAGGAGCTGGTGGTACAGTTTCAGCGACCTGATAACTAATTACAAGCAAAAAGTCGCTTTTACTTGCTCCTTTTTTAGGATTTCTTCTTACGTAACCTCTATAAAATATAACCATTTCTTAAGTAATTAGTCTCAAGGAATGAGACTACCTACCTGCAGCTTGTAAAAGAGGTCCGTGTCTAGATCGGTCATCATCAATGTTGATTATGTCACTTTTTTTGGTGGATTATATAACAAACCATACTTTGAAGCAATATTCTATAGAATTAATAATCATGTTTCGTATTATATGTGTACTCTTGTATGTACTTATTCTTTTTCCGATAATTTTCGAAACCATCATATTAGAGATATGTCACGTATCTTTTTTTATTTTATTTTTACGGTATCTATTTATTCGGCTATTTAGACCGGGTATTTTTTTTTTAAAGCTTTTTACCATTTGTAGGATTCGAAACGTTGACTTGAGAGTCATCTACCCAAACATCAAACCCATCCATTTATCAGTCGAGTTAAGCCCTTTGGACCAAGGGAGGAGATAGGTAGGGGCCGACAGGGGCAATGCCCACTCCCCAAACCAAAATATGTTCAACAAATTTTTCATGTATAAAATTGTCATAATTTGTTATATAGGCAAAGATATCTCTGACTCATCACTTTATTTTTTTAATTATAAACATAATTATTATCCTTTAAAGTCTGGTTCAACCAATATAACCGTTTTAAGAAGAAATTATTCATATGTTCATATTTAATAATGTATCTAATGAATAGATATCATAAATAGATATCATGAATATTATTAACCATGATCACTAAAAAATACTGGATGCGATAGATTATTTACTAAAGTAGTAAATTCATTTTGTGAGACATGCAACATAGATATTCCAGATATTAATGCTTATACATTGTAATACGTGGTCAAACTCAACATCAACAAGATAATTTTACAATTAAACAGTGAGTATATATATATATATTTTTTATGTTGAAATTGATTTTCAATTACAATAATTAAATATGAGTATAAATTCGATTATAAATGATTTTTTAAATTTTAAAGAGCAGCATTTTGATTCATAAAACTTATGTTTATTTTGTTTATTAATTTATGAGATTAAACAGTATTACAATTTATATATATATAATTTAGTTTTTAAATATTAATATATTTCTCTTGCACAAACTTAAATTTCTTTTTGTCTAAACTCTCCCAAAGCCAAAATCCTAGCTACGTCTCATGCTAGGGCGATATTTCATGTATCTCAGGTTGTTATAAATATATTATTTTGTCGTAAATTATAAAGAGAATGGATACAACACCATTTAATTCATGTCATCATCTGTATATACATAAATAATGATGATTATTTCTTCATATACACTTTTATAGATATTATACCACTTTTGCAGTAGCAAAAAGAATAAATATTAACGACATTGTTATGATAATGATTGAATATGACAGTAATCACAGTATGATATGTGTAAATGTTTCAATATTATTTATTTATTTACATTTTATATGTGTAATATGTTCTAGAATCTAACAAAATCTTTCACCCAAAAAAAACTAATCACCGATAATGTGGTTTTATGGTAAATAACATTTATTTAATCCGATTCAAAACCAAATTTTCAGACTTACCTAATCTCTTGCATACTGATTCGGTTTGCATTTTAAATTTCAAGAATCTGAACTACTTTTAAAATTTGACATCCTACCAACCCACATTTTGTCAAGGGATTTGTTATTAATATTGATATTGTTAAAACTTGGAAGTAGTAGAGCTCGATGGCGGTAGATCTCAATAAACCTTTAACTCGTTGGATGATAAATTAAAAATGTAAAGTAAATAAAGCTACTGGTGGCCTCGTATGCTTCATTGGGCCAATTCGGAGGAGACCAAAGATCATCAATGGGCCGAACATGGTCCAGAAGATCTGCAATCAAATCAATGGCGGTGCTTCCTGAAATTAGAGGTGTTTTGACTGTTAATTGAAACCAGTTTGTTGTACCCAAAAAAAAAAAAATTCATTGAATTGAATTTGATTTAGATTGTAGAATCACTATTTTGAATGCTCCACATAGTCATCCATGTCAAACAACAATATACTGTTAAAAATAGAAAACAAAAAATCCATGTCAGTACTTGTTTGTAGTAGAATTGAAGTTTACCATAGTCATCAAACTAACAAATTAATTAGACTTTTTTTTTTATGCAATTGAACCATTTACATTAAATGAACATCGTAAATAGCTAACAGGGGCGTAGCTCAGCTAGTAGATGAACGAGCTTGGGAGTTGGGTAAATGACTCCTACTAATGACAAAAACTTTTAAAAAATACATGATCCTGATCCTGGATTAATAGATATTGTCAATGAAAAAAAAAAACTTGGCAAATAAAATTGTCAATTACCGTGCAAGGTGGTATATCAAAATAAATAAACCATTACGTTGGGTTCAAATTCGATGCACACTCTCTTTGATTTTCTAAGGCCTAGCTAGCGAAATCATCCAATTATAGAACTTGTACTAATTAACACCAGCTTGAAGATCACTAGTGCAACCAAAAAGCATACAAATTTATTCAACAAAAAGGGCTATATTCGGAGTGCTTTTCACCTACAGCGAATAAAATTTCAAGATTAAAGAATACTTTAGTTTGCCGGAACATTATAATACTTACGGGTATGACGATCTGAACCTAAAAATCGTCTATATAAATGAACGCTTTTTATCATCAAGCCACATTATACCTTTCGAACTCGGTGTTAATTTACTACTGTGTATTGTGTGTGGTCATGTCCCAATCAGCAAGCACTATGACTCGCTTCACATGAAAGTGACAGTGACTTTATTTTTGGTGGGCTCAAACATGTCTTCACAGTCAAGAAAGCATCAAATTTGGACATTGAAATTCTGCAAAAAAGGAAACGAGAATGAGAAAAAAACATGGATGGATCGTCGACTTCTTAGTGATAATAAAAGAAAAGCATTTGCTAGCTTAAAAAGATTGGACGGATGAGATTGCTTTTTCAAAAAGATGAGGAGATATATATATCAACCTTCTTCAAATGGAAAAATGACGCACGCACGTACGAAAATATTGGAGAAATATGCACATCAATGGCTGCTCACCATTCAACACCAATCCATCACAATTCACACCACAGACAAGAGACAAGAGACAAGAGCATAATTATCTTCTCTAACTTTCGAGAGAGTTTTTTTTTGGATTTTATATACATTTTTCGGCAATCAAATTGGACATTGTTGAAGATATATATAATTTTCTAACAAACATGGACCCAATGACCCATATATGAGTCCATGACCAAGACCAATGACTTCGCAGTTTGCTGTTTGTAGCCACTTTTGGGTTTTTTTTTTTTTTTTTTTTTTTTTTTGGGCATAAACGCCTCACTATAAGTATAGGTTGTTTCATGTGTGTCTTAGTAGGATATATATATATATATATATACACATTTGAATTCAAATGTGTGTTTTAGCCAAATCGGTTTGATGCTTCCCCTTCACTTATATAATAGGTGTTCAAGTCTCATATTTACCTATTAAATCGTAGAGTGTAGTGTACGTAGTAGGAGTTGCATTCTGAATTATGCTCATTGTAGCAACTGATTTTACCAAATTTTGATAAAAATATAAAATACCAACTCGATTGATGTCTGATTTCAAAAATTAAAGTTGTTTTCTTATTACAATTAATTCAGAGTTTAAGGAATGTACGTGACTCAAATCCTGACACAACGGAAATAATAAAATAATACGACCAACGTTAATATTCTTGATAAACTCTGGAATCCACCAGAAAACGAGAGAAACTCTCAAAGAAAATTCTGAAATATTATTGAATAATTGAATAATTGAATAATTCGGCCAAAAGACTTACAAGCATATTTAAAGCGAAAACCCTAACCCTAACCCTAATCCTTGTTGGACAAGAAACGGGACTAATTACTAAAAAAATACCAAAAATAGCAAAATTGAGATAATTACGGAAATAAAAACTGCTAAGAATCCTAAGCAAGCCAATTGATGGAAGTCGATTCGAACTTGGAAAACAAAAGTTATGGCTAAAACGAAACTTTCCTAAAATAGCAAAAACGGCAATTTCGGGGTCTAAACGACGGAATTCGGCTAAAAAAAGATATGCTTCAATAGCAAAGCTATTGACTAACTCCTCCCATGCCGAAACGCATCAACTGTGCGAGTTTCGCGTCATTCCGACTTCGACGCCTGGACTACTGGAATTCGATTGCCCTTGAATTTAGGATGCCCTTGAATTTAGGATGTTCCCTCTTCATCATGTACGCATCAGCCACTTGTTCTACATCAAATCCACAATCTCGATGGTATTGTTAGGAAAAAAAATGAGCCTTTGATGACGGATTATGGAGAAAGAAGTCCTTTTCAATGAAGTATGGTAAAATGGTTCTCAACCTACGATTGGTTACAGTTATGCTTCAATATTGGAGAAAATCAAAAGTCCCCTTCATGATGGTAAATTGTTGATTAATATAGGTTTTGGTTCTGACACAGGTGACGTGTCAAGTCGTGGTTGGTCGAGTTTGACAAGTGTCTTTGCCTTGTCAGCGGCTATCATTTCACCAACAGTTCCACCGTAAGGGTATCGGTGGTTGGTGTTGGGTATCTAATCTTAGACTTAGTGTCTCCGGAGGTTACTTTGGAGGTGTCACACACCAAAACGGATACAGCTATGGCATCTTCGTAGGTTTACAATCGTGTCCAATAGGTATATTGAACTATTTGAATACATATATACTATTGAATCAACCTTATCTCGTAATTTATAATGTTAAATAGTTTTTTTTTTTAAATCAAAACTTATAGCAATTTTGTATATCATTAGAACCTGTCACCAGGGGTGTAGCTCTGCCGGTAGATAGATGAGTTTGAAGTTTTGATAAATGACTCCCAAATCAACAACTTAAATCCTACCAATAATTAAAAAACTTCAACAAATAAAAAATAATAATAATAACATACGGATAGATACTATCATTAGAACATTAATGTAGACTTAAAGCTCCTCTCCCATTATCCCTTATGATTACAATCGTTGAATTGAAGCATATATAATAGACATAGAGATGCTAATAATTCAAACGCTACTACTACACTACATAACAAAACCAGACAGTAAGCTTATAGCTGTCTAGACTCTACTCTAATAGCCGCCCATGGCATCCTATAATTATTCACGAGTTCGCTAGTTTTTCCCAGTTCACATCAAAAGAGACCTTCACGGGTGAACCAGTAATGAAAAAAAACTCACCTATCCTTTTTCTTTTTTGCAGCTACAGAAACAGAACAGAGAAAAAAAAAATACAACACAACCGCCATGAAACATGGGCCTGTTTTGATTGACCAATGCTAGTTTTTTGTGATTGTGACGGCCATTGATAGTGGAGACTGCTAATGGGTCGATTTCGGTGCTGTTTTGCGCAACCTGGATTTGTCACGCTTATCAACCTGCGCGTCATTTATTTATTTATTTGAAATGTGACTTCGAATGGGCCATATATATGTCGGGATCCGTCGAGACATTTAACGTTATATCTATTTTCGTAACGACTGTATTCTACTTGTTCCAATAATTAATTAAAAGAAAACTTTGTATACATTTTGATGAATTTGGATTCTCTACTGATCTGATCTTTTTTCTGACCTAACATAATTTTAAGACATCTAAGCATTGCAATAAATATATGGTTAAGATGTGATTAGTTTCAATAACCACTTTATTAACAATCAATCACATGTTTAAAGGTTAGAAAAAATATCTAATCAGTAAATGATCCAAACCCCATTTTGATATGGAAGAGGAGGTGTACCGTGTACTCACAGTTAATTGAAGGGATAATACTTTTAATGTGGCTAAGTACCTTTAATGTGTTTATAATTGAAGTCAAATTATGGGAAATCTTTGTCTAATTAGGCAGAGATAGTGCTTTAGTTTGTCACTTTCAATGTCCAACTATTTATTCTATAATTTAACAGATCCTTATAATTTTTTTAACTTCAAAAAGTATGGATAGTACATTTCATCATGTGAAGAGCTTTCAAAACAATTTATATATATATATATTTTTTTAAGTTATTATTATTTTCAAATAATGCATTTCTTATGTTTTTATTATCGATGGTTTTTGTATTATATTACAACTTTTAGGAAAAAAACAATTATTGATGTAATTTACTATTCATATTAGATCTCATATTCATCCGAATGATTAGAATTCAAGTAATGATAATGGAGCTTTTCGGTCATTGTAGTTTGTGTGGAAGTTTTTAGAAGAACTTTTAAACCCAAAATAGCTTTTAGGTTAAGTTGGTTTTAGGACATATTAACCATTTCACCTTAATATTGTAGTCAATAATATATGTTTCTGTTCATAGCAAGCGCAGAAATCAATTGTGATGCTGCGTTAAATATGGCTAGTTGTTTGGTGGGTTTCGGGATTATTATCCACAATTGTGAAGGTCTTGTTATGGCTTTTAGCTCCTAAAAAACTACTGCCTCATTCTCTCCGTAAGTTGAGGAAGCAGAAGCTATTCGTCGAAGCCTGCAGCTGGCTATAGATACAGGTCTTTACCCTTGCACGCTTGATTCTAATGATAAAGTGGTGGTCGGTTGGATTAATAGTGTTAAGATTCTGCATTCTGATATTGGGGTGATCATTATGGACTTTAAAAACTTGTTGTTGCATGATCTTTGTGTCAATTAATTTCTTTCCTAGCAAGGCTAATCGTATAGCCTATGTATTAGCTAAAAACGGTATCTTCTGCATTGAGAACATGTTTTGGCTAGAGGAGTTCCCTCCTTGCATTGGCTCTTTAGTTTCGACTGAGTGCTTTTCCTGTTTGTAATCTTTATTTCCTTCAAAAAAATAAAAAATAAATAAATAATATATGTTTCATTTTATTTATATGTAAATGATTGTCTTGTTTAAATAAAATATTAGAATTTTAATAAACAGATTAGTTTATTTATTACTATTATTATAATAATTTTATCTATTTATTCATATATCTAAACTAGATATTTTTTTTTTGATGTTTTTGTCATTAGTAGGATTCGAGCCGATTTAAGAGTTATTTGCCTAAACCTAAAATTTATTCATTTACTGACTGAACTATGCTTACGGCCATAAACAAATTAGTTTAGAAAATGAACTAAATGTGTGTTTTTTTAATAAAAAAAATACTAATAAATGTAATTAATTAAAAAAAAATAATTTTGGTAAATGGTAAACCTTAACAATAATTAAACACCGCCACGGCGATACCTTTTATCGTCCTCTAGCTGCCCTACACTGACATAGTGCCATACTGCCATCACAACCACAGAGGCCAGAGCCACTGCTTTTTTTCTTTTTCTTTCTTTTTTAGAATATTCTCTTTATTTAATTTAAACTTTCCCTCTATAATTTTATCTTTGCTTTTACCTCCGTTTTTTCTTTCCCAACTATATATATATATATATATATATATATTTTAAATAAATGATAAATCATAAAGTCATAAACATAGATCAAAAACTACAGCTATGGGTACCATTTTTTTTTTTTTTTTTTTTTTTTTTGAAAAAAACCATGCCAACAAGGAAGGCTAAGTACAACCAGAAGCATCCGCAATAAGAAATTTACGAATACAATGAGGAAAATCCTCCAGCCACACACAATCTTCAGCCGAAACCAGAGCCAATTTAGCTAAAGAGTGGGCAACGAAATTAGTCGCTCTAGGAGCAAACTTAAGCACACAACCAGGAAGAGACAGTATAAGTCTTCGAATTGCTTCAATCACCAACCCAATTTCAGACACATGCTCAACATTATCATTAACCATCTTCACCACCACAGCCGCATCTGAAACCAATTCAAGAGGCACCAACCTTGTCTCACACGCAAGCTGAATCCCTCTGAAAATAGCAACCACCAACGGGCTATATGAAGCAAAAATCCTCTGAGAACTTAATATATCCCAATAAATGAGAAGATAATCACTTTTACAAACCTTTTACATGAAATTGAAATATAACTATATCGAATGAACATCATTTACCATCAATTCTCCCTACAATTTACACTTTTATGAGCAATATGACTAGTCGAGTGTCGAACCTTCCTATATGAAAATGAGTTATGTAACCAATTATATCAAAATCGGCATAAATCATGACTAAATTAACACAATTTGGTAAATACATCATTAATGTAATGTTTTTGTAAGAAACGAAATCTATCAATTCTCCCCTACAGTTTACACTTTTACGAGTAATATGATTGATCGAATGTCAAACCCCCCTATATGAAAATGAGTTATATAGCCAATAGTATCAAAATCGGCGTAAATCATGACTAAATTAACACAATTAGGTAAATATATCATTAATGTAATTTTTTATTTTTTATTTTTGTAAGAAACGAAATATAATGAAAATCACTTTCAGTATATATATATAATGAAAATCATTTTATTTTTTTGGAAAACATAATAAACATCGATTTTGAAATAAAATTATTGGAAAATAAAGGGATAATTACCTTAGTGACCATCAAATTGATGACATACTATCAAAATAGTTACTGGATTGGAAAGTTGTTTTAAAATGATCTTTTTTGACGAACTTTATGACACCAATGACCATTTCATCAAACACCATTATAACTTACAACATTGTTAACTTCTTGTTCTTTTGGTATCAAAATGGCCATTCACATAATACTATAATCCCAAGTTTTTCATCCTAATTAATAATCAACATAAGAGATTTTCACCTCATATTCTTTTTTTAATTAATTTTATATTAAATTAAGGGGTAATTACCCCGGTGGCCATCGACTTTTGCCACCACTATCAAAATGGCCATCGGATGGGAAGTTGGTTTAGAAATGGCCATTTTTGGCAAACAATGTTACACTAATGGCCATTCCGTTATAACACCGTTAACTTTGTCTAAGAATGTTACACTAATGGCCATCAATTTGTTCACTTGGTATCAAAATGGCCATTATAATCATTTTTCTCTAAAATTACTCTAGTGGCCATCCATTTGGTCAATTGGTATCAAAATGGCCATTATAATTGTCCAACTTTTTTTTGACCATCCATTTGGTTAATTGGTATCAAAGCAATCATTATATGTACAATTATATTTTGTTAGAAAAATAGAGTAAGCAATAATTAAAAAAAAAAAAATCATTCAATAGAGAAAATGAAGAATTCATTTGATTTTATATAATTTAAGTCTCATACACATCAAATACTATTTGTCAAACTGCACAAGTATACCAAAATCCCCTACACAAGTATACCGACTTGTTCCTTTTAATCTTCAGCTTAAAAAGAAAAAAAAAACAAGGAAAAAAAAAAAAAAAACAATAATGTCTTTTGTTAAGGTTGGTAGTTATTTTAGATACCATGAAAATTGGTTGTCAAACTTTTATGTGGTTTTGAATATGGTGCAATCAGGTATGGTTTTTAAATAGTTTTCATATTAAAAGGTTGTCGTAGGGGATTTTGGTATACTTATACAGTTTGACAAGTAGTATTTGATGTGTATGAGACTTAAATTATATTAAATCAAATGAATTCTTCATTTTCTCTATTGATTTTTTTTTTTAATGATTGCTTACTCTATTTTTCTAACAGAATATAGTTGTACATATAATGATTGCTTTGATACCAATTAACCAAATGGATGGTCAAAAAAAGTTGGACAATTATAATGGCCATTTTGATACCAATTGACCAAATGGATGGTCAAAAAAAGTTGGACAATTATAATGGCCATTTTGATACCAATTGACCAAATGGATGGCCACTAGAGTAATTTTGGAGAAAAATGATTATAATGGCCATTTTGATACCAAGTGAACAAATTGATGGCCATTAGTGTAACATTCTTAGACAAAGTTAACGGTGTTATAACGGAATGGCCATTAGTGTAACATTGTTTGCCAAAAATGGTCATTTCTAAACCAACTTCCCATCCGATGGCCATTTTGATAGTGGTGACAACGTCGATGGCCACCGGGGTAATTATCCCTTAAATTAATCACCACGACCAAGCTGAAACTTGGAGTTTGTCAAAAAAAAAAAAAAAAAAACTGAGACTTTGAGAGATGGAAAAAGTTACGATATCAATTGTTTTTGTTTGAAAAAACAAAACGTTGAATGTAGTCACAATAAACTAAGAAGTTGAACTTTATGTTATTAGAGTAAATACAAGAGATTTCATTCCTCTCATACTGTAACTTGGTTAAAAACTCTAACATGTCAGGTAACCACATACACTATTCTTTAATTAAAGGTAACATATTAAGAGTTTTATATCAAGATGACCATTACAACTATCCAAATTTTTCTAGAATTAATCTATTGGTCATTCATTTGATTAATTGGTATCAAAATGATCATTATATGTAATCTATATTGTATAGAAATATAGAGTAAACAATCATAAACAATAAAATTTTATTCAAAAACAAAAAATACATAAATTCAAAAACAATAGAGAAAATGAATTATTTATTTGATTCAATATAATTTCAGTTTTATACACTTCAAATGCTACACATCCCACTTATAATTCCACCATTTTCATCCCAACACACATGATAGTTAATGTGTCACTTGGTGAGTAGACAAATATTAATTGGTGAGTGAATACATTGGTAAGAGAGATAAATATCAATTAATGTATGTCCACTCACCAAGTGACACTTTAGCTGTCACGTGTGTTAAGATGAAAATGGTGGGATTGTAGGTGAGATATTTAGCATTATTGATATACAAAAATCCCTTACACAGGTATACTAACATGTTCCTTTTAATCTGAAAATAGCTCAAAAACAATGCCTCTTTTTTTTTATGCACAAATATACCAAGATTGTACCGTATTGAAAACCACACAAAAATATACCAACAAAATTTTATGGTTTCAGCTTGGTCGTGATGATTAATTTAATATACAATTAATAAAAAAAAATGAGATGAAAATCAGTTATGTTGATTATTAATAATGATGAAAAACTTGGGATTATAATTTAAACATGTGAATGACCATTTGATACCAAAAGAGTAAGAAATTAACCGTGTTTAATGGCATGGTTATTAGTATTACAAAGTTCATCAAAAATTGATCATTTTGAAACAACTTTTCAATCTGGTTACCATTTCAATAATGTGTCATCAATTTAATGTCTACTAGGTAATTATCCAGAAAATAAATGCAAGTCAAGAACGGTCAGGACTCAGGACTCACGCGCTCTTCAAGAGGCCCCACTTTCACGTGACTCCCTCTTCACTCTTCACTCTTCACTCCCACTGAAAAAAAAAATAAAAAAAAATAAAATCCAGCTGCTCCGCAACAAAACACACAGTCACACACACACTCTCTCCAAAACCCAAACGACGCAGCCAAAAACACAAAAAAATGCAACAACACAAATGACTCCCAAAACGACGCCGTCTCTGTTCCCTCCTCTCTTCCTCCTCCTCCTCCTCGTCCTCTTGTTTTCTTCCTCCACCACCACAACCACCGCCCAGTACCCACCTGTAATAAACTCACTTCTCCCATCCGACGCCGTTTCACTGCTCTCCTTCAAATCCAAAGCCGATTTAAACAACAAACTCCTCTACGCTCTCAACGAGCGCTTCGATTACTGTCAATGGCAAGGCATAAAATGCGCTCAAGGCCGTGTCGTTCGCGTAGTCCTCCAAAGTTTCGGTCTACGTGGCACTCTCCCTCCCGATACTCTAACACGGCTCGACCAGCTCAGAGTACTGAGTCTAACCAACAACTCGCTTACCGGTCCAGTACCCGATTTATCGCCGCTGTACAATCTCAAATCTCTGTTTTTAAACCACAACACTTTCACCGGAACTTTCCCTCTCTCCATTTTGTCTCTTCACAGACTAACCGCTCTCGATCTCTCTTATAACAATCTAACCGGTTTGATTCCGGTTAATTTGACCGGTTTAGACCGGTTGTATTCTCTTAATCTTGAGTGGAACCGGTTCACCGGGTCGCTTCCGCCGCTGAACCAGTCGTTTCTCACGGTTTTCAATGTTTCCGGTAATAATCTCACCGGAGCGATACCGGTTACGCCGACTTTGTCTCGTTTTGATACTTCGGCTTTCGGGTTAAACCCGAATCTGTGCGGCGAGATTATCAACAAAGCTTGCGATTCTCGGTCGCCGTTCTTCGATTCGCCGAACGCTACGTCGCCGACAAATGCACCGCTCGGACAAAGCGAGCAGTCACAGGGAATAATGGTTATAAACCCTCCCTCACCACGAAATAATCACAAGAAGTCCACTCTGGTTCTAGGGTTTTGTATCGGTTTTGCGGTGTTGGTTTCTTCTCTTTTCTGCATTTTTTTTCTAATTAGGAGAAATGGCGGTGAAAGAATCTTGAAAGAGCCGCCAACGATGTCGTTTGACACTCCTGATATTGTTACATATCCTGAACCTGAAAGCTCAAGAAATCTAACCCATGTTGAAGAAAACAAGTTCCAAGTAGAAACGAAAGCAAATAAAATACAAGTCGAAGAAACACCACCATCACAGAGATTGATAAAAAAGAGCGGTAGTTTGGTGTTTTGTGCCGGTGAAGCTGAGTTGTATAGTTTAGAGCAGCTAATGAGAGCTTCTGCGGAGTTGCTGGGTAGAGGTAGCGTTGGAACTACATACAAAGCTATGCTTGATAATCAGCTTATAGTGACTGTGAAGAGACTAGATGCAAGCAAGACCGCCATTACAAGCAGTGAAGTTTTTGAGCAACATTTGGATTCTGTTGGGTTGCTTCGACACCCATATTTGGTGCCCATCAGATCTTATTTTCAAGCTAAAGGAGAGAGGCTGATCATCTATGATTATCAACCAAATGGGAGTCTCTTCAATCTCATTCATGGTATGTGTCTTCTTCTCTATCTCAACTCTCAGTTTTTTTTGTTTTTCGTTGTTTAACTCAGTGAGTCAGGCTCGGTCCGGAGCCAATTTTGAAAATTCCATGAAAAAATTATTATACACGTGTAGTTGTGTTTCTGACGTGGCTAGTGATCCCTGCAAAATTGGGGTCATGACGTGTTGGCACGTCATTGGTCCAGCATGTCTCGATTAATTTTTATGGTCGTGAGTGGCTGCAAAGTGTTGCAGCCTTTAGGCCCTTTAAGACGAAAGAAGGTCTCTTTGTTGTAATGCCGACAATCACGGTGTCGTTTTCGAAAATTAAAGCGAAAAATCCTGGGAACACTCGTATAGTCATATGGTTAGTTTGACCATTTTGAAATAATTTTGACTTGATAACAAAGTGCTAAACTTTATTTTATTTTTTATTTTTTAAAATCCGCCACTTATGGGTCCAGTGGTATGATCGGACCACACAATGTGAAGTAATGATAGATATTTACTCGCACAATACCGGAAGAAAAAGAGCCAAACTTTAGTAACTGTCTTTGTTATATATATATATATGTACAGTCCCGTTCTTGTGCAGACGTTTTGATATAATTTCATAAGGATATCGAATATAACCCACTAGTTTTGACAAGGGTATACACACTTAAGTCAAAACATGTAAAACTAGTAGCTCATATTCGATATCCTTATAAAGTTATATCAAAATGTATTCATTTGAAAATTTCTATGTATATGTAAATGTAAATAAATGAGACGGCAACAAGCAAATTGCCAATTGCTGCAACTCATTAGGTGTGATATATAGCTTTGTTGCGTTATTGATAGTTGTGGCAATTTGCTTGTCACATATATATTTGCCACATATATCTTAGGAGCACGGGTGGCCGCCTATTGTTACATATTTAATTTTGGTTTTAAAGCACGTTATCAACATGATGTGGCTTTGCTGCATCATCAATAGGCTGCCACCGATGCTCCAAATATGTACACACACGTTGAATGGTTTGGTTTAAAATAATTTCAATATAGATTTGGTTTATAAGATTAAATTAGTATACTGGGTTTATTTGTGCATCTGAACTGAAATCGAATTGATTGTTGTGAAACATTAGACTTTAACAATCGAAGAGGTTGATTTTGTTTGTTGTAATGGTTATCAGTTGTTGCTTGTCATTGCTTTTACTGGTTTAGATTTATGTCTGATGGAATGTAAGGCTGACCTTTGATCACCATTCGTTTTATTTGTTCATCTTTTGTCGAACAAAATGGTGGATCGTAGTAGAATATGCTTTGAAGTAATGTAATTGAAACTTGTTTGTAGGTTCAAGATCAACAAGAGCAAAGCCTCTTCACTGGACATCATGCTTAAAAATAGCAGAAGATGTAGCTCTGGGACTTACTTATATCCACCAAGCATCAAAGCTCATCCATGGAAACTTGAAATCCTCCAATGTTCTCCTCGGGGCTGACTTTGAGGCCTGCCTCACAGACTACTGCATTTCCATCCTAGCAGACACTTCTTCTTCTATTGAAGATCCTGATTCTGCAGCCTATAAAGCTCCCGAAACCCGCAAGTCTAGCCGCAGAAGCACTGCCAAATCTGATGTCTACTCGTTTGGTGTCCTCTTACTGGAGCTTTTGACGGGTAAACACCCTTCACAACATCCGTTCCTTGCGCCCCACGATATGCTAGAATGGGTCAGAGCAGTAAGGGAGGACAATGGCAAGGAAGAAACCCGACTTGGAATGCTTACGGAGGTTGCTAGTGTTTGTAGCTTGACCTCACCAGAACAGAGGCCAGCAATGTGGCAAGTGTTGAAGATGATACAGGAGATAAAGGAGAGTGCAATGGCAGCGGATACTGCGTCGTTTGGGTACTCGTAATTCTTGTCTGGATTCAATCAAAATCTATCTTCAAGGGCACTATCCATTGAATTTTTGGATGGTATCCAAAGAAGGAACTATAGGAAGGGAAAAATCTTATTCAGCTACACGAAGCATAGATTGATGAGGTTTTTTTTTTTTTTTTTTGGATTCGTATATATAATAGTTCGAAATCACGTTTTGCAGTGGCATATATGTATCATAAATCCATGGAGTTTTTGGTCCCTTTTCTCTCTCTTTTTACTCTGATATTATCAATTTTGTCATTTGCTTTTTATTGAACTACAATGTTTGGCCATGCCTGTTATATGTACTTTCAACGTACAAATACATAGTAAATTCACACTCCTAGGTATTTTTGTTGTTAAGCAAACGAAAAAAAAAAAAAAAGAGACTGGAATCACAACGATGGCTCGCAGGTGGACTTGATGGTGATGTTGAAAGAGTTGGAAATGGTGCTATTTTTATGGTAAGCGGTTGATTTGGCAGGTGTTTTAATGTTTCGACAGGAGAATCAAAGGTGGGGATTGAATTGAATTCAGAATTTTCAGTGGGCCGGGTGCATATAATGAGAAAATCCCGTGTGACACTGTCAAATCAAGTTTTTTTTTTTTACGATTTAAATATTTTAAATATTATTTTAATATTTCTAACAAAAATAAATCAAATCACGATTTAAATATTTTAAATATTATTTTAATATTTCTAACAAAAATAAAACAATTTGATTGGAGGTGACACTATCCCAATTTTTCAGTATATCTATAGCATATTAATACACATTACTATATTTTTACCATATAATTAATATAACTTCAATTATAATAATACGCATGGTAAAAGTATGATGATTAGTATCAGTACATTCAATCGGAGCCATCCCCGTAAGTTTATCTCCCAGACTCCCACTTGATATTTTCTGTTGAGAGAAATGCAGAGTCAGCCCACAGCCCCACCTGATCTACCATGAATCCTATGATCCTTCTTCACTACACTAAATAATAAATATTAACTTAAAAATGTGACTTCATTTTTTTTTTCTTTACACTGCTTGTTCAGATCACATTGATGGAGAAAAGCTTGCATGTTTTCACTGTATACATATATAATATTATTACTTAATATTTATTTTTTCTCGATACAATTTTCAATTATTACTAACAAAAACGAGAAAATAGAAAATGAAAACATAACTGAATAGCCCTGACGTTTTAATTTAGACCGCCATGGCTAGAATTCGGAGCTGCACCTGCACTGGAAAATATTGGAGAATGCAAAATAGATAGTTTCAGGTCAGGTAACAATCAATCATCAAGAAATTCCAGTTGACAAAAACCCTTTTGTGAACAAAGTATAAACATTGTTCAAGTTTGAGACCCAACACAATACTGCTAAAAAATACACACAAACTAATGAGCTCATCCCTTTCTATAACAAAGACAAATTATTACATGTCTAAGACAAACTTTGCCAAGCTTTTTTTTTTTCTTTTTTTTTTTTCCTGCATATTTACATGAACAATAAATGCAATTTAGAAGGACAATTATGAACAAAACTTTTCACTTGGCAGGAGAATTACATCTGTCATCGTCGTAACTAATAACAATTAAAAAAAAAAAGAAGAAAAAAAAGAATTAAAGAACATACAGCAGCTCACAACCACAACCACATACCATATCCAACATTGCTTAGTCACTCTTTTGTTCACCAGCCTGACATGGTGCTTTGATTTGATGATAATCAATCTGAGTTGCTCCTATTCCCAGTGACATGTCACCGCCGTAACACCAATGAAGCACCAACCTCCTCTTCCCTATTTACAACATTCCTGCATCCATCGGTGTGAGAGAAAATTTTTAATAAATGACTATGGATTTCTAAAAATGTCATTGGGAAATAGTCTATGTTATGGACTCCTGTGAATTTCAGTGAAGCAAGGGAATAGTGTAAGTTATCTAGCGATAACTTTCAAGTCAAAGAATAAGAAAGTTAAATAGTTAATCAACTCTACGAAAGCATGAGTAAACTTTCAATGTCCCTATCAGACTCGAAGAAAAATTACCTGCAGTCATTATGTGTATTCTCAATCAGCAAGGGTCAGATCATATATAACATTCAAGATGTATATGGCAAAGGGGAGCTGGCGTATATGAGGTTATCATATCATATCATATCAATTAGAGCCTGTTGACGAGGCCTTGATCTCATGATTGTCTCGTCACTGTGCTTGATCCATTCTGATAATTTCCATGGTTTCTGCCATTTCCATTTGAACTGAAGGAGCCACTGATGATGGCTCCTCTTCCATCTCCAAAGTTTACCCGTTTGTCCTAAAGTTGCCAGTTTCTTCATTGACAAGTTTCCGACTGGAACCATCTGCAACCACAACCAATTCAACTTTCTTGATCAAGCAGGAAGACCACAATCCAACAAAAGACATCATCTAACAGAAATATTACCTTTCGTGTCTGGTCTAGAAATGCTGCTGACTCTCTATCTGACCCATTAACAATCCCAGGAGTAAATTTGAGTTGCTTTGGTGCTGGAAGCGACATTAGGGATAAGGGTTCGTCCGCAGTGTGTTTTGATGAATTGCGGGAGTTTCCCTGTTCATTACCCTTCAGAAGTGTAAGGACAAAAACAAAACTGAAATGCAGAGTTGCTGAAGTCCAAAAATTTAGTCCAAAAATGAAGATAATTTCACCTTAGAAAATATCTGGGTCTCTTGAATTTTGGAGTTGTCACAAATGGACATAAAGTTATAGAAGGTAGCAATCATTATTTTCCTCATAATAATTCAGCCCATATGAGGATGTTATAGATCGACCTTGCTAGTCAAGGCCTCTATATATCAATTGCAAAGTATCCAAATTTATTATGAGAGCGACGAATGATAATGTATTGCAGTACAAGTAATGATGTAATATAGAATGTTGAGCAGATAATCTCACCAAATCTGATGTAGCCAGCGCAATGGCAACAGCTTGCTCCCTCATTTTTTGCTCCTTCATGAGTTCTTTTCTCTGGGATTCACTTTGCTTTAGTAAGGCTACAAGCTCATTCAGCTGCTCTTTGATTTCTTTAATTTCCATATCTTTTTCCCATGACTGGCACCTGTTGACACACGTGTACTGCAACTATTATAATTACTAATAAATTGTTACACGTTTAAGAAAGAAATCGTCTCTAGTACAACAAAGTCAATCAAAACCATTGAAACAGAAAAGGGAAAAAAGAAGGCCAAAGATGCAAAACTTGATAAAGCTGAGGATTGTATTTACGTAAAAAAAAAAAAGTACATTTATCACATTCACATTTAGAATGGCCAGATAGCTAGGAAGAAGGATTAAATTTTCTTGCAGTCAGTAAAGTAACCAGGAACGACCCAAACAAGGGAGATTTAAAATATTGTTCTCTTACTTAAAGAGACAAGACACCAAGCAATGTTAAAGGTAAGTGGAGGACTGGGAAATGTTATGAACCCAAAAAGTCAGTGACCATGAATCATATATTTGAGTTTACTGAAGATTCATATTGGCAATCCGGAAATTTAATATTCTTACCCACAGTGATAATCTACATGTCAGCGGTTAAATTCATGCAGGCTGGGACTTGTATGTTCACATAAGAGGGCATGAAAGTAAGCTTTTGCCATTTCTGGTTGCTTAGCTTATACCATCGCTCTTATTACTTTATAAAACTTTAAATTTTTATTCATCCATCTAAAGTTCACAAATGGGTAAGTTTAAAATAACTTCACTATGCTAATTGGCATAAAAAGGAGAAGAAAAAAAAATTCATATAGAGAATCACCAGGTTGTGTAAACACCTTGTTTCTGCAGCAACATTAAACATATATTGAAGAAAATTCTTAGCATCTCCCATATAGCGCAAACTGTTCCAACGTCCACGACCAATTACGGATCGCTCTCTTTCTTCTGCCTCAGTAAGTTGGGAAGCCATTGTCGTGAGTGCATTTGAAGACATGCTCAGCATGGTCTCCAGAGAAGCCATTCTTGCCATTCTTGCATTTGGTGATAAGGATAACACTCTGATTGGTTATAGAACAGAAACATGTAAGTAGAAAAGAATAGCTTAATTGTGAAAATAAGACACTTTGAAGATTAATAATTTATATTATGAAATGTGAAGTATACTGTTCAGGTCGAATCTCAACATTATCACTACGAACAATATGACATCTGGGGAAAAAGATAAGAAGGTTAAAAAAATAAAAGCATGTCACAAACCTGGAATGTCCATTTTTTCCTCTTTGGGGACTATGGCCGTTTGAAGATAACTGGTCAACTTGTTTTAACACAGATAATTCCTCTGCCAATGCAGCTTGGCTGCATTATTATATAGATCAATTAGGCAATTCATATCGCAAAAGCTAGCAATTGATAACAAATTTAAGGAGAAGATAGTGCCCAAAACATACATTTGGCTTTGCTTCTCGTATTTAAAACGAACTTCATGCACATTCACCACGACTTCAAGCTCATTGTCAAGCCACTTTTGCAGAGATTTTTCATTGCTCTGAAAATGATACATGAAATTAAAATTATTTTACCATAATTAGTATTAAAGTCTGCAATGAGACATTTAGGTGACTGCAGGTTATGTTTGAAACTACCCACTGGTCCCAATTCAGTTATTCTCACATTAGAAAAGACCACAAATTCAACTGTTCACTATAATCAACTTAACCAAGCTGCCAACCTAATTATATGATTGACAATCAAAATACTATTCTAAAACACAATTCGCTCTGGTTTCACATCAATCAGGACTGGTAACCTGACCAACTGCAATCAAACAAGCTGATGGATATGACAGATTTTGCTAAATATAGGTTAAGTGGTTAACACACAGCTCTACGAGGATTATTAAGTACAAATTGCATACCTGCCCATTTGGTGTATGTCCAGCAGAATTAACTGAAAGATGCAACAAACAATTAAGAAAAGGTAAAGGAAAAGGAAAAGAAAAGACCAAATAATTACAAAACTGAAAAAGGGATATTCACCTGAGTTGTCACGTGAAGATGACTTGCGGGCTTCCAGCAACTCCTTTAGCCTTTTGGTAGCCATTGCTGCCTCTTCAGTCTTTCTTTGGAGAACCTGCAGGAAGTACAATGATTTAAAACAGTTTGAATCTTTATAGCCTGCACCTTATGGATAAGTAAAAGAAGCACAAGAGTTGTAGACAAAGAAGAAAAAACTTAGTTTGACAATCTTTTTAAGGTTTTACCATTTTCTGGCGTTGATTTAAGGCTTCAAGTTTATGTCGTTCATACTCATTTCTCCTTCCCTCCTTCTTTAGCTGCTTGAGAGATACGGAAAATAAATCATATGTCAAGAAATACAAAAGAATGCAGAAAGAGCATTGCGACAAAATGCATGACATGAGATGAGAGAATCAAGACCAAGTTAAAAATGACTATTCAGACATTACCGAAACATTTTTGAAGTAACATTTATGAGGCTTGATTAGGTAACAAAAGCATCGAAAATGGTTCTTGAAACCTTTAAGAAATAAAGTTAAAACATTGATATAGTTCCATAAAGAATAAGAATTTTCTAAAATCGACAATAGAAAGTTTAATAAGATATGCAATGATGCATAAACATATTGGAGACAATGTAAAAGGAGAAAAAAAATCTGGTTTTTATATCTGGAACATGTAACAAGCATTAGATGTCACAATCTAATAAGTCTTTTCACTGTGTTGCTTCATCAAAAGCCTAACTTTTCCAAACCATGTGCACTGGGCATCTGCCTCAAATAAATAGACAGCAATTAAAACTAGAGAAAATAATATCAAGTCAATGCTCATCTGTTCATTGGAGATCTAAAGTTTGAAATAAATTTTATAGCATTGAAACGTGATTTTCAAGATACAAACACTTCTGCAACTAACAATTATTTTCTTAAAAAAAAAAGAGGTAGAGCATATGGATTTATTCTTAGTGAATCACCTGCAGCAATTCCTTCTCTCGAGAGGCCTTCCATTGTCGAAATTGCTCAGCCTCTTGTTTTATCTTATGCTGCATCTGAACCTATAATACGAATGAAAAAGCAACCAGATCCAAAATCATGTATACATTATGTCCTTTATTTACATGTGATCCAAAAAAGGTAAAAGCACCAAAATGCAAACCAACCTTTTGAGCCTTAATATACTGAATTTCAGCTTGCAACCGCTTTGCTGCTTCATCACTTTTCTGCTTTTGCTTTAAAAGTTCAACCTGCCTTTCTTGTTTCTTCTTAAGGTCTGAAATCTGAATTTGATAATGAAATTAGATAAAAACTAATCAAGCAAAATAGTTCATGACAACAAACAGAATTTAATGTCACCTGCGCCTCGAGTCCTTTCAATTTCTGAGCATGAATATCTCGCATTTTGTGTCCATCAGAATTAGCAGCAAGATTCTCCACTTCAGCCAACAAACAGTCCCTCTCTTGCTGTAGTGATGTTATATAATGTCAGCCACCAAAATGAAGGCACAGCAAAAACAGAAAATGTAGTAATGTCAAAAGTTAACCTGTACAATTCTTTTCTCTTCCTCTAGTTCTGTGATTTTCTTTCCAAAGAGCTGCTTAAGTGCTTCAGTGTCAACTCCAAAAACTTTCATCTCAGACTGCAAAAATATTAAAAAGGCCTGACTTATTTCACAGAGTAGTTGTAAAGTTAAAGGTACCATGTCAAACTCTGATAGGTAAAAGATAAGATCTTTCTAGGATGACGAGTAAATAGAATACTAATTATTGATGTTATAAGGTAGTATCGGAGTACGTATGATATTTTATGGCTTGCCATGACATAATATATGCTCAGTGAACATTACACAATTTAATAAGCATGCTTATGCATCACTATTAAGCTGGTTAAATGAAGTAGAAGGATGAGTTAATGGCAACTTTTAAAAAAATAAAACGCTAATAAATACGTTGGTTCCCAATTCTCTGCTAATTAGAAATGGAATTTACTACTTCGAGGATCCTTCCTTTCAAGGAATTTCATTTATTGAAAATTTTGAGCAGAAAAACAAAAGTAGCACTTATGAGTCTGCATAAAACAAAGCCTATAAATAAAACCTCTTTTTGCTCCAAACGTTTGTTTAACTCATTAAGTTCCTTATCCATGGTATTTCGCCGAACTGCGTGCTCCCATTCTTTTGTAACTTCATCAATTTCCCTGGTATTTTCACCTGTGTAATTGGAAATAATGTCAAAAAGAAAAGACATTGCGGTATTGTAAGTTGTATATTAAATTATTATTATCGTTCCCTGATCATAAGTTGTATAGTATACTAAATTATTGTCCACGTTACATCTATGGGAGCTACTCTTGAAGCTCATTCTCTTCCAACATTATATTTTTAAAGTGGCCTACCATACAGCCAAATTAATGGTTTACCTGATATGGCTTCATCCAACTCATAATCAGATGAGTCCATACTCTGAAATCCCCTCTTAAGTCCGTCGCTTTTTACAGAACAGATAGAGCCTTCCTGAGATAAAAATAATGTGAAAGACATAACCACCAATCCAGAATTCATACTAAATTGTCAACAAATTGATAAGTGTAAAGGAAAAGAAAAAAAATAAATAAATTTAGAGTTTCTCTTAACATACTTGAGAATCAGTTTCAAAGTGCTCTACAACAGCACGTCTGCTGCGGTATTCATGAAGTTCTTGACAAAGGTCATCATTAGTAGCCTCCAGCCAAGCAATTCTTTCTTTGAGAACCTATTTAACCAAAATGATTATGTCAAATTGATGTAGAATTAACCAACATTGAGCAAAAGATAGTATTATAGAAGGCACATACCTGCACTTCATCCGATGGAACTCCTCCTGCACGAGCACAAAGTTCATCTTGCAAGTACTTTAGCTGCTGGCGCATCTTTTGCATATCATTGGATATTAAATCTCTGTTAACCTGTACAATCAAAAATGTTTCTTCTTTTCACACCAGGAGATAAGTAATTTAAAAGTAGATCAAGTTTTACAATCTTCATATAGCAGAAAGTAGGGAGCATAATTAAACTAGCCATGACAAAGCTACACAAGAAACTTACAACAGGTTTATTTTGAATATTGCGAGCACGATTTGCATATTTGAGCGTGTTAAGAGTTTCATCAACATTAATGTCAGCAGGACTCACGCAAGCTGGAAGAAGGGTGTCATTTGCAAAATATTAGGAGAGAAATAAATACTTATAAATTTATGACTCATAATTACATCTGTAAAACACTATTTTAGCAATCAAATAATAGCTTATAGGTTTACCTATCATAACCGTTTTGCTGTTCCCACCAAGAGAATCCTGCCATAAAGAATAATTCAGAAAGTTATCAAAGAAGAAGATGAGGATAAATCTAGCTGAGAAAGGAGTTTCATTGGTAGTTATTTATCACTTACTAAATAATAGTATATCACAGTTCAATAAATAAAGGTCCAGAACAAAATATTAAGACAATTATTAATCAAAGACATTAAGAATGCTATCAATACAGGTACAGCAACACCCAGCATTGTTACAGATAAGGGTAGTTGCAAAACCGGTTTAAGATATATAGTTTCTACAAATTTATAGCAAATATAAGACAAGTATTTTCAAGTATATTCTATTAGAAGTGTAACATATTATCTAAAAAGCATGTTCTAGTCGTGCAGAATCCAGATATTTAATTTTGATGAGGCTAAATGATCATATCTTCCATTGTCCAAACAACTATATACACGTAATTAAGTAACTATGACGTGACAAATAAGCTAGAGGAAACTATAAACTTGTATGAATTTGAAGTCAGATAGCAATGAATAAGTAAACTTATACGCTTACACACAACTTGATTGTTGCATAAGCAGTAGTTCAACATAATGTCAAACTTACTTGCAACAGTCGAGTCAATTTACTGTCTCGGTATGGCACATGCACACCCTCTTTCCGCTTTTTCTCATCTCCTAGTGCACTGATGACATTACCAAGTGCAAGAAGCCCCCTGTTAATGTGTATACCTGTTCAGGCCGTAAAAAGAATGTAAATAATCACGACTAGCATGCTTAGAGAGATATTTTAAGTCATAAGCAGATATACCAACCTTCTTTCAAACGAAGACCGTCAGAACCTGTTCTTTTAGCTCGTTCTGATCCAGCTAGATCAACCAAGTGGAGCTTTGCACAAAAATATTCTTCACCCATATCCTCATCTGGAGTGTCATTATCAGGAGAAATTGAATGGAGTTTGCGCATTTGTTCTAATGTGATTGTGAAGATTGCATGAGACCGACTTTAATAAACATGCAGAGAAGAAGACATGCCATTAGACTATGAAGATTCAATGTGAAGCTATAGATTTTTTTTTAGCAACAACAAGAGTACAGTTTCCTTTTCTTTTTTCTAAAAAGAAAAAGAAAGAAATAAACTGTTGTTGTAATAAATTAAAGTCAGCAAGTTACCGACCACATAACCACTATGTGAACATAACATCCTGAATGATGCTTGAATTTAGAAGGTTCAAAGATTTTAATTAAATACAAATTTATCAGTGTTTTGCTTATGAAACCTCCTCTTACATTGGTTAGGCACGTTGTCATAATCCAACAAGATTTAAAATGCAAACAATTATGAAATAGTTGTGTTGAGAAAAGACACGATGACCAATGCTAAAGCTAAGTAAAGTTACAAACGAAATCAGATCTCACACCAGTTACTACGATTAAACACTCTCAAGGCAGATTTCAAATTGAATGAGGGAAATTGAAAAGCCTCGAATTTTACAAGTAAATTTGACTCATCGGTCAGAAATTTTCCATTAGAACGGAAAGAAACAGTTGGATTTGCATAGTGGTTTACCTGGACTGGTTGTTCATATTTGTACTTCCTGTTGCTCGGCATAACGATCCTTGCTCCAAGCAAGCAGCCATTTCTTGTAATGTACTAACAGGAACCTCAGTTGACCCTGCTAGTGTTATGACCCCATTTGATGATTCACGAATTTGTATTGAAGGCCTCCCAGGAACAGTAACTTTCCCAGAATGTCCATTAGCAATCACTGACTTGCTCATTGATATATAATCCAGCAAGTCCCTCACTTCTTCCTTAAAAATCTTCAAATCCAAAACATCTAATTAATTCCTCAGCAAGGAAATGTAAAACTGATATGAGAGCAGTGCTTGACAAGAAATCAATCATCAAACAATCATTTTCTAGCAGGAAACCAATAGCTTCAAGCCTTCAACAACAAAGCACTACAATTCATAGCACATGACTGAAAGTATTTCTAGGCATTAAATAGAAAATAAACCATATGATGGAAGTACCTCAATGAAGGAAACGTGTAATTGGAACTCTGTTTGAAGTCTCATCGTCTCAATTTTGTTGAATAATGCATTCATAACTTGAGGAATCAGCCCTGTTTGACTACCTTCTTTAAGGCCAGTCCCCATGGTGTATGTTTTACCAGATCCTGTCTGCAGTACTTGCATATGTCAACTGATAATCGAAACTGGGAATACATTGAAAAAGCTCATTCAACTTAAGGCAGCTTTTCTACAGGACACAAATTACCTGGCCATAAGCAAGCACAGTAGCATTATATCCTTGGAATAAACCATCGACGAGAGGAGCGATACATTCTCCAAACATGGAAGATGATTGAGAACCACCGTTCCCATAGACATGATCAAACGTGAAGGAATGTGTGCCAATTTGTACCTGCATCATGGTCATTAAATTGTAACAGATATATATATTTCATCAAATTTCATAGACTTTGAAAAATCGCCTCATTTGAAAGCATCAAGGCACTAAAAACAGAGTACTGAAACCGTACGATTTACATTTCGAATCAACAATATAACGATGTACAACCATAATTTCGATGCATTAACACAAAAATACACAACATTATAAACCATATCATATCCGTGCATGCAATATACTAATACCACAAATTCCAGCTACAAATTCTTCAAAACGAAAAATTACCAGACCATTCAACTTCAATAATTTTACTCACAGGAGCAAAAGTTTCAACAACTGCGAGATTACATTACTTACCAGATAAAATCAGAAACCAATCCTCAAATTCATTTTAAGTTAATCGTCTAAAATGAAAAACACACACAATGCTGTAAACACAGAAGCTGAAAACTGCAATCAATTCAATTAAAATCAAACATGAAAAACAGACAAACGAAGAACCTGAGGCTTCCGAGGAGTAACAGTGACGCATTCTTTACAACCTTGAACACGTTCATCGCCAATCAACGGACGGACGTGAACTGCAACCTTTACACTACAATTCTCCGGCGACGCTTCCATGAACAAAAACTTATAAAGCAAAAAAAAAAAAAAGTTCCTATTCGAGTAAGAGAGAGAGAGAGAGAGAGAGTGAATAGAAACGACAAGAAAATGAAGATTAGTTTTGCAGTAAATCTAATCTCATTGTGTAATAATCAATGGAGATTAGGATCAAGACAACGATGCGTCAACAGACGAGAACGGAATCTGAATTTTAACACAGAGGGAGAGAGAGAGTGGAGGCGCGGATTTGTATTTGTTTGAAAAATAAAAATTATTAAAGATAAAAAATATAGAAGAAGAGAGAGTACCAAACGGTTGGAAGAGATTACTGCTACAACAACAACAACAACAACAACAACAATAACAACAACTATCGCTTTCCTTCTTCTGCAATCTTCTTCGCTGCTACTTCTCTCTCTCTCTACTGGAGACTGTGAGAGACTCTGAGTACTGCTACTGCTGACTAAACAGCCTTTAGGTGTGTGTACTTTGATTTGGCATCTTTTGTGTCTTATTTCCCATTTTGCCCCTGTTTTATATGGGACCCACCTTATAAATCTTCTTTTTGATTGGTTTATTAAGGGAAAAAGAATAAATATGTGTGATGCCCTTTTAATTAATTAATTAATTAACCATTTGCATGCTTTTTGATCGACCTTAAAAAATTATGACAATTTTTGTCGTATCAAAGATTGTAATGAGTACAATTTTTCCTAATTGGGTGCTTTTATAATCAATTTTGAGCCTTTTTTTATTTTTTTTTATTTTTTTATTAGTCAAACTTAATTAAATGAAATTATCTAATATGATGGTAAGTACGTTCATTTAATTTGTTAATGTGTAGATTTAAAGTAGTCTTTTTTAAAAAAAATCATTACAAAAAATTATAAATTATTTTTTTACATAATTTTTAATAAAGTAATACTAGATTGTCTAAAATATTTATACAAAATTATGGACAAATGACGTGATATTTAAATTGTCAAGATCATATCATAAACATCTATAATTTCATAATTTACAAGATATTGACAACTCATATACCAGTTCATTTGGATATAATTTTGTATAAATAAGTTGGACAATCTAACATTATTCTTTTCATTATAATTCTGAAATTTGACATTTGAATTGGAATTGGAATTTCGTATTTTTACTGCATTATATTAAATAGGATTCCAATATTATTATATGATTTTTTTATTTTTTTTTATGGATGAATTATATGATTTTTTTTTTTTTTTTATGGATGAATTATATGATTAATAACTTATAACTCGACTTGAATATATATATTTTTTCAATCACACACATTTTTTTTTTCTTTTAATTTGTTTTGAAATAGTTGAAAACTCGTGACTTCATTATATTTGATATTTGTTGTGGAATAGCCGTCCTAACCCATTTATTCAAGTTGAGAAGACATGTTGATTAGGTAGGGCAACGGCCACAAGGCAACAAAATTTGGTGGACTTTTATTAGATATAGATACCGCGTAACACTTTTTTTTTTTTATTTTGGTATCTGTGGGTGTCCGGGACAGCTTGCGCGCACCTCGATTAATCTCACGAGACCCTGAAGTTAACAGCTGGGTAAACCTCCAGTAGCCCCAAGAGAAATGTGGCTGCCAAGGATCGAACCCAGGACGTCCGAGTTTACGGCTCGCTCCAGTGATCAACGGTACCACCCCTTGGGGTTATAACACTTTTGTTATCGGTAGCATAATGAAATGAATATCGGGATTGGATAATTTTTAATTATTATTATTTTTTTATGGTTGATAATTAACATGTATTATTGCTTATGTAAATGCCATGTTGAGGACTTGGGATCTTGAATTTGAACCCTTTTGGTTTTCTATAGAAACTTGTTATGTTTCAACCACCAAGCTGCTTCGTCACATTAGAGATTTCAATTGGTTATAACGTTTACAATTCTTAAAGAAGTCTTTGTTTTTTTATTGGTTTGTTGGGTTAGGTGAATACAAGACATGAGTCATTAAACTCTCTTAAACGCATGGACTTATCTTCCTCTAGGTGATAGCCAAGAAGATGGCAGCTACTACTTATTTTATTGAGAGAAAAAAAAAATTGTTAAATATTATCAATCGGTGAGGTATCAATAGGTAAGTGGATAGTGGATATTCGAATCCACGACCTCGTTGTATAGGTGTGAGAGATATACCACTGAACCAACATTATGTGGATGAACGATGAAGTAGGGAGGGGAAATAGCAAAAGAAAAAGAACCGAAAGTGATAGGCACAATAAAAATTTAAAACACAACATAAATAAGCAGCACTCGACAGTTTGCTTTCAGGGCCCTACCTCACATGTTTGTTTTCAATTTTTTTTTTCTTTTTTTTTCTACATCCAGGCTCCAGCTGGTTCTACACCTCCTGTCTATTTTGTTATTGGTAACTTTCAATTTTCTCCTACTTTTTTTTTAATAAAAAAGAAAAAGAAAAAAACAAATTATTCGATTGTTCTTTTGACATTCAGTGGTAAAGATTGCTTTACATGCTATTCCATTTTTTATTCTTTCCTTCTAAACTAGCAATTTACCAAACCCACACCCAAAGTAGAATTTGTCAACTACTGCTTTCCTTCTTCTTCAAACAACCAAAAATAAAATAAAAATAAAATAAAGTTATGTATATCAATTGAGTTCAATTTTTTTATGTTTTTCTTTTACCTCTCCAAATTTTTTAAGATTAATTTGGTATTTAGATTTTGAGAGATGGGTTTTACGTATAGTAACTAGCGATGTCAACGGTTCGAGCCGGGTTTTATTAAACTCGACAACATAATATTTTTCTCAATCTAAAACTAACTCAGAATATTACATAAACCTGACTACGAACCCGATTAGTTTCATGGATTCGAGTTTGGATTTGACAAAACTGGAACCCACAAATTTATTCGGGTTTGAGTTTTACCAAAAATTAACCGTAATGTTTTTAATTTGAGTTTGGGCTTAAACCAGAAACCGAACCTACTTCGGGTTTACATTTCACATTTTGAACCTCAATAACAAAACCTATATTCGACCCACATGGCTCAGGTAAAATTACCATCGCAATTAATAACTCCAAAAGAATAACAGAACACACAAAATTTACGATGCCCGAAAGAAATTTCTTTTAGTAGTTGGACTATTAAAAGTAATTCAAAAGCCATGCTTTCTCTTTAATATAATAACAATCATCAATCACTTTGCTTGAAATCGATTGTGGTAAGATTTAAGTCAAGGCAAAACTACCCCACAAGAAATGACTTGTTTGTTTATACCTTTTTTGCTTCAAATCTCCTTTGTGTAACTTTGTTGGAAGAAAAATGAAGAAACAGCAAAAGAGATCTACTAAACCTCCCAATTTACCTTATTTTTTACACTTAATCCTCCTCTTCACTTACCGTTAGCTTGGATTCTAGCCAATTATTTGATAGTTTTAACTTTTAATTAAGTGATGTGATGTCAAATTAATTAACATAATCCAGTTGTTAACATGTCTTTATCTCTGCCGACAGATCCTTGCAACCTTATTTGCTCCAAAAGAATATGTTCAAGAAAATAGTAAAATACCCAGAAATGTTAATGTTTTTATTTTTATTTATTTTTTCCAGGAAAGAAAGTTGAGAAGTCATATTTTGGATTTGTTTATGGAAAATTGGAAATCGATATTGGGTTTGTTGTTATAAAAGATATTATAAGCATTAAGAAATGGGAATGGCTTCAAACGCAGGGCATTGACATGTGGATCCACTTAAAAAGAATTCCTTTACTAGAAGGCAACACATGACATATAAAGGCTCTCCAAATCTATGGAAATTGAGTTTGACTAGTTTACATTGATGGACTCTCTTGAAATATGAGTTTATCACAAAATTGGGTAAAATATAGGTAAAAAATATTTCACCTAGTGCATAATATATTAATATAAAATGTCTTTAATACTTTCGATAACTTTAAAAGAGGTTATCCACCCTGACAATATCAATAGTTACGAACATGATTCAGAATTCAACTTCCACTAAGGGAGGAAGGTTTCCCTATATTTTACTAATAACGGATTATACCGTTCAAACTGATTTGATAGTAAATGATGCTCATTTAATCTGACGATTTCGTAATTACGAGTCATGAAAGAATAAATGAGGCCGAGGCTGCTTTACATAACAAATATGTTCTGGAAAACAGAAAAAGTAGTCAGATTTCCGATGAAGTATCAAGATTCAAGATAATATTTACCCACTAAACTAATGATATAATGCTGCATAACCTTTGACCCATAAAAAAGATATGAAAGTTTTAGAGATGGAGATCGGTGCCATTGCCACACTGAGATATAATGTCAAGTGTTGAAATGTAATTATAGAATTGAGTAGAGAAATCACGTGCCAATGCATGCAGCCCTTATGATTCCAACTGTAAAATATATAAAAGGTATCCAATGCAATTCTTTTACTATATATATATATATATATATAATAACTTGGGAATTTGTGAAACGTACATGGGAATGATCGAAAGTCACTATCATTCTCGGCCCTGCTAATTTGATCAACACATACCCTGAGAGACTTTCGTTACATTTGCATAAGCAAATGGAGGTGATTTGTCCAAGGCATGACTTGGGAATATATTGTCTTGAATCTCTTGATAAAAGAAAATATTCGGTGGACCGGTTCAGAGATGAACCCAGGAAATATTTATCGTCCAGACTAAATTATATATATATAAATAGTATTTTTTTTCTTAGTACACACTAATATTATAAATCAACTATTCACCTATCAATAATTTGATTTATCTACTTTTATTTTGTCTATATATTATAATGCTTAATTAATTGTTCACATATTCTCATACTAAATTTATTAAATTTGGTATGCAATATGGAGAAAACTCTTGTAATTTTCTTCCTCTATACATATTGATATAATAAAATCAGTGCGATACATGCGAGACATTGATTAAGAATAATTTTTTGTAATATAATTTTATATGAAAGTATTTTCTTAATTTTTTTAATTTTTTTAATTTTTTTAATAAGAAGATGACACCAATTCAATAATGGATCATTCAAAAATATGAAATACATTGTAAAATTTATGCATAAACAATTATTTAAACATATAATTAAAGAAAAAAATTATTCAAAGTTGAAAAAAGGCTTAATTCTATCATGTTAGTAGATATAATCGTATTTTTAAAACTTACTTTGAACAATAAAATATTTATATTATATTAAATTTAGATAAAAACATCATATGTTTATAATATTATAAAAACTTAGGGGTACTTATGCAATTATCTCTTTATGCATATATATATATATTTTCTAGAGGGTTGTCGGGCTACAGCCCGGGGTAGCCCTCTTGTACATATGCCTCTACCAGGTACACTGTTGGCTGCTGAGAGGTCATATCTAACACCACCACTAATCATGTTTTTTATTTATGATCGGATGCATCATTAATTAATTACCACTCAGCAATACACTCGATGCATTGAATATTTTCTCGGAAGTGTAATCTTATATCTTATATTGAGATTTTTGATATTCCATTGAGTTCAGACCACCTGTTATTCCACTAAGGATTGGATTCATAATTTGTGCTCCATGTGGGTCTTTTGATCTTCACATGCCACCACCTTTTGATCCGATCGATCAATGATCATCCATTTTTTTTTTCTCTCCCTACTCAACACACATTGCTCTCCACAAATTAACTACATACTAACCTTTATTCAATACCAATGATTTTTATTATGACTTTCTTCAAAGAATTTAAAATTCCTTTACTATATATCTCACATATATCATTTTTATTAGTGCTCTAAAAAAAACTCTGAAATTGTAATAATAAAGTAGCATTTCTGCATGCAAATCAATGCACTAAATCAAAATTTCAAGGAGCATATGTAGAAAAGTGATGATGAGCATCAAATATATATATACGATTGAGTGATGATATCCATAATTTCATATATATATATATATATATAGTAAAATAATGATGTGAATTTGTGGTCCTGTTATAGGTTATAAGCCAAAACACAATCACATTTTTTCCTGGAGATCAATATCACCAATGTATGCAACGTCCGTGTCTATGGAGCCTTTATCTTTCCTTTTTCGTCTTTCCAGCTGAGCTTTGAATGTTTTTGACAGCAAATGCATGTGCAAAGCTGCAGTTTTTCACGGTCAGGCATATATAAAGCTGCATGTAGCACTGGACCGCGGGAGGCACTTTGTAGCCAACTACTTTTTAAATTATTATTATCAATCAAAAATCAACGTATTATCCGAACCCAATGTGGGTTAACATCCAAAGTGGGCCAATCTCATCTCATTGTCTAGAGATAGATAAACAATAGATGGAGAGATAGATAAACAATAGATGGAGGGATATACGTCTCGAACTCATACCCACTTCAGGCTAACCTCATCTCGTTGACTATAGATAGATTTGAAGGGTTCGAATCGTAGAGACTTGTAACTTTTGGAAAAAAGTATAAGAGTAGCCATATTTCTATCCCTCAAAAACTGTATATATACCCTAAATTAATATGTTTTTAAAAATCCAATAATACCCTTGAGTAAAATTACTAAGAAGACTAAATAGTTTGTAAGTACACCCACTAATAATTATTAGTTAGTTTCCTATTTTAACCTTTTGTGAAGAAAAAAAATTCCTATCAATGATTAGATATTAACATATTTCATTAAAAACTCTTTCCATTTTCTTAAACTCTAGATTCTTTGTTAAATAAAAATTTCAAATATATTTTCAAATTCTTTTAAGTAAATGCAAAAATATGGAGAATAAATCAAAATCTTCAAAAATTGATCGTGAAAGTTTTAAATTAATTATTATTAATTTCAAAATCAAAATCTCTTTAGATTTATTTATTTTTATCGGTTGTTCTTCAATTTCATTAAAAAAAAATTCTACTTGCAAATCAATTGGGACATGGCATAAACCTAGCATCTCTAACATTTTCACAAACTAAAAATGGATCTCCAACCGGAAAACCTCAAATCGTAGTGATTTTTTTAGACGAAAAACAATCAATAAGAAACATAAAGAGTTGTTGACATGACGAGAGAGAAGAAAGAAAGAAAAATAGAGTATGATTTTGTGGAATGAAAACATAGAAGAGAAAAAAGTGAGGGAAGAGAAAAAACAATTATATAATTAAAGATAATAATAAAATTGATTAAATAACATAATATAGGTGTAAGTGGTGTGTACTTACAAAAATTAATACAATATAATTTTAAAAAGGATATTTTTGGTATTAAGTGGGGTTTATTTACAAATTATAATTTTTTTAAAAAAATTGATGGGTATAATTACGAAAAATACAGTTTTAAGGGATGCAATTACCGCCACTCAAAGTACAATAATTGTGGGTTTGCAATTGTAAGTGATGTATCTATGTCTTACAATTTTATTTATTTATTTATTTATTTTATTTTATTTTGGGGGCCTTCTATAGTTCTATGACTTTGAATTTTGAAACCCTCCTTTTGGTTTTGATATAAATAAATAAAAAAGCAATGCAATTTAAAGTGAAAAAACAAAGGGGGATGTAGAATTGTAGAGTAGCCGAAGTGGTCATGCCTTTGAATTTGGTTAAATAATATCTGTTATTGTCACAATAATTTTGTTTCGAAATGAGGTAGGAGTAGGACCTAATAGGCACTTGCTATGTTGTTGAAGATGTTGGCAAGATAGAGAGAGGGACATATGCACGATAATTTCTATCTTTAATCAATCTACATTTTTGAATTCAATGATTTAATGTCCCGATTGCAATTAATCCATTATTAGAATGATTAATTGTCTTCAAATGCATGGATTTTTGCTATATATCATTTGCTTAGGATGATTAATTAGGGACATTAATATAATTAAACCTTATCTTAGAGATGTCCGGTCTTTTTTTTTTTACTTTAAAATATGAAGTACAGTGCGGCAATTCGAACCTGATATATTACCTAATGAGCGTTCATGGGTCATATTTTTAAGAGCAAAAATTATTTGGATAATTATCTCATCCATTATTGTTACAATAATTTTGATGAGATAAGGTATGACTACCTTGTAAGTTGCGACCCCAACCTGAAACATTTGCCTAACTGAATAAGCATTATTTACCATCAAAAGAAACGAAACCAATTTCATCGAATTTATAGGCCACGACGGACAATTTAATAAAAAACTAACCTTACAGATTTTATATGGACCAATTGAGCTTCCCAATCGGCTCATTAGAAAGTCAAGCAGAAAGGCTTGACATTAAAGTGTTTCTAAATACACCCAAACTAATGTTGTGAATGTATATTGGTGTCCATAGAAAGTCGGTGGGGTGCATATAACAGAAGCCAGAATAAGTGAACTCATATCATTGGGCAATTACCGAATAATGCCCACACTTTATTTATTTTTTCTTCTTTTCTTTAACTCAAGTAATTTGTGCTTCTTTCAATTTTTATCGAACCAGTCATATATTTTTTACAAGTACTTTTCAGAATTGACATCTTTTTTACAGTCAAATCTCACATTTAACTTTAACAGAGATTGTGAAAAGAAGATTAATACATTTGATTTGTCTATTTGAGTAAAAGTGATTAAGAAAATTAAATTAAATAAATAATGAAATTTTGAAAATAAATATATTTTAAAGTTACAAAAAATAAAAATATATATTTATAATAAATTAATATGAAATTGTAATAAAACTATATTAAAACAATAAATAAAAATGGCATAAAAAAAATGTCCACCGTTTATTTTTTATCTTTTTCATGCCATACTTGAATTAAAATACAATTTTTGGGATTTTAGCAAAAATACCCTATTTCAGGGCCTAACTTGTAAATATACCCCATGTAGTCAAAAACTCACAAAAATATCCCAAACTTCCAAAAATACCCCCACTTAAATAATAACCACCATATTTATTACCATTATTACTTTTTACCAATCTACGATACACAAATATAAGAAAAGAAGTAAATTATACTTTGTTTGAATATGTTAAATGAGATGGAACTCCTCTAATTCCTTTTTTGTTCCCCCTTTGGATGTATAAAAGTGTTGGAAGGAATTTATATGAAGTGGTGATAAGGTGGGTTTTCGAAAAAAAAAAAAAACTTTTCTTTCATCACAATCCATATATTGGTAGAAATAATTTGGGTAGTTTTTTTTTTTTTTTTTTGGGTTAATTTGTAAATGTTCTTCGGGTCAAGGATGACCCGATATTAGGTCACACCTGACCCAAAGAACAATTTTTGAGCTTTGGTTAAAGGGCAACCCGAAGCCATGAAATTGTTCTTTAGGTCAATGATGACCCGATATCGGGTCACACTTGACCCAAAGAACAATTTTTGAGCTTCGATTAGGGGAAAACCCGAAGCCCTAAAATTGTTCTTCAGGTCATGGGTGACCCGATATCGGGTCACCATTGGCTCGAAGGACAAGAACTTTTTTTTTTTTTTTTGAAAAAAAAAAAAAAACAATTTATGTATTCATATATTAATTTACACTCCTTATGTTTGATGCAGTAAATTTTTTTTGTTCTTTGGGATGGGTGATAGGGATGGCTAGGGTAACTGACAAACTATTGAGGAATTGGGGGCAATATATTATTAAGGGTAGTTTAGTCTTTTTGAAGCAATTTTACTAAAAAAATAATTATGAGGATAGGTTTGCAATTCAGCCCCTCAAATAGGGCTTTTTTACTAAAATCCCTACAATTTTATCCCTTCAATAGTTTTTTTTTTTTTATATATAGTTAAAGTTAACTAATATATAAGTGAATAAGAAAGACTTGCACTTGGACAATTTCATCTCTTTTACAATAAATTTTTTCACCCTTTTTTTTTTGTGTGACAAATTTCATATGTGGGTGAAGATAAAACTTCTACATTCTCATTAGTCTATGTACCATATATAATTAGTTTACGTATATATTTTTTATTATATTATAGTAGTTTATTCATCGATTACGTTATATTTTTTAATATATTATATATGGTGACAACAATTTGAATCTATAATATTATTAGACTAAATAAGCCACTCGTATCTAGGGGTGGGCGTTTAATGGATCGGTTCACTTTTCGAATTAACCGATAAAAAACCGATAATATCCGGTTTTTGAAAAAGTGAACCGATCCGAAAAAATTTAAAAGTGTGAACCGATTGAACCGGTTCGGTTCGGTTTTTTCGGTTCTCAATTGAGTTAGTTTGTAATGTTTTTGGCTTGCAATTTTTATCGGTTAACAACCGTTCCATCGATGAAAATATGACTAAATATATAGTCCTATGAGTTTTTAGGGTTGAAACTAATAAGAATTAAAGGGCATGCATTAGTAACTAATTTGAAGGCTTGTTTACAAAATCAAATGGTAGATCAATGATTCGATGATAGCTTAGGTTACATATATTAAAAAAATGTGTATTAAAAAAATATCGATAATGAAATTATCAATATTTTTTTAATACACAATTTTTATGAAATATGAATGTGCAACAATATTTATGAAATATGAATTACTCTTTTTGTTTTTAACATTATTAGTTTTAGACAAAGTAGAAAAAATTTAGGGATTTTTAATTATATACACCGGTTTTCGGTTCGGTTCGGTTCACCGGTTCGAACCCTAGAACCGGAAACCGAACCGAAAATACCGGTTTTTTAAAAAACAAACCGAACCGAACCGGTTAAAAGTTTAAAACCGGAAAAAAACCGATTGGACCGGTTCGGTTCATCGGTTCGGTTCGGTTTAATGGTTTTTTGCCCACCCCTACTCGTACCTATGAAAAATATGAGAATCAATTAGGTTCGTAAATGAAAAAAAAATCTCAAACTACATTGAATTAAGAAAAAAAAAAAAAAAACCAAAACTTATTTGGTAATTACATTATTATTATTATTATATTATATTTGAATCTATTCCCCTAATATTATTGATAGGACTAACACGAAGAAGGATCACGTGACGGTTGGCACATAGTGGCGTCGTTTCCACGCTAGCCAGTGATATTAAATTTGCAAATCCATTGACTTTCGAGGGGCATTTTATATTTTTATATCACAAAAAACCAAAAACATGTCTCGACCGACCAACTTGCTGATTCTGCTTTCCAACGGATCAAATCTAGACCGTACAATCGAAGAATCTCTGACAAAAAAGGAGGGGTATAATTGGAATAAAAATTCATTACTTGTCGAGACACCACACACAGCCGGTTCACAATTTGTATCTTTTGCTTCTTCTCTGTGCTCCCTACCTATTTATATACCATGAGTTGATTTGGAAAAAAAAATGATTCGAGAGTGAGCACCAAAAAAAAAAAAAAAAAAAAGATGTCAGGAGGCATCGCTCGTGGTCGGCTCGCGGAGGAGCGGAAGGCTTGGCGGAAGAATCACCCCCATGTCAGTAGCATAACCACCGCTTCCCTCTCTCTTACTATGTTTTTGTTTTTGATTTTGTGGGGTTTTTTTGATCTTTTTTGTTGTTGGGGGTATGATAAATCTAGGGTTTTGTGGCGAAGCCGGAGACGTTGCCGGACGGTACGGTGAATCTAATGGTGTGGCATTGCACAATCCCCGGTAAAACCGGCGTAAGTTACTGAAAATTTTGTTCGTTTTATAGAAGAAAATGATTTGATTGATAGAATCTGTATGTATGTATGTATGTTATCAGTGACTTGGTGTGCTGTGGGCAGTGGGACTTGGTACTGTACTAATTAATTCAATTTTCAGTATCTACTTGTTATGAACCGTTTCAACAGTATATGCGATGTTTTTTGACTGCAGATGATTTAAGCGATTTGTGTTGTGCCTTCTTATTGCTTTGCTGTTTTTGAAATAGCTCAGGTGCTCAACTGAATTGTGTGATAATCATTTAATTTGTGAGATTTTGTGTTGGATGTCAACTGGTGGTGTCATTTTTTTAATTCTTAACGATTCATAGGAAGGGAAATTTTTATAGTTTACCAAATTGCGGTCTATAACTCACTAGTATACAAATTTTTAGCAAACCTCCATGTTGTTATTTGATTTTACATTAACGTTGCAAACTGTTGAAATGATGTCAAATGACAATACCCACAATTTTTTTTAAAAACATACAAATTTATTTAACCAAGTGAATGTGAAAAAAATTCAATTTGATCAAATCATTGTACATTTTGAATTCTTAAGGATTTCATTAAAATTACTTAATTATTCCCGAGCCTGCTAATCTAACAGAAGCCTAGTTAATAGCAGGAGGGTTTGTGATGAACTTCTAAGCCAGTGTGAGTTTATATGTTGTTGGGCCAAAATGAGGGTGTCTGGAATTTTTTCCCTTATATGAATGGTTTTGGCTGAAATTAAAGGTCAATATCGAATATGTCAATGCTGTAAGGTTTCCACTGAAGAAACAGAAAATTGGTGGTTAAAGTCCAGTTTTACTACTTCCTCAGTCACTCACAGTGTTCTATGAGTTCTATCGATTCCCTCTGTGTTTTCACGTATTTATTGCATAATTGAAAAGTCAGTCATCTGTGGTAGTGTTTAATCAGCGATATGTCTTGCAAAAGTGAAATATCCCATTGTTTGGAAATACCATTCTGAGGTTATTATGCTATTGCTATGTATGTTTTATGATGGGATATGTCTTCGATGGGTATGGCTTCTGAGAAATGATTTGTCTTTTAGTAGTTTCTCTATTCTCCTATAGTTGCCGGGTTCATGTTTCATCAATCTATGAGAAATTTTTCGATTTTTAGTTGCCAAAGACATGATATACATTGGTAGGTGTTTCTTCATTCCTATCTTTCCTGTCCTTGGATAATGTTCCTGCATCACATTGTGTTGCGTTCATTTTTCTATGAATGTCTTGGTATTGGTATGGCCATGTTTGTCCGACCTGTATTCACACTGCCTTTGTGAATATATGGTCAATGCTGAAGCCTGAAGGCTTAGTGGTGTTTACATGTCAACATTGTGGTTGTTTTTTATTTTATTTTATTTATTTATTATTATTATTATTTTTATGAATGTGTTTGTAATTGTATGGTCATGTTTGTCTGACCTATTAGATAGTATTAACTATCATATATTATGCAATAATGCAGACTGACTGGGAGGGTGGTTACTTTCCGCTTACTCTGCACTTCAGTGAAGATTATCCTAGCAAGCCGCCAAAGTGCAAATTTCCACAAGGTTTCTTCCACCCTAATGTCTACCCATCTGGAACTGTTTGCCTATCAATTCTTAATGAGGATAGTGTAAGTACCATTTGCCTGCTGCTCCTGAGAAATGCTTCATAGTTACTAGTTAGTTTCATAATTGTTAATGCCATAAAATTTACTTAATTTCCAAGGTTACTCAGCATGCTTGTGGTCATTTGTAGGGGTGGAGACCAGCCATCACAGTGAAGCAAATTCTCATCGGCATCCAAGATTTGCTGGACCAGCCAAATCCTGCGGATCCTGCACAAACAGAAGGTTATCACCTCTTCATCCAGGTATGCATATGCTTTGATACAACTTCTTGTGCTGAGTTTTGTGACCTTGTGTGTTGTTCGAGTAAACGAGAAGTTGTGTTTATGCAGGATGCTACTGAGTACAAGAAAAGAGTTCGTGCACAGGCCAAGAATTACCCCCCTGTCATTTAATCTGCTTTCCTTGGAGAGAGATGGTAATTATCAGTCAAAACTGCCTCTACTGCAGACCGCCTCTTGTATAATGCCCGATGCTAAACTTGCTTTTCAAATATTATTATAATTACTGGTTGTCTTTTATCTGTAGTTTTTGTGGTTGAACTATGTTTTCAACTTTTCATCTCTTCATATAAAACATGTTAATATGTCTGTGTGTTTTGTGGAGGATTCAATAGAAATTACGCCATTCTATGCGCTTTTCAACTGGATTGGATTTACACGATAACATTATCAATGTGATGTAGTATTTTTTTTTTTTTTTTTTTTTTCAAATGGATTCAAAGCGATTGGACCAAATTGGTTAGGATTCATTGAGGTTGTTAATTAACCAAGGCCCAATTGTGTACCGGTATGGATATTTGCCACAAGCCACTCTCGTTATCGATTTTAATGATAACATTTTTATAAGATGTAAATGTGTAATACTAGAATTTTCAAATAATATTTTGAATTTCATATCTAAATGATGTGATACTTGAGTTACCATTGATATATAAATGAATAATAATAATTTGAGATATATACCATTTAAAAAAAAAAAAAAAAAAAAAAATGGACGATTTGCATACATCTCCTTATATCTTTGGCGAGTGGAGTTCACACCTCTAGACAAACTTCAACGAGGCCGACCTCCTTGAAAGTTAAGGCTCTGTAATGTTGGAGGAGAAAATCTTCAGTGCATCAGGTGCATGAGCTGAGTGTTGCACCCAGCCACTCGGATATTGACACATCGATATGTGTCAGTTAAAATAATAATAATAATAAATTTGATGGGAAGAAAGAGAAATGAATAAAATAACGATGAAAAAAATATAAAAACCAAAAAAAAGCTGACATATGCCGAGGTGTCACCATCTGAGTAATCGAGTGCAACACTCAACTCAACTCATGCACCAGGTGCACAGTGCACTGAAGATTTTTCTCATGTTAGAGACAACAACCTCCTTCACTATATATTTAAAAAAAAAAAATTGAATTACGGTCTTAAATTTTTTTTTTTTTTTGGATATATATAAATAACGCGCTTCACTAATATATTTTTAAAATATTAAGATTTTAGATTCACTCGCTCCAATATGGCAAAATGTAAACATCAGTTAAAACTTTAAAAAAATGGATAAATAAAAAATATTTAGGGACCAAAATTATAATGTCCCGTTAAAATAAAATAAAAAAATTAAATAAATTCAGAGGCTCAATTTTATTTGTGGTCCGAACTACCAGTGACGCTCGACATGGCCGAATACTTCCCTCCGCCACCACCGCCGGGTACTCATTACACCTACTACCCGCCTCCGCCGGCGGGAGCGATACAGGTCGCGGCAGCTCCGCCACCACAACTTCCGCAGCCTTACATCCCTCAGGCAGAAGCCTCCTATGTGACTCCGTTCGCTACATACAGCTCTTACGGCGACGTCCGTACTCTTTTTGTCGCTGGACTACCTGAAGATGTGAAGCCGAGAGAGATTTATAATCTCTTCCGTGAGTTTCCGGGTTACGAATCCTCTCATCTTCGAAGCCCCACTCAGAGTTCACAGGTACGAGTTTCTTTTCTTACCTTTTTTTTTAAATTTTTTTTAATTTTTTTATAAATTGCTTTTATGTATCTCATTTGAATTGTCAGCTTGTATGTTCTTTCTTGCAATTAATTGGGAATTTGGTATAGAGATTACTTTTTCTCATTGTAAGAATGTCAATAATATACACTTGTTCGATTAGAAATGTAATTTTATAATCAGCCAACAAGATGAAGAATTTGGGTCTGGAAACTTTGATACCAAATAAGCATCTGACTTGTTAATTTGAAATTTTGTATTTCGTTGGATTTGATGTTAGGATGGAAATGTGTCATTTTATTGATTACATTCATAATAAGCGTCTCGGGTTAGTTAAATTGCTTCTAGTAAAAATTAGTTAGCAGTCAAATTGATGGAAAGATTACTTCTTTTGAGTCATTTTGGCAGCAAATAAGTTAATCGAACTTTTTTGAACTGTCGGTTCATTAATTGGTTTGAAAAAATCATTCAACTGATGACTTACTAACTGAATTTGCCTTTTTTAATTTCTTTATATGTTTTCATGGGATGTTTGCTAATGTTTAAATGTTACTTAAGGATGTTAAGCTGCGGAATGGTGAATACTACTTTGTTTATTATATTTTTATCTCAACTGAAATCTTGTATGTAGTCATTTCTTATGTTGCTGTTATCTGATATGGTCTTGATTTGATGACAGCCATTCGCTTTTGCAGTATTCTCAGATCAGCAATCTGCAATTGTTGCAATGCAGGCACTGAATGTAAGAACATCTTGCCATACTTTTCACATATGATGGTTGAAAACTTTTACAACATACTGTTATTGTATTTTCATTCTCTGTGCTATAAGCTAGAAGAGAACTTTTGCCGTATTTGTTATAGTTAATGCCATGCTGAACATTTGCTTTTACTTTAAATTTATGCTGCATTCATGTCAAAACATGCACATCCGTTGCCAATGTATCTAATGGTTACTATTCTGAGTATTGGGGGTCGTTTTATTAATAGATTTTTTTTTCTTCTGAAGTCTAGAAGAGACATTTACAATTTCTGTGGGGCTAGGCACTGTATAGTTGTAATATGCTGTTTAGGATTAATCTTACATTTTTCAATCATGTTGATGTTATTGACAAGATTGTGGCTACAGTTTACAAAAATTTGTCAGAAACAACTATTGCACTGTAAATCTGCAGAACATCAGATAATATTCATAAAGAGTCCTTGGTTTTTAACTTTGTTTGCAGGGGTTCGTGTTTGATCTTGACAAAGGATCAACCCTATATATTGATCTTGCAAAATCTAATTCTCGATCTAAGCGCTCAAGAACAGGTCTACTGTTTATTGGATTTCATTCCTTTGAAATTTGATTATAATTTCATTCCATATTTTGATTTATTTCTGACTGCATCATGTGTACTTGTTGATTATATGGCAATTAGATGATGAATGGACTGGCTCAGATAAGAAAGCTAGAGGATCATTTTCAAGTGGAACTCTTGATTCTGGTAAGTGGATTGCCTAGACAGTTAGGCTATATGGAGAACTCCTCATGGTAGCTCATTGTTTGAACATTTTCTTTGAGGGTTTTATTTTTCCTGGATCTATTTATGCATATTAATTATTTTTCTGCACTGTCTCTTGTATTATTTATTTGCTTGATATGAGCTGTGTGCTGCTTGTCTGATCCATCACTTGGACTACAAATTAATTACTGAGTCACAAGGAAGACTCTATCTTATAGAAGCTCACATTGCACATGTTTTGCACGCTTGGGCACTAGCAGGTTTTGGCAGCGTTCTCATGCCTGGAATGGTTAATTCTGCTTACAACATGATTGCTTATCCACCTACACAAAGGTCATCTGCACTACTTGAGCACATTTTTATTACTTGGAAGGGATTACCACTAGTCAAATTAGCTTGTATTTTTATTTTCAAGTGATTGCTTCTAGCAGATTGGTCTAGGTCTTAATAAAAGCAGCTACTACATGACTTGTTCCCTGGTTGGAGTGTAGTATCTGCCCTTTTAAGTTTCACTTCTTCTTGTATTTGCTAAAACAATATCATATTGTTAATTATTTTTCTTTCTCCAATTATTTAGTCATGGAAAATTTGATGCAAGAGCTGCAAATGAGATGACAGCTGGCAAATTGGTAAAGTTACTTTTGAACTCATTGTTGTTCTGACTTCAATTCTAATTCCTATAAGTTGCTTGCCTTTTGCCCCAAGATGTCAAATGAACACTATTATGGCCCAAATTTATTTTTCTCTTTTAAATTTGGAAGACATTTTTTGTTTTAACGTTGTATGTGAATTTTTACAGTTTCTAAAGCTTAACTCTGTTATTTTTAAGAGTAAAACTAATGATTTAGTATTTTTTCTAAAAAAAATCAAGGCAGTCAGAAACTACCACATAAAATGTTCATGTTTCTTTATAATCCGACATTTTAATATTTTCTATGGAATACATTATTTTTGTAACTAATAGATATTGTTTGATCTTTCAGAGCTCTTAAATTAAAACATTTCTCGAAGTACATGAGCAAATAGGAACATTTTTCTCATTAATGCATAAGATCCAAAAGATCAATTAAAAGACTAATATTTTCAGTTAGCATTGATGCAATTTCCTTTGCAGTTCCTGCTTTGCTCACATGAACACCTAAGTTTTCAAATGAAACATCCAACTTAATTTGCATTTGTGAGGGGAGCATTTTTTTTATATGTTTTGCATAAGTTCTAATGGTTCAGCAATGTTGTCAAATGTGATTCTGTTAGACCTGGCCACCAAAGTCATTATTTCATGAAGATTCTTCTTAACCAATACTGTCTGAATGCTTTTTCAAAGTTTAGTCATAAATTGCATTACTTTATGCAATATATCTCTTCGATGAACTCTTTTTTTTTTTCCTTTTTAATAATGTTCTGTAAATGCACTCATTTATAGGATCATTACTTATTTGTCACTCTTATTGGTAAACCATTTTCGTCTAGATTATCATTTTCACTTCAATAAATTTTACATGATTGTGCAAGTTGAATAATTATTCTCTGTTAGCAATAATCTTAATGATCCTTCTTACAATGGCACAGAATAATTCCTCAGCTCTTCATGCTCAAAAAAGTGGAACCCCATGTCCGACACTTTTTGTAGCTAATCTAGGTGCAACCTGTACCGAGCAAGAATTAATTCAAGTCTTTTCAAGGTAAGGAGTCATTATTTTTGTCATTGTAAGGTATTTGTGGACTGTAATCTTCTTTTGGTTAATTTTCTTATCAGGTGCCCTGGATTTCTGAAATTAAAGATGCAGAGCACATATGGGCCTCCAGTTGCATTTGTCGACTTTCAGGTGCTCAATTTATGCCTATAGTTGCCATACACTCCATTTTTATACTTCCTGAACAAAAAAAAAACTCACGTAACATCTCCTTTCCCAGTAAGCATGGGGTGAAAGGGTCCACTTGGATATGAGTATTATTTTCCAAGCAAAACAGAACTGATTCGAAGAAAGAAAATAGAAACTTAAGTTATTCTGATAAAGTTTTCAGTAACTTAGCTTAGCAATTTCCCTATTACTTTACATGTTATGTTTCTCTTTACGTTATATTAACTTTTGTACTGAATATATGAGAAAAAGCCTCATCAAGTATATGCTACAAAATATGCAGGATACTGCCTCCTCTACTGCATCACTCAATAGTCTGCAAGGCACGATTCTGTACTCATCGCCAGCAGGTGATGGCATGCGGTTAGAGTATCCTTTTAACGCCACATTTTTCTTTCTGTCCCTTTTATGTGTTTTGTTGCATTGTTGGATTTGTTTCAAAGGTTTTTCTTAATGAGTAAAATCTAGATTTGCAAAATCAAGGATGGGAAAGCCTCGGAAGCCGAAGTAAATGACATCAAACAAGTTGGAAACTTGCATATAACAAATTGATGGAGACAATAACCATTTGCTTGTGTACTTGTCATCATAATTTTTACCAAAAAAATAGTGTCAAAGATGATTTTATAGCTGTTACTGGATCGTCATTCTTTTATTGAATCAGTTTTGTCTTGACAATCAGACAATTTTTAGAATGGGAAATAAAAGTTGAGTGATTTGTCTCCCGTCGTGGTTCAAGTTTCTTGTCATCGTTCTGCAATCGGTTATTTATGTCACATAACATGATTTGATTGAGTTGGATGTTTACGTCAGGTGTACCAAAGAATTTCTTATTAACAATATATTAAATTCAATATATTGTACCAAAGTTCAATAAGGACTTGTTTGATCATTGAAAATGTTTTCTAAAAGTTAAAAAAGTATTTCTATCTATTTTCAGAGTTTGAATGTTTGATTGAAAAATAAAAATAAAAAAAGCATGTGGTTTCAACTATTTGACAAAATATGGTTTTAAAAAACAGTTTCACATCTTTCCTCTCACGTATATAATGGGGTTTAAGTCTCACTATATGCATTTTACGAATATGTGTGAAAGATTATCTCTATGATATTATGTGAGTTATATCTGTATCGTGCATACAGTACTTGATTTTAGTAAATCCCGATAGACTTATAATATATTTGGTGCCAGATTTCATTAAAAAAATAATAAATAAATAAATAAATAAAATAAAAAACGAAATATCTTGAAGTGTAAAGTTTCACATGTGTATCAGCAGATTCGATAATTGATTTCATTGAAGAAGAATCTGTAAAATGGATTGCACCAAATATCTTTCACATTTCACCATCAATAATCTATCCTCAGAAGAGTGATATTTTTTTGACTAAGAAACAAACAATCAATAGTTGTTGATCAACTCTCATCTCAAGTTGCCGTGTCATCTAATCCATCCACCAATGAAAATACACGAAACCATTGTTAAACCTTTTTTTTCTCTGATTCTTATCATAAAATCTGCAGATACACAAATCGAGTATGAATCATGCAGTTAAATAGAGTCAACAGCATTGAAAGTCAATATCTTCCCAAGTCACTCTCCACCTAAATTTGACTTTTCAACTTCAATTATTACAAGGTCACCATTTTTCATTCAAGAATCGAAGATTTTTTTTTTCTTTGATTTTAGACAAATCCATGAATTCATGTCCTGTGAAAACGGCCCGATACAATTAACCTAACCAAATCAATTTTGCCATCTGCCCTCTTATTTGAGGTTGGGTGTCCTTAAAACTTAAAAGGTCACATGTATAATAATTACTATTGTTATAAGGAAATTATTTGGGTACTGACCGGTCAGCACCCAAGATACTGACCCCACCAATTGGTTATTTTAACGTTACGTTTTTCTTTTAACTTTTTACATTTATCTCCTTATATTTTTCACAAATAGGTCACGTGGTAAAACCCTTTTGATTGGTCACTATCCAAGCATTATCTTTACTATAATTGTCTCTTAAAAAGTTTTTGATTGTTTAGTATTGACCTTGAAAAGTCAAAATGTCCCTCAAAAGTCCCAGGTTAGGTCTAGCACTCTAGCTCTGTTGCTCACCCCATGTTCTTTGTAGGATGGTCCTTTGTATAATATACTGTGTAATTTCTTTGAATTGAAATGTTTCTTACAAGATTTATTGGAAATGTAATGACAATTAGATTGTTTAAACACCGTTTTTCTAACGGGGATCATAATAAGGAGAAAGGAACTTGATTCTCGATTTGTGATTTCATGTTTATTAAAAACGGTTGGGAATCAAGTTTCGTAAGCTCCACACAAATTAAGAATTAAGTTTCACATATATTTAAATCAAATATTATAAAATTGACAAGATAAATTATAACACAATTTGGAAGCATTAATTTTGCTGAAAGTCAAACAATTTATAATTACATAAAGATATATAATTTTTCAAAAGTGATTTCAAATGCATGAATATAGAGGAGTCCATTAATATAGGTGTGATCAAAGAAATTTTACTATTTGGCCAGTTAATTTTTAACTTAAAATATATAATAAGGGTGAAGTCAAAAGAGCAAGATAAATCTACTATTAAAGAAAATGACTCATGCTCTTTCTACGGTTGCAACTTTTTCTTAAATTTTTATATATATATATACACACGACAGCGATTGAAATATGGATTTGTCGGGACTCGATAAGTTCAACCGCTACAAACACGACCTGAAATACATTAATTCTCACCGTATAGAGGAGAGGTATGATGTATCCCCCACACTTTGCGATTTGTGTGAAATAAAGAGTGCACAACCTCTTTACTAATTAATACTAAACTACTTATTATGTCTTAATCCTTTACTTTACTTGAGAGGACTAATCATTAATTGGTGTTGCCAATTTGTTGACATTATGCCACCAAAACCCATCTTTTGGTTATTATTTTCAACCTATATATGATAGCAGACAGGTTCCATGCATAGCTCTAACGTGTTTTTTTTTTTTTTTTTTTTACACTAATAAATTTACAAAGTTTGGTTGATAATAAATGTTTTATTATATATGAATTGAATCCTACTGCCCTCTCGTTGTCTATCACCTTTTTTTTTTTTTTTTTTTTTTTTAATATACAACGACTACCTAGACTTAGTGAGATTGGGCTCTATTAGAGCAGTCCGGACTACAACTCCCACAAGCAGAGAGAGAGCACTCCCACAATTGGTGGGACAACACCCACCCTTGAGATTAATGGCTAAGGGGGACAAATAATATAAATATATATATATGTACACATTGGGCGTTGAACCGTGATAGTGGAAGCCTCTAAAGGAGGTTCCAACCACATTGGCAAGAGACCCAAGTTGTCTATCACTTCTTTTGGAGAAGTGTTGAATTGATAATATATTATTGCTTCTAAAGTCTAATATTACTGTTTGAATGTGAGATTTTACTTTGTAATAGCAAGGCAATTGCAGAGATTGTGACAAGTTTTAAATATTTGTTGAATATTGTTATTTGACATTTTTTTTTTTTTGGTTTTATTATTATTATTATTATTGGAGATTATAAGAAATACTTTCTATCATAGAGGAAAAAACGTTCAAAATTTTAGATAAATTAAGATTGATCTAAAATATATGAATTAATAACAATATCCAGTGTGGCTCGGTGATAAACTACTATAAATGTATAGAAAAATATATATATATATGACTTTTTTTTTTCCTTTTTTTTTTGAACTAAAACAATATGACATTTAAAATACTATAATTTTACAAGCTAAATTTTGTTAGGTCAAATTTTGATTAATTCATATATTTTATTAGGTCAATATTTGTATAAAATTTTGCACTTTTTCCTCAGTGATAGAAAGTAGTTCTTATAATCTCCATTCTCCAATAACAAAAACATGTCAAAAAAAAACAATATTCAATAAATATTTAAAACTTGTCACAATCTCTGAAATTGCCTTGTTATTACGCAGTAAATAGTCCCACATTCAAACGGAGAATATTAGACTTTAGAGGCAATAATATATTAATTAATAATAATATATTTTGTATTAATAATATTGCAGTGTCGGGTAGAGTAGGGTGGGGTGTTTTTGTTTGGCAAAGTTTTGAACTTTGAAGAAATAAAAAGCTGGTTGATAAAATCGACATATAGATTCCAAATTTTAACTTCAGATATTATATATATATATATAGGGTAGGTTGATTTTGAAATTTTTTCATTAGATCCTTAGAATTCCGCTTGATGAAAAATTTTAGGACATAAATAGAGAATTATAAATATAATATAGATAATCAAAATTATCAGGTGTAGGATATAGTACGTTTTTCGTAAGATATCTGATATCAAGATCATGTCGTTGAACATCCAAATTCCAACATTTGAAAGTGACCATATAACTAATATCTTGGATTTAGATATTTTGCTACTAATTTGACATTAATTAGATATTTTGCTTCTATCTTGGATTTAGATTTTTTGCTACTAATTTGAGATTTAGAAGAGAGAGAGAATCGAAATTATCAGGTGTGGAATATAGTACGTTTTTCGTGGGATATCTGATATCATAATGTTATGGGATCGGGATCCCACATTTGAAAGCGACTATATAGCTAATATATATCTTGGATTTAGATCTTTTGCTACTAATTTGATATTTAGAAGAGAGAGAGAATCGAAATTATCAGGTGTGGGATATAGTACTTTTTTGTGGGATATCTGATTTCATAATGTTATGGGATCGGGATCCCACATTTGAAAGCGACTACATAGCTAATCAGGGGCGAAGCTACATGTAATTTAGCCTTGGCTTCAGCCCAGGCTGCATTTTTTCCAAAAAAATTTTTATTAACAATTAAAAATTTATTTTGTAAAAACAATTAAAAAACTATTACAATGTTCTTTATTTTAAACCTTTTTTAGATTAAACTTGTTATGTTTTCGATATCAAGTGTATATTTTTCAATTAATAAAATTTAATTATACCGTAGAGTATTGCGTTAAAAAATTATATTTAATTTAGCCCACCCTGAGATTAAGTCCTGGATTCGCCCCTGTAGCTAATATATATCTTGGATTTATATCTTTTGCTACTAATTTAGTAATTTGATATTAAGAAAATACTTTCTGGGCAGCCATTAATGATTGAAACCTGAGATCAACAATCAGACTCAAGTAGTCCACTTGAATTCTTCTTAAATTTGCCTAATTTTTTTTGTCTGGAAAAAAATAAAAATATTATCGACAATTAATGTTTCCATTTGGAAACCAGCTGCTGCTTTGGGTGGCAACTGGCAAGTGACCAGGCAAGTTGCCTTGGTCGGTCCTCCACTCCAGCCATGGTTTGCCGACGCCTCTAATATTATGGCAGTTTTCTATCCAACATATTTTTAATGATTTCTTGTTCTTTAATATATCAAATATAAATCCAACTTTCATAAATAAGATATATAATAATAAGAAAGCACTTCCCCTTTTCGTCAATGATAAAGGTTCGAGTTTTACATTGCTACATTCGAGTTTTATTGTAAAAGTCTATTCAGAATTATATTAATAGTGATTAATCTCATCGGATACCGACATATCTTTCTGAGTGAACTAACTAACACATACAAAATTTGTCATCCCACTATTATTAGCAAACTTTTTCAAGTTTGTCTTGTTTAGTTTGTAAATTTCTAAAAATTATTTCTTAATTAACATATCTTTATATTAAATCAATTATATTAGTTCTAAAAGATCCCTTCCACGAGAGAGTAGGTAATCCCCCGATTCTTTGTGCATGAAAAAAAACATCTGGCCATGCATGTGTACAGTTTTTTTTATTTTTTATTATTATTTCTTTTTCAGTAGAAAAAAAGTTCACTAAGCTATCTGAACTGCTAAAAATCCTCTTCTTCTATATGTTTGCGGTGGGATTCAAGTCTTATTATACGTATTAATTTTCGGTATATGGAAGAAGTTTTCTCCCAAATTTCTCGATTGTAAGAACAGATATTCAGAATTCCAGATCGTATAGATCTTGATGGAGGGGTAAAATTGTCTAAAAATTTACTCCTCTATGACACATGTCATCCATGCAAGAGGGAGGTAATGGTTACCCCCTTGAAGGGGGGTGAGCAAAAATGTTCTCGATCTTGATAGACCCATTTAATAATAATAATGGTAATCGGTGAATACTACATTTAATTATTGTTGTTGTTGTTATTGGCTTATTGCTTTGTGTGTGAATAAATTTCTGGAAAGTAGCCAGTTCCCACTACGTTTCTCCACTAAAAAAAAAAAAAAAAAAAAAAAAAAAAGTGGTCCAACGTTGGATTCAAGTGCTCAGAAATATTATGGGGTGATGACATTAATTAATTTACATGTGCCAACAGATCACAGCTCATGTTCAGTACTACACAGTTTTTTTTTTTTTTTTTTTTTTTTAAATAAAAAAAATTCTTTATATTGGCTTGATGTATGTCATATGTGATACGTGGAAAAAAAAAATAAGGAGACTTTTGAGGTAAATTACAGCAGTAAAGGGTTTGGAATATTTAATTTAATATAATCCTAATAAATACTGACAACTACTAGCTTTGAAATATCAGTCGTCCTATCCAAGCTAATAAATTTTAAATTATTTAGGCAAAAAACCTGCCTCCTGGCCCTCCTCCTCTCTCACATTCTCTAATTAACAGAAAGATTACAATAATAAATTAGGGTTTCTAATTCTCTATATTGAATCTAATAATTATATGATATTTTGGTCTTTAATATCATTATTACATTGGTACGTGTTTGTGTTTGTGTGTGTGATTGGGATTCACTTTTTTTTTTTTTTTTTTTTTTTTTTTGGTTCACTAACATAATTTGAGTTTATGTGAATAATGAGAGATTAATTCATGATTTGTCTTCTAAAGTCAAGACTTGTTGACTTGTTGTATAAGTGATCGAGTGTATTTGATATATACAGTTAATCTTTTATTCACTTATATATATATAATTTGACACCAAACATGTTAGAGTATTTTATTTTATTTTTTAAATCTAACACCAAACAGATTAAGGGTTTATCGGGATTTACTAAGATCAAACACCACATGCGTAACTCGAATACCTATGTACTCCCATAATTGGAAAATATTTATATGCGGACTTAATACATACTCCCATAACGGGTAATGGCTGGAGAGATATATATTAATTTGCAACCCGGATATTTACTTCCGTAACCGAGAGATATTTACTCTTATACCATGGGAGATAAAACTCTCCATACATATTTGTAAAATCAGTATATTGAGACTTGAACTCCCTATCATGGAAATTGAGGTAAACACCACCTATATATATATATACAATATTTCTATTGTCAGTTCGTCCTGACCTAACAATAAATATATCAGGACGAAAAATGTGGACCATAGATTATGGAGAAGTTTTGACAAGTGCATACACTTTGAGTCAAAATATGTAAATCTAGTGGTCTACATTCTTCGTCCTGATATATTTATTGTCATGACGAACTGATAATAGAAAATCTGTATATATACATGTTGAGAAAGGATGTAGCGGCCAAAATGACTTTCAAATAATTAAAAATAATCGTTTATATATTTTACATGTTTAGTTGAAATAGAATCAATAGATAAGAATCTAGCTATTTTGTTAATTTTTAGACCTCGTAGAGGTATAGTTATCTTTTATGTGAATGTACGTATAGGTGTTTCTCCAAAAAAAAAAAAAAAAAAAAAAAAAAATGTTAATGAAATATTATATAAAGACACTCTATTTAAAAATGTTTTATCGAAAAGCATTAATTCTACTAATATCCCTACTTTTATATTCATGATGAGAGTAGAACATTTTAGCAAGTATTAGATATTAGATAATATAATTTAAGAAACATAATCTCAAAAGAAAATTAACAAATTATATATAGGTGTTGTTATTAAATATCAATATACAGTTTTTTAATCCAAAAAAATTAAATATTTTTGTATATGCATTATCAAATTAACAATTTCGTGGTGCTTTAAGAATAAAGAGAAAACAATAATGATGTTTTTGAAAAAGTGTTTATAAAAATGAAAGTTATCTTTTAAAAATTAAAACGTGGTGTGACAAACAATGTTCTTTCAGTCTGGTAATATTCTAGGTTTGTATCAGTACTACTTGCAAGTGGTACATCAAAAATGTTTTTTTATTATCGTTATTTGATTTTTTTGACAATCTTTTATAGTTAATATCTAATTTTAAATATTTTTTAATGTGATTTTATTTCTTACAAAATTTCACTATTTGTTCAGAAATATTCAATAATAATTGATAAAATAGATACAACTTAGGGGTCAATTTTGATATTTTAAAGTTTTTGATTGGTCGATAATAGTTAGTGGTTAGCTCAAGAGTATTGAACTGTGATTTTTAACAAAGGTTCATTCTATTTGCAATTGTACTTAAAGTTAGGGTAACTTATTACAATTTGACCTTTTTTTTTATTTTATTTTTTTTATTTGGAAGAATGATGTTTTCATATATTCAATTATTCATATGTCTAAAAAATTATAGTATCATTATTAATCTAAAAAAAAAAATATTATTATTTTTTTATAAAAATTTTAAAATAGATTTTAACATAATTCTGAAATGCTATAGGGTACTCTAAACTTTAATATAATCCTAAAATAATACAGTGACTTTGGCTATTTTGTTAGCTAGAAAACTACCAACGAACAGTGTAACTAATAAGGTTGTCTGCTCTCTCTTTCTCTGTCTCTAAATTAGGGGGAAATTTTGGATGCAAAGAACTATCAACCTAATTCATTGCATCAAACTTCTTTCGGAGAAAATCTTTAGTGCATCAGATGTACTATTAAGTGATACATTCAATTGTCTCTAAGGGTGTAAATCAGCTGATAGATGGACGAGTTTGGAGTTTGGATAAACGATTCATAAGTTAGCGATTTGAATCCTAACAATAACTAAAAGCTTTTTTTTTAAAAAAATATCTGGTCTAAATAGGTGAATAGATAGATACTGGAAAAATAAAATAAAAAATATATATGTACCAGAAATACCTTATGTAATTTTTTTATATATTATATTTTATTATCTTTAGTGTTCGGATGCACCGGTGAATTACAACTCGATTTTCTCCCTCTCCTAAACAAGAGACCTAAATTAAAGTCTAAAGTTCTCGAGTTGCAATTATTAGCATGGCTGGAATATATTGATATCAATTTATTCTTTTATTCTATTTGTTAAATATATCTAATAAAATATATTAATAAGTCTTTATATACATCAAATTTTAATTTGATATATTTGTTTTTAATCATCGAAAGAAATAACTAATTATATACCATTTTCAACTGCATTATGAACAATCATCAATTAAAAATAGATTAATTCTATCATTTTGTTCCACCATTTATTTATTTTTTTCTTTTTAAACCATTTCCATATTGATGTTTGATTGTAGATGAAAAAAAAAAAAGAAAAAAAAAAAGGTAAATTCCAATACAAAAACTAAGATATTATAATTATTTTTTTAAAATCTATATTATAATTTTAAAATTATTAAAAAAAAAAACACATTTATAAGATTCTTTATTTTGTAAAACTTTATAAATAAATATAAGACTTGAATCTGTATCATGAATGTAAAGGGCTTTGTTTAAAATCATATAAGCGATGAGTGGATTTCATCAATTTTTTAGAATCTTAATAAAATAATATAAAAATTAAAAATCCACAATTAATGATTTACAATTATTAAGGTTTGATAAATAAACCTAATAATCATGTTTCACGGAGGTGTTAACACCTAATACTAATTTATAAGTAAAAACATTAAAAGGAATCCACACACTTAATCCATTAATAATTAGGCCGCCCCAGCAAAAAAACCACAAACAGGGGTACCCAATGTCCCAATCCTTTACTTAGTGGGCCACTACCAACTCAAAATGCCATATTTACCCTTAAATTTTCACAACACGACAAATATTTCACGAGGACAAAATAGTCCATCAACCCAATACGTCATTGCTTGGAGGGAAAGTCAATTCCTAACGGTATCTATCCACCGACCACCGACCTACCCTTTGCCTCCTTAAAATTAAAAATTAAAAATATTTCTTTTAAAATAAATAAATAAATACGAGAGATGCTAGTGATCTTCTTTCCACGGTGGTGGTGAGAAGTTCGAGTCCCACCATATGTATTATATACATATATGTTAGAACTTTTTTCTTGATTTATGAAAGTAGTTAATCAAACCGTAAATGTCAGATTCCGAGATGCATTTTATACATATGTTTAAAGTTTTCATCTTATTTATAAGAATAGTAATCTAAACCACACATGTCAGGTCTCAAAGTTCTATCGTAATAGTTCTTAAAATAAATAAATAAATACGATATCCATACCTATCTCTTCCTTGCCATGACAATCGAAACGACAATTCTTATTTGATTTATCAACCTTTGAAATCCAGAAACGACAGCAGTGACACCACCACCACCACCTGTCAAATATATTATTTTTTTTATTATATAAAACATTTTTCTTTTTGAAACTATCATATAAAACATTTCACAATCCGATGCTCGTTTTGTTTATATTTTTAATTTTTATTTTCATTTTCCCAAATTTGGACCAAACGGGAGCTCCTGATGCCAAGAGCTAAGCATCTACTTCTGCAACCTGTTTTTTCCCGAATTATTATTACATATCTGGAAACAAAAACAACACACGCACTCTCTATTTAAACAATCTCATCTCACCCTTCAAAGATTTTGTGTCGGTGAATTTGGATTCTCTCTCTCTCTCTCTCTCTCTCTCTCTCTCTCTCTCTAATTCGTTATCAATTTTTTTCTGCTTTTTCGTTGGTCGATGTGTAACCTCAACAAGATGACAACCAGATTTTCCCATGTAACATGAATAATATATATCATCTTCAACTTTGAGTCTCGTGTCTTCTTTCGTGCCCTTTGTTTCTCAAAAACAGAGAGACATAATATATATAGAGAGAGGGGTTTCGAGAAGAAAAAAAAGTGGGTTTTTTTTTTACGGCAGCGGAGATGGATAGCGGAGCGGCGGTAGCGGCGGATACGGCGACGAGGAAGAGAGCCATCGAGAGAGAGAGACCGTACAAGGGGATAAGGATGCGGAAGTGGGGGAAGTGGGTGGCTGAGATAAGAGAGCCGAACAAGCGTTCCAGAATCTGGCTCGGCTCGTACTCAACTCCAGTGGCGGCGGCTCGAGCCTACGACACAGCTGTTTATTATTTGAGAGGTCCATCAGCAAGGCTCAACTTCCCCGACCTTCTTAAAGGAGAGAGCGCCGCCGCCGCCTCCGCGGCCCTCACCGGTGACATGTCGGCTGCTCTAATAAGGAAGAAAGCCACCGAAGTCGGCGCACAAGTCGACGCGATCGAAGCCGCGCTGCACGGTAGTCATGAGCAACAGAGTCGTCATCATAATCATCAGTGTCACGAGCCGGGAGATATAGAGGAGTTCAAGGGTTGCGGTGGGTTTTTGAAGCGGGTCGACTTGAATAAAGTACCCGACCCGGAAGATTTGGACGGTGAGTGGGAGAGGAACTAGCGATAATGGATATTAAAAAAATAGAAAGAAAAAAAAAAAAAAAAGTAGTGGTGGTGGTGGTGGATGTCTGCCACTGACGGTTGCTAACGTGCGCCGTGGAGGTAAGTTAGTGTACGCGACGGCTGAAGAAATGATGAAGCGTTTTAACACTTTTACCCCTCTCTTCTTTTTACGTGGATTAATATTTAATATAGTATAATATAAATTTTGTATTTGTAAAAAATGGTTAATTGTATATTATTACTTATATTAGACTATTATCACAATATTTTTAGCTCAATTATTACTCTTTTCATTTTACTTTCTCTAATTTCTCATATTTATCATGGGCATCTCTTATTTTGATTGAGTTTTTGTTGAAGTGACGGGGATATGATTTGTAGCGATCATATTAATTATAAAATAACACGTTAAAATAATATAGTAATTACCGATCAGTTTGATATTTGTTTGATTGATATATATATATTTTTTAAGGTTTTCTTCTATTTGGGAAAATAATTTGAGGTTATTATTTGAAAGATGTAAGTCTTGACACATTGAAACATATCCAAATTGGAAGTACATGTATATTTGAAATGGGTTATGACTTATGAGATATTTGAGGAAATAATTGGTAATGAAATGTAGGGTGTGTGCCACCGACCAATGTGTCAGAAAAGGTAAAGAACATTCATTCATTCTGGTAATATCTCAATTCGAAACATCGTATAAATCCGTAGGTTCATTCAGTCTGTCAATATCTAGATTCGAAAACCGTATAAATTTGGATGGTGTGTGTTGTAGAAAAGGAGTAGTGAGAAAGGATGGGAACATGAAATGGCCTACATATCCTGGCAGTTGGTGGGTGCAAGTGGGAATTGTAACCACTAAAGTTATAACTACTAAAGTGATAAGGATATTTAAGTTAGGTTTTTTTTTTTTTCTTTTTTTCACAGCTTCTCTTCTCCACTTCACTGTCTCTGCTCCTCAAAACTCAATTCAATTCACACTCGTGGCCCTATTACTACCACTTGTGGGACATCAACCTCCTTCCATGATAATGATGTCCCCAACTTATATTTCCACTTGATTGATTGATTGATGGATGGATGGATGATGGATGGATGGTTATTTATTTTTTATTTTATTTTATTTTTTAAATGTTTGATCGTAAAATTGTAACTTAAATTTTTTTTCTGATAAATTGTCAAATCGCCGCTCGCTAGCTCATCCTCCAATCTCCATTGTTGCTTTTGCCTTGAACAGTGGGATCTGTTCAGACAGATCTTGACTTGTTTATAGTTGCCATATTGTCTAAATAATGACAATAATTTTAACTCCACAATTAACGGAGGATTGATTGATTTAGAACTTTGTTTATTACCTTTCCCAAAAAAAAAAAAAAAAAGAACTTGTTTATTACGCTATTATCGAGTTTTGATAAATATTTCCATATACAATGAACTAATGAAGTCTGATAATATATAAAAACAAATAAAAAAATAAAAAAAATTTTGTATTTATTTAAGTTTGTTTAATACCCTTTTGAGAATAATATGTTTTTAATATGATTAAAATTTAGAAGTAATTTTTAAAAAATTGAAAGACATTCGTGCTCAAAAAACTGTGTCTGCTGACTGACTGACTGACTGACTGTTTTTGTTAACTACCAAGAATAGTAATTGCAGTAGCAGTTGCAGATCAAATAGTCGGTTTAATTTAGGCAAAAACCATATTTGTGTTGAAGAATACGGTTCCTTATATATCATACTCCACGATTTAATACATGAGCCACGGCGAATCACACAATTAGGGAGGATAGGTTGATGGATGTCTGGATAAAGTTCGGAATCCTCGGTACCAAAAAAATAATAAAGTTCTGACAGTTTTTTATTCTCTTGATGGGACCAAAATGGCCCTCCGTTCTCTGTACCAAAGTAACCTTTAACACCAGATCTGGAAAGGTGGGTGGGTGGGTGGGTGACTGGGTGTCTCTACTTTTTACCTATTAGTAGATCAATAAGATTGTTCTAATGGTAAACCCTTCACACCAATACCATAAGGTTACTGGTTTGAGTCCCCCTCTCAAAAAACTATAAATTAATGTAATACTTAAAAAGACTACTGAGTGAAAAAATAATAGTTTTTTTTTTTTTTTTTTTTTTTGAGTTACAAACCAAACAAACAACAACTAAATAGGCAACACAGGCATATCAGCCTGGACAGAAACAGAAATACAAGAAGGAACTTCTTCCAACCAATATCTATTCTCCCTAAGAAACAGAGCATTTTTAGCAAGGAAATGAGCACACTGATTCCCTTGTCTATGGACAAAACCAAACCGAACATCATTCAACGCAGCAGAAGCAAATAGAATATCCTGTAGTATTCCACCATGATTGCTTCTATTTTTTTACAAGATGAGGAAAATAACGAAACTCAAATCAGGGACATTGTAATAAGATATTATGAATTTATGATTATATATCACCATAACCCACAAAATTAAAGAATATTTATCTTGTTACATATGAACATAATCTAAATTTTGGGCAAATTAGAGGTTCGATTAGTAATTTTTAATGTTTCGGATATAATCCGAAAACTTATTTATCTCTTTCCAAATTTATAAAATAATTCAACGAATTCTATTAATAGATTCTAAACGATCCTAAAACTATGATCTCTCAAATGCATTAGTTGTTTGTTATTACAAGTAAAATATTTGGAAGAAGAGGGTGAAGTGCCAGTGAAGTAATAGAGAGATTAACAGTAGAACTGTTGTTCCTTGTAAATTCTGCTATAAATTATACTACAAACATTATCAATGACATGTTAAACAATCATCAGACAAAATTTTACATGTGAAGTAGGATGAGCTCTCCTCCAACCCTACTATTTGATTTGTGGGGAATTGATTGCCGAATCACAGCTAAAAGGCGTGTTAGATTGCCGAAAATTACTTGAACCATATACGTCTAGTTTCCTTCCTTTTCAATGGCTCGTTTCATTTTAAGAGCAGCTCTAACTACATTTCCTCTTGTGATGATCCCAACCTTGTCATTTTAAAAGCAATGCTTTAGCAAAAAACTACCACGAAAGATGACTTAAAAAGATTATAAAAACTGTAAGGAATGAAATAAAATCCATTTTACCAGCTTCCCGTCAGCATCCACCACTGGAAGTCTACGGTATTTTGTTTCAAGAAGCAACCTGCCATTAAAGACCCACTTGAAATTCAGAATTTAGGCAGCAAGTATGGATAATGTTGGTAAAAGAAGGGCAGAAAACAAGATTTTTTTCCAAAAAGAAATACAAGGAAAAATTGAGATAACCTAGCAGCATCTTCAAGATTAGTTGTTTCACGAACTACAACAGGAGCCGGTGTCATTAAATCACCAACTACTTTCCCATTGGTTTTACTGAGCAACTTCTGCACCTCATTGAAAGTCTGCAGTGATTTTTTGACAATAAGAACAGTTAGAAGGTGCTCAACTCAAACAACCAGCAAACAGAAATAATGCAGAAACAAAGCCATGCTGCTTCTCGGCATCAATGATTGCCAAATGAAAATGTTGAAAGAACATATTGATTTCACCATATGTCTTGATACACAGGAAGTTACAAAGGGAATTCTGTTATGAACAGAACTCTCTATATAGAAGTTTAGCTCTCAAATTATATATTTTCTTCACCAAGTTGTAAATGACGTAACCCACTTTATAAACTTCTTTTCAAAATCCATATTATTGTAACAATACTTCAGAAATGTGTCCATTGAAAAATGGTTGAAAGAAAGGAAGGTTAGTACCTCCAATATAAAAGCTCCGGGAGAAAATTGGGACATGCTATGCCAAGTTGGTACAATCATGAGCGATAGAAACCAATTAATGCGGCAATAAGGAAGAGTTGTCGGACTGAAATTGGAAGGACCACAAAGACAAAGGAAGGAAGGCTGGGTGGATGTAATAAAAAGCAATAAAGGATTATTCATCTAACCCCGACTACTTAAAAGTTAAGACCCTCAAACCTGACACAGCTTTAAAGTCACACCAGTTAGTACTGGAGATACTGAGGAAGAAATATTTACCACAAAAGGAAGCAAGGGATGTTAATTATATGAGGTCTAATGCCTTCAGTGATACCAAGCACTTATAGAAAATTAATTTTCAACTATGGACCGTTTATCAAAATCTCAATCCTCACCTATCTATATCCAGTTTTACTAGAACAACAGATGTTTTGCAACTTTAAACCCATAGTGAAAAATAAGAACAGCTGTTAGAACTAAAGAAGACTCTGACTATCATGAAAGTTACAAATTTCAATAGAGATTTCTCACATACTTTCCAAGTGCTGTCAACTTCAGGAAACATGCCGTTATCAGCTAGTCCACCACCTGGTTGAAATATAGGAACATTTCACAACATGTAAGATTTGAATGGCCATCATTGTATAGAGACAAATGGAATTTTAACAAATGAGATTCGTAATCCTAAATATCGAAATAAGTTTGGGCATAAACTAATAGAAACTAAATCAATCATTTCTATTTTTAAGAAGTTGGTGCTAGCATTATCAGTGTTGACCATTCCACAATACTCCATAAACTTGATAAAATGAATTTGATTAACTGTAGTATAACAGCTCTATGTGCCGTAGAAATAACCTAGAACAAAAACTGATCATGCCTACATGCCTTTGAAGCATAAGAGATACAAGATAATGTAAAAGTAAATTAGGGGATGCTGAAAAAGATATGAGGACATTCTTTGTCAGCATCATAAGGTAGCTTCCACAGAAAAAAGCGTCATAAAAACACATGCAACCTGGGAAGAAAATATTTTTTTCAAAACAAACTAAAAATATTTATTCCCAAATTTAAACTATGGCTTTCATAACCAAGTTTTGGCGAGAACCTCAAAAACAAAATTATTAATCAAATGAAAAGAAACAACCAGGAAACAGAAAACTATGAAATTTTTTGAAGCAACACTGACTGAAGAAGAAAACTTATCTTGATAGATTAGTATACCTGATAAGGCTGATATAGAGTCCAATGTCAACAGGTCATAATCTGAAACAAGGCCAACCTGCAGCAGACAAAAAACCTTATAATATATTGAGTTTATACACATCAACTTATATAAACAACACAAAATGTGATACTTTACATATAGAAAATAGAAATTAACATAAAAGAGAGCACCTAATAGTTTATACAATACCTGAAAACATGAAGCAATTACTGTTTAATTGATCAGATTGCAACAGTAAGCTTGCAGAGGCATGGTCCATTTTCCCCATCCTAACAACTCCTCTCCCAACAGCTAAACCCTACACCACCCTTTCTTAAAGGTGAAGAACCGTCACTTAACTACATCCACTTAATATTTTTTTAGGGCACGGGAGTGGGGTTTGGGTGGTTTCAGCCAATGGAAGAGGCCCTCTGCCAGCAAGAGGGGTTCTGGCTAATGGCAGGGGAGTTTCACCTAATTCCGAAAATTCAAGATTACATTTTTAGGTTGGTTAAAACTTAAAACTCAAGGGTAGGTTTTTCCAATTCTCCATTATGTTGTACCTTAAGGGGGGTTTGGAATTTTCCTATGAACATGATCATGGGAAGAGATTGAGGAACAAAATTTTTCATGCATGTTTGTGAATATTTGCAAGTTTTGGCGTAGCATGAAGAGCGAAGGCATAAACCAATTTTCATATATAATTATATATCATTGTTTTAAAAAAAAATACCAAATCTGTAATTATAATCAATATCAATAAGGGCAGTATAGCAAACATGAAAATTAAATAACAACAAAGATAAGAGAACTTGCCAATTTCCAGTCATCATCAATCACAGGAAAACCGGTAATTCTACTTTCTACAAGAATTTCCAGAGCTGTTGGCACAAAGACTGGTGCATTAGAAAATGAAAAACATTATCACATAGTCTAAAAAGATTAATCTAAGCATAAAAATTACCTTCATCCACGGTTGTTGTAGGTTTTACCACATGCAAATCCTCTTTCGTTGTCATAAAATCACCAACTGTATAAACTCCAGTGTTTGGCTGCATATTGTCATGTCGAAGACACTGTTAATATACGAAAGACAAATAGAGCATGTATATTTCCTCCTTTTCTGCACATACACACAACACACAAACACACCCCCCTACTAATTTTCCATTACGTTTGCACCAGTTTATTATAGAAATAGTAAGCTTGGTATGGGGTATCTAAAATAAGCTAACAAAACATTTTAAAAAAAACTCATCACTTCAAATACAACGCTCCCCAACTATATCAAAGTGGCATTCCAAATACTTAAAAGGGTGAATCAGAGCCCAGCTCTTATGCTTTAATGGTCTGACCATTATGCACTTTCGATATCATCATGCAAGCGGAATGACTAAAACACAATAAGATTTAAAAGTATATACTTTTTCGAACTCATTCATCAGCGAAAACAATTTTGTAAATACCATTTATTGTATCAGCTTTATGATATTAGAAATAGCTAAAGAAATATAAAGGGGAAAAAAAGAAACCAAATTTTTTTTAAAAATGTAATAGAGGTGAATGAACTCTCTAAGTTTTCATGCTATGTTAGGGTAACAGAATCTGTAAACAAACATCGGTCCCACGAAGACCAAAAAAGTTACCACATATTGCATCAACAAAACTAGAAAGAAATTAAAATAAAATATATATATATAAAAAAAAAAAAAAAAAAAAAACATCTCAATTTCTTCATGGATTATAGTAGAATAACCAAAACAAAAAAATCCGAAAGTTGACTAAAAATATTCTCCGGGAGCATAATTTATCAGCTAAAACATAAATTCAGTTAAAGCACAAGCTAAAACCCTAAAACAAATGAAGTGGATAAGATAACAGACCGAAACAGAGTTAGCCGTCAACATGCCATTAGCGGAAATGGCGGAGGGAGACCTGCGAGTCGCCGAGAAGCGATCGGATGAGGTTGCATAGACGGAGAAGAATCTACAGCCAGGACGAGAGAACAGTAGACACGGCACCTGGATAGGGCATGTGGTGGTGGCAGTTGCGGTGGTGGTGGTGGAGCGTAGGCGCGTGAGGGAAAAAGAGCCCGGGAAGAGAATCGAGTCCATTTTTTGGAGGGGTTTCCGGTGGTGGTTAATTGGACTCGATTGCGCGCTGGATTTTTTTTTTTTTTTTTGAGAGTAGGAGATATTAGCGAGTAGTGAACCCACCTATGTGAATTGGACCCACACTTATGGTTATTCTAAGGGAGAAATACACAAACATCCCTTTAATTTAGATGATATTGCACAAACATACCATGATTTTATGTTTAGGAATTGAGTTTGAAGATAACTATTAATATTTTATAAGCTAAATTGAAGTACGTTAGGTTCAATTGAAAGATTTCGAAAACTTAAGAAGTTAAATAAGGTCAGAAATGGAGTTATAAAATTGCTATAAAAAAAGTTATAATCTCAATAAAAGAGTTTTTCATCCAAAAATCAATTAAAAAAAATGATAAAACTTATAAGTTTGAGGAAATGACGATAAATGTCAGTTAAAGTCTGTTAAACGATTCAAAAGATAAGAAGATGCATAAATGTTGGAGATTGAGCTTGAAGATAACTATAAATAATTTATAAATTAAATTGAAGTTCGTTGTAGTCTAAATTTAACCAAAAATAAGAAAACTTGTATGTTTGAACTATTGTCGGTTAGCGTTTATTAGAGGCTGTTAAATAGTTTCAAAAACCAAAGGAGTCACATAAGGCTGGAATTGGAGTTAGGGCCAATTTGGTATTGCTTTTGAAAAGTTAAAATCAACTTATTTCATAATTTTAACATAAAATGATGTTTGGTCAAACTTCCAAAAGTGATTAATTGATAATCTTAGCAAGTTTTGATAGTGATTTTGAGAAGTAGGTGGAGGGTTACTTTTTGAAAGTGATTATGAAATAATCTATTTACGCATTTAATGAATCTTTTACAATATCATTATTATCCTTATGAAATTAAATTAAAATCATTTATATTCCTTATTTCATCTTAAAATTAAAGATTTTAATTAAATATTGATTTGATTTACAAAATCTTTTTAAAATATTTTTATTATTCTTATGGATTTTTTTTTCTAATTTAAATATTCTACTTAAGTATTGATTTAATATATATAATTAATGAAAAAAAATAAAATAAGGTTATAAAATCATGTCTATTTTAGTCATTGTAACTAATTTCAGCACTTTTTAAATAAAATTACCAAACACATATATACTGCTTTTGAGCTATACAGTAGTTTTAAAAGTATAATTAACCAAACATCTGCTGATTAACTTCACAGCTGATTATTTCTTCAGCACAACTAACAGTGATTATTATAAAAGTTACAGCAATATCAAACTGGCCCTTAGAAAGTTGCTAGATGGGATTTATAATATTTATAGAATAGTTTTTCATTAAATAAAAAATAAATAAAAATAAAAATAAAAAACTTGCAGGTTTAAGTAAATGTCAATAGTTGTCGAATGGGGATTTGGGGTCTTGAGGTTGGGCTTATGATGGGCTTCTTAAGAGTTTGTTTCAATACTGGCCTTATTTCAGTTATATGAAATTGTATAGTGGACCTCTTACTTTCGCTGGGTCTTAACAGTGGGCCTAATTCAAATTTTGACATTTACAATATATATTAAATTTTAATGATTTTACAATTTTTGACATTTATAAGTTTATATTTTAAATTTTGGATTTTTAAATTTAAGGTAATTTTCTGAATTGTTTTAATAATAATAATATAAAGATAATTTTTTAACAATGAATTATTTGTAGGAGCATTTTAATGTTTTCACCATGTTAAATATTCAAGTTCAAATCCCTTCTCCAAAATCGAAATATAACAAAATTATAAATGGTATAAAAATCAATATTTCAAACTTATTTATTTTGTTTTTATTTTTGTTTTTATTTTTGTTGTGGAATCTGAAAAGTGTCTATTGATAATTGAGATCATGTGAGAGATTAACTACTACAAGTGGTATTCAGAATGTGCAACTCCCTTGTTGGGTCTTCCCACATTTTGCAATGTAATAGGAAAGTGTGAGGTTCGAAACTGTCACATGCATAAAAGGGAAAGTGTACAGCCTATTTACTAACAATAGAAGTATAAAATAATATTTCAAGCTCAATATATATATATATATATATTTTAAAATTACACTATTACATAAATCGGAGGTTTTTCTAGAGAGGAGAAGAACCTGAACTCGTAACTTCATGATACAAGTGTGAGGGTTTTACCACCAGATCAACCACATATTGTTATTTCAATTTCAATTGTTAAGTGATTTCTTAGAAATAAATAAATAGATAATGTTATAAGAAAAAAAGATCATACCATAAACTTGAAAAGCATAAGTTGGAATATCAATTAGTTAGATGCTTTGACATCATAATAAAAATAAATAAATAAATGGAGTAAATATATCCTTAAAGTTTGACATAAATACATTTAGAAAGCAAATAAGCATTTATTTACTCAGATCTCCCTTACTTTTAAAATTAACGAATAAAAAAAAATAATTCATAGTTATTAAAATTAAAATAATTAACATAATCTTTTTATATTAAAAAAATGAAAGGATAGTATGAATAATTTATTTTTTTAATGAAAAATATCAAATTTAAAAACAGTTACAAAAACAAAATTAAAATCAAATTTTCGTTTAAAAATTTAGAAACAATTTTTATTAAAAATATTTAAAATAAAAATAAATGAATATAATTTAAAATTTTAACAACATCTTTTTAAAAAAAAAATTATATTCCATTGAAAATGCTGAAAATACCCATTCACCAAGAGTATGGGATGTCTATAATTTTCAATTATTTCTAATAGCTTTTAATCTTCTTTATATATATATTCATTATTAAATCTTAATAACTATCGGTAATTTAGATACTATAAATGCAATTATGATAAACTTTAGGGGTCTCACTGTATTTAATCCTAAATAAATAAATAACTAGGGTTTGGGAAGCAGTTGTGATCAGAGACAGAGTAGTGTTGTCAACTAACCCTCCTATATAATCTATTCATCTCCATCAGAGCCGGTGCGGTGCCGCCCGTGCTGCCCAACACAACCTCCTCTTCTTCCTCTCCTCATTATATCCAAAACCCAAAAAACAAATATTTATTTACAAGCTTTGCTTTTATCTATTTGTTTATTTGTTTATTATTTATTTTTGTGAATTGTTTGATCGGCGAAAAAGAATGGCTCAAGTTCAGGTCCAACCTCAGGCTCAGGCTCCAGTGTCTCCTGCCGCTGCCGCCGCCGCCGCCGCTGCAGCGAATGGTGTTGCCGCCAATGGTGTTGGTGGAGCCCCATTTCTGTCCACTTCGCTTTATGTCGGAGATCTTGACTTCAATGTCACCGATTCACAGCTCTACGATGTGTTTATTGGGATGGGTCCGGTCGTCTCTGTTCGGGTCTGTAGGGACATGAGTACCCGCCGCTCTCTCGGTTACGGATATGTCAATTACAGCAATACCACCGATGGTTAGTCTTTACTCTTTTATCTCGCTTGCTTTTTTAATTTGATATTGTGAATTTTAATTGAATTTCTTTGATGTTTCAAGGCCTGTGTTTAGTTGCATTTGTAATAGATTGATATCAGTTAGCTTTAAAGAGTGATTGTGTTTGTTTTTTTGCGAGTCCAGTGAAATAATGACATAGAGCTAAACGAAACCCGTAAAATCAATTTGATTTTATAGCCATCCATGCTTTTATGTGTTCTCTGGAGATATACATTGCCTCGTCAGTTTCATTTGATTTAGCATTTTGTATTGTGAAACCCCGTAAAAAGAAGTAGAAATAGAGCTAAACATAACCTGTAAAACCAATTTGATTTTACAGCCATACGTTGCTTTTATGTGTTCTTTGGAGACATACATTGCCTCATCAGTTGCATTTTCTTAAACTCGAATGCCGCTGTCCGCTGTGTGCCCTATTTCATGACCATTATCAATTGCAAAATTGTACTTGGCCTGAACTCAATAGCATGTGTATGTCTATATATTTATTTATTTATTCTCATTTGGATCTCTATTGTGTTACTGTTTTTGTGTCCATATTTTATGCATTATGAGACACGAGTCATACCAACACTTCAAAATCCTAACAATTTATATAGTTTGGCGAAGCTAGTTTATAGTTTGTGTCCATATTTTATTTTTGCTGCTTTCTAGCTTGAGGAAACAGATGGATCTATTTAAATTAAATAGTGTAATTCCTATTTTTGTGCTATTAGTCCGTACGTAATTTGTTATGCCTAATTTTGTTATTTTTGGTGATAGCACAACGTGCATTGGATATGCTGAATTTTACTCCTCTGAATGGAAAGCCAATTAGGATAATGTATTCTTATCGTGATCCTACTATCCGTAAAAGTGGGGCAGGAAATATATTTATCAAGGTAATTACATGCTCTAATGTGTGTGATTATTACCCTAGAGTTTATATTCATATTTTCGTTGTTTTTCTGAGTTTTTATTAATTTTGATATTTGGTTTCTTTTGTCATGGAAGAATTTGGACAAGGCAATTGACAACAAAGCTCTACATGATACTTTTTCTGCCTTTGGGAATATATTATCGTGCAAGGTAGCTACTGATCTTTCTGGTCAGTCAAAAGGATACGGTTTTGTACAATTTGATAATGAGGAATCTGCTAGAAGTGCAATTGATAAGCTGAATGGTATGTTATTGAATGACAAACAAGTATATGTTGGACCCTTCCTCCGTAAGCAGGAACGAGACTCTTCTTCAGATAAGTCAAGATTTAACAATGTTTATGTAAAGAACCTTTCAGAATTAACAACTGAAGACGATCTACAGAAAGCGTTTGTTGAATATGGAACTATTACTAGTTCTGTAGTTATGAGGGATGTAGATGGCAAGTCCAAAGGTTTTGGATTTGTCAATTTTGAGGATCCAGATGATGCAGCTCGTTCTGTTGAGGCTCTCAATGGATACAAGTTTGATGATAAGGAATGGTATGTTGGGAAAGCACAAAAGAAATATGAAAGAGAGATGGAGTTGAAAGGGCGGTTTGAGCAGAGTTTGAAGGAGACGGCAGATAAATTTGAAGGACTGAATTTATATGTCAAAAACCTAGATGATACCTTTACTGATGATAAACTAAAGGAATTATTCTCTGAATTCGGGACAATTTCATCGTGCAAGGTATGCAATAACTAATGAGTTTATATATACAATAACCGTTTAAATAATTAAATTTATAACTTTCCTTCTTTCTCTCCTTGGTGGATAATAGGTTATGCGCGACCCTAATGGTATAAGTAGAGGATCAGGATTTGTTGCCTTTTCAACCGCCGAAGAAGCATCTCGAGCTGTAAGCTAAGATTGTCGTTTCAGTTTCATTATATTTGCACATGAACTTGACTTTTCCTTGTTTAACCACCTTCCTTGTTATTTGTCTTATCGAATTTTTATAGCTCATGGAGATGAATGGTAAGATGGTAGTTAGCAAACCACTTTATGTTGCTCTTGCACAACGAAAAGAAGAGAGAAGAGCAAGGTTGCAGGTATATACACTATTGGATTCTAAGGACTTACTGATGTTAATATTCTAGTGAAAGTATTCAGGGAACCCATGGGAAGAATAAGAAATTTTGTGTATTAACTTAAACTAACACTAGTTAGCAGTACTTCTACTGCAAGTGTAGTATTATCATATTGGTTGTTCTTCCTTATGGGGAGACCTTTCATGTGGGTTTGCAAATTTAAGTGTGGATCAAATCATGATACATACATCTTATATTATGATTTAGCTTTTGTGGTAAGTTTGTGTCATTTTGTTGTGCAGGCACAGTTCTCACAAATGCGTCCTGCTGCAATGGGTCCTGCAGTAGCCCCTCGTATGCCTCTATATCCTCCAGGTGCTCCGGGCATGGGACAGCAACTATTTTACGGGCAAGGCCCCCCTACTATCATCCCTCAACAAGTAAGAAATTCTTTCTCATTAGTTGACATTTCACTTCATTGTTCCGGTGCAAATCTTAAAAGTTTTCATAGAATTATTATTTAAGGAACTTTTTTTACTTTATGCCCTTTCTTGGAGAATGCATCTTAAGGTAATTAGCTTATGTGAACCTATCATGATTTAATTACAAGTTTGTTAGAGGCTTGCAGTTCCATCCTCTTAACTTGAGTTTGGAGCTCGCCACTCATAGTTACCCTTCTTTGGTGTGTGTGTGTGCTCATGTTTCTTTAAAAAATTTAGGTGACAAATTTTGTGTTTCATTGTTGTTTGTATTCATCTTTTATTTTTGATGACAATGATTTTAATCTTGTTGACTATTTTTTATGTATAAAGCAAATAAAAAATCATTATAATTCATTCCAGTTTGAACCTTAACAAATTTGTTATATTATTCTTGAAGTTTGGTAAACCTTTCTGTATTGACATTGCCATTAATTAGTTTTCATCAAGTGTTGACAGTTAAATTCCTTTTTGTGATCTATGTCAGCCTGGGTTTGGGTATCAACAGCAACTAGTTCCTGGAATGAGGCCGAATTATTTTATGCCAATGGTCCAGCCAGGTCAGCAGAGCCAGCGGCCAGGTGGAAGACGTGGAGGTGGTCCTGGACAGCAGACACAACAACCACATCCACTAATGCAGCAACAGGTAGCGGTTGATCTGACCTCTAGATGTTCTCTCGCTCACTTTAGGATGCTTTCTCCCCTGTTTTTTTATATTTTTTTTAATAGATAGTTATCTGTTTTACTGTATTTTCTTCCAGACCGACTGAAGTTGTGCAGCTAGATTTAACCATTCTTTTTAATATCATGCTTTTGCAGATGCTTCCAAGAGGACGTGTCTACCGTTACCCTCCAGGTCGCAACATGCCTGATGTTCCCATGGCTGGCGTTCCTGGAGGCATGCTCCCTGTTCCTTATGACATGGGTGGAATGCCATTCAGAGATACTTCGTTTTCACAGCCTATGCAGACCGGGGCTTTAGCTTCTGCCCTTGCTAATGCAACACCTGAGCACCAGAGGACGGTGAGTTCATGCTTTTATTGTATTGTTAGATATGCATGTTAGATCCTAGCATTGCGTTAAGTTTTTAACATTCATCTTATCTCCATATACACTAAAGTAGCAACAACACCAACAGTTTTGACCGAGTAATCTTAACTTTGTCTACAGTTGCTCGGTGAACATCTCTACCCACTAGTAGATCAGTTGGAGCATGAGAATGCAGCAAAAGTAACAGGCATGCTTTTAGAGATGGACCAGACCGAGGTTTTGCACTTGTTGGAGTCACCTGAATCCTTGAAAGCCAAAGTCGTGGAGGCAATGGAAGTTTTGAGGAATGTAGCTCAGCAGCAACAGTCAGTTACTAGTCCGACTGAACGGATGGCTTCTCTATCTCTAAATGACAACATAGTTTCTTGAGTTGTCGCTGGGTATGGTTGTATCAACGTACTTCATCAAGTACTTCAATTTTGGAATAAGTTTTGCATCACTCTGATTTAATTCTATGTTAGTTTTTTTTTTTTTTTTTTTGAAAACATAGGTCAGCTGAATCTTTTTGGTTTAAAATTTTCTTGTAGTTTGACTGGAAGATGTCCGTTCTTTTTTGATAAAGTTTGCCGGTATTCAATTTATTTTGCTGTCATTTCTAATTGCTCTATCCAGTCTTCATTTTCCATTCCATAACTTAAAGCCTAAGTTTTTTTTTTCTCTCTCTCTCTTTTTTTTTTTTTTTTTGGGTGTGAATTAATGGGCTTTGCAGGTGTCTTTTAATTATACAGAGAAACTTCTTTGAATTCGTCAAAAATCTGTTGAAGCATTTTTATACAAGTTAGATTTATGACAAACTGTGAATTATATGAAATTGAATGCACTTGAGTCAAATAAAGGCACGACAAGTTTAAATTTTGATTATAAAATTCTTCAATGTAAGCAATTAATTCAATTATACATCAACCTTCAAGTCTTCAATTGACTTTAGATTGCTTATAAATTCTATATTGATTTATCTAACTTGATGTTTGGTTTGTAGGTTAATAAATAGCTAAAAGAAAAAAGTGGCCTAACAGTGTAGTTTCCGGCTTTTGATAAATGAAGGGCAATATATCATTCGAATAACATTATTTTTTTTTTTTCTTTTTTCTTTTTTTAAAATCAAATTAAACACCAATTAGTTCAGAGATCCGGCGGTATTTAATGAAATTAACTCTCACCGTTAGAGAAAGATCTTCTCACACTTTACGATATGAAACTCGAATCCTTATTACGGAAGTGAAAGGAAAGTGCACAACCGACTTTGGTAAGAGTGAATTTGCATTTCATTTGAATTAATGTTGTTTTCAAAGTAGAAGTTACTTTCATACGGTTGTAACTAGGCCCCCGTAATAATAAATAATAAGATGCCTTCTCACAACAGAAGTTGGTTGGGCAAGTCTGGCTCATTAATGTAGAAAACTATGGCAGTGGATGGGCTATGTTCCTACTACAATAGGCCCATCAAAAATACCCTAAAAAGTAAAGGAAAACTTATGGTAAAACAAATTAAATACTAACCGATGAAAAGAAAATCTAAGAGCATCTCTGATGTAAAAGTGGTTTACAAAACAACAATCATTGACATGACAACAATGTCAAGAGACTTCCTATGTGGTATAAAAATATACTTAATAGATAATCAATTCAAAATTTGGTCACCAATACTTCTGGTTTTTTTTAAAAAAATTAATGATGTGTCTATTGTTTTTCCTAGTTTATTTTTTATTTTAGGGAGAATCGCAAAAACCCCCCCGACTTTTAACCTAATGGCAAATCAAACCCTCTGGTTTGAACAATCAGCAAATAACCCCCTACTGTTAAATGTATACTAACATCGTTACACAAATAATGTCCAAAAATGATGAAATGACAATGGAGCCCTTCTATTTTCCATATTGTAGTAATTGTCCATGTTACCCTTATCTCAAAATATATAAATAAAATATATAAACACTTAATGGTAGGGGGTTATTTGCTAATTATTCAAACCAAAGGGTTTGATTTGCTATTAGGTTAAAAGTCAGGGGGGTATCTGCGATTCTCCCTTTATTTTATTTCCTTACCAAAAACAGATGAAAAAGTAATATCAATTTAAATACTTATTGAGTCAACCAAAAAAAAAAAAAAAAAAAAAAAAAACAGTTGTGTAACAGATCGTCTGAAAGTAAACGGTCATGTTGACAATGATTAATATTTTTTTTTCCACGTCAGCTTGAGGTTGAATATTCACGGTTGCATTGGAGAAAGATTTATTAACAGAATGTCTATTAATCCTACATAACCTTTTTTTTTTTTTTTTTTTTTTTTTCACAAAGCACTCTTGCATCGAAGATGCTCTAACCCAATAAAAGGATTGAGTTGAAATTATTCTAGTCAATTTGCTAAGCCTATCCTAGTCTCAAGAGATGGTCCATAGCTACTAGGATAAGTAATTTGTAAACTATTTAAATTGAATATTCAAAGATGATGGCTAGTAGCTAGCTAGACAGCCCCATCTAGATCTAGGCCACACTAGGCCAGCGGCATTAAGTTTGTATTTGTCAATTGAAGATTAATTAATCAAAATGTGAAAGTTTTGTTATTAATGAAGTACAAATGAACATTTTAATTAACCATAAACAAAATTAATTAGCTGAATAGTTAATCTAATGGAAAAGGTTTTCTTAATAACATGAGCTTTTTTGATCAGCATATTATATAATCATAATCTTTAACCGATTGAAATATCACATAAAAGTTGGGAGTCCCACGTTACTTTTTTGTCAAAGAAATGAGTGGCCTAACAAGAGATGCATTGAATTATTTGCATAGATGGATGCAATGTATGCTGGGGTAGTACCTTTTGTAATTAACTTACATATATTTGGGAGTGGGCATTGGTGGTACTTAAAATTTCAAAACCAACCACTGCCCAAAATAGAAAGTTTCCCAAACAATCACTATAAAATTGGCCACCCACCAGGTCACCATTTTGTTTTGATAGGGGGTGCCTCCTCCATGGTGCAATTAAAACAAATGGACCCTTAAAATTATGTCAAGTCTTTTTCATTCAAGTCTTGGGCTTTCATGGAAACATGTAAATTATATGGATTTTTTTTTCAACATTATTTGATTTGAATACAGCTATATAAGTAGATATTTGCAAGATTTCTATACTATAATTCTTTTCAATTTTTCTATACTATAACTTTTTCTTTTTCTTTTTTTATAATTTTTTTTTTTTTTTTTAAAAAGAAAGAAATTCTTGAAATTTTTATAAAAACAAGTATATATGTCTCTCATCTGACATCTCTGGTTCCCTAAATGTTTTACTAGCTAGGGCTAGGCTGTCAAAATTGAAGGGAGGATCTAGGCTAGGGTTAGATTGGTCAATATGTGATCTTGTTAGGGTTATTTCTGGTTATGTCTCAAAAAAAGGAACGGCTGGAATGATACGGTGAGGAAAATTATTATGTGAGAAAGTGATTAATATGTGTAAGATAAGTAAGATAGACCCCTAGGGAGTACAATTTTTAATGGACCCCATGTCTCATCAACCATGTGACTCTGGTTTAGGCATAGATCGAGTTGATTTCCTCGTATGAATCAAGTAAGAGGTTATGTGCAATCATGAACCATAAGCTTATAAAACAAAAATGAAAATAACACATAAAAATAAAATAAAATAAAAACAAAACAATCAGTAGGGATAGTATACCGCACTTCATCTCTTAGCAGAAATGGTAGTACGTACACTTTTCATTCTGTACAAGTTGTGGGGAGTTTGAGTTCTACCATGTATGCATATTTTACAAATATGTCGATGATTTTTTCTCCAATGTTATGTGAAAGTAGATATCTGAACCGAATATATACTCGTGGTCCGGTAGATACATCTTATTATACTTCAAAAAAGAAAAAGAAAAAAAGAAGCAATTAGTAGCAATAGCATCTAGGTCTCTGTTAATGAGAATGCTATGTATGGACATGTGAAGAACCGCTTCTTAGCATTCACACAAGCCGTTGCTTTTTCCACCACAAAACGCTGAAACAGAGCTTTAGCTTTAGGGTTTTGATATAAAATGATGCTATATTTATTTATTTTAATTTTTCCATCTTCAATCCAATGGTCCCTCTTTTCTCTCTCTCTCTGTCTCTCTCTCACGATTCTAATTTATTTGCTTCTCTCAATTTTTCAAAGCTGACAAAACAAGGTGTTGTTGCTGTTGCAAGAAAAATGCATATAAAACAAGCAACCTCTAACTTACATTTCTGGATTTTCCCGATTGGGAAGAGAGATAGATGTTGTTACCATTATGTTGTTTCCAATATATCATAACTATGATCATCATCATCAACTTTTTCCTAGGAAGATCTTGGCCGTTTGATCCTTTCTTGTCAATTTTTTATTAAATTATAAGAAGAAAAAGTGAAAAAACCTCTTAGTGATAGTTTGGCACAATAAAGATACATTTCCGGCTCATACATAAAACCCTAAAACTCATGTTGTTTCAAGAATATATATTTATATATAACAAGTAACCCCCTATCTTTCTGCCTTTTCCCCATTGACAAGGGACATGGTGGTTCTACAATCTCTCTCTCTCTCTCTCTCTCTCTCTCTCTCTCTCTATATATATATACATATATATATGATAATAAATATATAGTAATCTAACCTAGCTAAGTTTAAAATATGAATACGAGGATTCAATACTACACATAATTTGAAATGAAAAATTGAGATAAAATTTAAAATGGTAGGTACTACAAATTATTATCCTATCGAAATTCATCGGAATCTTGTTCGTAACACCTTAATTATAAATTATACTGTAATATATGAATTGTTGCAAAGTTCATAACAACTTTCTGTTAATTAAATTCAATTAACTTTTTTTTTTAAGTATTTGTTAAGAACATGGAGAATCTTATTGAAATGTATTGTCGAAGATATTTCCCACCAAGGTTTTCCTTCTTCCTTTTTTTTTTTTGTCACTAACATGTAAATCTGTCCACATTTATAGAAATTTTCCTTTATTATTAACTTTTTCCTAGGAAGATAATTTTGTAGCAAGTTACGAGTTAGAAAACCCTAGAAATGAGTTGTCTTCTTCTAGGTCTCTTGGGACCATACACAGATAGATTGATTGATGAATTTTGGGACCACTAGTGAAATTATATATATTATATATACATACATATCTATATATGTATGTGGATACACTCCATAGAAAGGATGCAAAGAGTTGCCTTAACATTTTAGGGTTTAATTAATTAATTTGGAAACTGATCTCTCATCTCGTCTAGGGTTTGCAAATCTTAAAAACAAGTTGGCTTTAGCATTATATGGGGCATTTTCAATTCTTTACCTAGTTAGCCAAAATATTCCCCTTCAAATAGTATATAAATATTTTGTACAATTAATTGTACAACTTCATTATTTCCTTGGATGTATCATCATCTGTTGGTATCATGACAACATTTACTGCCAACATTAAAGACAATTTGAGAAAGTTTTCCATCGAGATATATATATATATATAGTTTTTCTATTTTCAGTTTGAACTGATATAAAATATATCAGTTCATTGCACGTGGGTCATTGGATTTAAATGTATTTAAATATTTTGATTTGGTTGCATGCACTTGTCAAAGCATCTTTTAAATCAAATGACCTACATGTAAGGAACTGATATATTTTATATCAGTTTGAACTGACAATAGAAAGACTATATATAAGAAAACAATAATAATAATAATAAAAAATACAAATTCAGGTTTGGATTTTACCTTTTTCAACATATAATATATTTTTCCATCTTTGTTACTTATTATAGAGTTCTTGATGCTATAAGTGGCAATTCATCAACTCCATAATCAATGTGAATCATGTTGTTTATAAAATGCTTTAAATAAACGACAAAAGCATATGAACTACCTTCAAATGATAGCTGTCTTGTGACTAAATTTTGGTGGTTAAATTATTTATTTATTTTAATTTGGACAAAAGAATGATAATGCATAACAGAAGTTACAATCTCATAAGATTTGGCAGCACATGAAACATTTTATAATCACTTGTAAATCATGTATAATAGTTTTTAAATGGCAAAAAGTAAACTGAAAACGTGTTTCCATACAAACCAATAGATTTATCAAAAAGAAATAATAATAATTCGACCTCGATTATTTTGTAAGATTTTCAATTTCTTAATATGACTTTAAATGGAATTAAATGTATTGAAATGGTTTAAAATTTTGATTTTTATTATGAAAAATAAATAATTTATTTCTATCGAACAGTGAAACTAGTTTACATCATCTTTTAATTAAATTGATTATGCACTTTCTCCTACGATTTATTCAGAAGTTCATCATACACATAATCTAAAATAGCGCTTAAATAAATAAAGTTGATTTTCAAACTTCTAGTCCAAATAAATATATCAAAGTATCTAACATGTTAAACAAAAACTAAAACTTGATTGGAGAATTTGAAAACCCTAATTCAAGTACACATATAGTTGGCAGGTTTTTTTGAATTATTTCAAACATAATTATTGAACCATTATTAACTATAAATCATATATCTTATTAATTAATAAGATTTGGCACTTTCCTTCAGATCTTGCCAGAAACTAGGAATCCTCAAGGGTTGTTTTCAATATAATTATCGGTATATATTTTTCTAAAGAATAGAATTATTGGTTTGAAACAATAAGATCATGTGAGACAATGTGGGGGGGGGAGGGGGGGCCTCATCTATGAATATATGATGTCTCCTTCTCACCCACTTCGCCACGTGTATCGACAAAACTATGATATACTTTGCTCTCAATAATTTCGTACGTTAACAAAAACAAAAACAATTCCTCTCCAACCACATGTTTTCATTTTATCAAATTCTGCATTCAATAACGCAAGTGTGACTGTGTGAGTTAACTCATTTTATAGTGGGAAGTCGTTTTTCGAGTTTTGATTGCAATAATTGATCTCGAAAAATCTCATCCGAGGGAAGGTATGGTAAATATATTTATAAATACAGATATCCATAAGAATATGTCTTATTTATGATGGTATGAATAATATTATATTGACGATGGGTATGATCTTTGTTGTAAATAAATTTTCAAGATCAAAAGAAGAAGTCAAATATGTAAAGTTCAATCTGAGATTGGCAAGAAGTGCCACTTGGTAAACAAACATGAGATTATTTATTAGTTCGGGTCAGTAATTTTCCAAGCTCATCACCAAAGCAAAATATTTACCGGAATTTGAGTTCGAATCAATAAAAAGCTTATCTCACGATGGATTAAAGTCATATTTCTGTTGGCCGGGTCCACCCATTCTAGAAAATTGCAGTATGTGTTTTCTTCTCACGTGGAAATGAAGATAGGACTTCCTCTCATGTGGCAAGGTTGTCATGTAATGGTTTGAGGTGTCAAGAGATGATGGCATGAAGTTGCTTTCTTCTTTTACATGTGGATGCTAGATGTCATCCAATGGAAGCAATCACTTGCCTATAAATACTAAGGCAACTCTGATGCACTGAGGGGAGGGGAACAAATAAAAGACAATCTCAATCTCCTAAATCCCAATTTCAAAACCTCTTGTAATTTGTTCGGTTCAAACTATTCTTGAGATATTTTCTCCTATATTGAGAGAGAGAGGTCGTATTGTTCTCTCCTTTTTTATAGAGAAAATTTTGTAAGTCATTTTTTCATAGTGAAATCATTTTACATTTTGTTGTGTATAAATATTCGAGGTGCTAAAAGCCAATTTGATTTAAACATAGATTATAAGAAGAGTCTGTCGGATATGTAAAAGTCCAACATGAGCTGACAATAAGTGTCACTTGGCAAATAAACAAGAGATAAGAAAGAAGAAGTCGGATATGTAAAAGTCTAACCTAAGCTGACAACAAGGTCACTTGGCAAATAAACAAGATATGAGAAAGAAGAGGTCGGATATGTAAAAGTCTAACCTGAGCTGACAACAAGCGCCACTTGGCAAATAAACAAGAGATGAAAAAAAAAGAGGTCAGATATGTAAAATTCGACCCGAAATGACAATAAGTGCCACTTGGCAAATAAACAAGAGATAGGAATGAAGATCTCAGACACATAAAAGTCACCATAGCTGATGAAACACGTGTTAGAAGCTAAGGTAGGCACAAAACTAGGTATCACGTTGATGAGAAAAATACCGAGCTAAACTTCAGAAGAGTTAAAGAGTCATCAAGACCAAGCTGCATGTGATGGACACATGGCTCCCATGTGTCTCAAAAACAAGATCACACCTGTCAATACTAATCTATATAAACGCTATAAAAAAAAAAAAAAAAAAAAAAAAAAGGAAAGTGAATCAAATAAAGAAGGGGAGAAAAACACAAAGAAAATAGTGAGGTAAGTTAAAGAGAAATACCCGATGAGTATTTTTTTGAGTCGTGAGATCAGCTCGATCGAGTAAGAGATTATTTCTTAGCTCGGGTCAGTAATTTTCCAAGCTTATATAAAGTGAGGTTAGCTAAGAGAAATATCAAGTCACTATTGTTCAAGCTTGTGTGAAAACCCCTAAAATTGTATCATCAAAGCAAAATGCATACTCCAAGTTTGAGCTCGGGTCAACAAAAAAGATTATCTCGTGGTGCATTTAGCACACCTAGTTTTTTGCATCAACACACTTGTTCGTGGATGTTTCCTTCACACTTGCGGTTTTACCACATAAATATTGTGTAAACCACTTATCATTTTTATTTTCTATTTTGAATTTATGTCAAAAGTGGAAATTCATTAGTTTCCTACCATCTCGTGGTGCATTTAGTACACCCAGTCTTTTGCATTAACAATCTTAATATCAATTTTATTTACGAGGATGACAATGAATATAGTCAATCGATATCCGCCTTACCCACCTCCATTATAAATTTTAATATTTAATATATATAATATATAAATTTTCAAATAAAGACATCATGATATAACTCCATGAGGATATTGAATGTAAGCCAGTATTTTTACATGATTTGACTAAAGTGTGTATGCACTTGTCAAAACTAATAACTCACATTCAATATCCTCGTGAAGTTATATCATGATATCCGCATGAAAACGAGACCATATATATATAACAAATTTAATATCTAATTGTTAGCTATCTTTATTATTTTATTTCATTTTCTCACTAAAAATCTAATAGCTAGTTCATAAAGTGCTAAGAACTATGAAGTCGTTGACCAAACATTCCAAGTAAAATATAAAAATTAACATATTTTTTTCTTGAATAAGATGAAATGGCGGATGAAATGGGTATGGATATTCCTAACTCAATTCGCGGATCTGAATCCATTTTGTTTACTTAGAAATTGGGATAAGGGATGAAGATTGGGGTATTCATCTTCAATCCATTTCAAATTTTCAATGTCATCCGTCGACGCTACCAGAGCTGAGTGAGACTTAAAAATAATATTCATAAAAAAAATAATAATATAATAATATACAGATTATAAATTCAATAATATCCATCCACATGACTCACGTTGTTATAAAGTCTCAATAAAAACCTTATCTAGGTGGGGCTCACCGAGTCTACTGTCTAGATTTGCCAACAGTTCAAGTAAGATAATATCGACACCGTCTGATGATTCAACGTGGTCCAGCTCATGTGGCGGGTAGATTAACGGCCCAGGATACTGCGATCTGCAGAATAGGATAATTCCTGAGACGAGTACGATGAAGTTAAAAAGGAAAAATATAACTTCGGTTTACGATATTATGATGGTGCGGGGTGCAGGGAATCAAAGACTATTTTGTGGAAAAGAAAAAAAAGCAAGTCATCAAAGCTATGATAGGATGCAGAACCGTATATTGTGTCACTTACTGTTGATTGGTCGCTGTTGTAATTAGCTTTATCAATCATGAAAATGTTAAGTGTAATTTAAAGCTGCTTGTCAGCTTGATTTGACTGAATTGAAGTTTTTAGAAAGAAAAAAAATTTCTTTTTTAAGAGATTAATAGGGCTTTTAATTTTATAGCTAAAAAATTATTCATAAATGATAAATCATCTTATAATATCTACCGCAATTAAAAAGTTGCTTTTATATATATATATAATATTTATTAATCTAGTACCATATATTTTTTTAAAAAAGTTTTCTTTATTAGTAGGATTCGAGCGGTTAATCTGAGAGTTATTTACCCAAACCTCAAGCTCGTTCATCTACCAGCTGAGTTACGCTATGTTGGCCAATTACAAAGTTGCTTAAATATAATTTGAAAAAAGAAAATTATGATATAATGTTTAAGGTATCTAATGTATTATTCATTTGAAAAAAATGTTATATATATTTATATATTCTTTTTTTCAAAAACAACTAAGAGGACTATTTTTAATAAAAGAAATAAACAAATTTAATTTCTAACAGATATTGAAATTTACAATTTTTTTTATTTTTTTTTTATTAACTTCAACCTTTTAATTGGCATTTAGAAAGACACTAGGTTGCATGGACATGCCAGATATGGGGTTGATGTGCATGTCGGACACATATCCATATCAAACACGCGTCCGATACGGCAGGACACATGTCCGATACGTATTTTTCAAGTGTCCGTTGATATTTTCGGACATCAACAGTCAGGATACAAGGAGGATATGGCGGGATACATGTAGGATATATTTGGGACAGTTTATTATTATTATTATTATTATTATTATTATTATTATTATTATTGTAAAAAATGGGGTCAAATTTGAATTTTAAAAAGTTAAGGGGACAAAGTAGAATTGTTCAAAAAATATATTATATTATATCTTATAGATTTTGTGATATTTTGATTTTGTAGTATCTTATGGCTTATGGATTTTGTGACCTATGTTTACTGAGAATATATTTTGAATGGATTATTTGATTATGTTTTCATATATTATTATTTTTTCAAAAATATAAATGTATATTATTTTAATTGACGTATTATGCCGTATCCGAATACTAGTTTTTAGAGATTTGTCGTATCCCCATATCATACCATGTTGTATCTCATATCCGTGCTATTTACGAAAGTGTGTATGACTATTTAATTAATAAGAGTTTTGTTAACATATCCTCACCAAGGAACTACAACTTAATAAATAAATATTAATATGTCCAGGGGCATAGCTCGGCTGGTAAATGAACGAGCTTGGGGTTTAGGTAAATAACACCCAAGTCTCAGCCGATAGATAGACGAGCTTAGGGTTTAGGCAAATGAGTCTCAAATCAGCGGCTCAAATCCTACCGATTGTAAAAACTTAAAAATAAAAAAAAAATAAAAATTATTAATCTTATGTTACCTCTTGCCAAATATGGTATTACACCTTCCTTTTCAGGTTGGGACTAAAATCTCATCATATACAATTTACGGTATATTTGATGAGTTTTTTTTTTTAATTTTTTTTTTTATTATGAGAATAGATCTTTGAATCATACATATGATCCGTAAATTATTGACATATTCCGTGTTAGAATTGATTATAATAATTAATAAATAAATATAACGTTTTGCAGAAAAGGGACCAACCGACCCACATATCTCTCACTATCTTTCTCTGTCTTATATTTTATTTTATTTTTTGAAAAAAAGCCAATATTATTTACTAAAAGAAGGACTACAACTGCACAAATCAGTCTCGGCTAAAACAGAGAGTCAATTTGGAAACACACAACTCCAAACATTGGAGCAACCATTCAAAACAGCAAAACGAGCTATAGAGTGAGCAACCTTATTACATTCTCTAGGAATATACAATTGAAGGGTTTGACTATTTTACCCACATAGATATGGTAGCATTAAAACCTGAGAATTATTTAAGGTTAAATTTGAAAACCACTTTGATTTTTAAAAACCACTCTTACGTTAAAATTATTCAACTAAAAAGTGATTCCTAATTTTTGGTTCGACCGTTCCTACATGGGCATAGTGGCCACTAGTGAGTCCCACGATATAAAGGTCTATACATTTAGATTTCAAAGAAACCACATCACAATATCAATTGTCTTATATTGATTGATGGATTGATGAGATCTTGAGAAGATTTGAAACAACTACTCATCGCTCCCAGAGTTATGAAAGAACCCAAGCGAAGCGACCCTTTTGTAATCATGCTAGGAATTTTATTCTCATAGGATTCTTTTTTATTATTATTATTATTTTTTTTTAAGAATAAAAAATGCAAAAATTGGTATACTATTGTTACCATTTATAGGCAAAACACATGAAGGATTTATTGAAGGAATATCACATATCTTTTCCTGGTTGTTCTATGAATCTATTTTAATATATTATTTAAATAGTAAAAAAACCTTTTGGTGCAAATTATTCATGTTAATTATTTGATTTAGAACTTAGAAGTTACGTATATCATATAAATAAATGACATCCATGGGAGTCCTCATTGTCACAATAGTTACAAATATTATATATATAGAGAGCATCTATATTCAGTCTTTCTATTTTCAGTTCGTCCTGACATATTTATTGTTATGACGAAAAATGTGGATTATAGATTAAGGTTAAGTTTTGACAAGCGTATACACTTTGAGTCAAAACATATAAATTTAGTAGTCCACATCCTTCATCATGATATATTTATTATCAGGACGAACTAATAATAGAAAATCTGTACCTATATTATCTTTAAACATATATATATATAGTTGTAATAGATAGAGAGTCCATTTGTATACACATGGAAACAAACAATTTTACTAAAAATTGACATCGATCTTCTTTGTTATTAGCTAAACTCGGATTAAGTTAATCATTCACCAAGTTTAACTATCTAAAACACAAAAAGTATTGTCATTATATGATAATTGAAAATACCAGAATACCCTTAAGGAAAAAAAAACCCTGGTGAATGTAATTGATGAACAGTCCTTTCAATATTCACACAATAAATATACACGTGCTGAGGACTATATAATCAACATAATAATACCAACTACCTAACTTTGCAAAATTAAAGCTGTGCTTTAGAAATTGTAAAGGAGAGACGCATTTAAGGGTTTAACTTTCACTGTGCACATTTACCGGCCGGTATATATGGGAAGAAATCTCATCAATATCAACGGAGTATACGTTTTTTGATTGTAGAAGTAGATATTCATACTAAATATGTAGTGTTTGATCTAAGTATGTCTAGTTAGACTCTTGATTGATTTGTTATCAAGTAAAAATATATATATATATGTCAACAGTTTTTAGACTCCTGATCCGTTTGGTATCAGATTTACATTCAGGAAAAGTAGAGTTAAGTTAGAAAAAGAAAGGAGGTTAAGGATAATAAAGTCAGTAGGCCTGATTGGGTGTTGAAAGAGAGAGAGAGAGAGAGAGAGAGAGAGAGAGAGAGGTGGGTCTGGGCTTTAATAAATCAATTGGCTAGAGAGAATATGGTGAGGCCCACTTGAAGGATAGTACTGTTTCCACTTGAGGAAAACAATACCCTCGTCACCCTTCCATTATTGGAAGTTTTATTTTTTCAATTGGCCATCTCTCTGGTGGACTCTGACGTGGCACGTTTCCCATTTTTATTTTATTTTATTAAATATTATTATACCTATATTTTATTTTCAAAATGGCTACTTTTAAATTTTCAAAATAATAAAATATACTAAAATATAGTAAATGTCTAGACCATGTATTTTTTTTTGTTTTGTTGAAGTTTTTTGCTATCGGTAGAATTTGAGCCGCTAACTTGGGTGTCATTTGACCAACCCTTAAGCTCGTCCATACTAGCTATGCTACGCCCCTAGGAGCATATGTGAGTTGTATTTAAGACATTATATTTGATCTTATAATTTCAATAGTAGGACAAATATATATAATGAGTCCCTTATTTTAATTTAGGTAAGGACCATGATAAAATCACATCGATTTTAAGGAATTTGATTTGATTTGATTTTATTGTGGATGATAATTTCATTGAAATCTACCTATGAATAAAATTTGTGAAATTTTCAAGTACTTAAACTATATGAAGGCATCAGAAAAATAGACAAAATATAGAAAATTCAAGAAAAAAAGTTTTAGTTTTTGAAAATTATTATTCATAGGTAGATTTCAATGAACTTATCATCTACACAAAAATTCAGATTAAAATTCATTCAAATCGATGTAATTTCATGGTGGTCTCTACCGAAATTAAAATAAGCGATACGTTATGAGAGACTTACTATATATGTATGGTGGTTCTTTAGTAGGGACGTCCTGAAATTATAAGTTAAATACGTATAACCACAGCCACACATTTATATTGGGTGTGGGCCAACTGTGAATGTGTATCTGTGGTTGGACGTTCTGAAATTATAAAGTCAGGATAATCCTAAGCCTGACGTCGGTTCCGGTTTTGGTTCCGGTTCCAGTTCCAGTTCCAGTTCCGACAGTTTTGAACCTTTTAAAAAAAAAAAGATCAGTGAATGTGAATCAGTCATCAATGATCAACCCAAGCTTACTGAGAATCTGAGATCAGTCATCAGTCATCAATCTCGTTTCTCTCTCACAAATTTGAAATCAACCTCAAATCACCACCAAATCAACTTTCGTGAATTGAAGAAGAAGAGATCGAGGAAGAAGAAGAAGAAGAAGAAGAAGAAGAAGAAGAAGAAGAAGAATCGAGGAAGAAGAAGAAGAAGAATTGAAGAGAGAGAGAGATCAGAAATTAGGGATTTAGGGATTTAGGAATTTAGGAATTTAGGTTTTAGGATTTATAGAATATATATATATATATATTATGTTGGAACTGTTTGTTCCAGTCTGGTTCAAACCGGGAGGTTCCTTGAAATTTGGCATTGTAACCGAATTTTTCGGTTTCGGTTTAGATTTTTTCTTTTTGGTTCCGATTTGGTTTGACAGTTCGAACAGAACCGGCGTCAGGTCTAGACGATCCTAATTAGAGAAGTATTATATATATATATTAGAAAATAACTTAAGGTAAATTAATATTATATTTTTATTTATGGGTCCCACTTTCAGACAATGTCTCCTTCTGTCTCACCCCTCTCATCTCTCTTTACTATGCAATTTTTAATTATTATTTTTGTTAATTTTTATTGGATATTCTTAACAAATACTTTGGTGATACATATTAAAAATACAAAATTTAAATAAATAATACATATTTATTCTATTAATTAACCACAACACAACTTCTTATATCTAAAAATAAAATAAAAAATGATATATTTATATAAAAAAAAATCATTTACCTTTTCATTTTAAACATACCGGTCAAAAGGTAAATATATATGTTTTTAAAATATTACAACTAATTTAATATTTTACGTTAAATGTTACGATTTTAGCTCATCAATTCAATATGATAGGTGTGAGAACGAGTCATAACGCTATATCGATCTCATATTATCAGCAATTTATATATATAAAAAAAATAAAAATAAAAACTTCACAAGTTAATATTTTTCATGTTTTCCTCAAAAAAAATAAAAATAAAAAATAATAATAATAATTTCATGTTTATTTTGATGTTATATTTGATTTATTACGTGGATGATGTCAAGCACTACGAATCTATCTATCAATCTATCCTATGCCTTTGAGTTGGCTTAGCATTTTAGTCAGAAGTTGGACCCAAGCTCTCGTATCGAAAGTGCAGTTCACGCGCACTTTTTTATTTATAATTTTTCTATTATAATTAGCCTATTAATTTAGTATAGTATGGAGTTACAAGTATATTTGTCAACTTATGTTCTCAAGCCGATTAGGTGCCACGTAGACTAAGACTAAGTTATGTTTTTCTCTCTGGACTTATATGGGATTATGGGAATCATTTGATATCTTTTATTTATCTAAAATAATAAAAGATTGTGAAGATTGTTAGTACAAGTGTAGTACACATTTCAAATCTAGCCTGTAGTAAGAGTTTCGAATTTCATTATACATATTCTATCATACGTATTTTTACCGGTATATGTTTGCAGTTTCTAATCCGTTATTGTGGGAAGTAGGTATCTTTCTTTATAGAAAACGACAATTATCGACAAACTCATGTTTCATTTTGTGTTAGAATATTTAATCGTAATACTTAAAAAATATAGGTTAATTGGCACTGATGCCCCCTAAACACTTCTTATACCTTTTTTTTTTTTTTTTTTTTCATTAAACCCTATGAACTCTCATAAATTGGCAATCGCTGAAGGAATTTGCCAGCAGCAAATCCCTTCAGCGATTACCAATTTATAAAAGTTCAGGGGGTTTAATGGCAAAAAAAAAAGTGTAAGGGGTAAGGTGCAAATTTCTCCCGCAATTGTCAATTTATGAGAGTTCAGGGGATTTAATGAGGAAAAAAAAAAGTATAAGGGGTAAGGTGCAAATTCGGCCATAATTTAGGGGGCATCAGTGCCAATTAGCCAAAAATAAATTATTGACATTGAAACTCTTCGAATCATGATATAAAAATAGAGAAAAATATATATGGCGATGAGGATAGAGTTTTAATATAACTTGAGCTTACAAAATGAACTTAGCCTATTTATAAGTTTAAAGTTTGGTGATTAATTAACAAGGAAGAGATGTTTGATGACATTAGTTGTTTCTCTATTAAATTATAAAGTCGAAAGTAACCTAGTGAAGTTAGGTGTGATTCATGTGTTAGGGACTTAGGGGCAATAATATGCCCACCGGGTGGCATGTTATAGGGATATCAGTTCCCCTTACGGGTCGCATGGGCATGACCTTACTTCTTGCAAGGTGAGAGACTGAGAGGTCATACTATACCAAATGCCCCTTAATTTTCGTACTTGAATCAAACAAATTTCCCTCGGATATTTGATTTCCAACTCTTAGCCGGTCTTGATACGGCAACAGATAGAATTAATATGTTTGTACCTTATACCTAATCTATGTCTTAAAAGGGTTTTCAATTTTCACCTCATATCTAAATTTATTTAGGGAGATATGATCCATACCCGATTCAAATTGACCAATTTCATTTTTTCTTTAAAAACACCCAAATACAAACTTTACGAACATTGGATTTTAGGATATGCACTTAAATTTGAACTTCATTTCATTTTAAAATACACTTAAATTTAAACATAAACTACAAAATTTATAGTTTAACCTACATTTAAAATTCATAAGTAAACTTAACTTACATAGAATACAGCTAAACAAAAAATACAATGAAACAAAGAGAAAATGGATTTGATTTTTTTTATTTATTATTTATTATTATTATTATTATTATTATTATAAGTATGAGTCAAACAATGCAAGTCATGATGTCATAATGATTTGACCCATTTCAATTGTCAAAATATTTGACATGGCCTTTACCCAATAACCGTTTAAATCACCGTAAACCTACATCAAACATAGCTGATATCATCATGTATCAGATAACGACCGCAATAGATATAACAAAATGTTTGATTTTTATATTTCATCAACATAGTAGGTAGATTAAAAAAATGGTTGACAAATAAGAGAATTAATTAAATTTTTCCTTAAAAAAAAAAAAAAAAGAGTGAGAGAGTAGAAAAATATTGTAAATCAAATAGTGTATAGAGTTGTAAGAATACACGGTTAGTGAGAATGTGAAGAGAAAAAAAAGGTAATAAATACGAGGGGTAAATACACTCACCTCCCCTGAAGTATGACGTAAATGTAGTAAAGATCAAGTATGCTTTTATTTAATCAAACCTCCTTTGCATTTAAAATTGTACTACTAAAAAAAAACAAATTGCCATTAGTAATTGAAATTTAAAAATGAAGATAGTCATTTTATAATAAACAATTAAATTAAATTAAATCAATTAAATTCGTTAAATTATAAATAACTTTTGAATGCAAAAAGAATAATTTTTAAAGTTTTAAGTTATCTTCATTTTTAATTTTTTTTTTTACTATTTTTAAAGAAAAAAAATATATTTTTATTTTAAAATTTTTTTCTTCATTTTAAATTAAAAATTATGTTTAATGGTTTTAAAATATAAAATTTAAAAATAGTAAAAAGTAAATGCCTATTTGGAAGAGCTTCTTTATTGGTTAAAAGAGCTTTTTAATTAATAAAGCTCTTTTCAAGAAAACTTGTGTTGCTTAATTATCACTTAGTAGAGCTTTTGGATGATTAAAAAAGTTGTTTTACATCTACTGTGAGAAACCCAAATTTAAAGCATTTTCAAGTAGAGCTTTTGAGCTTTTTTAATAAGACTAAAAAACATAATATAACCCTATCATTTAATTTTTAAAGTATTTTGGTAATCTTATAATTTAAAAGAGCTTTTTTAATTGACAACCAAATAATCAATAATTTTTCTTTAAAAGCTCTACTTGTAAAAAATCTACTTCAGAAGGTTTACTGTTAAAAGATCTACTTGAAAAAACTTTCTCAAACGTACCCTAAGTAGTTTATAAACTATTAAATTATTTTAATTTTTAATAACTAACCTTTACAAATTGTAAAAATATATATATATATATATATTAAAATTAAGATAATTTAAAATTTTAAAAAAAGTTTTTTTATTTCCATTTAAAAATTATTTTTTAAATTATATTCCATTGAAAGGATTATCTACAATTAATTTAATTAATCATTTTTTAAAATTTTTAATAATTATGGAAAATTTGATCTTTTATTAGTTCAATTTTAAAAGTAGAGGAAGTATGAGTAGATAAATATATACTTTATATTTAATTGTATTTATGTCAAACTTTAGGGGAGTGATTGTATTTACCCCAAAATACGCGATAGAGTAAAGAGAAGGGCACTGGTCGCTTGGAGAACGAAAGAGGCAATAGTGGTCCTCTTCCCGTACTCTTGGATTGGACTTTTCTGGAAAGATTTTCCTTTTCTTAACATTATTCCCATTTCCTTTTTCTGATACCTAAACCCTCCTTTTTTATCATCCCACCCCCATTGAATTTAATTCCCATTTGGCCCCTCTTTTTCACCTCTAATTATTTACTATCCACCCACCCACTCCACTCTCCTTTATGGTAAAAACCAGGTGAAACCAAACTCCTATTTTGCTGATTGTCAAAACAACAAACAAAATCAATCACTCTTATGATTTGATTGGAGAGGTGAGGTTGTGACTCCTTGTTGAAGATAGATAAATAAAAATGTTCTATTAATAGTAATTGAGTAATTAGCTATCTTTGTAGTGTTTACACTGTCTGTTTCCATTAATGGGAGTTGTTTAGAGAGAGGAAACTAATCAAAGAGAGAGAAGTTGAAGCATAAAGAGAAAGAGATGTTCTTTACTACTTTATTTTTCCAAAAATCTCTATAATGAGAATGATTTGTTGCTTTAAATAAAGATTGAAGGTTTGTTGTTAATAAATCGAACTCTAATTAAAGCCTGAGTAACCGTTATCAATATGATTTGGCGGTAAAAACACTTATTCAATTGAATATATAATTTATCGGGTATTAAGAAAAAAGTAAAAACTAAAAAAAATAAAATTTGGGTCAATTTGAAAACAACAAGCTGAAGAGAAAGAAACAATTTTTTTTAAAAAAAAAATTAATAAAAAAATTAGTATTAATTAAGCTAAAATTGGCCTTGTATATGAGGCAGTGAAGTATATACAAGATCTTGAAACATCTCCTGCAACCCACCACACACAGCCTCTCTCTCTCTCTCTCTCTCTTTGTCGTAGGTTCTCCAATCCTTTGAATACTCTACAAAGCCTGCAGCTTCAAGTCTCTCTTCTTTGTTATTATTATTTTTATTATTTTCTAATATTTAATATTTATATATAATTATAATATATTCATTTTCATTCTATATAGTTTTAAGTACTCATCTGATCAAAACACACATAAAGAGAAAAAAATAAACACACTGTTTTCTGCTGCCAAAAAAAAAAACCACCCTAAATTCTGATCTTTGATTGTGAGAGTAGTGATGATGATCATCGTTGTAACTCTGAGTACAGCTGCTGTGTCTTCTCTCTTTTAAAGATCATCAAGAAGAAAAAAAAAAATTATTATTAATTATAATAGAGTCTCTCTTAGCTTCTTGAAAAGAAAAAAAATGTGGGATCTCAATGACTCGCCTCATAATGATGATCATCGGCGGAGAGATGAAGAATCTGAGGGCTGTTCTTCGCAGAAGACCTCCGTAGACGGCGATGATGAAAAGGGTAAACGGGTAGGATCCGTTTCGAATTCAAGCTCTTCAGCTGTGGTAATCGAGGACGGATCCGATGAAGAAGATGGTGTTGGTTGTGAGAGAGGAATAATAAGCTTGAAGAAACGTATAAGTAGCAAAGTGTTTGGAGTCTCGTTGTCACATGAAGAGGAAGAGAGTGACCCGTCGCCGGTAGTGACCCGGCAGTTTTTTCCGGTTGATAATCAAGACCCGGAAATGGGAGCAACATCAGGTGGTGGTGGTGGAGCAGCTGGAGTACACGGCGGCTGCGGCTTCCCTCGGGCTCAATGGGTCGGTGTGAAATTCTGCCAAACGGAGCTGCCTCTCAGCGGCGGCGGTAGTGGAAAATCAGTGGAGGCTGCGGCGACGGCTTCGCCGCCGATAAAGAAAAGTAGACGTGGACCCAGGTCAAGAAGTTCACAATATAGAGGTGTAACTTTTTATAGAAGAACTGGTAGATGGGAGTCTCATATTTGGTAATTAGTTTTTCTTCTTCTTCTTCTCCCTTTTTTTTTTCTCCAATTGTAATGCAACTTCCATTTTCCTTTTCAAGCTTTCAACTTTTTTTTTTCTTTCTGTTTTATTTTCCCTTTTGTTGTTTGGTTACAGGGATTCTGGAAAACAAGTTTATTTAGGTGAGAATTGATTATATATATATATTTATACATTTTTTTTCTTGGATTATTGAAACAATTAACAATATGTTATGTGCATTTTTAGCTGATTTTATAATTTATATGTTGTAGGTGGATTCGACACTGCACATGCAGCTGCTCGGTGAGTACTGCTTGTCCTTTTCATTTTTTACCTGGGAAAAAAAAAGAAACAAAAACAAAGCAATTCTTGAGTTAGAGAATTGAAAGAAGAAGAAAAAAAAAAACTTGGAATTTTTTTGCAGTGCATATGATAGAGCAGCGATCAAGTTCCGGGGAGTGGAGGCAGACATAAACTTTAGCATAGAAGATTATGAAGAAGACTTGAAACAGGTAAGAGAAAAAGAGAGAAGGGTTTTTATCTTATCTTGAACAGTTACACACACACACACCTTATCTTCTACAGTTGTATATTTGATTTTATGCTCTCTTTTTTTTCTTCTTTTTTTGTTTATATATAATTTTGCTAAAATGAGTACAAAGTAAAAAAAAAAAAAAAACATAACATGATCGCCACAAGAGAAGATTCTATTTTTGATCTTAGTAATATAAAATATGTTTGTGAAAATGGCAACAACAGATGAGCAACCTAACCAAGGAAGAATTTGTACATGTGCTTCGCCGACAAAGCACCGGTTTCCCTAGAGGAAGCTCTAAGTATAGAGGAGTCACTTTGCACAAATGTGGCAGATGGGAAGCGAGAATGGGCCAATTTTTAGGCAAAAAGTAACCTCTTATATATATTTATATATACATATTACTTCTTCTTCTTCTTCTTCTTCTTCTAATTAACATTCCTCCATTTTTGTTTTTTTGTTTTTTTTTTTTTTGTTTTTTTTACAGGTATGTGTATTTGGGCTTGTTTGACACTGAGATTGAAGCTGCAAGGTTTGTTTATATGTCCGTTGTTGCTTTCGTGTATATATATATATATATATATTTCTCTGTAAATACAGCAACTTTGATGGTTTTCTATTTTTTTTTTTTAATTTTTGTGGTGGGTATTATTTCTTTTAGGGCTTACGATAGAGCTGCTGTGAGGTGCAATGGCAAAGAGGCTGTCACTAATTTTGATCCCAGCATCTATGAAGAAGAACTTGCAGTTGCTGCTGGTAATTTAATTTAAATTTAGGCCCTTTTGAATCTTTTCTTCTTCTTCTTAATTTTAATTTGCTTTAATAATAATAATAATAATAATAATGATGATCATGGATTTGTTTGGTGAACTAGAATCTTCAGGTAATAATAACAATGGTGCAGCAGATCATAATCTGGATTTGAGTTTGGGGAGTAGTTCAGCTATTTCAAAGCAAAGCAGTAGTAGTAGTAGTGTAGATCATGTCAACAGGAGGCCACAAAATGTTGGCATTCAGATTGAAGCCGATTGGCGCAATAGAGGAGGGTTCAGGCCTAATGTAATTATAATTTATTAATTTTTCACTGCTTTTAATTTTGTTTTCTCACTATTTAATTGATAATTATTGAATCTATATTATTATATGTGCAGCAAATTAGTGATCATCAGACTGAAACCATGCAACTTCTAAGCCAAACCCACCTTCAATCTCCAGCTGCAGCAGCCTCATTGAGAAGACCTGGAGAAGCTCATATTCTTCAAATGATTCCTCCTCCTCCTCATCTTCAATTTAACTCATCAAATTATCAAGTGGGTATATTAAATAATTACATATATAGAAAAGCATTTATTGGTTTCAAATTATCATTTCACTAATTGAGCAATATTTTATTATTGGTTTTCTATTATGTTTGTAGACTAGTCAGTACTTTCCAAGCAGCAGTGCAAGAGGAGGCCCAATTGGGAGTGAGCTTTCATTGTCATCAACAAATGATAATAATCAACAACAACAACAATTACAATGGCAATCAGGTCCTCATCATCATCTTCAGCAGCAGTCGACGACAATGTTGTTTACAAATGCTGCTGCAGCATCATCAGGATTCGCACCACATAACAACAATAACATCAGACCTTCAAATCAAAATTGGGTGCAGAAAAATGGATTCCATTCTCTCATGAGACCTTGAGATATATATATATATATATAATTTGTAATCTCTATATCAACTTTATTATCATCAGAGAGTTCAAAAAAAAAAAAAAAGTGACAAAAGAAAGAAAGAAAGAAAGAAATTCCTATTCTCTGGGAAAGGTTATTGGTCAATTGGTCAAAACTAACAAGCCAACGAAATCTTTCAACTAGATTTTCTGATTTCTGGCTATAACTGCTGATCCATTTTTTTACCTCTAGCTATCCATATATATATATATATATATTCGTTTGCTTTGCAATCCTATACACGCTATTTAATATTTATTACATCCACCTACATATTTGTTCTCGGATTTTTAGTACTTTTTTTTTTTTTTTTACTATCTGAATTTTGTCATAAGAAGCTCAGAATTATTACTCAATTAATGTCTGAATGTGTGTTGGTACTTAAAGATGGAAGTATGGAGCCATATTCCATAACCAAAAAAATAAAATAAAAAAAAGTAATCTAACAAGTAAATTTTTTCTTTTTATTCGAAGAGGACCAGGAGGTAGATGTTGTCTTGGAAATTTCACCAGGATAGAGATGAATAGTCACTGTCTTGAGTGTCCTTTGAATCAGTTCTCTCGACCAGAAGCAGTCAGACATTGCTATAATGGCGAGAGCGACCTATCATATCTTAACACAAAAGTCTTTTTATTTTTTTTTAATTTTTTTTAAAGGACACCCACCGCAATGTATGTCAAGAATCAAGATAGATAGATATGGAGATATATAGAGAGGTAGAGAGAGAGAGAGAGAGAGAGGCAAAGACAATAAAATGGTATAATTTTGGTGGTGTGTTGGAATCACATTCAGTCATATGGGAATTTTAAATTATAGTTATATATTTTCAACGTAAATGATACACTTGCAAAGGACCGGTTGTTGTTTCTGTCTGTTTACGAGGAAAATGACATAAAAAGGTTAGATTGGATACTTACTCAAGCTTGGGCTTCAAGCCCTCTTTACCCATTTGAGACATAGAATTTTAAACATGTGTTTAATTTGGACTTTTTTCTTAAGTGTTCCTTGCAAAATCACCTGATTCTTTTTCTAATTTAAGCATTCTATATCAAAGATTTTACTAATTTGATTGTTCCTTTTGTTGCAAAGATTAATATAAGAATATCACTCCTTTTTTTTTTATATTTTTTATTCTCTTAGTGAGTAGAACGAAATGTTTATTAAAAATTGTTGGAAACAAGTTGCACGGAACGCACAAATAAGAAATTAAATTACTACCCCTTCTTACCTAGAGAATAAATTTCCATTTCCTAATTCCATAATTTAATTTTCATTTATGATAAGTTAACGTGCCCTAATATTTTGATAGAATTTAATTCAGGATCATACATTTTTTTTTGAAAGCTTTTGCCAAAGCCACTGACCTGAGAGTCATTTACCCAAACCTTAGGGTGCGTTTGGTACACGGGACGGGACAGGACAACTAGGGACAGATTGTTCTTGTCCCGCGTTTGGTGCGACATTGGCGTGGGACAAGGTGGGACAAGGTGGGACAAATTTTACAAAAAACTGTCCCATGCCAAACCCTCGGCCAAGTTGTTCCATGACATGGGACAAGGGTCAAAATGACATATTTGCCCTTCCAATCTTAAAAAAATTACAAGTCTGTCTAATATAAATTAAAACCCTAGCTTTTTTCTCTCACCTTTCTCTCTTCTCTCTTCTCTCTTCTCTCTTCTCTCCAAACCGATCACTTCAAACCGATCATTGTTCTTCTTTCCAAACCGCCGCAACTCATCGCCGACTTGGTTTGCTGTCGCAAGCGTACACCGTCGAACCAGGTATGACCAAGCTTGACGTCGCTTCTCTCTCCATCTCAACCGTTGCTTGGCCGCCGACGAGGAGCCACGATATCTCGCAGTCTCTTCTGCTTGTCTCTCTCTTGATTTTGGGTTTTGGGATTTTGATTTTGGATTTTGGGATTTCAATTTTGGGTTTTTGGTTTTCAATTTTCGATTTTGGATTTTGGGATTTCAATTTTGGGTTTTGGGTTTTTTGGTTTTTGATTTAAGGTTTTCGATTTTGGATTTTGGGATTCAATTTTGGGCTTTGGAATTTCGATTTAAGGTTCTTAATTTTGGATTTTGCGATTTTAATTTTGGGATTACAATTTAGGGTTCCCGATTTTGTGTTTTGATTTCTTTCACCAATTTTTTGATAATTAGTTTAGTTTAGTTGTGGAATTATTTGTGCTTCTTTTGTGTTCAAGGGTTCAAATAGATTGAAAGAGATTTAGGGTGCCTGGGAGTTGCTGTTTTGTAGCGAGCTGTGTTTTGCTCTGCTCTGTTTTTCTGTTGTTTGTTGTTGTATTTTTGGGGTTTTGTTTTTGCTCTCCCAGATCCTTTTGCTGTAGCTTGGATTGTTGGTTTGCTTTTGTTTTTCCAATTATTTTGCTTGCTAGTCTTCCTGTTACACTTTTTGCTCTATTGCAATTCCTCCTTGTTGAAATTTTCTATTCAACTTACGGACCTGGGATCTTCGACAGGCTGAAGAAGTGATGATAATTGATTGGGACTGAGATAGAGCTCTGGGCTTATTATAATTTTCTATTTGAATTAGAAGAAGGATATGTTTTAAGTGATCTTATTGTTAGACAAATTGTGTAAGCACGATGATTTGCTAATTAAAATGATATTATTCCTTTTATATCGATTGTATTGTTGCGTACATGTAATCTGCTTAAACAGATTTCATCAAATAGGTAGGATGAAGTACAGAATCAAATTCATATTGATTTGTATTAAAATTGACTAAATTCATGCAATTCAAAAATAAAAAAAGGATTGAAAGACATGATATGCTGATATGTTTGTTCATAGTTCATCAGCAATTCAATATTGAATCTCTAGTAAATTTACACTTTGGTTAAAAAAAAAATAAAAAAAAAAAGTAATAAAATTGAGCATAATTAAGTATTAAAATTGATTTTAAAACAATAAAAAAAATGATAAAATAAGTCTTTCATCTAAAAAATGACAATAGGGACACTCTGGTCATTTGAACCTCTTGTCCCGTCCTGTTCTAGCCATACCAAACACATAATAGTACAGTCCACTGTTCTGTCCCAGACCTTCCAAACACAATACAGAACAATACGTTCTGTCCCGTCCTGTCCTGTCCCATCCGCCTTGTCCTGTCCCGTCCGCGTACCAAACGCACCCTTAAGCTCGTTCATATACTAACTGAACTACGTACCAATTGGTATATTTTGATAGAATTCATGTATCTTGTGGTAGAAGTCTTCTAACATGACAATTTAATATAAAATTAAAAAAAAAAAAAAAAAAAAAACCTACTTGTAGTTACTCAAGTGATTTTGGTTGCATAAAAATAATAATAATAAAATAAAAAAAGAAGAAGATCAACTTGCTCTCTTCTCCAAAGGTTGAAATTGTTTTTTAAAAATTGTTTTAAACAAAGTAGCGTACGAGGAAACTAGGGAGGAGGAACTTGATGGGGGTTTGAATATAGTAGTAGATGGAAATTCTCGAGAAGAATATTTTTGTTAAATAATTTAAAAAAAAAACAAAAACAAAACAAAACACGAAGCTGATAAGTTATAATGTGATTTGATCAGTCAAATATTATTATATGATTGATAAGCAGACCATTAATATATTGCAAATAGGTACAAAATTAATAAAATACAAATGATAATTTCGTCACCTGGTACGTCACTGCCCTAATATTTTATCACCCCACACATAGTTTACCGATGTTTATTGAGGTCCACCAGATTTTTCTCGAAGAACCATTTTTTTTAAAAATTTTTTTTGAAGAACAACAACAATTATTGTTAGGGCATCTCTCCAGATTTTATTTATTTTATTTATTTTTCAAATGAAGATATTGTTTTTGTTGTTGCCATGCAAAGAAAACGCCATGGATAACCTCATCTCAAGCAAAGAATCACATCCCTTTATACCAGCCAATAGACAACATGCACTTCTGCTCTAAATTTACAATTTTTTTTTTCTTCCCTTTTGTTGAAAATTAAAAGAAGAAAAATAAAACACTAAAACTGTTCAATTATATATATTTTGGTTCTGTTCGTGACTGTCAGACCGTCCAATTATAATTTGACTTGTCAAATTATTTATTTTTAGGTTTTGTATAAACTTATTTTCTTTCTGTATTTAATGTAATGCAATTGGATGGTATCACCGTAATAATAATGAGACCGTCCCATGCAAATTAGTTACTATACAAGTATTATTTTTTGGTCTTAAAAAAAAAAGAGAAAAAAAAAAGTATCTCTCTCAGATAACTATTTGTGCAACTATACATGTCTTGTCTGTAAAGTAACTAAATATATTTGTATTATCAAAAAAAAAAAATTAAATATATTTGTTAATTAGATCCTCCCATTTACATCGGATCTACGAAACACTGCTCAGACCTCAAACCTCAAAACTCAAACCTCAACGAACACAAATTCATTTAAATATCTCTATCAGCTTTTTATATTCATATATGCTGTAGCGATATTTATGGTTGGAGTTTAAAGAATTTTAGAACCACGTGAGGCATCAAAAAGATGAAGACGAAGTGGGGACATGGAAGCAAACGCAAGAATAGGAATCCATTAAAGTTAAAGTTTATAAGCCCAAAAAAAATAAAAAAAATAAAGGTATATGGGGTTGAATTTTACTTTATTTCTATTTACGATTAGCTAGGGTTTCCATATATGGGAATTTTTTTTTATTTTTTTTTCAATGGTTGGATTATTTATTTATTTTTTATATCTTGTTTTGAAAAAGAAATAAGAGAAAAATACTCTCGAACCCTTTAACAATGGTCACGTTACATGTAAAATGACAAAAATTGGTTAATAGGCATGGATATTTGAGATCCCTTGGAGCATCTCAAATAGAAAAATGATTTGTATACCAAAATTTGTTGACATAGCAACAATGTCAAGAGATCGACTTGCTTTCTATATGACATAAATATAGGCTTTATAGACAATCAATTTAAAATTTAAGTCACCAATACTAATGTTTAAAACATATTTATTTTGAATGACGTGTCTATTTTTTTTTTCCTTCCTTCTTTTTTTATTTTATTTCCTTACAGAAAATAGATGAAAAATTAATGTCAATTTTAAATACTTGTTGAGTCAACTGAAAAAATATATGTGCAACAGACCGTCTGAAAGTAGACGGTCATGTTGACAATGTATAATTTTTTTTTTGTCACATCAGCATGAGGTTGAATATGCACAACTGCATTAGAGATACATTTTTTATTTATCTTACATGTCGTCTCTTTTTTCACAAATCACTCTTGCATTGGAGATGCTCGTGTGATTATATGTTTATCGATAGTGATAACTAAACAAAGGCAATGTGGACATTTCCATAATTAAATTTAAAACTAAAAATAGTTTATTAATATATCAAATAACTAAAAATTTAGCAGAACCAATCGGATCTCAGAGTCAAATGATTAAGTTTCGCCATCTGTATGCAACATATCTGTAGTTCAGGGGTGCAAGAGTATAATTTTGAGTGGAGTTGAAGATAATTTTGGAACCACATTAGACTCAAAAAAGATGAAGAAGAGTGGGGGACATGCAAGAAAATGAAAGAATAGGAATCGAATAAAGTAAAAGTTATATATATATATATAAATATAATTTTTTTTATTTACGTTAAGGTTTTCATATATTGGTTTTTTTTTTTTTTTTTTTTTTTTTCTTTTCTTTCAATGGTTGGATAAATTTATGTCTTGTTTTGAAAAAAGAAATAAGCGAAAAATACTCTCTCACACCCTTGAGCTATGGTCATTTTACATGCAAACGATAAAAATTGGTTAGTAGACATTGAGACAACCCCATATAGTTAAATGGTTTCCCTTAGTGATAACCCAACAAAGGGCAACGCTAGAGGTTCATCCATGTTAGTGGAAGGCCAATCTCCTCCCAGGTTTGCCAATCTTCTCCCACATATGGCAAGGATCTCCTCCTATGAAATCTGCGATCTTTTCTAAATTTTAAATAATTTTGAAATCATGTCAATCTAAAAAAAATACAATAAGAAGTAGGGACCTGCAGGCAAATGAAAGAATAGGAATCAATTAAAGTAAAAGTTTATATATATATATATATCCATTGGACCTAAATTATACTTCATTTCTACTGAGTTTCTATATATGGGATTTCTCTTCGATAGTTGGACAAATTTTGGTGTCTTGTTCGAAAATGAAATAAAGAAGAAAAAGAAAGATGTAATAGAATCTCTCATCGTACTCTAAAATAGAGTATGAGTTTCTTCGACCATACTCCAAATTTCTGTTTCTAAGAAGAATAAAAATTAGTGCTTCCAAGCTTGCTACTCTAAATTTGTTTTCCAACATTTTATATTCCATTTATATCATTTTACCTTTTTAATTAAATTCAATTAATGTATAATAAGTTTTAATTTACAAATTTTATTAACATAAAAAAAAAAAAATGTCATTAGAAAGGTCTCATCTAGATCTTTAAAATGAAATTAATATTGAATTTTATTAATAATTTTTATTTATTAGTACTTACTCATTCTTACCATATTTTATATTATTTACATGTTAATAATTATAAGTTAATAATAAAATAAAGACCAAAACATAGTGACGTTAAAACTTCCAAATGATAATTAGAATAAAAAAAAACATATTAAAATAAGGATAGCAAAAAAGAAAAAACTTAAATAATAGCGACATAACATAAGATAATGCCAAAAGAAAGTAAAAAATATTCTAGTTTAGTTTGATGAGTGTGAGTTTAATATCTACTTGTTGGTCCACCCTTGCACTTGAGTTAGTGTAAATTTAATTGATAAAAACTAAAGTAAAAAATTAATATAATAATTTCATACATTAAAAAATTTAGACCATGTATTTTATTTATTTATTTTTTAAAACTTTTGTCATTGGTAGGATTCGAGTCGTTGACTTAGGAGTCATTTGACTAAACCCTAAACTCGTCCATTTACCAGCTGAGCTACGCTTCGGGGGTTGTTCAAATTTAGTTGAACAATAATGTATTGATGACGGGTTATTTGAAAATAAAAAATAAAAATGAAAATATAAGTTATTTGAAGATAAAAATAGAGATAGAGATAGAGATAACGATGCGAAATTTGTTTAAAGATGGAATTCGGAGGGAATGTTATCTTTTAGAACTCTATTTTAGAGATGTATGAATCTTCTCCTCACTTTAATTGTCTTCACCTCCATGATCTATTGACACGTATATAATATAACAAATCAATGGTCTGAATTATTTTTATTAATTTTTATATCTTTACCCTATCAAAAATAGAATCGAGTACAAATTGACGATAAGGTCGTACAAAATGAGGTGAGAAGGAATCCAAATCTTTAGAGGATAGAGATAGAGATACGGTAAATTGAAATATTCTTGGCATTTGCTTTTATTTTTGTTTGAAATACATTTAATGGCGTATCATGTGTATGACTACGACTGCGACTGGGACTTTGCTGTGGGTATCATTTGGCTGTCGTTAAGTGATTGACCGCTTTCAGGATATTATTCACTGAGGATACAAACTACTCATTTGTTTTCCTTTTCTGGGACGCGCTTTTTTTTATTCTCACGCTCTTCTAATCACCGACCATTTTCTCTCTTGCTCTTTCCTTTTATGGTATTCCTTTATTGGTTTTGTTTTCATAAACCCATCCGCACCTCCGTTTCTACGTTATACACGCGCCTCCATCTTCCCTTATTCACGCGGCGCGTGGATGAAGGTCGCGTTACAGTCGAGAGCGTGGATTTCATGTGCGTGAAAGCACGTAGCTTTTGACGTAGTCGTCGTATTTTACGTTTTCGTACACACAGCTGTTGTTTTAAATTTTGTACCGTATTCTAACATGTATGATGACGATGGAATTTATTTGTTTTAAATTGGTTACCTAATTTTTGTGGTGCAAAAAAATATATATATATTTTTTCTTCCGCTGAAAATTTCTCAACCTTATCGATAAGAAAATCTGATAATGTCGTTAGCAGAGTTGAAAAAGAAAATATAAATAATGTTTTACACTCCAAATTTTTTTTAAAATAAATTCTTGATTTCAATCTTCAAATAGAAGTAATGTCAACTTAGAATTTGTAATTTAATACACGATCAAATCTTACCCATCACCCCTTTTTTTTTTTTTTTTTTTTTTTGTTTGTATCGAGGATCTTAGATTTCATCCAAGTATCCATTCGCCTGTTCTTATACTCATAGCTAAATAGTTGGTTCTGACGGTCTATTTGTTGAATGTTATAGAGTAAAACAGATAGTAAACCTCGGCCCACACCCCCGGCCACACAAAGATGCAAACGAGTAAATCAAAATTCGTTTTCGTTTGAGTAGGATTCGAACCGTTGACATAGGAGTTACCCGTGCCCCAAACTCGTTCTTCCACCAGCTAAGTTAACGCCTTGATGGTTGGCCACAATGTAATTACCAAAAGTAGAACAAAGACTTGAGATTTTTATCCTAAACCTTGGACCACCAAGGCAACCACCTTGTGGTTATCTTACTCGATCTTCACTTTTGTTATAGGTTTAGTTGAGTATAGTTTTTCTCCATCAAATCTTAAATTACAGGAATATATATATCAGTTATATTCTGAACCGTGTTTGTAGCGATTGATCTTACCAGGTCAACCCACTAACCTATGCTTTGAGTTAGCTAGTTTACAAGTAAGACAAAAGAAGGCAATGGCCATATTCAGTGATTAAGCAATTAATGCACCCTTATCTATCTTGTTTATGACTACTATTGACTAGAAAGTAGAAAGAAAGCTTGAATTAATGGAGGTTTTTACACAGCGGTTATATAATCTTCCTTGTACAAATTTGATGCAAACAAACCAGAGGATATACTACACAAACCACTCTGATGTAGCAAATTCTTGAAGAAAACAAAAATAAAATAAATGAACGATGATTTGGTAGTTGGTACTCCGTACTCCAAAAAAAAAAAAAAAAGGATCTTTGCTGCCTTGTTTTGAGTTATCAATAGGTGGGGGACAAGAAAATCCCAAGATGACAAGTTGTATTTTTTTTCCAGGAAAATAATTGCTTGTCTGTTTGGTGCCGGTTGGTTGGTTGGTTGGTTTGTTTCATTTCTTCACTGCTGGATCAGGTCATGTATGTGATATTGTGATTTATCATGTATCATGCATCATGTATCATGTATGTATGGTGTTGTGTGTATGACCACCATCATGGCATCATGTATCATGGATGGATATATTGGTGCATGTGTCTTATCATGATTCATGACCTAACAACATGTGAATCATGCATTTACTCGAGCATCTAATTATCTCATCCATATGTGAATGTGCCAGAGATTGGTCGATCCACACTTCAACTACCGTAGATCATATGGTATGTTGACCGTCTCCAGATATTTTGAGACCTGAACGGTTTTATAATATTAATAAAAATTAGAACTCTATATAAAATTATTACTATTCACATAATTTAATTTTAAATAAATAATTATTTATTTACCAAATATAATGTAATCAACATAATTATAAACAAAAAAGATTTAATTATATCTAAAAACTTAAAAATAAAACCTTTTTTATATTTCGATTTTTCTTTCTTTTTGAAGTGTAAATTTACTAATTACATTACTACCATTAAAATTATTAATTGGACTCTCTTTCAAAAGAAAAAAAAAATTCAATAGGACTAAGACAATTTTGACTCAGATAATGTCAAACTAAGTCTGATATGTTAGAATTCAATTGGACTTTGATGTTTATTTTTATTAAATTGAACTAGATATAAATAACTGAGCCTTGTTAAGAAAAAAGTAAAGTAAGATTTGAGATTGAGCCTTTCTTAAACTCAGATAGATTAGACATGAGTTCTCTAATTTTATAGAAGATGAAGAAGTAGATTGGACCATTTGAGAGCCTCTAATTTTATAAAAGATGAAGAAGTTGATTGGATTTTTTGAGGATCCCAGTAAAATGCTGGGTTTACTGTCCCCATAGGTTGGCCCTGATCGGTACATAGTAAAATTGGATATTTTAAGTACGATTCAGAATGTAACTCATATTCTAGGGAAAAGGCCTCCCTAAACTTTGCAATACAGGATCTGAACCTCGGTGATTGAACTTCCATGATTTTAAAGTCTTCAACCACCTACATATTGATGAAGTGGAAAGTGAAGGCCGGCTTTTTTCTAGTGAAGCTTTGCTAGATTAAGAGTACTCTTTAAACAAACGTCACTCACTGCTTTGGTGTCTAGGTTAAGCAGTTGGACCACCACCAATACTACCATGATAAATGCCATGCCACCACCTAGAAATGGAAGGTGTGCCCTTGTGGTCCATTTTCTTTTTCACAAAAAAAATATATACAAGTTTTGACTATAATTGGTCACATACGTACACCGTTGTCTGGTGGTAATAGTATATTTTTCAACTAATTAAATTGAGGTCCAAGTTTAAATTGTTATTAAAAAAAAAAAAAATACAAATTCATATAGCATATATAACAATCTCTCATAAAAAGACTTGCCAATATGGTCACATACGCCGTAGTCTGGAATTTTTTTTTTTTTTTTTTTTTTGATGGACTGTAGTCTGGAAATTAATGAATCAATATATAAAAAAAAAAACTTCTTATTCTTTGGTTTAATTTTGTCATTTACTACAAAAGTAATGTCGGTAATATTTTACGTGCAATATTTTATATGATAGCGTTGCCTAATAAACCACGGATAATCATAGGTAATATCAATGTAGAAAAATATAGGATGAAAAAAGAAATCTAAACACACAAATATAAGAATTTTTACATGGAAACCTAAATCAAGGAATAATGACGGCCATCGGAACGAAAGGAGAAAATATTTTTATGTAGCAAATTGTTATAACTACAAGCTCAAAACCTCTCTCTAACTCCAAAACCAATTACAATCAATGCCTAATCTCTCTTGGTGCTCTAAATATCTTGAGATCTCTATAGGTAATATTTGCTCCACCCAACACAATCTAGAATTACAATAAATCTTCCCTAGCTAAACAAGAACTCCGATTTCCATAAGTTTCTCACGTCTTTAGGAAATTTCTCTTTTACATTAGTTGAATCCGTTTGGTCAATTTTGGAAATACAAACCAAAACCTAACAAGTAAAACCTCATAGCTCATGAAATGAAAATCCTCAACAATGTCAAATGAAAAGAAGCTGCTTTGGTCTTTTCTGTGAAAAAAGGTACCAAGAAAATGAAAGATCAAAACCAACCCACCGCACTAGAATTAAACCAACAAAGTAATTCAAAACAAAACAAAAAAAATATATATATATATAAAAAATCCCAGAAATTAATTATTCTCGTAACAATTAAGATAAAGGAAACACAGGTAGATATGTTAGCAGCGTCAAGAATTTAATGAGGACCCCAGAGCTAGCTTCTGTCCACCTTTTTTTTTCCTGCAAAATTGTATATAATGATGGAGTGGACTAGCTTTTGTTTTGGTACACTTATTAATTATTGACTTATAAAAAAAAATATTAATGGTCCATGAAAGTAGCATTATTGTTCACTGTGGACTTGTCATCACTTGTTGGATGGAGAGTACTAGCTTATTGGTACTGTTACCATAATTGAGTTCGATTGAGTTGTCAAGTTTTGTTTTGTTTTTGTTTTTGTTTTTTAATAGCAAATTTTATTCAACCAAGTAACCAATACATTAATTGAGTTGTCAAGTTTATCCATTAACAACCATGTTTCTCTTGGGCTATTGGAGGTTTACTTGACTATTAACTTCAGGGTTTTATGGGATTAGTTAAGGTGCGCACAAGCTAGCTTAAATACCACGGATATAAAAAAAAAAAGAAAAAAAAGTTTATACACTAGATATCGATGCAATAGGATGTGCCAAAAATATATAAACTCTATAGAGAGAGTCATAAAATTTGAATAATAAAACGAAGATAGAGCATCAATTAATGGCTCAAAGGGCGTAGCTTAGCTAGTAGATAGACGAGTTTGAGGCTGGATAAATGAATCTCAAATCAGCGGTTTGAATCCTACCAATAGCAAAAGCTTAAAAAAAAAATGTAGTCCAGATAGATATTGTAAAAAAATAAATAAATAAAAAAAATAAAAAAAAATAAAGCATCAACCAATATATAGACAGAATTGGGAGGGATCTGGTTTCTATTTATTGTAATTTTTTTCTTAAAAAAACTCCATTAAACACATGGTAAATGGGAGCTAGTTTCAAAGTGGAAGATGAGAATCATTTCTGTTTTGGGGTTAATTTATTTATAAAAAATAAAGTTAGTTTATGGGACTTACTATATGCACAAATATTATATCTACTTTTATAATATCGAAAAAAAAAAAAAAAAAAAAAACTCCTCACATATACGTGTTCGTGTGCTTTTATGCAAAACCATAGTATAGAAAACAAAGTTGAAAACTTACAAAAATTTATAAAAATGGTTGTATTTATGTATCTCATTAGAATAAAGTATATGATGATAAGTAGTTTTGATCACTTGAGTGTGATAAAATCATCTTCAAACTTGCTAAGTAGTAGCACCCGTCCCGGCCGTCTCTTTTCAAAGTTAAAATTATCAACAAGATTCAATACTAAATTAAACAATTAAAATTAAAAGTAATATTGAGTATTGATATGATTTTAAAAAAATTAATCAAAAAATTAATCCAAATAATGTGAAAGTAATTTGTTTTTAATTATCATATAATTCATGGAGTAATGTGATGATTGACGGTTACAATAATGAATCACTTGTTACGGCATTTAAATTAATTTTTAAATTAAGTGTAATATTATTGATTGTTTTAAATAAACTAACCCTCTATGTCACGAGAAGATTTTGGCTGCATCCGATACACCATGCATTCCCCACTGTGATATTGTCCCGTCAGCAATTTTACTGACATGACAACATCGTAGTGGGGATGTATGGTGCATCCCATTACATCCAAGTTTTTGCCCTATATCACATAATTAAAAGGAAAAAGATTAGAATGCGTAGTCGTATTGCATACGTCTATCCATTTTCGCAATATGAAAACGATTCATATATATGATCGAAGAAGTAGAATTTTAAAATTAGTCAATAAGTCAATTAGTCATACGGCATGTTGCAGGTGGATGGATGATTAGTGATCGGAAAACCGTGTAGATGCACTCAGCACCAAAAATATTTCAAAGAATTTGAAAAACTTTGCATAATTAATATTAAATTAATAATTAAAATGGTTAAACATTATCTTATTAATGTGACAGTTACAGGGAAAATGTCATTTACGCAATTGTCGGTTAGATTTTTGGGTGGGAGTCTCCTTAAAGTAGATACATTATTCAATTTGATTCTGACTTTCCTTGCTTGTCCATACTCCATAATTTGATTATTAGACGTTTATTATTCATTAATTATATCACATGGTTTGATTAAATCATAGTTTTCCGATTTTCCCACTAATAATCATCTGACATCGATAAAAATCAAAATCTTTTAAAAATCAAACATTATATGTTTGGTTTGGATATCTATTTTCATAATCGAAAGATATTTACTCTTACAATACCGAAAGAAAACTCTCCACACGTATTTCTAAAATGGAGTTTTGTATAACATGAATTATTTTACAATTTGTTTAATAAATTACTCAAGTTTTGAGAAATAGTTGAAACACAATGAAAGATGGACCATATTGTTGAAACTTCAAATCACATTAAAAGTATCCACAGCATCCTTAACATTTCAAACTTGTGGACAAATTAAAAAACCTGTATGTAAAGTTTTCCAAAAATATGCAAGGTTCTTTTCTTCACTTAGATTGATAAGCATTTCTCTTATCTTTTTTTTTTTTTTGACAAAATAGCATTTCAATGATTGCTTAAAAGGAAAAAGAAATTTCTTCATAACATCAACAAGAGGTAGTTATAGGAATAAATATTCTTCTATAAATGGCTGAGGTGAAGCAGAATATGATAGAAATGACTGTTTGTGTGTATTCTCTTGTATATATTTATATATTAATATTCTCAAGTCAATTAAAAATTGGTTTTCCATTTTGAGGAAGAAAGAAGGACAGTTAAGAGTTTCCAAATTGGGAAAGAAGACTTTGGTTTGATTTCACTAAAAAAAGATTTGTGTGGTGTCTAATCAAGGAATAGTGTTTTGGCAACTGGCAAGCAACCAGAAGAGGAAAAGGAAAAGGAAAAGGAAAAGGAAAAGCAAATGGACTTGTTTGTTGGTTTCAAATTATTGAAAGGGTTTTTTTGTGTTGATAAAGAAGACGAAGAAGCAGAAGAAGGGAAGATTTTGATTGATTTAATTAGTTTTGTTTTTTTGAGTGGACTTTTTGGGTGTGATTTGATATTTTTGATAGTGTAAAATAAGAGAGAAGGTTGGAGGATGAACGCAAGCTCTTTGTTTGGTCTTCACCAACCTTTCTAAATTTGGATTGTTTGAATTATAAGCTAATTATCTCTATCTATATGTTTTTTTACATACTTTTATTTTCTTTGTTTTTAAGCACAAAAGGTTTGGCAAAAGAGCAGTAAAATTAGTTTAATATCGTCTAATCCCAAATTTTCATTTAGATTATGGAATGGATACCAATTCTCGCATCATTGATTACGATACAATGATATAATGATTACGTTACAAATAAGATATAAAAGGTAGAATGTCCGGCATTAGAAAATAGAAACCCTAATAATAAATTTACAGTATTAGCTCAATTTTCAAGCTAGACCGTCAACAAAGACCAGGCGCAAGGTTGGTGAAGTTTAGGGTTATGGTGGAATTTCAAAGCCCAATATAGTATTGGATTTAGTATGAGAATTTCAAAAAGCCCAATTCAAGAGTATTTTAGAACAATTAACCCTTATAAAAGTACATATTCTTCTTATTCTTCTTCCATTTTTATTTCCCAGACATGTTAGCTTCCTTAAGATTTGTAAGAAATTGTAATGCACTTTCAATGTCCATGGCAGAAGGAAGTATATAAAACTGATATTTCTTGTTACCAGAAAGAGCTTTCGTCATTATCATTGATCATTCGTTAAAGAACGACTCGAGTCATCTACATTCTTATAATAACAATTGTATTCTCTTTTTTTTTTCTTTTTCTTTTTTGTGGCATTTTTTTCTTCCTATCTTATCCTATTGTGTATATATATATATATATCAAGCTTTCCTACAAGGAAACTTGTAAACCACAAATCTTAGAAACAAATATTTCTAAAAAGCCACAGTTTGTGCGGCACCTATATTTGCTTTCATTTGATAATGGATCCTGGAATAATAATAATAATAATAATAATAAAAAGCGTGGGATTTTACTAGAGGCTGTGTAGAGTCTAGACTCACAAAGGCGGACCAAAAAAAAGGTAAGGCTCTCCATCTGTTTATAGGTGGAGATGGAAGACCTGCAAAATGAAAACCAGATTGATCAATGACAAATCTGAAGTTTTTCACATTAGGTCAACAAATCATCTAAATGGCCACCACCAAAGTCACTTTCAATTCATGCAAAGAAATGCGACAATCTAGCGAAAATGATGATAATGAGTAGCAAATACAGCACACCGCCTTTTAAGGTGAAACAATATTCCAAACTTGTTTGGATATTTGGGAGGGAAACCTTGGATAATAAAAGAGGAATCAGTGAGATCATTTCCTAAATACTAAAAGTTTATCAAGGAAAAGCAATGACCGTAAAATCACCAAATCAATTTTAAAATATTCAAATCATGGTACGTGTTATATGATAACTTCTTCCATCGCATTTACTTAAGAGTTAAGACTGAGATTATATATTAAGACTGCGATCATGGCAGTGGTACTTACTTAAGACTGAGATCATATACAAAGTGCACCCATATCAGGTGGCCCTCCATCAGATGCACAAGTTGACGTAGATTTAGTAATTCCTCCTTTCCTGCTTGGTTTCCTTTCCTTTCGAACTTTTCTGGAGTCAACTGTTTGGTTCCTGACGCAACAATAATGACACGTTAGAATATTGACTGCTACAGCATATTGGGAAATGGTTCACCATAAGCGAGAACTTGTAATCATTGGTGCATGACCATGCATATGAACAACACTTGAAAGACCAATTTGAGTTCTAGGAGATGACATGATAAACGGAACGGCAATAAGAAGCTTTTCGTGCTACTTTGCTAGGCACACCAGATGATTGATGAAAGATGACTTTGATATTGAAATTATAATTTGTTTTGCCTGTAATTGTAAATAATTCAAGCAGACCCAAAAATGAAAAGAGTTCAGAAGCTCACACTACAAGCTTATTTGAGGATCTCCCTGTTGCTGATCCACAACAAGCCTTGTATTTCTTCTTTGATCCACAAGGGCAAACCTTGTTCCTTGGGATGTTCTAGATTTGATAAAGAAAAAAAAATCATTAGCACTTTGGGCTCCATTCGAAGGAAGCAAAAACAATTTCTCCATTTCGTCAACACAACAAACCTTCTCATCCTGTTTGGATCTGCTATCATCGTGAGTTTGTTTGATACTAGTACTAGATGGATCCTGCTTGGAGGTCACCTTAAAAGGTTCTTCCTTGTGTTGCTCAAAGTTTCCATTTTCAATGTCACCTGGACATTCTCAGAAAGGAATTTCTTAATGTAACAAAAAAAGGTGTGAGTCAAGTGAAAAATTTGCATTACTCCACTGAATATGAGGCAAAATTAATAGACTACTACACTAATGACTAAAGACATATGGCGGCTTATATATTGTCATGTTAGAAAAAAATCTACACATTCACCAAATCAGATACAAAGAAAAAGGAAATGCATGATAATCTTGCACCAGTTTTCAATATGTCATCTATTTCAGTGAGAAACAAGTTCCACCACTCATTGCAGCATCATACAAATCTTTCAGTAAGGAGAGTTCAAAGTAAGATAATCCAGGGCATTCCATATCAGATGAATAACGGACATGGTCAGTTCAAACCCCAACTGAAAAACGGATACCAAATCATTACAAAACTACTGTTTCATTAATTTTAACTATGCTTCAGAGTCGAACATGATTAATTTAAAATTACCACCTGTCAAAAATACCTCTTTTCCAAATACTTGCATCAAATGAAGCCAAAAGGGAACATATTCTGATCCTTTAAGGAATCCATTAAAGAATCTGACTTCTTATTTCAAGACAGATGAGTTTTCAATTGGCATTAGTTTGAGAAAACTAATTACAGTTTTGGAAAATCTTTCTAGTACAGTTTCATTTGAGCAAACATGCATACCCACTACACTCCTGTGCTTAGCAAGCTAATTTGCTAGTGACAGTCCAAGAAACATGTTTAGAAAAGGAGGGAAAACTATAATCATAACAATGAAAAACATCACTTAAGTGTGAGTCTTATTAATAAACCCAGAATCTTCAAAATACATTGACTGGCCATTACCTTGAGAAGTTTCTGCACGGCAAGGATATAAATCACTTTCTGCAGTGTGTTCTTCTGTTGCTTGTTCTGCTACCAGGAATTCTATTGCAGCATCAATATCACCAGCTACTTGAAGTAAAACCTGGAATGAAATCAGCATTTGAACACGAAGAAAATAAAATTCCTTAAAAACAGATATGTAAGACATAGACACTACAGTCCTGGCCGACAAAGGAAAATGCATAGAAAAAATAATTTGAACAGAGTCAACAACCTGTTCAACTTTTTCAGCATTTCCACAACCAGTTCCTGCCATAACCAATTTCATGGATCCTGAATTTATAGAATCAGTACCAGCTACTCCTTCAGACTTGCTGGCTGCAGATTTCGGTTGGTGAGATGCCACTGAAAGATCAGCATCAGCCTTTAACAAACTACGAGTCATTAGGTTATTGCTATCAATTAAATGTTCAAACTTATAAGCAAATCAGCACAACTGCAACAAGATATCTTAATAGCATATGTATATATAGCATCCAAGCAGAAACCTTGATTACAATTGGCCTAGCTGGGCCAGTACAAGTGTCTTCCTTCAACCGCACACTATTGTAATGTTCCTCATCATGATAAGATCTGAAAGCAAATAATAATAAGATAACACATCACATTTCTAGCTCATGAATTACCTAAATGATAAAACACAACAATGAATATGTAAAAAAGTCAAAAGAAAATAATGTTAATTCATTCTGGAAAAAAGAAAAAGAAAGAAAGAAAACAAATATGATAGAAAAATGCAAACTACTGATATTCTTGAAGCTTTAACAACATACAGAATACGGTCTACAAGAAGTTCAAAGATAACTTCTCCAGCCAAAACTTTAAGATAACATGCAATAGCTTAAACAAGCTAAAAAAGAAAGAAAGAAAGAACAACAACAACATAAGAGAGATAAAAATCTGAAATACTCACAAATGGATCATACGAGCTTCATGGTAGTCAAAGTTCTGAATATACCAGCGAGGTGACATGTTCTATATCAAGCAAAGCAATGAGCACACATGAATTTCTATCTTGCTGTGGATAAAACATGATATGACACAATGCACAAGTGTCCATGTGTTTATAATAATGCATATACAATAACAAGATGCTGTGCTTTGTATCAAGTTAAGGAGCAAAGGAAAGTTCTATGTTACTGGGATAATATTGTATGCTCACGTAGTTATGATTTGCCAAAGCATGAACATGCATGCATTCGTATGTGTCCAAATGCTCATACCATACCACATTAGGATCAGTCAAAACTCTTCTAGTTTCTATCAGCCAAAAGGCCGTTACATTAAAAAAAGTTTACTTTGGAATCAACGTTATAAAAAATATCAAGGCATTCATGATTTCACAGTTATTCTCTCCAATGCCAATGTTCTTGCATCACAAATGATTCAAACATTTTTGAGCTGGTGTAGGTGTCGCAAAAGATATTTCAAGTACCTATGCCGCCTTCGGCCCTTCATGCTCTACAACCAAGCGAGGATCCAAGTATCCAACAAACATAACTACATTACTCAGACAATTGTTTCAATGGTGTGTGACCAACTAAAACACCCAACATAACTACATTACACTATTACATTTTTAGAATAATCAGATGAGTTCCAAAAAAAGCACACTGAAAGAAGAGAAAGCAAATCTCACCCTGTGGATGCATATATTACTACGTGTAACAAGAGAAGCTGCCTGCAATTCCATATGTCCAGCCCATGTGCCATCTTTATCCATAGATTGGCAATATTCATCAAACGGAATCTCATCCTCGATAAAGGGCTCGTATGTTTCACGATTCTTCTATGGAGTGAAGTTCCAATATCAGATTTGGTTATAAGTTCATATAAAATGCAAATTCTTAAAAGATCGATAGACGGAGTTGGAAATATCATCCAGGAAAAGAGAAATTTATAATAGACATTCATCAAGGGATCAGCTAGTTTGCAATATTTCGATGTTAAATTTAAAATAAGCAGACACAGGTTTTACAGCTTAATCAGAAAAGTATATACAAGTACCGGATACAAGACTACGAAATCTAGGTTCCCATTACCATTTACTGTCTTATACTAATGTTTCATACATGGCCAGTACACTGTCTAACTCAACCATTATTTTAGGCAAGCAATAGCAAATTAGGAGTATGAATCCATAATAAATTTAGCAATGTTGGGCATCCTCCTCTGTTTTGGTCGTTTCTTTATACAGGCAGATTGGCTAGATCAGAAGTGCTTATGTCTTCTAGACCAGTTCTGCAGTTCTTTCAAATCACATGTAAGAAATTAGAATTCTATGTCTACTGCAGTTTCCATCAAGCCTGTACATGGGTACTGTATCAGTCCAGTTACAATTCTTGGTTTATTAGTCTTTTATTGATTCCAGCCATTTATTCACACACACAGCTCCTCGATATTGATGTTAACAACACATTCATGGTGTAATTCATAAATTCAAAGAAAAAGATGAAAAATAAAGCATTGGTTATTTCTAAACACTCGGTGGTATTTCTAGAAAATAGCATTCAAACAAGCAATGCCTACAGAACAATATTGAGATTTCTTTTGAAACAATGAGACTAAAATTGACTTTTTCTTCCTTGGTAGCCACTTACCACTATATATTGTACTACCATACTACGGTACTTTCCATGTTCCTCCTCATCACCTTCCAATTGATCTGCAAGAGCCCTGCAAACTAACAAGAAAAAACATCTTAAATACCTATATATAAATAAGATACTTTAAAAAAAACTAAAAAAATATATAAGAATATGGTCATGCAAATCTTTTTAATGTAAGAAACACAGACCTGAAGAAACAATTACCATCAGCAGTGACATGGATAATTTTTAGGTTCAAGACATCAAGCTGAGCACGGAACTGAGAAATATCAGCCTGCTTTCCCTGCTTTTTAATCTGTCCACCATTAACAAGTTAGTTCAACTACAAGCAACATCTACAGCAGACGTTGAATGAAATTTAATTCAAATTACAATCAGTGCAGAGAAATAAATAACTTCAAAAGAACCGGGTGTATTACAAGTCATACAAAGAAAAGTATGTCTAACATTTTCAAATATATATCTACAACATACATTTCAAAAGCATGTTCTCGATCATTAGACTTAATAATGACTCTATGAAACTACAGTATACAGAATTTAATTGCAAATTCAATGGCTAGCAAAAATCAAACAGTTAACAGCAAAGGAAAAAAAGGAATGATCGCGAAATTAGGGCAATTTGAAAACTGGATGACGACAATTCAAATTAACTATAAAAAAAAATGGAAAAAAACTTACGAAGTTTATTAGCAGACGAAGATAATTTAATAATAGAAGAGTAAAATGGAACTTACGTGAGGCGGTTTCTTGGCTTTGGACTTCTGTTGTTTCGCTTTAACCATCGCTTTGAAGATTGTAATCTCTTTCCCAAAGTTGGAAAAAATAGTTGAGAGATATGAGTGCGAGTGTGAAATCACCGAAATCACGAACCCGAGTTAGTAAATGCAGCGACTCGGATCGTCGCTCCCGAGTCCCGAAACTCAACTCAACTCAACTCTACTCAACTCAACCAAGTGCGTGCGTCCGTCATCATTATTTACAGTATTATATTTATATGGTGGATTTTTGTTTTTAATTTGTAAGTAAATACATAAACATCCCTTAGATTCTCACTTATGGCATGGTATTCAATAGTTTCCTATAATTATACAAACATACCCTGACGTTAGTCTACGACCTTCAGACGTAACGATTGACTGGACTAGCTAAAATCGCCATTTCATTTATCTAATTTATTTAAAATTACAAAAAATAATCTAAAAAATGGTGGTCTCCTCGATCGAAGGAGAATGGATGAGGCACGATGCCTTCTTCATTTGCTATGGAGGAGGCTTGCGACCTCCTCTTAAATCTAGAAGCAAGCTTTTAACTGTTGGATGATCAAGTTTTCATGTATGAAGTTTATTCAGAGTTATTTAAGACAGATGCATTTTTTTTTATGTTTTTTAATTTTTTTTGTAATATCTATTAATTCAGGATAATGTATTTTTTTTTGAAAGCTTTTGTCATTGGTAGAATTCGAGCCGCTGATTTGAAAGTCATTTATCTAAACCCCAAACTCGTCCATCTACCAGCTGAGCTACACCTCTATTGACATTTAAGAGAGATGCATATAAGTTATCTTTTAGTGTTGTACACTTGTATTTAAATATTTGTACCCGAAAGAAAAAGAGAGGAGTTGAAATGCAAGTGAATATCTACTTATTTTATTACTCTCTTATTCAAGAGAGATTGATTATCTTGAATTCAACCACTTCTTGATTTCCTATCCTATCCAAAGTGTGACGGTAGTTGACTACTCTAGATTATATTTATGTAATTAAAGGTAAAATGTATAACATAATGCCATAAGTGTGAAAGTCAAGGTTGCACATGTGCTATTTTGCCCTAATTTTAAATCTCTTTCGGGTTTTTGAATCTCGATTGACGAGGCCGTGCAGCAGATAGGGTTATAAGATAGGCCCAATTGTTTTTTGATGGAAAAAAAGTAGGCCCATTTTGGGTCTTAGGCCCATTTGAATATATATAAACTCTAAAGACTTCCATGGGATGGATTAATCAATAACCAATTGTATTTAACAACAACACTTCGAAGGCTTGAACATTATTTTACACATATTAATCTCATAATTAAACTGAGAGAAAAACGTTAATGATTTAAAATCAATTGAGTAGTTGTTAATCATGATGTGTTAACCACTTAAAACATCATCGAAAAGAAGCATTTAACTTAAAAGTAGTTGTAATTACAAGGAACATATGATTTGACACGTGGCGACAAAAGAATGACTCAACTTGAAGATGAAGTAAAGGCAATGGAAAATGAAAAGGAGGTTGTTGGCTAGATTTATGAAGCTTCTGTCTCCTTTGTAGGCTGTCAATTAAACACTACAGCGACTGGACAAGGTTGGTAATAAGTATACAACCATGCAAGAAAAGAAGCTTGTCTATGTAAAATGTCCGGTGATAAACGTAGCCACAAAAGGTAAGTTGTTTTTTATTGCTAGCTCTTTTGAGCATCGTATGTAATACGTATAATTGACATCGAACTGGTTAGATGTCTATTGGGATTCGGTCGAGAGGGGAGATATCTACTCTTACAAACACCGAGAAGAAAACTGATGCAGAACGGAAGTTCTAAGGTTTATCAGTCTAAGCCCTAAGATTACTCAAACTGGAATCCATCAGAAAGTTAATTGAAAATTCAAAATAATAATATTATTCAATGTCAAGAAACTAAAAACAAAGAACCTTAAATAGTCTCCGGAAACCCTAATTGAAGCAAAAAGACCAAAATAACCTTCCTCTAAACAAAAACAACTAAAAACTAAAAAACTAAAAAAACACTAAAACTTTAACTGCCTGACAGCCTGCACTAAACAGAAAATTTGAGGATGAAAATGACGTTAGCCGGGCTAGCCCGGGTTGCCATAGTATGGAACACTGAAAACCCTTTCTGAAAACATATTATAATAGAAAATCTGACGACCGAGCTAAAAGTTATGCTAATTTCTTCGGAGCAACTCTTTTAGCCAATTTTCTATCCATCTCTTCTTCAAACTCCAAAGCCAATTGTCCTACATCAAAAACTTCCGGTGTCACATGCTAATAATTGTGTCAGGTGACACTTAAACACCGTTATAAATGTGGAATGAGAGATGCACATTACTTGAACTAACACGAGATGTGTACCTCCTATTGTTTGTATTAGAAGCTATTTAATTTGCATGAATAAATTTTAAAGCATTAATTAGATAACAATTCTATAAATGATTTGGGAGGAATTTCAGAAAATAACAAAAATGACAATTTATTATCTTCAAATTTTGAAGTAACCATAATGTTTTTAAAACACTAACCCCAAAGGGTCTTTTCTTTTGTATATATTTTCTACATTCCTTGTTTTCAAAACCAAGTTAATTATTCTTAAATTACAAACTAAACAAGCAATAGACTTAAAATCCAATCATAGAATTATAAATAATAATAATAATAATAATAATAATAATAAAAACCATTTAAAAAATTAGTCTAATCAAATCATCTTCCTAATATTTGTTATTCTTTTATCTCTTAACAAATAATTATTTATAATAACATTATTTATTCACTATCTAGATCAGGTATTTTTTTGAAATTTTTTTGTCATTGATAGAATTCGAGCCATTAATTTGTGAGTTATTGGATTCAAGCTTGTCCATCTACCGAGCTACAGGTAAAATAATTATTTATAATAACAACTTAAGTGTAAGTTTGGAAAGGATCATGACTTAAACTTACGATATAGATGTGAGAGACATAGAACTTAAGCGATTCCATTTTCATCGATAATTTTTTGCTATGTGTTGCCGTACATTATATAAAAAACATTTTTTTTAAAAGAAAAAGAGTGATGAAACACATGACTCTTGTCTATGTGATCTATAAAAACGATATAAAAAATGTACTTTTCACATACTAATAACTAATGAGATAGGAACAAAGAAAATATAAAGAGTGTAACGCAAGAATACATTGCCATAAAGAAAATAAAATTCTAAACATTTATTACTATAATAATTGTAAATGGCAGCCAACAACCAATTATGCTGCCAAGATTAAAGAAAATGAAGGGTCCACTGATCAATCAATCCACCCACAATAATCACAATAATAATTTTAAAGCTATAAAATAACAAGAGAGATACCAAGAGTGCAGTGTCAAGTCAAGTGCTTTAATAATACTTTGATTTTTTTAGTTTATTTTATTATGACAAAAAGCAAATACAATGTCAAAGCATTAACAGTGAATACTTAAAGAGAGCACTTTTTTTTTTTAAATTTTTTTTTTTTAATTACAACAACTGTCGGGATCCTACGATATTGGACTCTACTAGCACAGCCCGGACTATAACAACTCCCACACATGGGGAGAGGGCAGTAGGGGGCACCCACACAAAAGGAGGGACAAAGAATGAATATATAATATATATACATGCATACCGGGCATTGAATCATAGTGGTAGAGTCTCTTATTGGAGAGTCACACCACATTGGTAAGAGGCTGTTGGCTAAAGTGAGCACTTAGACTTTATTAAAAAAAAAAAAAAAAAAAAAGTTGCAATGATGCCTACATTATTGTTTTCTTTTTCACAATGGTCCCATACTCCCATTTCATGTATATGAAAAATATTTACATGTACGGTGTACTCTTAAAATATATATTATATATTCATGCCACTAAACACGAGTTTTTGTGCCAAGCAATTCTTTTTTTATTAATTTCCAAAATTAGAGTACCTGTTTTATTTTTTCGAAATAATTTTTAATTAGAGTGTCTGCTTTTGGTAAATGACAAGGGGTTTATTTTAATTTTGAAACAAAAAAGTTGTTTAAAAACAAGTCATAACTTAGGAAATATGTATTTATAAAAAAAAAAAAGATTTTTTTTTATTATATATATAATATGTATTTTGTTTTTGATAAATTTATTACATGCAATTTAGTTTTTTAAAAAATGGGTAAAATTGTCAAAGGTCCTTCTTTAGTGACCGGAGATTTCACGATCTCAATCAACATATTAAGGCTCAAACCTTATACATGGTATGTTATCTGTACGTTATCTCACTATTGACCATAAAATCGTAATAAGTGTGGGAAGATCTCTCTCTTGTTTGATTACGGAAAGATTCACCCCAATGGCCCAACCCGAGTCCCAACCAATTAAATAAAACCGTTGAAGGTCCGCACTCGCACGTGTCAAACGCGGGCCGACACTTTGCTTCGCGCTCGGTCTCTGTCCATCGCCAAAAAAATCTGGTCATTATTTTTCAACAGTCACTGTCTGACTGTCACTCTCTCTCTCTCTTTCTCTCTACAGAGTCCATATTCTACACTTTACTTTTCCTCCATTCTACTTTTCATGTTTACCAAACACAAACTCACATACAAAGCCTCTCTTTCTCTCTGTATCTATATCTCTTAACAGTCACAGTTGTTTATTGCTGCGGTGCTCGGTGAAATCAGGTATTATTACACATTTTGGAAATTGACTTCAATTAGGTGTTCTAATTCGAAGTTTCTCTGCATTCTCAGCTTCCCTGATCATACTTGCACGGTGAGATCGATATTTGCGATAGAGCAGTTTCGCACTTTGTGTTTTCTGTGTAATGTGGTTTGATTTTTTTCGAATCTGTAGATTTTACATACATGCATTGGTGTGAGTGATTTGTAGAATCTTTTGTTGATAATCTGGTTATTAGTTTTCAAATGTAGTGCATTGCTCTTGTCATGAACAAATTTTGATGAATTGAATTTTGTGATATAGTATACAAACTCGTGGAATGTTATTACAAGGCACGAGCGTTTGTTTGCTTAGAATAATCACTGAACAGTTAAAAAAACAATTATATGCTTATGAGAGTCGAAGAAAAACGATTGTGACATTTTATTGGGTTTTTAAATGAAAATATTTTGTGTCCTTGGAATTTTTGGCCTGTAATGTAAACGACAGTGATCAATTGTAGTAAATTTTCAATAATCCTGAGATTGAGATCATTCAGATAGCAAATAGGTTTCCAGAAAACGATTCTTTATGTGTAGATTACGTGACCCTGTGATGCTAATTTTGAATAAACTTGTAACTTGTTCAATTTTGATGCAGTATCTTTTTCTAGGGCTTTTAAAGTTTTTGAGCTGCATTTGGTGAAAAATGGACCACAAGACATGGCTTTGGAGGAAAAGATCTAGTGAGAAGACCATTATTACAACTGACAAATTAGACCTTTCTTCGAAAGGAAATGAAGAGGAGGTAAGCTAAGCACTTGGTTTAATATGTTTCTTAGTACTGTCTGAGCTTTATTTTGATGAGAATATTTGCTATAATCAGATTAATTACTTAATTATATCAAATCAACATAATGAAATGGACGAATAACCCACCTTTCAATCTAAACCGGTGAGCGTTTCTTGCTATGTTATCTTTGCTTATCACTGAAGTGTAATTTTTCATTGAGAAGTTTTGCTTATCTAACTAGTAACCAAGTCTAATTTACATTAAAAGTATAGTAGGAGAAGAGGTTTACATAAAGGTTAGTACATCGATGATACCATAAAAGATCAAACTGAATTGCTCTGCAAGGCCTATATAGCTAGAGTCTGTAAGGTGAACCACCCGTGGGTTTGTCGGATTCTCTAATCCAAAAATTCAAAATCAAAAGATAATTTACAGTAAGAGTGTGATTAATATCAGATTGCAGGAATGCCTCAGCTTAAGTATCATAAAGGTGAACAACTAGGCATTTGCTGCCAATATAATGTTGTTATCTGTTTAGTCAAGAAAACCGTAGGCCTGATTTCTCAAGAGAATAATTATTACCACAGCACTGGCTATCGTTGTTTGGCCGCCTTATGATAACTCTGTGAGGTTGCCAAATATTTTTCTAAGGTAAACTTTCATTATGGGTCATCGTACAAGTAGGCATTAATTAAAATTTTGATTCCTCAGATAAAGATACTTTTGGCGGATAAAGCGGAATTAGAGAATGATGTGAAAAACTTAAATGACAAGCTTTCTTCTGTCCTCGCTGAGTGTAATGCCAAAGATGATCTTGCGAAGAAACATGAAAAGATGGCACAGGAAGTGATCATAGGTAACGTACTGAAATTTCTTACATGGATGGGTTTTTCTAATTTTTTATAGTAATATTTTTGCTTTAAATTATGTGATCACTTCACTATGAGTAGTTCTATCTGAATTCTTTCTTAGCTACCCCTTTGATTTTTAATTTATATATAGGCCAGAAGAAGGCAGAAGTGGAAGCAGTGTCTTTGAAGAAAGAACTAAATGAAGCTTTAGAGCAGAGAATTGCTGATGAAGAAAGATTATCTCATTTGGATGCAGCCCTCAAGGAATGCATGGAACAGCTACATTTTGTTCGAAAAGAGCAGGAGCAAAGGATTCATGACGCAGTGATGATGACATCAAGGGAATTTGAAAAATCCGAGTTGATTTTAAAAGAGAAGTTGGCTGAGACCAATAAAAGGCTTGCAAAATTAGGTGTTGAAAATACTCATCTTTCTAAGACTCTTCTGGAAAAGGAAAAGTTGATTGAAGATTCAAATAAACAAAGGACTCAGGCAGAGGCAAATTTTAATGCACTAATGACTAGATTAGATTCCACAGAGAAAGAGAATGTTTCTCTGAAATATGAGGTTCGGGTGCTTGAGAAGGAGCTTGAAATCCGGAATGAGGAGAGAGAATTTAATCGTCGAACAGCTGATGCTTCACACAAGCAACACTTAGAAAGTGTGAAGAAAATTGCTAAGCTGGAATCAGAATGTCAGAGGCTACGTGTCCTGGTCCGGAAAAGGTTGCCAGGTCCTGCTGCGTTGGCAAAAATGAAAAATGAAGTGGAAATGCTGGGAAGGGAGTCGCCTGAAACAGGGAGGAAAAAGTTGAATTCTAGTCCTTCTTCTCCCTTTGGTTCAATGGTTGATACCACATTTGATAACTCTCCTGACACTCCCGGAAAAAATAATAATTTTCTGACTGAGCAGTTATGTGCTATGGAAGAAGAAAACAAGACTCTCAAGGAAGTGCTTGATAAGAAAATAAACGAACTCCAATTTTCCAGAAGCTTGTATTCTAGTGCAGCTTTCAAATTATCAGAGGTCGAAGTGCAGCTTGAAGAGTTGTCAAAAGGTCAGACAATCATAGAGCCAACCAGGAACAGTGTGATGCCATACGAGGTCTCTCTGGGATCAGTGTCTGACATTGGTAGTGATGATAAGGTCATCTGTGCTGAATCGCGGGCTTCTGCTTTGATTGCGGAATCGGAACACTTCGGAAGTGGAAAACATGATTCACCATCATACAAAACTGTTGAAGCTTTAGACATAAGTCTGATGGATGATTTTGTTGAAATGGAAAAATTGGCAATTGTTTCTGTTGATAAGCCATCTGGGAATTTTCATGTTTCTCCGGATGGAAAAAAGGCCATTGTTGGACCCTTAAAAACCGAGTCTAGTGGGAATTCCTCAAAGGTCATGGGTAAGGAGATAGTTCCTATTCATGAGCATCAGTCTGACTTTGGTGTACTTAATTTGATTGGTAAATCTCCAGATTGGCTTCAGGAGATACTAAAGCTGATCTTGGAGCAAACCCATGTCACAGAAAGAGACCACCATGAGATACTTGAGAACATTAGAGTAGCTTTGGAAGACATAAACGATCCAAACACTCTTGAACCAGTTAAGGCAAGGGAGATCTCGGACCCTCTTCATACATTGATGCTTCCTCCTGTTAATTCATCAACAGTGACAGAGAAGATAAACCGGCAACTTTCTTCCGATCTGAGTCTCTCAATATGTAAAATAGTGGAACTTATTGAGGGGATCAATTTACCATCACCACCGGACTATGGTAACTCAGAAACTTTGTCCAAGAAGGATGGGAGTGTCCTGTCCTATAAAAATTCAGAAACACCTTCAGGCTACATGGTACGCGTTTTCCAGTGGAAAACTTCTGAACTTGGTGGTGTTTTGCAGCAATTTGTTCATGCTTGCTATGATGTGTTGAACCAAAAGACAGATTTCAACAAATTTTCCCAAGAAGTAAGTACTGCTTTGGACTGGATTATGAACCACTGCTTTTCCCTTCAAGATGTTTCCAGCATGGAGGATGCAATAAAGAAGCATTGCAATTGGGATGAATCGCGGAGCGCAATTGAAGCCGAAGTTGGAATGACAAGTCAATTCACAGAAGCAGATAGAATACATCTTCCCAGAGAAAACTTGTCATCTGCAAATGGTTATAACAACCATTTGCAAAAGGAAGAACTTCACTCTAATTTGAAGGAGGGAAATAATAAACAGATAGATAAAAACATCAATAGTAAGGGAGATTTCTCGGTGAATCAACTTCAGGAATCTCAGAAAATCATTTCAAACTTACGAAATGAGTTAGAAAATTTGAGAAAATCAAAGGAAATGATCGAGGATCAGGTCAAAAATCACAAGTTGATGAATGAAGATCTTGATACACAGCTTACAGTGGCCAGAGTTGAATTGAATGAGGCACACCAGAAATTTTCAACACTAGGATTGGAGCTGGAGAGTAAACGGAACTACTGTGAGGAGCTGGAGGCCACATGTCTTGAATTACAACTCCAACATGAAAGGTACTAGTAGCAGTCTCAATTTTTTTTAAATAACAAAAAAAAAAAAAAAAAAAAAAAAAAAAAAAAAAAAAATACATAAGTAATTTAGTGATTCTCCCTTGATTCTTGCATTGTGGAGGCATCTCATGCTTCTGATATTTGTTATCTTCAGTGCGACAAAGAAGGAAATTCCCATCAATGAACACAAGCAGGAAGAAAATCAACTTCGAACTGTAAGTTCTTACTATATGTATACAAGTTCATTGGAATTAAATTTCTGTCTGGTGTACTGCATTTTGATGTGTTGGTGACGACTCGATTGAGATATATATTGTTCAATTTCTATACTCTATAATACTTCAATTTGAAAACAGTTTTTGATTTCTATATTAAATGCATTCTTGGATACTAAAATACTAAGAGAACATAAAAAGATGGAAAGTGGAAACATGTGTTTGGACATAAAATAAGCAATATAATCTGTATGTGGGAAATTTAAGTTAGAAAAAATGATAGTAGCTATTGATTCTTTAGTGCGCTTTACTTTTGGGGGGTGGGTGCTGTTGTTCTTCTTTAGAATTTTCACATCTGTTGCTTATCTTTTTGAGTCGAGGACTGCTGTGTAAACATGACAGGATTGGGAGATCACAGCGGCTTCAGAAAAGTTGGCGGAGTGCCAAGAGACTATTCTAAACTTAGGGAAGCAATTGAAGGCATTGGCGCCTCCAAAGGAAGCAGCCCTTTTCGACAAGGTTGTCTCTGCCTCTACTGATGTTAGAACGCCTACTACATCTACCACTTCTATCACCACAGCCCCAAAGCCAACCCTACTGAAAAACAAGATCACAACCCAAAGATCTTCTCTGCTAGATCAGATGATCGCTGAGAATAATGTTAAAGGTGAGGATTTTGACTCTCCAACGACCATAGAAAGTGATAACAACAATTACAAATCTGTTTTCATTCCAAATGGGACAGCAGAGCCACTAGAAAAGATCATTGTCTTGAATGGAAATAACAAGTTGGATGAAGATCCTGTTCCTGTAGGTCATTCATTTGCCATTGTTCGGAGCAAAAAACAGGGCAGCGGGAGTTTGTTGAAACGGCTGTTTTCGAGAAAAAAGAAAGTGAGCAGCAGCAAGAAAATGTCCCTTCCATTTGCTCCATAAACACAGATCCTCTCATAGAGTAAACACGGTTTTCTGGCTTCTTGTACTGTGGAATTGCATGTTTTGTGTGTTGTATTTCTGTGTATATATATAACCGAATGCTTCACAACTGGGAATTTGTGATGTGTAAAAGGAAAAGAAAAAAAATGTGGACATCTTGATCTGCACTTTCTCTTGTTTAAGGAATGCTTTTGACAAATTTAAGAAAGGCTTGTAAAGAAAAAAACCTGAGAAGTATATTCTGAAAGCAAAAATGACATCCAATATCTCTACAACAGAATCTAGTTTCTGTTTAAATCTCTCTCCTTATCAATACTCAATCTCTGTATAACATGAATGCCGCAACATCGTGGAGTCCAGCCTCTTTATAGCATTCAGCAATCTGTTCCACAGATTCATCCCAAGTGCCTTCTACAGAAGCTAAATCCAAAAGAAACGCAGCTTCATCCAATGCAATCTGTAAATTTCAATGACCAACAAAGATGATTAAAGCCTCGTACTTTCAATATGCATTTTAATGTATAAATTCATATTGAACAATAATGAAATAAGTTAATTTGAAAACCTGGTCCGGTCCTTTCCCTCTGTTTAGATCTTCTTGCTTTCCCTTTTCCGACACTTTTTGTTTAATATTATCAATTGGCTCATTCTCCCATTGTGCTATCTGAGCAACTTCCTGAACGGAAACTAGGAGTTTGATTCCGCTAAAGAAAGAAAAAGTCAAGAGCATAGATATGACATAAAATAGCAATCATACAAGGGTATCATACCCGGTAACTGCAACCCAGAGTCCACCATGGCAATTTTAAAGCCCCCCTGGCAGCATCTTTAGCTTCTAGATTACGCCCAACCCTAAACAATGCACAAATTGGGATCTTTAGATATAACAACACACATGTCGATTGAATAATGCAACATTACCCTAGGATAAAGTTCATACGAACTTTAGCAAAAGCTCTGCATTGAACACGAAAGGCCGTGCAAATCCTGGAAAATGCTCCTTCTTTGTGTAGAATTCCCCAGTCACCAAAGCTGCAACCTTTAATGAGCATTATAAGCCAAACAAATCTTGCAAGCTCATAAATCGAACAGTTCTTGAAAACAATAGAGATAATCATCTGAATCTTACATGGTCTCCTTTTGCAAAATGTTGCATCATTTTCCGTTCTATGACGTCTGGAAATAAACCAACCTGAAACGAACATGTTTCTCATATCAATTCATTGAATAGCTGATTAAAGTGCAGTTAACATTGCTCCGGTACCTGTCTTAAGAGATAGACATCTATATCTGAATTTTTCCATTTAATGAAGTCACCCTTTTTGTAAAGTTTTTCCCCAGCTTCACCCACAGCGCGGAATATCTTGTCAAGGCCCTCCAGGCAGTTGTTGGCATCTTCTTCAACCAAGATTCTGTGAATAAATTGGTCTACCTGTAAGTGGAAGAGCAAGATAACACAACCGACATGGAAATATGTATGTTCTATGAAGATTTTTCTATGTGAACAAACTTAATATTTGATATCCAGGCATTCTATATTGACAGCAGTGTGCAAACTTAACTTACATTTTTGGCTAACAGCCAAACTCCATGTTTACGGATCTCCACTACTGGCATCTCCATCCTGCAGGTATTGCAGTGGATCATCTAAGCGAAAGAAAACTTAATAATGCATAAGAGGTAAGAAGCATATAGGTTGTTTACCCAGGACGAGCTGTTGGCCATCGCAGCAATGCAGTTAAAGCACCTATATACAAGTAAATCATGCGACAGCTTTAAACACTTCACAATAATAGAAAATTCCAAAGAAATATAACACTGTATCTGTACCTGAGCTACTTTTGGCGAGTGGAATTGCAAGGGGTATTAATCCTTGCTTGGCTCCAGGAGAAACTATGGATTGACCTGTTACAATGTAATCGGTAAGAAGGCATTCGTACAATTGAAGAATTGTACACGAAGGAAGTCGCCAAATATTCATATACAGACATCATGGGATGACAATTGGTCGTCACTATTACTTATCGGTGCATATTCATTATGGCAAATATATGTGAGACCCAGAGTTTTCTCTCATGAAAATCTATTTGACCAGTAGATTTCTCAGCACAAATTCATGGTACACTGCCAAGAACGAAACACCAGTAACGAGAACTAGATCGCACAAGCTCAAGGACAATAAAGGCCTTTTCTTTGCAACTTAAGACAATCAAATATAGTATAAGTAACCTAAGTCTCAGTTATTGCTTGTAATACTCACAGTCACAGTAACACCATCATAAAATCAATCAAAGAACTGCAACACAGAGAGTGGTAGTACACAGACAGTATAAACAGAAAGCCTTTCACATTCAAATTAGAATGAGATTGAACTAGAAATTTCATGCATCGCCATTCATTTTTTTGCTCGCTATAACTCTTTCTCTCTCAATACATTCGAATCTACCAGAAGTCAAGTCGTAGGTCTGTTTTTTTATGTTAATTTGTACAAGAGTTTTCTTCCGCCATCAATTAATTATTTGACAAAGTAAAAATCCAATCAAATGATAAACATGTTGAGCTCTAATCACTCTCACCTCTTGCCTTGAGCAATCTTAACAAATGAGACAAATGCTGAGGAGGCTGAGTTGCAGCCACATTTTTTATGAAACTTATATGCTCTGCAATCGAAATATCGAATCAACAACACAAAAATAGATATTATTGTCTTCGATTCTTCGTCTTTGTTAAGGTAGAAATTAAAAATTGATGTGATGGTTTCGTTACCAGTTGATGAAGATGAAGAGGAGAAAGCAGAAAGCGAGCTGATGCCTCTGCCGTGCCTGTAAAGAAGAGTCGACAGACCACCGGTGACGCGTGAAGCTCCGTTGACCACGCCACCGCCGATCTTCATTTCTTCGAGATTCTGCTGCCACTGAGTCTGTTTTCGTTTCACTACTTTTAGAAAAAATAATCGAAATCGACGAAAATGTTTTTTCCACGTCAGATTTTCAGTTTATATATGGGTTAATTACACTAACATACCCTGAATTTTTCGAATCGAACAAGATTTCAAACAATTGCGAAATGCCCAAAATTAGTCAACACTGTTGTGAATTTTCCTATAACATAAGGGCTAATTATGAATTTTGACTTCTTTAAAAAAAAAAAATAATAAAAAAAAGAGAATCATGAAACAAGATGGAAGTGCCGAATCACGGATTACAAATTACAACGAACATTATCAAGTCCATTTTTGCTCATCCCCGGTTATCCCCTTCCAAATGGATGACATGTGTCCATCGAATCCCCTCAATGACTCATTAGAAAAAAAAAAAAAAAAAACACACACACACATTCATCATTATTATTATTTTTAAAAATAAAAGTTCACTACAACTCAATGACTCATCACATTTATTCATGAAAGAACATAACTAGCACACACACAATCACGATTCATAGCTAGCTAAACATCGACTGCAATATCAAATTTGAGAATCGATCAGAACCGATCACTGTGATATCTCATTCTCCTAGATTTTTCTGCCTACGATGATCAAGAGAGGCCGTGACAACATCCATGAATTCTGCATCATTTCCCATACCCTGTAACGTCTGTGGCGAAAGACAAGCTTCGAAGTCAATACTCCCTTGTTCCACTCCAGGAAACACTGTTATCGTCCCATCTGTCTTGCTTCCAGGGCCAGTTCTGACCGCAACAGGTCTTCCCCACCCGAAATCATTCCCGTAAACATCCACCCACGCTGAACCGATCAAGATCAATGTATGACTTTGTATGTTCGCAATTGTAGTTACCTCAGGGTTTTCTGTCCAAGACTCCAAGAAATCTTTTACTTTCTCATCTGTGTTCATAGCTATAATCTTGTTTATTTCCAATGCCACATAACCAAGTTTTTGTTCAAGTAAATCTTTAGCTTTCATAGTAACTTCCAATTCTGAAGGGCACAACCAAGGATGGCGTGTATGAGTGGCCAACTTCCAGTTCCGTGTCAGCACCGGTCATAGCATTCTCAAGTGTCAAAACAACCTCCTCAACCTGGCATCATAGATTAGGCCATCCAGCTTATCCCATATTACAACGTATTGTTTCGAATTTCAATTTAGATTTGTCGTCTCCTATGTCAAAAGATTTATCATGTCATTCATGTCAATGCAATAAAAGTCACAAACAACCATTTTCTTCTTCATCTCTTGTCTCATCTAAGCCTCTGGAAATTATTTTTTCTGATGTCTGGATGTCTCCTGTTATCTCTCCTAATGGTTTTAAGTACTATGTGATTTTTGTTGATCACTTCACCAAATATATATGGCTATATCCACTTAAGAGAAAATCAGAGGTTAAATCAATTTTTATTAGGTTTCGAGCCATTGTGGAAAAATATTTTGCTCAACCTATCATCACTCTATACACTGATAATGGTGGTGAATACATGGCTCTCAAAGATTACCTAGCCATGAATGGTATTTCCCATTTAACCACTCCACCTCATACCCCTGAACACAATGGGTACTCTGAAAGGAGACATAGGCATATTGTTGAGACGGGTCTCGCATTACTTTCCCATGCCTCTCTCCCACTGATTTTTTGGCCTCATGCTTTTGCTACAGCTGTGTATCTGATAAACCGAATGCCTACACCTACTCTAGATTTCTTATCGCCCTATACAAAAATTTTTGGTTCCCCTCCACATTACACAAAACTACGAGTCTTCGGGTGTCTGTGTTATCCTTGGCTTCGACCGTATTCGTCTCATAAGCTTGATAAACGGTCCACCTCGTGTGTCTTTCTCGGGTACTCACTGTCACAAAGTGCTTATCTCTGCTATGATCCGTCGTGTTCCAAATTATTTGTCTCCCGTCACGTCCAATTTGTCGAATCTGTTTTTCCCTACCAGTCCCTACACACTACACTTGACAGGCCATCCCCCAACACTGTCCACTCTTGGGTTCCACCCGTCATTCCCATATTCTCCCCTCCCATATGTCGGCCACCATCCTCTTCATCTTCAGTTGTGCTCTCTCAAGACATGCCTCCATGTGAAGCTTCCCCACTCACGCCACCTGTTCCACTCCAAGCTGCTCCACGTCAGAATGGGTCATCAAGTGAGTCTTCTCTGCTCACGCCACCTGCTGTCACAGCCCGACCATCATCTCTGCCTTCACCTGCTGCTGTTCCACCGCTTCAACCTGGTGCTTCTTCGTCCAGCTCCTCCCGCCTGCCTCCTCCAGCTGCAAGCACTCCAGTAGCCGACATCTCCCCTGCCGTCGTTCAGCAGCCATCCAAATCAGGTGCGGCACCATCTTCTCCACAATCAGGTGTGGCTCCATCTTCTTTGGATTCGGATGTGGTCCCTCCACCTGCTAATACTCATCCCATGACCACCAGAGCTAAGAATGCTATTCACAAGCCCATTCACAAGCTGAACTTAATTGCTCAATTATAGTCTTCGCCGGAATTTGAGCCAACGACAGTTACACAAGCTTTGAAGGATGCTAATTGGCGTCATGCGATGTCTGAAGAGTGCGATGCACTTATTCGTAACGGCACGTGGGAACTAGTTCCATCAGCTGAAGCCTCCAATATTGTGGGATGTAAATGGATTTTCAGGATCAAGCGGAAATCGGATGGCACAATTGACCGATATAAAGCTCGTTTGGTTGCCAAGGGCTTCAATCAAAGGCCTGGTGTGGATTATTTCGAAACCTTCAGTCCCGTCATCAAACCCACCACTGTGAGACTTGTTCTTAGTATTGCTATCAGTCATGGCTGGTCTCTTCGGCAACTAGACATCAATAATGCTTTCCTTCAGGGTCATCTCACGGAGACAGTTTTTATGGCACAACCTCCAGGCTTTGTTGACTCCGATCGTCCATCACATGTTTGCAAACTCAGGAAGGCTATTTATGGCCTCAAGCAGGCGCCTCGGGCCTGGTACCATGAACTGCGACAATTTCTGATTAATACTGGCTTCAAAAATTCCTATGCTGACACATCCTTGTTTGTTCTAAACACTGACGGTAATATTCTCTATCTTCTTATATATGTGGATGATATTATTCTGACAGGTAACAACTCAGCATATGTGACTCAATTTGTTGAGAATCTGGCTCATCGATTCTCCCTGAAGGACCTTGGCCCTCTTTCTTATTTTCTTGGTGTTGAGGTGGTTCTGCATGCGCATGGTGTTCTCTTGTCGCAAAGGCGTTATATTATTGATCTCCTGTCCCGCACCAACATGACCGGTGCCAAGCCCGTCCAAACCCCGTTGGCCACCAGTCCAACGCTCAGCCTTCACGCAGGTGCTCCTCTTAGTGATCCCACCATGTACCGAACCGTTGTAGGGAGCCTCCAATACCTATCGCTCACCCGTCCGGATATCTCCTATGCCGTCAACAAGCTGTCCCAGTTCATGCATCAACCTACCACTGATCATTGGGATGCTGTGAAGCGCCTTCTGCGCTACTTATGTGGTACTTTAAATGAAGGTGTGGTGATTCATCGCAACTCCAAAATTGACCTACATGCCTTTTCTGATGCCGATTGGGCTGGCAACAAGGATGATTTCTCCTCTACCAGTGCCTACATTGTCTACCTTGGCCGAAATCCCATATCTTGGAGCTCTAAGAAGCAACAGACTATTGCTCGCTCCTCCACGGAGGCGGAGTACAGGTCCGTAGCTGCCACTGCAGCTGAACTTAATTGGATATGCTTTCTTCTTACTGATCTTGGTGTTCCGCTCTCTACTGCACCTGTCATCTACTGTGATAATGTGGGAGCAACTCAATTGTGTTCCAATCCCATCTTTCACTCTCGCATGAAGCATGTCGCTATTGATTTTCATTTCATTCGGGACCAAGTCCAATCCGGCAGTCTTCGTGTCTCTCATGTCTCTTCTAGTGACCAACTTGCGGATGCTCTAACGAAGCCGCTAGCTCGGCCTTTATTTCAGTCACTCAAAGGCAAGATTGGACTCTCCTATCGTGGTCCATCTTGAGGGGGCATATTAAGTGTTACATGTCCTAAGTCAGTTACACTACTGTATTACGTGTCCTAAGTCAGTTACACTACTGTATATAATATTTCTTCTAAGTCAGTTACACTACTGTATATAATATTTCTCCTAAGTCAGTTACACTACTGTATATAATATTTCTTATGTTATTTACTCAGTTTAGGACGTTATATATTTTAGTACTCCTATCTTACAGAGAACTCAATCTCTAATAGAGTTACACGTTCTCTTTGTTGTATATATATACATATTTTAATCAATGAGAAAGTGTGCAGCTTGACATCAAAATTCTATCTCTGTGTTACTCACTTTATAACTATCCCACCTTGAAATGCATTTCCAAAGTAGTGTTGTGGCAAAGGAGGGTTCATTCTCGGTCTAGCACCAATTATTACCCGAAATTTCATCTCTTGGTTGGGATCATCGATACATTTATTACGAACAAGAGATCCACCAAAATGAGATAGAACTGCCTGGAAAGAAGAGATCTTGTCGGTGCCAATCTCAGCATTAGCCTTTGCTTTGAGTTTTGCAATATTTTCCTTTGAAAAGTGAAAAACTCTTAGTTCAAGAGGTGGTGGAACATACTTATCGTTGAGTTGTTCGCTCGAGAAGAGAGGCAAGTAAATTGGACAATCCTTGTCATGAAGAAACCAACGTTGGAGAATGGGAGCAGGCTTGGATAACAATTCACAACCTCGGGAAATTTCAGACCAGGAATTTGACAAAATGCCAGAAGGATGTGGCATCTGCAACGGTATGATTTATGGAGATACCAATGAAGATGCCATCCACAAGCTCTGTTACTTGAACAGCAAGCAAAGGCTTGGAGGTAGCCTCATAGTTTCCAACCCCATTTAATGGGAAAAACGAGTAAACAATTTTAGGAACGTAAATGGGTTGAATGATATCAGCAACAGAAACTCCATCTGCTACAGCATGGACAAACTGGGCTCCTTCATTGTTGCAATCTATGAAAAAAGAGGTTGTGTTATCGTCATGTTTGATGGTGGCAAGGCGACCTGCAAGTGGAGCAAATAAGTATAGTGTTTGTGAAAGGAAGGATTTAAGGTGTTGGATATTGTGTGTGTTTTCATATTTAGGCTTGTGGAATAGAAGCCCCCTTTGAGTGTATTATTCCTCTAGAAGGAGTCGAAGATCCCATGGATTTAGCTCGACCTTGAGATTTGATTGTTTGTCACTTGCGGCACACACTCTACTCGTTGAAATTATCCGAATGCTTGCCATGGATCGATATGATCCTCTTCACTTGTTGAAGCTCTAGCCTCTAGATATATATAGCTAGTCATGCATATGATGCTTTAAAGTTTAAAATATGATCAATTAAGTGGTTTCGTGGTATACATTATTTATTATTAATTTATTATTATATTTTTAACTATTACAATATTTCAGGATTATTAGGGGTGACATGACTCGAACCATAGCCTCTTATATGTAGGTGTGAGGAGTATACCACTTAACAATCTCATCTTGTCTCATGGTATACATGTTGTATGTCTAAATAATATACTTTATACATATTATAATGATTTTTAATTTATTTATATACCCATGTGCACCCATGATTATAAAATATAGTTCAAACATAAGCATCAACAACTTATCTATAACCACAACTCAACGAGATTTGATAGTGACAATACTCATTCAACTTGTAAAGTCATAGTTGGGGTCACATGTGATATTAAAAAAAAAACATGTGATATTAAAAAAAAAAAATCTATAAAGAAGAGATCGTGGAAAAAGAGATTTATAAACAAATAATTTTTTAATATAACATGTAAAATTTTTAAAAAAAAAAATCATTAAATGACTTACTTTTTTACCTGTAAAATCACAGTCTGAATAGTTTAATTTTGACGTATATTGTGTCCGACTCATTGAATCATTCTCCGATAATTTAGTAAGATGGTGTGTTTCATTTTAGGGTTCGTATAAGTTGCAATTTGCAACATTATAGAAATTGTTCATGTCTAGAGTGTTGGGACTTTGGACTCCAAATTCTTAACTGTGAAGAAAAATTCTACATTGCAACAAACACAACATACTATTTTAATTCGACTCCATTAACACTTGATATGAAATGATCACGTACTGAAACAACAAATTACCATTCAAACTCCTCAGCAAATTCTGCCAACCAAAAACTGCATTTCCAACTCCAATCCAGAGAGAACTCAATATTAGTACATTACAAACTACAATTGGCCGGCCTAACTACAAAATCAAAAGATGACCGTGAATTCTGACAAGCATGAAAAAGCAAAAGATGACTCCAAAATCAAGAAAAAAAAATATAATCGCTGTGGTACTGTGTTTTGTCATGTATAGCAGTGATACAATACAACTAAGTGGCAGCTAACTCTCAAGGAACCAACCACAATGTGGTTGTCTTGGTGGTCCAAGGCTTGGGATTAAAACCCAAGTCCTTGGTTCTCCTCTTGGCAATTACATTGTGGCCAGCCATCAGGGCGCTAGCTCAGCTGGTGGAAGGACGAGCAGACGAGTTTGGGGTACGGGTAACTCCCAGATCAGCTATTCGAATCCTACCCAGATGAAGACAAGTTCTGATTTACCCGCTTGCATCTTTGTGTGGTTGGGGGTGTGGGCCGGGGTTTCCTATCTGTTTTACTCCACACAACCAACAAATAAACCATCAGACCAACAAATTGGCCATGGGTGTGTCATGCAGTTGGGGATGACAGACAGATGGGTGCCTGGACGAAGTCCGGGGATCCTCAATACCCAAAAAAAAAAAAAAAAAAAACTTTCAAGGAACCAAACCGTCTTCATTTACATACATATTTTCAAATATTTCCATTAAGATATTATAAATAAAACAAAAAATAATTAACATGATGTTAAGATGTATCAATTCATTTTTATTCAGACTTCAAGTTTTTAATTTAATAATTAATTCAGATCGGTTCAGACTCTAGGGTTTATGCATGTTATAATTATTATTTTTAAAAAGAAAAGTCTTTAATAGTTATTTCAAAAAAAAAAAAAAAAATTAAAAAAAAAAAATCAATGGTCGGCAAAATAACATATAGGAAAAAATAAAAAAAATAATCGCTTGTAAGTTTAAGATTTTAAGTGCAAAAAAAACTCTTCAAGTTTGGCCATTTGCCCATGTCCCTCTTCCCTTAAAAAAAAAAAAACCTTTAAATTTTTTTATTTATTTTTAAATTATAAAATTATTACCAAATTTTAAATCTTTTTCACTTTATCCCCTATTGTAACGAATCCATCAGAGATTCCTTTGCTTTTTCCTGTTGTTTTATGCCTTTTGTATTTCTTTCATGCTTATGATCAGTTATCAGAGTTCACATGCATATGCCTTTTGATTCAGCTTTAATTTACTTTGGCCTTGTTTGTGTTTAATTAATAAGATAAGAAAAGGTGGAAGAAAGAAAGGATAAATTTTATAAAAAATGTGCTATCACAAATTATTGGTTCATTATATATCATGTTTTTTTAAGTAAAATTTTAAATTATTGGTATGCTATAAAAACATTTTTACTTGAATTAAAAAGGGGAAACTTACGTTTAATTATCCGCTATAATTATCATTACATTTTTATGAGTGATGATCTCAACTTTGTATGTATAACACTTGATTACATCTCAACCAATGATATGGTTATCTGTAAACGGATACTTTCTTTTTTATCATATCAACCACCTACGTACCTCTCATATCTTTTTAAACAAATAGGGCCAAATTAAAGCTGAATCAAAATCCTCTAATATGTGCATTACCTCCGAGACAATGAGGAAGACTGATTATTGGAAAAGATGTAGTTGGTTCATTCCCATGCTTCTCAAACTTGTATAATTGAGGTTTTGACTTCGGTTTGCCCATTTCCAAATCTCCGAATTATCGTAATAGTTTACTGTATATTTCTGTCGGGTAATTTCTAACGCGGGTAAAATGACTTGAAAATAGTGCATAACTTGATAAGGAAAGAAAGAGAAGACCAAGACAAGCATGTGAACTCTGATCATAAGAAACAGAGAGATACAAAATAAAAGGAAAAAAATAAAATAAAAAAATTATAAGTGACTCCAAAATAAAGAAAGAAATCCGATCGGTGACCCACCCGAGAGATTTGTCATATACAGCTAAGCGGCAGCTAACTTACAACATATTTTAATTATAATTTATATCTAACAGTATAGTTTTCAGTCTATCTACACAATGGGCACGTATCCATCGCTAGCTCAACTGGGGCCTGTGATACCACTTGGGACTAAGTCTGTACGGATTTGTTTTTAAGACTCTACCCAAAAGGTTTGGTACCAATGAAGATAGTGTTCATACTTATATATCCATGATTATCCCTATGTTTAACCAATTTAGGACTTTGATTGCACACCTAACATTTGCTGCTGCGATGCTGAAAGCATATATATTTTGATTATTTTCTTGGACAAATTGAAGAAAAAGACTGACCCTTCAGTGACTTTCGCGGTCGCCCTCACTGAACATGTACAGGATCAAACCCTGGGATGCATGGTCCATGAAAAACTACAGTTACAGAGAAAATATGTTTTTAAAAGGAGGAGATATTCTTGGTTCTTCTATTAACTTCGAGCTTTCAATATTCCAGTATTCCATTACAATTATAGAAGTAAAATTTGCAGATATTTAATTACCTGAAAAACACTTAGAGTCTTGGACACAGTATCAAATAAAGAGAAAAAAAAAAAAAACTCAGAACAAACATTAATTTATTATTATTATTATTATTTTAATAAAAGTACACTGCAACTCACACTATAATGACTTATTCATGATCAAAGAACACAACTAGCAAACACACAACGACGATTTTAAGAATTGATACAGACTCATTGATTTTTATGTAGATGTGACAGAATCCATGAACTCTGTATCACTTCCCATACCCCGCAATGTCTCGAACGAAATACAAGCTTCGAAGTCAATACTTGCTTGTTCTACTCCAGGAAACATTGTTATTAACCCATCAATCTTGTTAGCAGGACCAGTTCTAACAGCGATAGGCCTTCCCCAACCAAAATCATTACCATAAATATCCTCCCACAATGACCCACTGAAAATTAATCCATTACTTACCCAACTGTCGATTGACGTTACATTAGGGTTTTTGGTCCAAGACTCCAACATGTCTTTGAACTTTTCATCTGTCTGCATAGCTATGCTCTTGTTTATTTCACACGCCACATAACCAAGTCCTTTCTCAAGTAACTCTCGTGCTTTCATACTTACTACCGCAGCCTGACCTGCGTTTCCAAAGTAATGTTGTGGCAATGGAGGGTTCATTCTTGGTCTGATACCTACTGGTAACCGAATATTCATTTCCTGATCGGGATGATCTATACATGTATTACGAACAAGAGATCGGAAAAAATGACCTAAAAGTGCTTGGAGAGAGGATATCCTGTTGGTGTCAATCTCGGCATTAGCTTTTGCTTTGAGTTTTGCAACATTTTCTTTTGAAAAGTGAAAAACTCTTTGTTCAAGAGGCCGTGGTGGAACATACCTATTGTTGAGTTGTTCGCTGGTGAGAAGAGGTATGTGAATGGGGCAATCCTGATCATGAAGAAACCAGTGTTCAAGAATGGGAGCCGGTTTGGATAAACATTCATAACCTCGGGAAATTTCAGACCATGAATTGACAAAATGCCAAAATGATGTGGCATCTACAACAGTATGATTAACGGAGATACCGAGGAAAGTGCCATCCACAAGCTCTGTTATCTGAACTGCAAGCAATGGCTTGGTGGTACCTGTTGCGGAATGCCCAGAAAATTCGCTAGAAAAATGCACACAACACACAAACACAGATATTTACGTGGTTCGGCAATTGCCTACGTCCACGGGAGGCAGCAAACTGATATTATTGGAGAAATTAATACAAATTTCAGAAAACAGAATTTCTCTCAACTCTCTTTGGAACTCTCTCTGACTTCAGGAAGCTTTGCTTCTTTTCTGATTGCTCTCCCTTGCTTGCTTATCTTCTTGCTTTGCTAAGGGTCTTATTTATAAGTGAAATGTAGAGACAATCCACCCCCACTTTCCCTTAAATAATTGCTTGTAGGTGGAAAGTGGAAGACAATTGTAGGTGGAAAGTGGAAGACAATTGTAGGTGGTAGCCGAAAGTGAAAGTTGAGCCATGTGCCAACAATCTCCACCTTGGCGAGAATTCACCGATGAATGCTGCCTCCATTACGCCCTTAGGCGATACGAGCTTGAGAGATATTGATCAAGTCCAAACAATGTTGGAACTTGATCCCTGTTACCACCTTTGTTAGCATATCTGCAGGATTGTCTGCAGTTCCGATTTTCTGGAGTAGAATGTTCCCTTCATCTACTATTTCTCGAACAAAGTGGTAACGGACATCTATATGCTTGGTGCGAGCATGATGGACCTGGTTCTTTGCCAAAAAAATGGCACTCTGGCTGTCGCAGAAAATCTCCACATTTTCCTGAACAATGCCCAAATCCCTGATCAAACCACGAAACCAGATGGCTTCTTTGAAAGCTTCTGTTACAGCCATATACTCTGCCTCAGTAGTAGACAAAGCCACTGTTGACTGTAAAGTCGATCTCCAACTTACTGGTCCTCCTGCCATAGTGAACACATAACCAGTAGTAGATCGACGCTTGTCAAGATCACCAGCATAATCAGAATCAACATATCCTTTGATATGTTTGTCACCCGTCTGATCTCTCTCGAACTTCAAACCAACATCTACAGTACCCTGAATGTACCGTAGAATCCATTTCACTGCTTGCCAGTGGCCTTTGCCAGGATTGTGCATGTAACGGCTCACCATACTTACAGCATGTGAAATGTCAGGTCTAGTACACACCATCGCATACATCAAGGCACCAACAGCATTTGCATATGGAACATGATCCATTTGCCTCTTTTCATCATCAGTAGTCGGTGACATTAATGCACTCAGTTTGAAATGTGGAGCCAACGGTGTACTTACAGGTTTAGACTTGCTATCAATGCCAAACCTCTGAAGTACAGTCTTCAAGTACTGAGTCTGTGTCAAACAGATGGTACCTTTTGCTCTGTCCCTTTTGATCTCCATACCAAGAATCTTCTTGGCCTCTCCAAGATCCTTCATGTCAAACTCTGAGCTCAATTGAGCCTTCAACCTGTTGATCTCCACCTTGCTCTTAGATGCTATCAGCATATCATCCACATATAAGAGCAAATAGACAAATGTACCATCTTGGAGTTTGCGAAAATATACACAGTGATCAAAATGGCTACGTGTGTACTTCTGAGTTATCATGAAGCTGTCAAACCGTTTGTACCACTGTCTCGGTGACTGCTTCAAACCATACAGGGACTTGTTCAGCTTGCAAGCCCAATTTTCACGTCCTGGGACTTTGAACCCTTCTGGCTGAGACATATAAATTTCTTCGTTCAAATTACCATGGAGGAATGCGGTCTTCACGTCGAGTTGAGCTAACTCGAGATCAAATTGTGCAACTAAAGCTAATAGGATCCGAATAGACGAATGCTTGACAACGGGTGAAAATACCTCATTGTAGTCTATTCCTTCCTTCTGTGCGTAGCCTTTCGCTACTAATCTGGCTTTATATCTGATGTTGTCTTTACCAGGAGCACCTTCCTTCTTGGCATAGACCCATTTGCACCCTATAGCTCTCTTTCCCTTTGGAAGTTGTGTCAGCTTCCAAGTTTCATTCTGGTGAAGTGATTGCATTTCCTCATCCATCGCCTTCTTCCACTTGACATTGTCTGTACTGTCCATAGCTTCTCTATAGGTGTACGGGACATCATCATCAGTCACTGGAAGAGCGTATGCCACCATGTCTGTGTAACGGGCAGGCCTCCGTATGTCTCTTTTCGGTCTACTAGTGGCAATAGACTCTGGTTGTTGTCTGATCTCAGATAATGGTGCTGAATCCTCCACCTCAACTGATATCTCGTCCTGGTTATCAAAATCATCATCAGGACAATCAACTGTCGGAGAAGCCTTTTCTAGCTTCTTGGGAGTTTCAAACTCCACCTGTTGCAGAGAGTTTGGATTCTCATTCTCTGTGCCTCGAGGTATTTGTTTCAGCATTGCAGATTCGTCAAAGGTAACATCTCGGCTTAAGATGATCTTCTTTGACTCGGAATTCCATAATCTGAATCCCTTAACTCCTTCACTAAATCCCACGAAAACAGCTTTCTTGGCTCTAGGATCTAGTTTGGATTCAGTAACATGAAAGTATGCTGGACATCCGAATATATGCAATCGATCATAATCAGAAACAGGTTGTCCAAACCATACCTCTTTGGGAGTTTTCCCATCAAGTGCAGAAGCGGGTAGTCTGTTGACTATATGAGAGGCATACATCAAAGCCTCTGCCCAGAATGCCTTCCTTAGGCCAGATTGAGAAAGCATACACCGAACTTTCTCCACCAACGTACGGTTCATCCGTTCTGCTAGACCATTCTGTTGTGGCGTGCCAGGAACTGTAAAATGTCTGATTATCCCTTCATCCTGACAGTACTTCATGAAAGGATCTGATTTGTATTCCCCGCCATTATCTGATCTGAGTCTTTTAATCTTTTTGCCTGTCTGAGTTTCAATCATCTTCTTCCATTGAAGAAAGATATCCAGAACTTCATCCTTATGCTTCATGGTGTATACCCAGACATACCTGGAGAAATCATCAATAAATGTTACAAAATAATGTTTACCTCCCAATGAAGCATTTTTGGAAGGCCCCCAAACATCAGTGTGAACATAATCCAGTGTTGCTTTTGTAAGATGAATAGCGGTGCCAAACTTGACTCTTGTCTGCTTGCCCATGACACAATGCTCGCAGAAATCAAGTTTACCGGTCTTTGCACCTTTCAGGAGACCTTGCTTCACCAAACCTTGCAAAGTCTTCTCCCCGACATGCCCTAAGCGCATGTGCCAGAGTCGGGAAGTATCAGATGCCTCATCGTCGGAACTGCTAGAGACGGCTGCTCTTCCTGTGACTGTGTACCCGTCCAGAAAATATAAATTTCTCTGTCGAGTACCTTTCATTGCCAAGAATGCACCTCGTACAACCTTCAGGACTCCACCTTCCATGGTCACCTTGTAACCGCTGGAGTCTAAGACCCCCAGTGAAATGAGGTTCTTCTTCAGATCAGGGACATATCTTACGTCTGTCAGTCGTCTGATTGTACCATCGTGCATCTTCAGGTGAACAGTTCCTATCCCTTTTGTCTGGCATGTGTTGTCATTGCCCATAAGCACAACTCCTCCGTCAAGCTCTTGGAAGCTTGAGAACCACTGCCTGTTGGGACACATATGATAGGAACAGCCGGAATCTAGAATCCATCTATCAGACTGGCTTTCTGATGATGAAACTGTAAAAGCCGAATCCTCTTCATTATCAGCTTTACTTGCAACATTCACATTAGATTTGTCCTTGTTTGGACAATCTTTCTTCCAGTGCCCTTTCTGGTGACAATAGGCACATTCATCCTTCGCAGGACGTCTGAATGATGATTCTCCTTTTGTCTTTGAGCGAGATGCTCCTCTTGATTTTGAGCGAGATTTACCACGCTCACTAGGCACTCCAGATCTTCTGTTGTTTGTCCTTCCTCGGGCAACAGTCAGTGCTTCTGATGTTGAGTCTCTGTGATCAAGCTGATCCTTCTTCCGATACTCATTATTCACCAGAGCATTAGAAACGTCTATGAATTTAACCTCATCCTTTCCATATAACAGAGTTGTGGTTAAGTGTTCATAGGTATCAGGCAAGGAATTTAACAACAGTAGTGCCTTATCTTCATCGCTAATTTCAACATCTAAATTTTGTAAATCAGCAAGAATTTTAATATAATTATCCAAATGCTCAATCATAGAAATACCTTTCTTGTACTGGAAACGAAAGAGCTTCTTCTTCAGGTAGAGACGGTTCTCTATGCTTTTCGTCATGTATTTGTCCTCCAGCTTTTTCCAGAGACTTGATGCCATAGTCTCCTTCATGACAAAGTACTTCTGGTCCTTGGCTAAACACAACCGAATTGTGCCACAGGCTTGACGATTTACATACTTCCAATCTTCATCAGACATATCCTTGGGTTTGGAACTCAAGGCAATATCGGATCCTTCCCGGAATAATAGATCCATAACTTCGCATTGCCACATACCGAAGTTGTTGCTGCCGTCAAACTTCTCAATATCAAACTTCGCGTTTGACATCGAGCTCCTTTGCCAAGAACTGCTGGTTGATGCTGATGTACTGCTGGTTGATGCTGATGGTTGAGCTTCAGTTGTTTTTTCCAAAATTTCTCCAGCTTTTGGATCTTCCATCGTGCCTATTAAAGCTTGTCTTTCTAAAAACAGTATTTAGAAGCGGATTTAGCAGAAACTGATGGCACGGTTGCGTCCGGAACGGTCGAAATAGTTGGAAACAGGTCCGACTCGGTTGAAAACGGGTGAAAATTGCACTGAGTTGGGCAAAAAACACTTCTGGACCGAGTTGACTCGGGAATATTCCGTTAGGATAACGGAATATTCTCTGACGGAATATTCTTTATGGACGGAATATTCTCTGACTGTGGGATGCTGACTTGTGCTGACGTGGCGCTGACTGGTGCTGACCAGGCACTGACGTGGCGATGACGTGGCGCTGACTGGGTGCTGACGTGGCGATGACGTGGCGCTGACTGGGTGCTGACTGAGCGATGACGTGGCGCTGATGTGGCGATGACGTGGCGCTGACTGGGTGCTGACTGAGCGCTGATGTGGCGCTGATGTGGCGATGACTGGGCGATGACGTGGCGCTGACGTGGTCGTCTTCTTCGTTGAGAAATTTGCAGAAAATTTCTGGAAAATTTTCCAGGTTTGACCAAACTTTGACCGGAGCTAGAGAGTTCGTTAGAGCTCCGATTGAGACGCGGTCAGGTGCGTTGGAATCGTATTTTTGAGAGGAACACAACGGTATCCTCCAAACAGAGATTCGAACACTTCGAATTTTCTAGACTTGATCAAAAAACCAAAGCTCTGATACCAATTTGTTGCGGAATGCCCAGAAAATTCGCTAGAAAAATGCACACAACACACAAACACAGATATTTACGTGGTTCGGCAATTGCCTACGTCCACGGGAGGCAGCAAACTGATATTATTGGAGAAATTAATACAAATTTCAGAAAACAGAATTTCTCTCAACTCTCTCTGGAACTCTCTCTGACTTCAGGAAGCTTTGCTTCTTTTCTGATTGCTCTCCCTTGCTTGCTTATCTTCTTGCTTTGCTAAGGGTCTTATTTATAAGTGAAATGTAGAGACAATCCACCCCCACTTTCCCTTAAATAATTGCTTGTAGGTGGAAAGTGGAAGACAATTGTAGGTGGAAAGTGGAAGACAATTGTAGGTGGTAGCCGAAAGTGAAAGTTGAGCCATGTGCCAACAGTACCCTCATAGCTCCTAACTCCATTTAATGGGAAAAATGAGTAAACGATTTTAGGAACGTAGATGGGTTGAATGATATCAGCAACAAAAACTCCGTCTGCTGAAGCATGAACAAACTCGGCTCCTGCATTGTTGCAATCTATGAAAAAGGAGCAAGTTGAGTTATCCTCATGTTTGTGTTGGATATGGCTTAAATTACCAAAGGTTACCAAAACCCGATTTACCAATGCGGAGACTTCCTGGAGACGTGAGAGCATTTGAGAGTATTGAGATTATGTTTGAGGGAGGCCTGGAAGAACGTGACGAATAAGAGAAGCAGCGAACAGCTAAAACCGCTGCCACTTTGGCAGCGGTAGGGGTAGTGGTAGGAAACCGCTGCCATTTTTCGGAAGCGCTTAGACAATGTTTAAATCACAGTGCTTCACGCTGTGGAAAGCGTTGTGACTTCCACAGCGGTCCGGCAGCGGTCAACATGTTTTGGCGCGTGGATCACGGTTTTCTAAGTGGTCAAGTTCAACACGGTTTAGGAAGCAGGTGGCCAACTGCAACTTGAATCGTAGTTAATCACAAGCACGCGTGGAATCAGGAAATATGCATGGAAGAAGAAATATGTTGTTTCTAGAGTTCGAATGGGAAAAGGATTTCTCCTTGAAGTAAAGACTTGTCATAAATAGGAAATAGTATTTATGTTGAACAAGTAAATCTTGTATGACTAGGAGATAGATTTCCTTGTCAGTTTAAACTCCCTGTAATACATATAAATAGACCATAATAACTAGGTTATTTGTGGTGGAGCAAAATAGCAAATACTAGAGAGATCTCAAAGTGAGCATTGGGTGTAATTGGGTTTGGGGTATTATTTAGAGAGAGATCCTGAGTGTGTGGTTGTAACAATTTACTACATATTGGAACTTTTTCTTGTCGTCCTGACAGCCGTGGTTTTTTCCCTGATTTGGGTTTCCACGTAAATTCTTGTGTTGTGTGTGCTTGGATTTAGATTACTTCTCTTCATCTATCTTTTCTTTGTTATTGTGTTTGTTTGTGTTCTATCCGGCAACGCTTCCGCGCGTATAGTGAAAGGTTTGTTCGCTAACAGTTTGATGGTGGCAAGGCGACCTGCAAGCGGATCAAACAAGTCCATGGAAATACGGCGAACCTTACCAAAAAAGGTGAGCTCTGTATTAGTTGAATTAAGCAAATTCTTCAGAGAATTGTGTACTAAAGTAGGATCTGTTGAAGAATATGGTAAACTTAAAGCACAGATTGCAATAACACTTTGTCATCTTGAAAGGATTTTTCCACCATCTTTCTTTGATATTATGGTGCATTTACCGATTCATCTAGCTGATGAGGCAAAGGTTGCTGGACCAGTTCAGTATCGATGGATGTATCCAATCGAAAGGTATTGATTCATTTTTTAAACACTTTTGTAATAAATTTAATATACCAATTAAAAACAACAAACTAATTAATTTGCACATTTTATTTGGCAGGTATTTGCGTACATTAAAATCATATGTACGCAATAAATGTCATCCTGAGGGTTCTATAGCAGAGGGGTATTTGGCTGAAGAGTGTTTAACATTTTGCTCTCGATATTTGTTTGGAATAGAAACAAAATTCAACCGATTGTCTAGGAATGCTGATGACAATGATTCAAATGGGGATATACTATCAATATTTACAAATGTAGGTTGTGGGAAAGGGAAACAGGAGTCGATATATTTAGATCATCTTGTTTTATCTCAGGCACACAGATACGTTCTTTTTAATTGTGCTGAAGTTGACAGTTTTATCAAGTAAGTCGACTGACATTCTAATTAACATTTTATGTAATTATAAATATATATATTTTTTAATCAATCACACCCATGACACTGCAGACGACATATTCAAATAGTTAAAAGTACTAATCGTCGAGCAAGACCAATAGAGATCACTCGCATCCATAATGATACATTTCCCAAATGGTTTCAAACTGAGGTAACTAGAACAATAAAACGTTGTTTTATCTTTTAGTTTTTATAAATATTTTAGTTATTAACTTGTATACATTTTAATCAGGTTCTGCAGCTATACCACCTTGGTGATGTTTATGTAAATGAAGATCTGAAATGGTTGGCACAAGGACCAAACAAAATAGCGTCGAGATTTAAGAAATATCTTATAAATGGGTTTAGATTTCGAATAAAAGATATCGATATTAGGAGTAAAACCCAAAATAGTGGTGTGGTTGTTACTGCAAAAACTTCTAGTTTTGCAAGTTCTAAGGACAACAATCCTATTGTAGGAGATGTTTCTTATTTTGGAAATGTAGTAGATGTCATTGAACTTGATTATTATGGAGGGAGGAAGGTTGCTCTTTTCAAATGTGATTGGATTGATATAAACTCCAACCGAGGAACAAAAAAAGACGAATTAGGTTTCACACTTGTGAATCCTAGCTGTTTGCTAAAAACTGAAGAACCTTTCATACTTGCATCCCAAGCGATCCAAGTTTTCTATGTTGAAGATCCTGTGGAAACAGATTGGCATACTGTTGTCTTTACAAAGCCGAGAGATTTGTATGATATGGATGAAGTTGCAAATGTCGGAGATTTGTTAATGGAAGACAATACAGCAAATTTGCAACAATTTATGGACAACGAAGATGATGTTAGAGCCAATGTGCCTGAAATAATACTAAACTCGCCTGTGAACATCATAGATGTTGGAGCAGAAAACAATGATAGTGATGATGATGATGATGAGGATGAATATGACAATTAAATTTTGATATTTATTGGATAATTTCTCACATTTTTTTCATATCACCATAAATTGCATATGAATGACTTATTATATTATTGGGGTTGTTGTGTTATGAATTGAATTTGTTAGTTTTTTTATTTTTTATTTTTTTGGAATTGAACTTCTTGTTGTTTCTGGGGATCTTTTTGCTTTATATATATATATAATTATATCTATATTTATTGATAATTTTGAATTTTCTTTGACATCAGCAGGAAATGCAGACACTTAATATGATGAAACGTAAAAGGGTTCAAGTAGGTGATACTCAACCATTGTCTGGAAGAGGTGCTGTTCACGTTTCAAACATTAAAAACAGTATCCAAAAAGTTGTTGGATTGAGGGCTAACTGTCCTAAAAATATAACCAACATGCAATTTGTTGAAAAAGGTGCTACCAAGACTCTCGAAAGTAGGAAGAACATGCAACAAATTGAAAGGGGTAGTAGTTTAAAGATTAACAGCAACATGCAACAAGTGGTTGGAAAGAGAGATTCTAGATTCCTAGAAAACATGAGCAACAATGAATTGGGTACTATCAACAATCTTGAAAGTGCTAACAAAAATTTGGAAATTATGAGTGATGATTCAGAGACCGAGGAACCCTCTGACCTAAATATTGATGAAACTCAAGATGATGCAGGTCATAAATATCTCATATAAATTTATATTTATTTGTGCAATTATGCTATATTGTTTATTTTTTCCAAATTATTAATTTGAATAATGCTTTTAAGTTCAATATATAATTGTATCTTGATTATAGGTTCTGTTAGTAAGAAGACTCGTGGCCGAACACGTCTGCAATTGTTACATTTGCAAAAAGAGCCTATCCAAGTTGAACTCAATGTGTTGCGTCAACCTATTGGAGAGCCTGGTCACAAATTAGGACAATACATTGGTTTTATTGTAAGTGACTCTGCCATAGCACCCCTTACTTTTGAGGATTGGAGATATATGCCTAAAGAGACCAAAACTCATATGTATGACATAATAAAGGTATTACTAATTCTTGTTTTTTTTTTTATAATTTTTTTTTATTCGTTATGCATATTTAATTAATTTAATTTCCTACAATTTATGTTTGGTGTAGTTATATAATTGATTCATGACTTCGGCTATTGTCATGTATATATGTTAGGCTAAATTTAATATAAATTGGGACCTTGCTGAAGATTGGATAAATAAAAAGTTAAGTCACCTATGGCGTCAGAGAAAACATAGACTGAAGAAGAAATATGAGAAATCATTAAATGATAAGGAGAAACTTTCCGAACTCATAAATGATGTGGGGAAGGAACAATGGAATTTGTTGGTCAAGTTTTGGAATTCTGAGAAGGGAAAGGTAAAAATTTAATATGACTGAATTGTTAATAATTTTATGATCATATTAATATTGTTTTCTAAAAGCATCAATTTTTTTAAAAAATTTATTAATGTATTACAGAATCGTTCAGAGACTAATAAAACAAATTATGGAAAAATGACGATGCATCACACTGGTGGAACAAAAAGTTTTGCTAGACTTCGAGATGAACTGGTAAATTCTTATATGTTGTATATTTTATGAGTAATATTTAACATTTATTAATACACACACACACACATATATATATAGACAAAAAAGGACCCTGAAGGAAAGGAGCCAGACAAGATAACGATGTTCAAAGCAACTTACACTAAAAAAAAAGACAAGCCTACTAACCCAACGGTTGCAAATGCAATGGTAAGATGTGCTGAAAACAAATAATCTTGGATTATGCATTTGCTTGAGTGTTTGATATATAATCATTTGACATTGGATGTTATTTAACTTAATTATTTATTAAGTATTTTTTTTTATGGGTTATGCATATTTAATTAATTTAATTAAATATTACGATGAGAGAAAGGCAAAAAGTGAGAGAAAGTATTATGATGGCAAGACTTTTGTTTCTGGTGATTTATTGATGTTAGAGCGTCTGGGTGTGTACCTATGCTACGGATAGTTGGAAGATTAATAGTTTTCATAGTTATCACTTATATGAATAGAAGTATTGATTGTTATATTAACAAGAGGGATGACCCAATAGAGCTGGCGATTGCACACGGTCACGATTCACGATTCATTGTTATGAGATGGTGTGCGAAAGCTAGGTGAGCAATACAATTCTGTGTGTGTATTTTGTAGTACATCTGCTAATTGAAACTTTAGGGTAGAGGTTGAGCTCTGAGTGTTACACAATATATTTATGTAAGAGCATGCTTCCGTTTCTACATAGCAGATTTATTGTATACGTTAAAGAAACAGGTTCATTTTCCAAAATTTTCTTCTTCTATTCAGTTGAGAAGAGCAATGTTCCCTATAAAAAAAAAGAGTATTTTTATTTATTTATTTATTGGAAGTGAAATTTTTTTTTTTTTTTTTTGTGGTTGGTGTTTAAACGATTTAAATATGCTAATTGATTTCATTATCTTACTATTCAATTTTGATAGAGGCGAATGGATGAGCTTATTACAAACCAACCAGATGCATCTAAAAATGAAGTCTTCAATCAAGTTATTGGTGAAGTTAGTCCTGAAGCTCATGTGTCTACTTTAACTTATGGACTTGGGATCAATCAATCAAAAAAAAATGGTAAACGTTCTTCTCATCTTGACACATTGAAGATATTAGAGGATGAAAGAATTCAAAGACAAGCAGCAAACGAAAAAATCACACATCTACAGTCTGAATTGACTGAATTGAAATCCCAACTTCAAACCATGGAGGAAATGAAATCTCAGTTTGCCCAATTGAAATCGATGTTTGAACATCAATTTTCAAATTCAAATGCATCTTCTTAGTTTATATATTCGTAGTTCATTTAATAGGTTTAGTCTTTATAGTTTAAAGACATTTGTTAATTTCATTTTATATGTTTAGGTTTATAATTTAAATACATTTGTTAATTTCATCTTATTTTTAGGTTGACGATTCTTTACAGACTTTGTTTATGTTTGTTTTCAATACATTTATCAATTTAATCATGATATTTTAGAGACTAAAGCTATAGCAATTTTAAATTGTCACTAAGTATACATATATTGACAGAATTTTTTCATTATTAACTGTCACAAAATTTGTTTATAGTGACGCAATTTTCAAATGGTTAATCGTCACTAGATTTGTTAATTGTGACATATTTTTTAAACAATTAATTGTCACTAAGTTAGTGTACAGTGACATAATTTTTATGTGTATTTGTCACTAAGTTTATGAATAGTGACATTTATTTTAAACAATTAACTGTCACTAAGTTTATGTATAGTGACATAATTTTAACATGGTTAATTGTCACTGCGTTTGTAAATAATGACACAATTTTAAAACAATAAATTGTCACTAAAAATATATATAGTGACAAAATCTTCAAATCGTAAATTGTCACTAAGAGGATGTATAGTGACAAAATCTTCAAACCGTAAATTGTCACTAAGAGGATGTATAGTGGCAAAATCTTCAAACAGAAAATTGTCACTAAGAGGATGTATAGTGACAAAATCTTCAAACAATTAATTGTCACTATATACAAATTTAGTGACACAATATTTATTTTGTCACTAATTAAGGTCAAGTAATAATTTGTCACTAAAAATTATGATTTGTGACTAGTATCAAAAAACTGTCACAAATACTTTTAGTGACGGGGGCAAAAGTGACGGATTGTTAGTGACACTTTTTTTTGTCACAATAATGAAATAGTGACAATTTCTTCACTTGTAGTGACAAATAATTATTGTCACTACATGTCACTTTTTTTGTAGTGCCAGTGTACGTGAAAGGGAGGATTTAAGGTGTTGGATGTAGGTGTTTTCGGGTTCTTTCTCATGTTTGGGCTTGTGGAAAAGAAGTCCCTTTTGACTGTAATCTATTAGGAGTTTTCATAGATCCCATGGAGGTAGATCAATCCTGAGATTTGATTGCTTGTCACTTGCCGCACACACTCTATTGATTTGAAATGATACGAATGCTTGCCATTTTCTCCCTAGCTTAACCAAGCTTTTTTTTGCACCTATTAATCTATTATATATATTTATTTCAATACCTCCTCCCATAACCATATGTTTACATGTGTGGCTCATTATTTATTTATTTATTATTATTATTTTTTTACAATCATGTATAAATATTTCAGGATGGACCTGACTAGAGAACTTTCTTATATATATATACAATTCTTTTATGCATTTAATGAGTCAAAGCACGTAAAATTGGTAGGATTCGAGCTGCTGACCTGGGAGTCATTTGCCCAAGCTCGTCTATCTACCAGCTGAGCTATGCCCCTGTTGGTTTTTATATATATATATGTTTTCAAACTCTTAAACACTATTACTGAATCTTGAATTAAGGACCATACATTTTAGTATATATTATTTTTAGAGTAATGCTAGACCTAACGGCAACTTTATATTCTAACAAGTGACATGTCAATCGATAAAAGGGATATATATTAATTATGACTCATTTCACATGTCATATTTAAATGGATTAAATTGTCTACTCTCACACATACACCATGAGGTTGTTGGTTCAACAATTACTAAAAAAAAGTGTAATGTTTTAAAATATAAACAACATTTTTTTAATTAATATTTTCTTTAACATAACCTCTAAGATATATGTCGATATGATTTAACTCATTATTTCACGGCGCCTCCGAAATAAAATCCTGGCTCCATCCCTGACCACGACATAACTTGATTAGTCATCACAAACAACAACTGTCAAAAAATACACATAAGCCCAATATTGATAACAAGGCATCCACGCGGTAACATCACGTGAAAATTCATCAGACTCTTTCTTTAAGAGTTTAAGATTATTTGTCTATTAGGAAAAGTAACAACATCTATGAACTTAGCATCATTTTCCATACCCTGCACTGTCTGGGGCAAAAGACAAGCTTCAATTCCAAGTCCTATCTTAATCTACATGAAATTACTATTTGGTCTTCAAATTATAGATGATTTCAAAATTACTCATCCCACAAATTTTGTCCTGTTCTTGTGAAACTTTTGACAAAAATTTCCACCTTATAAAATGGGAGGAATGAAAGAGTTAGCATTTGATAATTTTAACCGATTTCCCTTCTAAAAACTTGAGTTACTCATCTCTCCCGTATGGTAATTACTCAAACCATCTCAAGTTTTATTGCGATTTTTTTTATAGTATTACACAGTGACATCACATGATAACTTCTGCGAGTGATGAACTAACATATGATGAACTATATAGACACACGTTGACTCGAATTAGACACGTTCACTTGAGTCAAATTCATTAGTCATGAACATCGATCAAGTGAAAATTGATCAGACTTTTTTTTTTTTTTTAAGATTTGTCTAATTAGGAAATGTAACATCTATGAATTTTGCTTTATTTCCCTTACCCTGTACTGTGTGGTGCAAAAGACAAGATTTCAAGTCCTATCTTCTTTTAGAGGAAATTACTTGTTTGGTCTTCAAATTCTAGATGATATCTTGTTGGTGCCAATCTCGGCATTAGCCTTTGCTGTAAGTTTTGCAATATTTTCCTTTGAATTCTGTATGATTTCCCATACCCTGTAATGTCTCGGGAAAAAGACAAGTTTCGTTGTCAACACCCCCGTATTCCACTCCAGGAAATATTTTATAAATTTATAATTAAATATTTTATTTTTATTGTTAATTATGTGATGCTTCATGGTTCTTTCCATTATTCCATTACAAGTGTAGAAGTAAAAAAATTCCAGAAAATATCTAAGAAAACACTTGGACACAGGATCAACTACAGTAAAAAAAAAAAACTCAAACCAAAGACATAAATTTATTATTATTATTATTTTAACTAATTAAAGTATACAATGCAACTCATTACACTAGTGACTTATTCATGAAAGAGCGGAAACATGCAATGAGGATTCATAGCAAAGCATCAACTATAATATCAAATTTGATAATCGATCACATATTCATTCTCCTAGGTTTTTCTATCTAAGATAATCAAGAGAGGTGACCGCATCCATGAATTCTATATCATTTCCCATACCCTGTAATGTCTTGGGTGAAAGACAAGCTTCGAAGTCGATACTCCCTTGTTCCACTCCAGGAAACATTGTTATCGTCCCATCCGTCTTGCCTGCAGGGCCAGTTCTGACCGCAACAGGTCTTCCCCACCCAAAATCATTGCTGTAAACATCCACCCACAGTGAACCGATCAACATCAATGTATAACTTCGTATGCTCTCCATTGTATTTACCATAGGGTTTTCTGTCCAAGACTCCAAGGAACCTTTTACTTTCTCATCTGTGTTCATAGCTATGATCTTGTTTATTTCCAATGCCACATAACCAAGTCTTTGCTCAAGTAACTCTCTAGCTTTCATAGTACCTGTCCCACCTTGAAATGCATTTCCAAAGTAGTGTTGTGGCAAAGGAGGGTTCATTCTGGGTCTAACACCCATTATTACCCGAAATTTCATCTCTTGGTTGGGATCATCAATACATTTATTACGAACAAGAGATCCACAAAAATGAGCTAGAAGTGCCTGGAAAGAAGATATCTTGTTGGTTCCAACCTCAGCATTAGCCTTTGCTTTGAGTTTTGCAATATTTTCCTTTGAAAAGTGAAAAACTCTTTGTTCAAGAGGTGGTGGAACACACTTATTGTTGAGTTTTTCGCTTGATAAGAGAGGCAAGTGAATTGGACAATCCTTGTCACGAAGAAACCAACGTTCAAGAATAGGAGCAGGCTTGGATAAACATTCACAACCTCGAGAAATTTCAGACCAGGAATTGACAAAATGCCAGAAGGATGTGGCATCTACAACGGTATGATTTATGGAGATACCGAGGAAGATGCCATCCACCAGCTCTGTTATCTGAACTGCAAGCAATGGTTTGTAGGTACCCTCATAGTTTACAACCCCATTTAATGGGAAAAACGAGTAAACAATTTTGGGAACGTAGATGGACTGAATGATATCAACAACATAAACTCCATCGGCTGCTGCATGGACAAACTGGGCTCCTTCATTGTTGCAATCTATGAAAAAGGAGGTTGTGTTATCGTCATGTTTGATGGTGGCAAGGCGACCTGCAAGTGGAGCAAACAAGTCTAGTGTTTGTGAAAGGGAGGATTTAAGGTATTGTATGTGGGTGTTTTCATATTGTTTCTCCGATTTTGGCTTGTGGAAAAGAAGCCCCTTCTGACTATATTCCTCTAGAAGGAGTCGAAGATCCCATGGGGTTAGCTCGATTCTAAAATTTGATTGCTTGTCACTTGCCGTACACACTATACTTGTTGAGATTATGCGAATGCTTGCCATCGATCAATCTTTTCTCTATTAGCAAAATATTTGTAGCATATATATATATATATATATATATATATGTGCACTTGCATGTTGAAGCAATTGTTGATAAGGGTTCAAAAATTAAATAGCACTTTTTGGGGAGGGCTTGTGCAAATAGTACCACATTAATAAGTCTTGTTTTAATAGTATCAAAATAGATGGTGATACCAAAATACCCCCACTTACTCTTTCCTTCGTATTTTTTTTTTCTCAAAAATTCGAGACTTATTTGCAGTTTCGAGACTTATTAGGTTAAATTCGAGACTTATTTTGAAAATTCGAGACTTATTCATGAGTTTTCGAGACTTATTTATGCGTTTTGAGACTTATTATGTTCGACCTCCATCAATGGTGATAGAGACGAGCCGACGACTGCACCGGTTGACTCCGAAGATAGTCGGATTTGGAAGATCGGACGACGTCTAATTTGTTGGCTCCATCGGTTTCGTCGAATTCACGACGGATCGTCGCAGATTTGAAAATGAAGGTTCGGAGACGATTCGGGTTTGGCTTCGTTTCTCTCTCTCCATACAGCTCGAAACTGAAAATGAATACTTTCATTACAACGGGTGGCGCACGACGGACGGTTTGCCGGTGGTTTTGTCGATCAACTCGCCTGTCGGTGGTGGCACCTCCATTGAAGCTCCATCAATGGAGGTTTTGGAAAAAAGAAGAAGAAAGAAGGTGAATGACACATGCATAAGAGAAAAGAAAAGAAGCTGGGGGGATATTTTTGTCCAAACTCCATTTTTTGTGCTATTAAAACAAGAGTTATTTAAATGTGATAATTGTACAAGTCAAAATTTAAAAAGTGCTATATACCCCTATTCCCTCTTATTGATAATACATCGATTTATAATTATTTTTGGGTCTTGTGCAAGTCAGTTTAAGTGAGTCGGTTATGAGTAAAAGCAATTAACGTACGTACCTCTATTTCATTTTTGTATCGTTCTTTTACGGATTTGGATTCTTTAATTTGTTGATATTTTCTCTAAAGCATTTAAAGATAATATTTTATTTTTAAAATAATAAAAATAAAATAAATAAATTTTAGCTTTTGATTAGATAAATTACCGGATCTCAGGACAAAAATCAATAGAGAATTCAATTTTTTTTTTTTTTTTTTTTTTTTTTTTTTTTTTTTTACAAGCGCATTATCTAAGTTTCTTTTATTCTTTTAAGGGTAAAAATGTTTTTAGTCCCTCTAGTTTGCCCTATTGTACTGTTTGGTCCCCCTAGTATCATGATTGACCCGTTTGGTCCCCATAGTTTAGGTTTATTGTTGGTTAGGTCCCTGCCGTCCAATTTCGTTAGGGTTTTTAAAAAGTCTGTCTATGGGAAAAGGGCAAAATGGTAAACTCATCATAATGTTTTCTACAAGATTTATTTTAATATTTATTAAATTATAAATATTTTTTAAAAAATTAAATAATATAAAATTAATTAATTCAAAATTAAAAAATATATAAAACTAATTAAAAAGATAATAAATAAATATTAAACTAATTAAATTTAAAATAAAAAATATCTTTTAAATTAAAAGAAAATAAAAATTCAAACCCTAATCCTTTATCTTTTCCATCTTTTTTTTTTAATTATAAAAAGAAAAAAATATTAAGAACAAAAAGTGAAACCCTAGCCATCTTCATCTTCTTCACATCATCAACACCATCTTCATCTTCTCCAACATTGAAACCCTAGCCACCACCACCACTCAAACACCAAACCCACCGAAATCACACCGTTTGATCTCCTCCTTAAACTTACATAAACTTAATTTATTAAAAGGAAAAAAAAAAGGTCAAATTTAAACCAAAAATAAAATAAAAAAAATATATATATAGTGATTCGTGAAAGACCCAGAGTCTAGACCATCAAATTTTTTTTCTTATTCTTCTGCTTCTCTTCTTCTACTCTCCTTCTTCCCTCTCTCATCTCTCCAAAGCAAAATCAAGCTTCTTCAACCCTAGGTTCTTCGCCGCCACCGTAACCACCACGTCGTCACCAGAAGGCAGCGATGCACAGCGGCGATGCAACTCATGACCTGTAAACGCTTGATCTGGACCAGATCATGGATGACAACCGACGATCATGATCATCACCGCGAATCGCATAGGTCTAGTGCGAAAACCGGCCAACTTGGGTGAGATTACGAGTCTGGGGAGGCATTGACCCGAGATCGATCATGGGTCTGGGTGTGAAACCCATCGACCCAAGTGAGAAAACCCAGAACTGGGTTGATCTGATATGATCCTTCATCAGATCTTCACACAACAAATTTCTAATTTCTAATTATTTACAGTTAATGGAACCTAGAACTGGGTTGATCTTCACACCACAAATTGATTTGTTTGATTTTATTTGATGCACCACTAGCAATATTACTTCTTCTTTCATCGACATTATCATCTGATTTCTGATCATTTGTTTTGGTAGGATTGATTTTGATTTATGGATTTGATGATGATGATGATGGGTTTTGTTAAATTAATTTTAATTTATTTATTATATAATTCTTTAAATATGGAACAAAAAAATTTGAACAAATCTGGAACAAAAAATTTGAACAAAACTAACAAATTAAAATTAAAAAAAAAAAGATGACTTATTTAAATATGTTTTTAATTTTTGTTAAATTAATTTTAATTTTTTTTATAGATATGTTTTTTTTTTAATTAAAAAATAGATAACTTATTTAAAAAATAATCAGGGGCAGCATGGTCATTTGACCTGCTGTCCCTGTCAGAAGCCACTTTATCCACGGAAAATGTTACAGAAGGACCAAACGGGCCAATCCTAATACTAGGAGGACTAGAACAAACAATATGGCAAACTAGAGGAACTAAAAACATTTTTACCCTTCTTTTAATTATATTCTCTCTCTTATTCAGTTTTTCATTTTTCATTTGTTGTATAACATATTATCACAATTTTGATATACCCTTCACACTTATAATTGTGAGTTCAGGTGTGTCTCTTTCTCGATTTCCGAATTAATCATAATAACTTAATGTATGTGTATATCAATACGTATATGTATATATATTAAGAATTTCTAACACGTGTAAAATACATAATCCGATAAGCACGCAGAAAAGAATGCACAATTTGACAAGGAAAGTAGTAAAGGAGGAGAAGACAAAGACAAGCATTTGAATTCTGATGATAAGCAAAGGAATATCTAATGAATTCGTAAGAGGAAACAAAAGAATAAAAGATGACTCTAAAATCAAGAAAAAATCTAATCGGTGAGTTGTTTTATCGTAGTGATAAAATACAACTAAGCGGCAGCTTCTTGATAGAATTTTATATATGAATGAATGCAAGCTGGTTTGGCTCAAAAAAAAAAAAACTAAGCGGCAGCTATCTTTCAAGTTTTAATTATATACACACATTTGGCACCGAATCTGCAGCTCTGAAAAACTACAGTAACAGAGAAAATGGCAAGTATTCGGCTCATTTCAACCAGAACAGTTTGTGCGGCAAATCAACACGGAACCAAACCTTATACTATATATATATACATATTTTCAAATATTTTCATTAAGATATTGTAAATAAAAAAAATAAACTTTCTGTTAAGATATATTGATTCATATTTATCATAATCTCTAGAGTTTACGTAGTTTTTCAAAGAAGAAAGAGTACAAGAGTATGTTTATTTTCATATGTTATTATTTTCTTTTAAAAGAAAAGTCTTCTAAAAGATAAGGTTGGTTTAGTTGTAAACCCCTCACACCTACGTCACGAGGTCATGGATCGAGTTCTCACCTTCCTAAAAAAACCCCGAATTTATATAAAAACTATTAAAAAGTTTTCATTATGTCCATCAATTCGATGGTTGGCAAATAACAACTTAGGTCCTATAAGAAAAAAATAAAAAAATAATAGCAAAACTCTTGAAGTTTGGCCTTAAAAAAACCTTTAAAATTCGTTTAAAAAAATATATAAAATTATTATCAAATTTTATATCTTTTTCATTTTGACCCTCCTAAATTTTTTATTTTTTGAATAAAATTAAGTTCTCTTCATACATATATCATGATTCATGAGCCCTTATAATCATTTTAATAGAAAAGAAAAAAAATTCATTTATGGACATTACTCTTCGTCCGACCCTCACAAGAGATATATAATTATATATATATATATGTATTTTTTTTACGAGGAGATTTTTTTCTATTAACTTCATGCTTCATTCCATTATTCGATCCATTACAATTGTGGAAGTAAAATTTCCAGAAAATACTTGAAAAACAATTGGCCATAGAGGAAAAAAAAAAAAAAACCGTGAACCAAACACATACATTTATTATTATTTAAATAAAAGTTCACTGCAACTCACACTTCTGGTCTTTTCAAAAAAAAAAAAAAAAGGGTTTTATTGAAAACTAACCCTTTAGGAGGCTAAAATTGAAATCTAACTCATTTTTGAAAAACTTGCAAAACTAACTCATTTGGGCTTGTTGAAAGACAATATTGTCCTTGTAAAATTTTAAAATTGCAATCATGTCATACCTCTTTAAATCCTAGTAAATGAGCAAATCGTCTTCTCACGAGCAAAAGCCCACTCTTCTGTCCAAAATCCTTAAACGAGCAAAATCTCTTTGAAGCACAACGAAGATGGAAGACGACAGCGCGACGGAAGCTTGAAGACGATGGCAACTCTGTTTGACTTCTGGGAAAGTTGAAGAAAAATAAGGTGAATGGTTCATGGATTTTTTTATTTTTGTTTTCTGGTGTTGTTTTGTGATCTTTAAAATCCTATGAAGGGTTCTTTAACTCCGTTTGGCTTATGTGGCTTATTTTTTGAAGCTTTCTGCTTCAAATTTTATAGTTTGAAAAATCCCTAATTCTAATTTTTTTATAAAAAAAAATCCCTAAATTCAATTAAAGAGAGTGAAAGAAATAGTGTAATGGCTAAGGGAAAGGGGCAGAGAAACTTGTTGGTGGTGGCAGATTTGAGGAGGTGGTGGGTGGAGGGTAATTGGGTTTTGGAACAGGAGTGGGTGAGAGGGAGGGCTAACATTTGACATGAAGATGGTGAGGAGAAGATTAATGGTGATAATAGAATTATAAAGTAACAAAACAAAACAAAACAGAGGAACTGGCCATGAATGATTATGATTTATGAATACAGAGTAGAGTTGAGACTTGAGAGAGAGCATACTAGAATTTGAAATCAGAGGAGGGTGTGGTGTGGTGTACAGTATAGATATAGGCAACTTATATATCATGGAAATGTTATTGTGTTATCTAATTTAAGCAGCTTCATTTAATTCTATTTCCACACTTATATATCATGGAAATGTTACTATTTTCTATTAATCTTCATATATAAGCATATACATGACCATGACCAGACTCTCTTTTGTCTACATACTCTAACCTACAATCAAGAAAAAATAAATTATAATGTAAAAAATGGCAAAAGCCTTCAAACTTAAGAGTTCTTTGAATAGCTGCCTCCTCCATATAAGGAAAGCATTTAATAATGTAAAATGACACCGACTGATGTTGTAAAATGGAGTCATATTAGAATAATATGTTTCATCAAACATAGAAAAAAGAAAATCTTACCATGAAGGTGGTCTTGCCTTCAATTAGTTCAAGAAAATCTTATCATGAAGGTGGTCTTGCCTTCAAATAGGTAGAATAAGATCTTAAGTTTGTGGATATGGTCTATGATATTCGTAATTGTCTAGTTTTCCTTGGTGGTTCAGTGGTTTCTTTTAGCCCGAGATCGACTAATTCGTATGCGGATAATCTTGCAAAAATGGGGTCCAGCTTGGGTGGTGATTTCATCAGCTGGAATGTTGTCTGACGTGGTTTTCTGTTCTTTTGCTTGGCTGCCCTGTTTCTGTTTTGCTTTGCTGTTTGTTTGCCTTTGTTTTTGCTTGTAGCCTCTGTTTTGTAGTGCTGCAGGGGTTCTGGTTGTCCTTTTGCTGTGTGGTTTTGCCTGGGTGGTGGTGTCTTGTTTTGGCTTCGGTTTTTCTGGTGCTACGTGGTTAGCTTGTTGCTTCTTGTTGTGCCGTTGCCTTCTTGGCCTTTTTTATACAATTGCCATTTAAAAAAAAAAAAAAAAAGATCTATCATCTTTACCAACTTCAATGTCCCAAGTGAGAATCTTGTTGAATCTTAGCATGTACAAGTAAAGACCTTTTGTATCTGGCCAATACAGATAATCATTCCTAGAAAAATAAAATTTCAAAATAAGAGACTGTAATTTTAATGTAATGTACAGAGTAAGTGATAAATCTTAACCTAATTGCGATGCCCATTTTGTTATTTTATTGGCATTACTTATTTATGGTGTTTTATAATGACCATATTAAATCTGTCAAATTTTGGTACATTTATATGGATGAAGTTGATTGTCTTTCAATTCGTAGTCTTGACTAATTGGATAATCTGTGGCTATTATGCTCAAATTGGATCCTGATTTTATTTACATATGTGTATGAATGTAATTATTTGGTTGCAAAGTTAGTGCATATGATGGCTTACTATTGATCACTGAACTTCAAAGTTCCTGAAATTATAACAAGTATTGTGATGTTTGGTTTTCGATATTTTTGGGTTCAAAGTTCCTGAAATTATAACAAGTATATTGGTTGGTGTTTTTACAATGTGATTGTTATGGTTGTGTGGGGTGTTCGGTGATGACAACAATGTTTGGGTGTTTTAGTGTTTGGTAATTTTGGCATAGTGATGGTGTTTTTGCCATCTCATTGTATGGTTGAGTTCCTATATTACCGGGTTTAGTGATGTTTGAATGTTTGGATTAGACTTCATAGTGGTTGTATACTCTTAGGTTTGGTAGTACTGCATTTTGGTTTCCTAATAGGTGTTAGGAATTCCTAACTGGTGTTAGGAATTCCTAACTATTATTGGGATTCCCATCCCAATAATAGTTAGGAATTCCTAACACCAGTTAGGAATTCCAAGCTGATGTTTGGAATTCCTAACATTAGTTTGGAATTCCCAACTAGTGTTAGGAATTCCTAACATCAGTTGAGAGTTCCTAATTGCTATTAGGAATTTCTAACTACAGTTTAGAAATTCCAAACATAAGTTGGGAATTTCTAACTGCTGTTGGGAATTCTTAACTGCTGTTGGGAATTCCTAACTGCCATTTGGAATTTCTAATAGCAGTTACAAACTCCCAATTGCTGTTGGGAATTCCCAATGGCGTTTTGAATTCTAAACTATAGTAACAAATATCACCTTAAATTGCTTATTCGGTTAAAACATTTATACTGATATAAATATTTTATGGTTTTATGTTATATTTCAGGATAATTAAATGGGAGAAGAGGTGGAATTGTTAGTAAAGGCTGCAGAACATTTTCCGGCGAAGATAAATAGCACTTCATCAATGGCTGCTATAAAGTGCATTAAAGAAAAGTTGACAGAGGCGCAACTATCCCTCTTCCCCAGTCTCTCAATGAATTCTAAAGCATTTGCAATGCTACATTGTCTAGCTGCACCAGGCAGTCATTGTTCATTAAACTTATACCCTTATTTATCTATGCTTTATTTTAGAAATCGAGTTTTTGTTACATACCCAAATGTAAACACAATATTTTTTGCCTGTTCGTAATTGTTGTTTTGAGTCACCTATTTCATAGCATAAATTTCACACATGAGAAATGATACATGATCATATTTATGCTATGATAAATGTTGTTTTGTCAATCACGTCGTTTGTGTTCTGTCATAAAATTTGTTAACCACTTTGTTGGATGTGAAATGAGTTACCCATTATATTTTATTTGTTATTTTTGACTCACGACTTTTGGATTGAGAAGATCTTGGGGATTTATAAATATCCATAGTACAACCTATCGTAAATTTTAGACCATAAAAACATTTGTTGACCATCTGGATTAGCTCTGTTTGAAAACTCAATCAAAAATACATTTAACAGAACATTTGTAATTTGGCACTCGAAATAAATAGATCCTATAAGTAATACAGGCAATCAACAAGCATTGGCTGTAAGAAGAGTAGAACGTCATTTTTAGGCAAGCAATCTGCAGCAGCAATTACTTGGTTGTCGATGTGAGACGTTGGCAGCAAGCTAGGGCCATCTTTATGAAATTGTCTTGACCAAGCAAAACATTATAGTGCTAACAAGAACCTCAAAGACAATCATAGGCAATTCAAGTTTCATCTTCACTATCTGAAAGAAGGTCTTGTATTTGCTTCCTACGAGTAGAAACATTGAACAGGATTAATGCTCACTATCGATCATAGAAATATATAAAACTCTAAGGAATAAATGCATAACAACAAACCGGACTTTATCCATACAACCCACCTTTCAAATGCATAGGAAATTTATAATTAAATTTCGAAACAAATATTATAAATTCACAAATATTATAAATTAATGGTACATTGAATCTACAAAATATTATGAATCCAAACACTGTTTGGAAATCTGGATGTCGTTAGGAATTCCCAACAGCCATTAGGAATTCCTAACGGCTGTTGGCAGTTTCAAACACCGTTAGGAATTCCTAACGGCGGTTGGGAATTCCAAACACCGTTAGGAATTCTTAACAGCGGTTGGGAATTCCTAACAGTGTTATGGAATTCCTAACGACTGTTAGAAATTCCTGTCAATACTATAATGAAAAATCAACCATAACAACATCAAATTCAACCAAGACCCATGCTCTATTACATTCATGTAAGCTATTTTCACAAAAATAAAGAACCCTAATACACAAATCTAAGTAAATAAGACATTTTAACAAGAAATAAACTCAAAATTTAAGTATAAACTTTAAATTGGTCACAACAACATCAAATTCAATCAAAACCCATGCTTTATTATGTAAATGTAAACTATTTTCACAAAAATATTACACAAATTCAAGTAAATCGGAGATGGTTGAGAAGTTTGAAGTATAAAAGTTCAAAATAAAAAAAAAAAATAAAAAAAAAAACTCACCTCAAAGCTTCAATGGAAGGAACCCTTGTAGATTTGTTCAATGGTGGATTTGCTTGTTTGTACTTGCTCAATGGTGGAGTTGATTAATTTCTACTTGCAAAGGAATAGAGAACAAAAGAAAAAAATTTGGAAAGGAGAAAAGAAAAAACGTGTTCTGGTGGAGTTGTGGTGGGGAGAGAAAAAAGTGAGGAAAAAAATGTGAATAAAATGAGTAGAGAGAAAAGTGTGGAAAAGAATGGGAATAAAATGAGTAGAGAGGAAAAAGTTAGTAAGTAAGGGTAAAGTAGTACTTACACATGAAAAAAGAGTTAGTTTTGCAAGTTTTTCAAACAAGGGTTAGATTTCAACTTGAGTCTCCCAAAAGGGTTAGTTTTGAGTAAAACCCAAAAAAAAAAAAAAAAAACGCACACTTCTGACTTATTCATGGTCAGTGAGCAGAACTTGGAAACCTACAATGACGATTCATAGCAAAGCATCCACTGCAATATCAAATTTAAAAATAGATCACACACTCATTCAAGAGGTGACAGAATCCATGAATTCTGCATCATTTCCCATACCCTGCAATGTCTTTGGCAAAAGACAAGCTTCGAAATCAATACTTCCTTGTTCTACTCCAGGAAACATTGATATCAACCTATCTATCATGTAGGCAGGGCCAGTTCTAACAGCAACAGGCCTTCCCTGTTGCGGAATGCCCTGAAAATTCGATAGAAAAATGCACACAACACACAAACGCAGATATTTACGTGGTTCGGCAATTGCCTACGTCCACGGGAGGCAGCAAACTGATATTATTAGAGAAATTAAAACAAATACAGAAAATAGAATTTCTCTCAGAATTCAGGAAGCTTTGCTTCTTTTCTGATTGCTCTCCCTTGCTTGTTCTTCTTGCTTTGCTGAGGGTCTTATTTATAAGGGGAAGGTAGAGACAATCTACCCCCATTTTCAGCAATGAAACAAGGGAAAGGTAGAGACAATCCACCCCCATTTTCAGCAATGAAACAAGGGAAAGGTAGAGACAATCCACCCCCATTTTCAGCAATGAAACAGGGGAAAAGTTGAGCCAATTGTCAACAATCTCCACCTTGGCGAGAATTCACCGATCAATGCTGCCTCCATTACGCCCTTAGGCGATACGAGCTCGAGAGATATTGATCAAGTCCAAACAATGTTGGAACTTGATCCCTGTTACCACCTTTGTTAGCATATCTGCAGGATTGTCTGCAGTTCCGATTTTCTGGAGTAGAATGTTCCCTTCATCTACTATTTCTCGAACAAAGTGGTAACGGACATCTATATGCTTGGTGCGAGCATGATGGACCTGGTTCTTTGCCAAACAAATGGCACTCTGGCTGTCGCAGAAAATCTCCACATTTTCCTGAACAATGCCCAAATCCCTGATCAAACCACGAAACCAGATGGCTTCTTTGAAAGCTTCTGTTACAGCCATATACTCTGCCTCAGTAGTAGACAAAGCCACTGTTGACTGTAAAGTCGATCTCCAACTTACTGGTCCTCCTGCCATAGTGAACACATAACCAGTAGTAGATCGACGCTTGTCAAGATCACCAGCATAATCAGAATCAACATATCCTTTGATATGTTTGTCACCCGTCTGATCTCTCTCGAACTTCAAACCAACATCTACAGTACCCTGAATGTACCGTAGAATCCATTTCACTGCTTGCCAGTGGCCTTTGCCAGGATTGTGCATGTAACGGCTCACCATACTTACAGCATGTGAAATGTCAGGTCTAGTACACACCATCGCATACATCAAGGCACCAACAGCATTTGCATATGGAACATGATCCATTTGCCTCTTTTCATCATCAGTAGTCGGTGACATTAGTGCACTCAGTTTGAAATGTGGAGCCAACGGTGTACTTACAGGTTTAGACTTGCTATCAATGCCAAACCTCTGAAGTACAGTCTTCAAGTACTGAGTCTGTGTCAAACAGATGGTACCTTTTGCTCTGTCCCTTTTGATCTCCATACCAAGAATCTTCTTGGCCTCTCCAAGATCCTTCATGTCAAACTCTGAGCTCAATTGAGCCTTCAACCTGTTGATCTCCACCTTGCTCTTAGATGCTATCAGCATATCATCCACATATAAGAGCAAATAGACAAATGTACCATCTTGGAGTTTGTGGAAATATACACAGTGATCAAAATGGCTACGTGTGTACTTCTGAGTTATCATGAAGCTGTCAAACCGCTTGTACCACTGTCTCGGTGACTGCTTCAAACCATACAGGGACTTGTTCAGCTTGCAAGCCCAATTTTCACGTCCTGGGACTTTGAACCCTTCTGGCTGAGACATATAAATTTCTTCGTTCAAAGTACCATGGAGGAATGCGGTCTTCACGTCGAGTTGAGCTAACTCGAGATCAAATTGTGCAACCAAAGCTAATAGGATCCGAATAGACGAATGCTTGACAACGGGTGAAAATACCTCATTGTAGTCTATTCCTTCCTTCTGTGCGTAGCCTTTCGCTACTAATCTGGCTTTATATCTGATGTTGTCTTTACCAGGAGCACCTTCCTTCTTGGCATAGACCCATTTGCACCCTATAGCTCTCTTTCCCTTTGGAAGTTGTGTCAGCTTCCAAGTTTCATTCTGGTGAAGTGATTGCATTTCCTCATCCATCGCCTTCTTCCACTTGACATTGTCTGTACTGTCCATAGCTTCTCTATAGGTGTACGGGACATCATCATCAGTCACTGGAAGAGCGTATGCCACCATGTCTGTGTAACGGGCAGGCCTCCGTATGTCTCTTTTCGGTCTACTAGTGGCAATAGACTCTGGTTGTTGTCTGATCTCAGATAATGGTGCTGAATCCTCCACCTCAACTGATATCTCGTCCTGGTTATCAAAATCATCATCAGGACAATCAACTGTCGGAGAAGCCTTTTCTAACTTCTTGGGAGTTTCAAACTCCACCTGTTGCAGAGAGTTTGGATTCTCATTCTCTGTGCCTCGAGGTATTTGTTTCAGCATTGCAGATTCGTCAAAGGTAACATCTCGGCTTAAGATGATCTTCTTTGACTCGGAATTCCATAATCTGAATCCCTTAACTCCTTCACTAAATCCCACGAAAACAGCTTTCTTGGCTCTAGGATCTAGTTTGGATTCAGTAACATGAAAGTATGCTGGACATCCGAATATATGCAATCGATCATAATCAGAAACAGGTTGTCCAGACCATACCTCTTTGGGAGTTTTCCCATCAAGTGCAGAAGCGGGTAGTCTGTTGACTATATGAGAGGCATACATCAAAGCCTCTGCCCATAATGCCTTCCTTAGGCCAGATTGAGAAAGCATACACCGAACTTTCTCCACCAACGTACGGTTCATCCGTTCTGCTATACCATTCTGCTGTGGCGTGCCAGGAACTGTAAAATGTCTGATTATCCCTTCATCCTGACAGTACTTCATGAAAGGATCTGATTTGTATTCCCCGCCATTATCTGATCTGAGTCTTTTAATCTTTTTACCTGTCTGAGTTTCAATCATCTTCTTCCATTGAAGAAAGATATCCAGAACTTCATCCTTATGCTTCATGGTGTATACCCAGACATACCTGGAGAAATCATCAATAAATGTTACAAAATAATGTTTACCTCCCAATGAAGCATTTTTGGAAGGCCCCCAAACATCAGTGTGAACATAATCCAGTGTTGCTTTTGTACGATGAATAGCGGTGCCAAACTTGACTCTTGTCTGCTTGCCCATGACACAATGCTCGCAGAAATCAAGTTTACCGGTCTTTGCACCTTTCAGGAGACCTTGCTTCACCAAACCTTGCAAAGTCTTCTCCCCGACATGCCCTAAGCGCATGTGCCAGAGTCGGGAAGTATCAGATGCCTCATCGTCAGAACTGCTAGAGACGGCTGCTCTTCCTGTGACTGTGTACCCGTCCAGAAAATATAAATTTCTCTGTCGAGTACCTTTCATTGCCAAGAATGCACCTCGTACAACCTTCAGGACTCCACCTTCCATGGTCACCTTGTAACCGCTGGAGTCTAAGACCCCCAGTGAAATGAGGTTCTTTTTCAGATCAGGGACATACCTGACGTCTGTTAGTCGTCTGATTGTACCATCGTGCATTTTCAGGTGAACAGTTCCTATCCCTTTTGTCTGGCATGTGTTGTCATTGCCCATAAGCACAACTCCTCCGTCAAGCTCTTGGAAGCTTGAGAACCACTGCCTGTTGGGACACATATGATAGGAACAGCCGGAATCTAGAATCCATCTATCAGAATGGCTTTCTGATGATGAAACTGTAAAAGCCGAATCCTCTTCATTATCAGCTTTACTTGCAACATTCACATTAGATTTGTCCTTGTTTGGACAATCTTTCTTCCAGTGCCCTTTCTGGTGACAATAGGCACATTCATCCTTCGCAGGACGTCTGAATGATGATTCTCCTTTTGGCTTTGAGCGAGATGCTCCTCTTGATTTTGAGCGAGATTTACCACGCTCACTAGGCACTCCAGATCTTCTGTTGTTTGTCCTTCCTCGGGCAACAGTCAGTGCTTCTGATGTTGAGTCTCTGTGATCAAGTTGATCCTTCTTCCGATACTCATTATTCACCAGAGCATTAGAAACGTCTATGAATTTAACCTCATCCTTTCCATATAACAGAGTTGTGGTTAAGTGTTCATAGGTATCAGGCAAGGAATTTAACAACAGTAGTGCCTTATCTTCATCGCTAATTTCAACATCTAAATTTTGTAAATCAGCGAGAATTTTATTATAATTATCCAAATGCTCAATCATAGAAATACCTTTCTTGTACTGGAAACGAAAGAGCTTCTTCTTCAGGTAGAGACGGTTCTCTATGCTTTTCGTCATGTATTTGTCCTCCAGCTTTTTCCAGAGACTTGATGCCATAGTCTCCTTCATGACAAAGTACTTCTGGTCCTTAGCTAAACACAACCGAATTGTGCCACAGGCTTGACGATTTACATACTTCCAATCTTCATCAGACATATCCTTGGGTTTGGAACTCAAAGCAATATCAGATCCTTCCCGGAATAATAGATCCATAACTTCGCATTGCCACATACCGAAGTTGTTGCTGCCGTCAAACTTCTCAATATCAAACTTCGCGTTTGACATCGAGCTCCTTTGCCAAGAACTGCTGGTTGATGCTGATGTACTGCTGGTTGATGCTGATGGTTGAGCTTCAAAAAATTCTCCAGCTTTTGGATCTTCCATCGTGCCTATTAAAGCTTGTCTAAGTAAAAACAGTATTTAGAAGCGGATTTAGCAGAAACTGATGGCACGGTTGCGTCCGGAACGGTCGAAATAGTTGGAAACAGGTCCGACTCGGTTGAAAACGGGTGAAAATTGCACTGAGTTGGGCAAAAAACACTTCTGGACCGAGTTGACTCGGGAATATTCCGTTAGGATAACGGAATATTCTCTGACGGAATATTCTTTATGGACGGAATATTCTCTGACTGTGGGATGCTGACTTGTGCTGACGTGGCGCTGACTGAGCGATGACGTGGCGCTGATGTGGCGATGACGTGGCGCTGACTGGGTGCTGACTGAGCGATGACGTGGCGCTGATGTGGCGATGACGTGGCGCTGACTGGGTGCTGACGTGGCGCTGACTGAGCGATGACGTGGCGCTGACTGAGCGATGACGTGGCGCTGATGTGGCGATGACATGGCGCTGACTGGGTCGTCTTCTTCGTTGAGAAATTTGCAGAAAATTTCTGGAAAATTTTCCAGGTTTGACCAAACTTTGACCGGAGCTAGAGAGTTCGTTAGAGCTCCGATTGAGACGCGGTCAGGTGCGTTGGAATCGTATTTCCGAGAGGAACACAACGGTATCCTCCAAACAGAGATTCGAGCACTTCGAATTTTCTGGACTTGATCAAAACCAAAGCTCTGATACCAATTTGTTGCGGAATGCCCTGAAAATTCGATAGAAAAATGCACACAACACACAAACGCAGATATTTACGTGGTTCGGCAATTGCCTACGTCCACGGGAGGCAGCAAACTGATATTATTAGAGAAATTAAAACAAATACAGAAAACAGAATTTCTCTCAGAATTCAGGAAGCTTTGCTTCTTTTCTGATTGCTCTCCCTTGCTTGTTCTTCTTGCTTTGCTGAGGGTCTTATTTATAAGGGGAAGGTAGAGACAATCTACCCCCATTTTCAGCAATGAAACAAGGGAAAGGTAGAGACAATCCACCCCCATTTTCAGCAATGAAACAAGGGAAAGGTAGAGACAATCCACCCCCATTTTCAGCAATGAAACAGGGGAAAAGTTGAGCCAATTGTCAACATTCCCAACCCAAAATCATTGCCGTAAATATCCACCCACATTGAACCACTCAAGATCATTCCATTACTTACCCCACTGACCAGTGACGGTAACGTAGGGTTTTTGGTCCAAGAATCCAGGAAGTTTTTACAATTTTCATCTGTGTGCGTAGCTATGATCTTGTTTATTTCCCATGCCACATTACCAAGTCCTTTCTCAAGTAACTCTCTTGCTTTCAAACATACTACCGTATCTTGAATTGCATTTCCAAAGTATTGTTGCGGCAATGGAGGGTCCATTCTTGGTCTGAGACCTACTGGAAACCGAATATTCATTTCCTGGTCGGGATGATCTATACATGTATTCCGAACAAGAGATCGGAAAAAATGACCTAAAAGTGCTTGGAGAGAGGAGACCTTGTTGGTGCCAATCTCAACATTGGCCTTTGCTTTGAGTTTTGCAACATTTTCTTTTGAAAAGTGAAAAACTCTTCTTTCTAGAGATGGTGGAGCATACCTATTGTTGAGTTGTTCGCTCGTGAAAAGAGGTAAGTGAATGGGGCAATCCTTATCGTGCAGAAACCAACGTTCAAGAATGGGAGTTGGTGTGGATAAACATTCAGTACCTCGCGAAATTTCAGACCAGGAATTGACGAAATGCCAGAAGGATGTGGCATCTGCAACTGTATGATTTATGGAGATACCGATGAAGATGCCATCCACAAGCTCTGTTATCTGAACAGCAAGCAACGGCTTGGAGGTGCCCTCATTGTTCCCAACCCCAGTTAATGGGAAAAAGGAGTAAACAATTTTAGGAACATAAATGGGTTGAATGACATCGGCAACACAAACTCCATCTGCTGCAGCATGGACAAACTGTGCACCTTCATTGTTGCAATCTATGAAAAAGGAGGCTGTGTTATCGTCATGTTTAATGGTGGCTAAGCGACCTGTAAGTGGAGCAAATAAGTCTAGTGTTCGTGAAAGGGAGGATTTAAGGTGTTGGATGAGGGTGTTTCCGGATTGTTGTTCGGATTTGGGGTTTCGGAAAAGAAGTCCCCTCTGAGTATATTTCAATAGAAGGAATCGAAGATCCCATGGAGTTAGCTCGACCTTGAGATTTGATTGCTTGTCACTTGCCGCACACACATTACTAGTTGAAATTATCCGAATGCTTGCCATCGATCGACCCACTTTGTTAGCCAAATTTTTTGTAGCATATATATATATAATATGCGAACTTGTTGAAGCTCTATATAGCTACAGCATATTTATATCAGTACATGAAGCTCATCATGGATGCTTTGAAGTTTAAAATATGACCAATTACGTGGTATGAATTTGGGTCATCTGCTGATCTGATCTTTTTTTCCTGACCTTTTTAAACCATGTGATTGGTGTTGATAAAGTAGTTGTGAAAATCAATAACATCTTAACCACCCATTTATTGCAATGCTTATGTGTCATAAAATTATGTAAGGTCAGGAAAAAGATCAGATCAACGGAGGAACCAAATTCTTGTGTGTATATATATATATATTTGTTGTTGAAGGGATCGTGGACTCGTGGTATACATGTTGGACATCTTATTTAAGATGCTTTATATATATATAAAGTAAAAGAATCAAATGATGTATGATTTTTAATTTTTAATTTTTTTTATGATTTTTAATTTATTTATGCCCATGTGATCGACACCTTGATTATTCAAATATTATACATTTTAAACATAAACATCAACAACTTTTCTATAATCACAATTCAACATGATTTGAGGTCTCGAGTTGGCGCTACCTACCGGAAGTGATATTTAAAAATAAAAAATAAAAAACTTGTCAATAAACTTGTTATAGATTGAGTGGAGATTTTTTTTATTTTTTATTTAAATGGTATTGAGTGTAGGAAGTTGAGATCGCCAAATGTTATATCTCTCACGTTTACACCTAATCAATAAAATTATATGGGTTTGAATTATATTATTATACTTAAAAATAAATATCAGTTCATATTCTATTATGTTGCTTAATCAATATTAAACTGCTTAATCAATATATATTTATTTATTTATACCCATGTGCACCCATGATTATAAAAATATAGTTCAAACATAGAGAGAAAACCAAAACTAACCACTTGAAACATTAAACTTTTGTTAGTAACCACTTTTGAAATTTTAATTGTTAATAACCACTTTTTAAAAATAATTTAAGTGTATGTCTATAAATTACCAGAGTACTCCTGAAAATAGTTTTATTTTAAATCTCGAAGAAAACTTGAAATCATGGGTAAATTGAAATGTTCAAACTTGAAATCAGGCCTAAATTGAAATGTCAAAACTTGAAATCTGGACTAAGTTGAAATTTTGCCTCTCTTCTTCTTCATCTTCTTCTTCCTCAAACATTAGGGTTTTTTTTTTTTTTTTTTTTTTTGTTTTTTTTTGTTTTTTTTTTGTTTTTTTTGTTTTTTGTTTTGTTGTTGTTGTTGTTGTTGTGGTTTTGTTTCCCTTTTCCTGTAGATCACCTCATCGGCGAAGGGGGTTCGATTTCTTCGCCGGCGAAGCAGCAGCGAACGGTCGCCCATGCCTGGTCATCGTCGCCTGGTTGCCTGTCGTCCGTTGCCCACGCTTGGTCGTCGAACAAGCGACGAACCACACAGCAAGTGAGCGAGAGAGAGCAGGGAGAGAAAGGACCACTGCCGCGAAGCCCAGGAGGTCGCCGGCGCTCGGCGACCCTCAAAGCCAGCCGCCGAGAGAGATCGGGGAGAGAGAGAGACCAGAAGAGAGAGAAAGAAAAAAAGAGAAAAGAGAGAGAGTGAGTTTGGGGACCCTTTTTATATGAGGACTTTCCAGTAATTTTACAAAAAAGTGGTTATTAATAAATAAAATTTCGTTTGTGGTTAAAAATAAATTTTCCATAATATATGTGGTCAGTTTTGATAATTTTCATTCAAATATAAGCATCCACAACTTATCTATAACCACAACTCAAATAAGAATACTCATTCAACTTGTAAAGTCGTAGTTCGAGTCACATGTGATATTAAAAAAAAAAAAAATCTATAAAGAAGAGATCGTGGAAAAAGAGATTTACAAACAAATAATTTTTTCAATATAACTTGTAAAATAAATAAAAAAAGATATCATTAAATGACTTACTTTTTAACCTGTAAAAATCACAGTTTGAGTAGTTTAATTTTGACGTATATTGTCCCCGACTCACTGAATCATTCTCCGATAATTTAGTAAGATGGTGTGTTTCATTTTAGGGTTCGTATAAGTTGCTATTTGCAACATTATAGAAATTGTTCATGTCTAGATTGTCGGGACTTTGGACTCCAAATTCTTAGCTTTGAAGAAAAATTCTACATTGCAACAAACACAACACACTATTTTAATTCGACTCCATTAAAACTTGATATGAATTGTTCACGTACTGAAACAACAAATTACCGTTCAAACTCCTCAGCAAATTCTGCCAACCAAAAACTGCATTTCCAACTCCAATCCAGAGAGAACTCAATATTAGTACATTACAAACTACAATTGGCCGGCCTAACTACAAAATCAAAAGATGACTGTGAATTCTGATAAGCATGAAAAAGCAAAAGATGACTCCAAAATCAAGAAAAAAAAAATGTAATCGTTGTGGTACTGAGGTGTTTTGTCATGTGTAGCAGTGATACAATACAACTAAGTGGCATCTATTGAGATGTGAATCCCGGATCTGCAGGTATTGGAGGAGTCTTGAGATGTGATTCCGGGAAGATTTTGGGTTTGTTTTCTAGTCACATTGGCTTTTCTGCTGCTTTGGTCTTCGAATCCACTGCTATCCTTAAGGCTTGTCAATTATGCTATCTTTCGCTTGAGTTAAAAAGGAAGTCGATCTCTATTATCAGTGATTCTAAAGTGGTGGTTTCTTGGGTGAATGGTGATGGGGTTATTGAGTCTGAGGTTGCGATCATTATCAATGAGATACAGAGTTTTTTGGTTTTAATGAATAGGGTTAGGGTGGTGTTTATGTCTAGAATCAGAAATTCTGTGGCTGACTCCTTAGCTAAGAAAGGGTCTGGGATGTAGGAGTAATCTTTGTTTTGGGATTATGGATAGTCTGTCTATTGTTCTTGCTCTGTTTTTAGTTCTGGCTCAGTCCGGCTTTCCTCTGTTTTTTGGGCCTTGTGTTTTGGTTTTTCTTGATGCTTTAGTTTTGCTCTTTTTGTTTGTTGCTGGTGGCTTTTTTGTCTCCCTACTGGGCTGTTGTTTGCTGGTTTCGTGGCATGTGTGCCTTTAATAAAGTCCAATTGTTCCAAAAAAAAAAGTGGCAGCTAACTCTCAAGGAACCAACCACAATGTGGTTGTCTTGGTGGTCCAAGGCTTGAGATTAAAACCCAAGTCCTTGGTTCTACTCTTGGCAATTACATTGTGGCTAGCCATTAGGGCGCTAGCTCAGCTGATGGAAGGACGAGCTTGGGATATGGGTAACTCCTAGATTAGCTGATCGAATCCTACCCAGGTGAAGACGAGTTCTAATATCCGTTTGCATCTTTGTGTGGTTGAGGGTGTAGGCCGAGGTTTTCTATCTGTTATACTCCACACAACCAACAAATAGATTGTCAGAACTAACAAATTGGCCATGAATGTGTCATACAGATTCGGGATCCTTGATACCAAAAAAAAAAAAAAAAACCCTTTCAAGGAACCAAACCGTCTTCATTTACATACATATTTTCAAACATTTCCATTAAGATATTATAAATAAAACAAAAAATAATTAACATGATGTTAAGACGTATTAATTAATTTTAATTTGGACTTCAAGTTTTTAATTTAATAATTAATTCAGATCGGTTCAGACTCTAGGGTTTATGCATGTTATAATTATTTTTTAAAAAAGAAAAGTCTTTAATAGTTATTTCAAAAATAAATAAATAAATAAAAAATCGAAGGTTGTAGTTAAAGTAAAAAATAAAAAAATTCAATGGTCGGCAAAATAACAACTATGTTCCTATAGGAAAAAATATATATAATCGCAAAAATATCCACCCACAATGACCCACTGAAAATTAATCCATTACTTACCCAACTGTCGATTGACGTTACAATAGGGTTTTTGGTCCAAGACTCCAACATGTCTTTGAACTTTTCATTTGTCTGCATAGCTACGCTCTTGTTTATTTCACACGCCACATAACCAAGTCCTTTCTGAAGTAACTCTCTAGCTTTCATACTTACTACCGCAGCCTGAACTGCGTTTCCAAAGTAATGTTGTGGCAATGGAGGGTTCATTCTTGGTCTGATACCTACTGGTAACCGAATGTTCATTTCCTCATCGGGATGATCTATACATGTATTACGAACAAGAGATCGGAAAAAATGACCTAAAAGTGCTTGGAGAGAGGAGATCCTGTTGGTGTCAATCTCGGCATTAGCTTTTGCTTTGAGTTTTGCAACATTTTCTTTTGAAAAGTGAAAAACTCTGTTGGGGATAATCCCTATAAACTGATGAACACGGAATCGCCATGCCTAATATACGCCCATAACTCATAGCAAATAATAACGTCAATAAGTAGAAAAATAGATGAGAGAGAATAAAACAATCATAACACAAGATATACGTGGAAAAACCAAAATGGGTAAAAAACCACGGGCCGTCAGGATGACAGAGAAAGTTCCACTATATGATAAATTGTTACAACCATATACTCCAGGATTCTCTCTCACACCTAACCCAAACTCCACTCACAAGATCCTCACCAAGAATCCCACAATATCCCCTAGGTCTCCTCTAAATATCTCCCACAGATCTCTAACTAGATCCACCAATATTCCCTTGGATCCCCCCTCGGATATTCCCTTGGGTCTCCCCGGATCTCACTACACTCTCTTTGATGTTACATGGTGTTATTTTTGCTCCACACAAATAAACCTAATTACAAGGTTCTATTTATACTAGTTACAGGGAGTTTAAGATAAAAAAAAATCCTACTCCTAAACGTACAAGACTTACTTGTTCCACATAAATACTATTTCCTTTTTATGACAAGTCTTCTTGTAGGGAGTAAATCCTTTTCCTTTAAGCACAAGAACTTCCAGAAACAAACTACTTCCTTTTCCGCTGAAGATTTCCCGTTTCATGTATGCTTATGATTGACTACGATTCGGTTCACGGTTGTACACCCGCTTCCTAAACCATTACAAGTCACCTTAAATTACATCGCTCAGAAGATTGCAATCCATACGCTGAAACAAATCTGGCTGTTGTCACCACGACCGCTGCCCTACCGCTGTGACACCCACAACGTTCTTCACTGGACAAGAAACCGCTGCCATTACGCTGCCGGAATTGGCAGCGGTTGACTACCGCTGCCCTACCGCTGCCAAAGCCACAGCGGCGTGGCAGCGGTTTGGGCTGTTCTTCATTTTTTCCGTTCTTCATCAATCTTCAATCTCCCTTAAACACCACCATTCAACTTCCAAACGTATCCTACGTCTCCAGGAAGCACCACATCAGTTGAGTCTTTGTTTGGTTCACATTAGTTCATTTGAGAATACGAGCCAAACCTAACAAACTCTTTGTTCAAGAGGCCGTGGTGGAACATACCTATTGTTGAGTTGTTCGCTGGTGAGAAGAGGTATGTGAATGGGGCAATCCTGATCGTGAAGAAACCAACGTTCAAGAATGGGAGCCGGTTTGGATAAACATTCATAACCTCGGGAAATTTCAGACCATGAATTGACAAAATGCCAAAATGATGTGGCATCTACAACAGTATGATTAACGGAGATACCGAGGAAAGTGCCATCCACAAGCTCTGTTATCTGAACTACAAGCAATGGCTTGGTAGTACCCTCATAGCTCCTAACTCCATTTAATGGGAAAAATGAGTAAACAATTTTAGGAATGTAGATGGGTTGAATGATATCAGCAACAAAAACTCCGTCTGCTGAAGCATGAACAAACTCGGCTCCTGCATTGTTGCAATCTATGAAAAAGGAGCAAGTTGAGTTATCGTCATGTTTGATGGTGGCAAGGCGACCTGCAAGCGGATCAAACAAGTCCAGTGTACATGAAAGGGAGGATTTAAGGTGTTGGATGTAGGTGTTTTCGGGTTCTTTCTAATGTTTGGGCTTGTGGAAAAGAAGTCCCTTTTGACTGTAATCTATTAGGAGTTTTCGAAGATCCCATGGAGGTAGATCAATCCTGAGATTTGATTGCTTGTCACTTGCAGCACACACTCTACTGGTTGAAATGATACGAATGCTTGCCATTTTCTCCCTAGCTTAACCAAGATTTTTTCTGCACATATTATATATATTTATTTTATGACCTCCTCCCATAGCCATATGTTCACATGTGGGGCTTTTTTATTTTTATTTTATTTTTATTTTTTATTTTTTTAACAATCATGAGCCCCATATGTGAACATGTGACTATGGGAGAAGATCCTGAAATAAATATTTCAAGGTGGACCTGACTAGAGAACTTTCTTACATATATATATATATATATATTGATGCAACAACATTGGATTACATGGCATTGGAATATATGGAGGGGTGGGATCGGAAAAAGACCAAGAAGAAAGGTCAAGCGACGGAGTCGGAATGACGTGAATTTTGACAGTTGAAGTGTTTCGGCGAGGGAGGAGATAGTCAATAGCTTTGCTATTGTAGCATACCTTTTTTTAGCCGAATTCTGTCGTTTATGTCCTGAAAAGGCTATTTTTGCCATTTTAGAAAAGTTTTGTTTTCACAATAAATTGAGATTTCTAAGTCCAAATCGACTTCCGTCAATTTTGCTCTTCTTAGGATTCTCAGTAGTAGTAGTTTCCGATTTAATCTCAATTTTGCCTTTTTTAGTAATTTTCGTGATTTTTGTAATTAAGCTCGTTTTTTTTTTTGTTCTGCAAGGATTACGATTAGGGTTAGGATTTCTTTGCTTTAAATAATCCTGTAAGCCGAAAGGCAATTCAACTTTTGATTTATAAAATTTAGAGTTTCTCTAATTATCTCCCAATTTCGGTATTCCTTGTGAATCAACAAACTTGAAGCCTAATCTTCTGGTATTCATGCGCGAATCAATGGAACTTTAGTAGGTTGTTTTCAACTTGTTTCTTACAGGTTTTTCTCGACAGAGCTTCCGCTACATCATATATATACAATTTTTTTATTGTCAACTCGTCCTGATATAAAATATATAAGTATGTGAACCATTAGATTTACATACTTTGACTCAAAGTGTATGCACTTGTCAAAACTTCTCCATAATCTATGGTCCACATTCTTCATCCTGATATATTTTATATCAGGACGAACTGACAGTAGAAAGACTATATATATATAAAATTTCAAATGAGGAGGTCCTGATATAACTTCATGATGATATTGAATGTGAGCCACTAGTTTTATGCATGTCTACATGAGAACGAGACTGTATATATATACAGTCTCATTCCCATGTAGACGTCATAATATATATATATATATTGACAATATCTATTAATTTAAGACCATGTATTTTTTTTGAAAGCTTTTGCAATTGGTAGGATTCGAGTTCGAGCTGCTAACCTGGAGTCATTTGCCCAAGCCCCAAGCTCGTCCATCTACCAGCTGAGCTATGCCCCTGTTGGTTTATATATATATATATATGTTTTCAAACTCTTAAACACTATTACTGAATCTTGAATTGATGACCATACATTTTAGTATATATTATTTTTAGAGTAATGCTAGACCTAACGCCAACTTTATATTCTAACTAGTGACATGTCAATTGATAAAGGGATATATATTAATTATGACTCATTTCACATGTCATATTTAAATGGATTAAATTGTCTACCCTCACACCTACACCATGAGGTTGTTGGTTCAACAATTATACTTAAAAAAAAGTTTAATGTTTTAAAATATAAACAACATTTTTAATATTTTCTTTAACATAATCTCTAAGATATATGTCGATATGATTTAACTCATTATTTCTTGGCACCCTCTGAAACAAAATCCTGACTCCATCCTTGGCCATGACACAACTTGATTAGTCATCACAAACAACAACTGTCAAAAAATACACATAAGCCCAATATTGATAACAAGGCATCCACGCAGTAACATCACGTGAAAATTCATCAGACTCTTTCTTTAAGAGTTTAAGATTTGTCTATTAGGAAAAGTAACAACATCTATGAACTTAGCATCATTTTCCATACCCTGCACTGTCTGGGGCAAAAGACAAGCTTCAATTCCAAGTCCTATCTTAATCTACATGAAATTACTTATTTGGTCTTCAAATTATAGATGATTTCAAAATTACTCATTCCACAATTTTTGTCCTGTTCTTGTGAAACTTTTGACAAAAAATTCCTTATATAATGGGAGGAATGAAAGAGTTAGCATTTGATAATTTTAACCGATTTCCCTTCTAAAATCTTGAGTTACTCATCTCTCCTGTATGGTAATTACTCAAACCACCTCAATTTTATTGCCATTTTTTTTTATATAGTATTACACAGTGACATCACTTGATGATGTAGCGGAAGCTTTGTCGAGAAAAACCTGCAAGAAACAAGTTGAAAACAACCTACTAAAGTTCCGTTGATTCGCGCACGAATACCGGAAGTTTAGGCTTCAAGTTCGTTGATTCACAAGGAATACCGAAATTGGGAGATAATTAGAGAAACTCTAAATTTTTTATAAATCAAAAACTGAATTGCCTTTCGGCTTATAGGATTATTTAAAGCAAAGAAATCATAACCCTAATCGTAATCCTTGCAGAACAAGAAAAACGAGTCTAATTACAAAAATCTCGAAAATTACTAAAAAAGGCAAAATTGAGATTAAAGCGGAAACTACTACTACTGAGAATTCTAAGAAGACTAGAATTGACGGAAGTCAATTCGGACTTGGAAATCTCAATTTATTGCAAAAACGAAATTTTTCTAAAATAACAAAAACGGCATTTTCAGGACCTAAACGATGGAATTCTGCTAAAAAAGGGTATGCCTCAATAGCAAAGCTGTTGACTATCTCCTCCCTCGCTGAAACGCTTCAATTGTCAAAATTTCACATCATTTCGACTCTGTTGCTTGGCCTTTCTTCTTGGTCTTTTTCCGATCCCACCCCTCTATATATTCCAATGCCATGTAATCCAATGCTGCTATATCACTTGATAACTTTTGAGAGTGATGAACTAACATATGGTGAACTATATATATATGGACACACGTTGACTCGAATTAGACACGTTCACTCGAGTCAAATTCATTAGTCATGAACATCGATCAAGTGAAAATTGATCAGACTTTTTTTTTTAAGATTTGTCTAATTAGAAATGTAACATCTATGAATTTTGCATTATTTCCCATACCCTGTATTGTGTGGTGCAAAAGACAAGCTTTCAAGTCCTATCTTCTTTTAGAGGAAATTACTTGTTTGGTGATGCAGCGGAATATTCACCAAACAACAATTGATTAAAATAAAGGATAAACGATTCGGATCCGTTAATTCACGCACGAATACCGGAAGCGAACCCTACTATTAATTTGTTGATTTGCGCACAGATACCAGAATAATAGGCCTCAAATACCAACTGAGGTAGCAGAAAATTCAACACAAACAACAATCGATAAAAGAAAAGATAAATGATTCGGATCCGTTGATTCGCACACGAATACCGGAAGCGAACCCTACTATTAATCTGTTGATCTGCGCACAGATACCAAAATAATAGGCTTCAAATTCGTTGATCCACTCAGGATACCGAAATTGGATAAAAAGAGATGCTCTCTCTCAAATTTTATTAATCATCAAAAAACTTCATAACAGATTGGATTCAAACAACTTAAATAGGAAAAGCAATAAGTCGACTTCCACAAGGAATCAACTTCTAAATTAACTTAAACTAAAACTGAAAAGAAATCCTATTTAGGAAAAGAGAACAAATCCTAATCAAACAAAGATTACGAAAAAGAGAACAAATCCTAATCTGACTCAGACTCAATGTCATCTAATTCAAACTTCCAGCTCAAGTCTTCGCGCAACAAAATAGATGGCTGAATTTGGGCCTTTTGTGATCTGTTACAGAGGACGGAGTCTTCATAACATTTGTAGGGCTCGTCTTGGGCTTTTTGGAAACATATTATAATAGACGATCCGACTCCATATTACCTCTGTAGAGGTCCACGAAGTTTATCTCCCCCAGCTCGTCCAGCTCTCATCCAGCTCATGTCTTCGCGCAACAAGATAGATGGCCGAATTTGGGCCTTTTGTGATCTGTTATTGAGGACGAAGTCTTCATAACATCTGTAGGGATCGTCTTGAGCTTTCCGAAAACATATTATAATAGACGATCCGACCTCATATGCTCTCTTTAGAGGTCCACGAAGTTCAGCCCGGATTTGGTTGGTCCACGCGACCCAAATACGAATTCGCCACCCGCTCCATGTGTTCCATTGCCTTAGCTGCTGCTGCATCATTTGGTCTTCAAATTCTAGATGATATCTGGGCATTAGCCTTTGCTTTAAGTTTTGCAATATTTTCCTTTGAATTCTGTATCATTTCCCATACCCTGTAATGTCTTGGGAAAAAGACAAGTTTCGTAGTCAACACTCCCATCTTCCACTCCAGGAAATATTTTATAAATTTATAATTAAATATTTTATTTTTCTTGTTAATTTCTTCATTATTTATTTTTGGATAAAAACACCCTTAATTATGTCATGCTTCATGGTTCATTCCATTATTCCATTACAAGTGTAGAAGTAAAAAAATTCCAGAAAATATCTAAGAAAACACTTGGACACAGGATCAAATACAGTAAAAAAAATAAATTATTATTATTATTATTTTAACTAATTAAAGTATACAATGCAACTCATCACACTAGTGGCTTATTCATGAAAGAGCGGAAACATGCAATGAGGATTCATAGCAAAGCATCAACTATAATATCAAACTTGATAATCGATCACATATTTATTCTTGACGCAGCGGAAATAATAAAAGAATACGACCAACGTCAATATTCTAGATAAACTTTGGAATCCACCAGAAAAAACGAGAGAAACTCTCAAAGAAAATTCTGAAATATTATTGAATAATTCGGCCAAAAGGCTTACAAGCATATTTAAAGCGAAAACCCTAACCCTAACCCTAACCCTAACCCTAATCCTTGTTGGACAAGAAATAAGACTAAATACTAAAAATTACCAAAAATAGCAAAATTGAGATAATTGCGGAAATAAAAACTGCTAGGAATCCTAAGCAAGCTAGAATTGACGGAAGACGATTCGGACTTGGAAAACAAAAGTTATGACTAAAACGAATCTTTCCTAAAATAGCAAAAACGGCAATTTTGGGGCATAAACGACGGAATCGGCTAAAAAAGGGTATGCTTCAATAGCGAAGCCATTGACTAACTCCTCCCTCGCCGAAACGCATCAACTGTGCGAGTTTCGGGTCATTCCGACTTTAACGCCCGGACTACTGGAATTCGATTGCCCTTGAATTTAGGATGTTCCCTCTTCATCATGTACGCATCGGCCACTTGTTCTACATCAGTCCCCTCCACTTGGAAAGAACTCGACCTCGAGTTAGGTTCAGGGTAGAGGGACTCTTCTGCATGGTACTGGAACAGGTCTGCAATATTGAAAGTCTTGGAAATTCCCATGGTCTCAGGTAGGTTGATCACATAGGCATTATCATTTATCTTCTTCAAAATCTGATACGGGCCATATTTCTTGGGCTTCAATTTGTTGTAAGTTCCTACTGGGAACCTTTCTTTGCGTAAGAAAATCATCACTGAATCTCCCTCCTCAAACACCTTGCAACGCCTGTGCTTGTCTGCAGCTGCTTTGTACTTTGCATTTGTCTCTTCCAGCTTCTGTCTCACCTCTGCATGCACGACTTGGGCCTGTGTAGCCATATTTTCTGCAGCCACACTAAATCCCAGACCCTTAGGTAAGCGAACTAAGTCCACAGTATGCCTTGGTGGTGACATATATATCATAGGGAAAGGAGTTTTTCCTGTGGCACTATGAACAGCACTGTTGTAGGTGAACTCAGCTTGTGGCAATGCATGATCCCACTATTTCGGTTTGTCTCCACAAATGCTGCGAACCAGATTTCCCAAGGTCCTGTTCGTCACCTCTGTCTGCCTATCAGTTTGTGGGTGTGCAGTAGTACTACGGTTCAACGAGGTCTTAAACATCTTCCATAAGGTCACCCAAAAATGGCTAAGGAACTTCGTGTCACGATCAGAGGTAATTGACTGCGGCACCCAATGAAGTCGAACCACCTCTCTGAAAAATAGCTGGGCTATGTGTGAAGCATCTGATGTCTTCCGGCAATGGATGAAGTGAGCCATTTTTGAAAATCTGTCAACCACCACGAAAACAGAATCTACTCCTCGCTGGGTACGAGGTAGTCCCAACACAAAATCCATAGACAAATCTTCCCAAATATTGTTAGGAATAGGTATAGGCATATAAAGACCAGTATTTTGTGACTGACCTTTAGACACTTGACAGACATAACACCTCTGCACAAAATTCCCCACATCTCTTTTCAGTTGTGGCCAGAAATACCACTCCTCCAACTAGCCACCGTCTTGTCTCGACCCAAGTGTCCACTCAATCCTCCTCCATGTAGGTCACGAATTAATTTCTCCCGCAGAGACATCCTAGGGATACACAAACGGTTACCACGAAACAAATACCCATCATTTTCATGGAAATCACTGACAGGCTATTTCTCAATACATTTGGCCCAGATTTCTTTAAAGTCTTCATCCTCCTCATACAACTCCTTTAGACATTCGAAGCCCACGATCTCATGAGTCAGTGTCATCAGCAGGTTGGCACAACGGCTCAGTGCATCAGCAACTCGGTTCAAAACTCCTGACTTTTGTCGAATAGCAAAAGGGAATTTTTGAATGAAAGTGGCCCACCGAACATGCATGTTATTCAAGTGTTTCTGACTATTGATGAACTTCAAAGCTTGATGATCGGTGTACAATACGAACTCCCTCTGTATTAGGTAGTGCTCCCAGTGCTTCAAGGCTCGGACCACTGCATAGAATTCCTGATTGTAAGTACTCCACTTCTGGCGAGCTTCACTCAATTTCTCGCTAAAGAAGGCTACTGGACGCTTTTCTTGGGATAACACAGCTTCAATTCCTACGCCACTGGCATCACACTCAACTTCAAAAATTTTCTAAAAGCTCGGTAGGGCCAATACTGGTGTGGTGCATAACTTTTCCTTGATCAAAGCAAAGCTTGTCTCTGCCTCTTCTCCCCACTGAAATCTGCCCCTTTTCATGCATTTTGTTATTGGCGCCATGACAGTGCTAAAATTCCGAATAAATCGACGGTAGAAGGTGGCTAACCCATGGAAACTCCGCACTTCACTTACAGTTTTTGGTGCAGGCCATTCTCGAATAGCTCGGACCTTCTCTTCATCCACATGTATCCCTTCCGAACTCACCACATAACCCAGGAAAAGTAAACTGTTCGTCATAAAACTGCACTTCTTCAGGTTAAGAAACAGCTGATTTTCCTATAGTACTGACAACACTTCTCGTAGCTGCTCCACATGCTCTTCCTTAGTCCTACTATAGATAAGAATATCGTCAAAATAAACAACAACGAATTTTCCCACAAAAGGCCTCAATACATGATTCATCACTCGTATAAAAGTACTGGGTGCGTTAGACAATCCAAACGGCATGACCAACCATTCATACAATCCATCCTTGCTCTTGAATGCTATCTTCCATTGATCCCCAGGCCTGACCCGATTTTGATGATACCCACTACGTAGATCAATTTTTGAAAACAGCTTCGAACCCTCCAGTTGATCTAACATGTCATCTAGGCGGGGAATTGGAAATCGGTACTTGCCGGTTATCTTGTTAATAGCTCGACTGTCCACACACATACGCCAACTCCCATCTTTTTTTGGAGTCAACAATGTAGGAACCGCACACGGGCTCATGCTCTCTCGTATAAAACCCTTCTGCAACAACTCTTCTATCTTCTCCCGCAGAATTTCGTTTTCCTTTAGGCTCATCCGGTAATGCGCCAGATTGGGCAAACTCGCCCCAGGTATAAGATCTATATGGTGCTGAATGTCTCTCAAGGGAGGTAAGTTGTTCTGTAAATCCTCTGAGGTAATGTCTCTGAATTGTTCTATCAACGGCTTTATTTTCTCAGGAACTACAACTGCTGGTGCCTCTTCTTCCTCTACCATAAGCGCTTTAACCACCAAAGCATAAACCTCCTGTGCACCATTGACATCGGTCACGAATTCTGTGTCGGATCTGGTCACTGTTAGAAAGGACTACTTATCCACTTCAGAAGGCTGGTTAGGCACTGTTTTCCGCTTGGAAGGAACCATAACAACTTTATGTGACCCCTAGGTAAATAGATAAGTGTTATCACGACCCTTATAAGTAATATCAACATCATACTGCCACGGTCGACCCAACAACACATGACTAGCATCCATATCAACCACATCACATATTACTTCATCCTTATATATCTTACCAATGGACATAGGAACACGACAAATTTCAGTTACCTTTGCTGTTGGTCCCTTCTTGATCCAACCAATAGTATACAGATTTGGATGCTTCTCGGTTGGTAATTTCAGGTGTTCCACCAATCTCCTTACAACGAAGTACTCACAACTCCCACTGTCCACGATCAAATCACAAACTTTCTGACTGACTGTACAGCAAGACCGAAATATGTTATTACGCTGACCGGAGTCCTCTTGCTTTGGAGCGTACAATACACGTTGCACCACACAATTAACCCGCTCTCCATCCTCTTCTGCGAATTCTGCTCCTTCATACAAATCATCCTCATCTTCTACATTCTGAGCATCTGGATCTTCTTCACCTTCTTCCACCCAATTCACTGGCTTAGGGCTATCAGGACATGCATTCGAATGGTGACCAGGTTTTCTGCATCTGTAACAAGTCCCTGGTGTAGGTCTAGCATAAGGGTTTGGGTTCGGATTTTTGGGTACATTCCTGTTGACTGGGACTGTTGCTTGATTGCTGCTGCTACCCTTTTCTCCCGTAGCACCTCTAGGTTGGCTGGACGGACGGACTTGATGATTGAACACTCTTATCCCTGTTAGCAAACGATGATTCTGGACTGTTTCTCCAAAACCCCGAAGTTCCACTCCTGCGCTCCAACAATTCAGCCTTCAATGCTAGGTTATAAGCTTCTTCCACGGTCCAAATTACTTGCAACCCGATCTTATCTCGAAGTGACGGTTTTAATCCATTCATATATCTGGCTACACGCTGCCCCTCCGTTTCATTCAGATTATTTCGCTCTAAAAGCCTAGAAAATTCTAATGTGTAGTCAAACACCGATTTGGGGCCCTGCGAACAATTCTGAAACAACTGGAACAAATATTGTTCATAATCTAGTGGCAGAAACCTACCCATCATAAGTTGCTTCATTCTACGCCACGTTCGCACAAGTGCCTTTCCTTGGCGCTGTCGGTTCTTTTGCAATTGATCCCACCATACCGCAGCCCCTCCTTTCAATCTGAAGGCCACGAATCTCACCATCTTTTCTTCAGGTATCTCCATTATCTCAAAGAACCGCTCCACTTCTGTAACCCAATCAAGGAAGTCCTCTATACGTAGATTCCCATTGAAACTTGGAAGTTCTGCTTTCAACCGATAATCATCATGCTCCCTTTGTCATCTAGCCGGTTGTACTGCACCGTACCCCTCTTCATCATCGTCTTTCGACTCATCATCGCTCTCAAGTTGATTACGAGGTGGCTGGTTACGTCTCCTGTCAGCAGGTTGGCCTCGGGCAAATCCTTTGACGCGTGTCCTGTTAACTGGTGGCATGTTGTTAGTGTTGAGGTTAAACCCAGCAAGCATGTCACGAATCTGTTCTACCTGTTGCCGTGTATCCTCCATTGCCGCCTACATGGCCTCTACCCCACGGTCACCGCCAATAGGGTTTCCTCCATTGCTTCATTAGTTGTCATCGAGATCGGCAAATCCGTGCTTTGATACCAATTGACGCAGCGGAAATAATAAAAGAATACGACCAACGTCAATATTCTAGATAAACTCTGGAATCCACCAGAAAAAACGAGAGAAACTCTCAAAGAAAATTCTGAAATATTATTGAATAATTCGGCCAAAATGCTTACAAGCATATTTAAAGCGAAAACCCTAACCCTAATCCTTGTTGGACAAGAAATAGGACTAAATATTAAAAATTACCAAAAATAGCAAAATTGAGATAATTGCGGAAATAAAAACTGCTAGGAATCCTAAGCAAGCCAGAATTGACGAAAGTCGATTCGGACTTGGAAAACAAAAGTTATGGCTAAAACGAATCTGTCCTAAAATAGCAAAAACGGTAATTTCAGGGCCTAAACGACGGAATTCGGCTAAAAAAGGGTATGCTTCAACAGCGAAGCCATTGACTAACTCCTCCCTCGCCGAAACGCATCAACTGTGCGAGTTTCGCGTCATTCCGACTTTAACGCCTGGACTACTGGAATTCGATTGCCCTTGAATTTAGGATGTTCCCTCTTCATCATGTACGCATCAGCCACTTGTTTTGCATCAATTCTCCTAGGTTTTTCTATCTAAGATAATCAAGAGAGGTGACCGCATCCATGAATTCTATATCATTTCCCATACCCTGTAATGTCTTGGGAGAAAGACAAGCTTCGAAGTCAATACTCCCTTGTTCCACTCCAGGAAACATTGTTATTGTCCCATCCATCTTGCCTACAGGGCCAATTCTGACCGCAACAGGTCTTCCCCACCCAAAATCATTCTCGTAAACATCCACCCACAGTGAACCGATCAACATCAATGTATAACTTCATATGCTCTCCATTGTATTTGCCTTAGGGTTTTCTGTCCAAGACTCCAAAGAACCTTTTACTTTCTCATCTGTGTTCATAGCTATGATCTTGTTTATTTCCAATGCCACATAACCAAGTCTTTGCTCAAGTAACTCTCTAGCTTTCATTTTTTTTTTTGAACAGCATGATTTTAATGAGGCACAGGCCAGCAGAAGCAACAACAAAACAACAAACAAAAGAACCCTAACAACACACAACCAGAGCCTGAAAAACCCCACAACAAAAGAAAAACAGGGGAAGAAGCAGAGGAAAAAGAAACCACTCAAAACAGAAGCACCGACCAAATGCACAAAACAAAAAAGAAGAAAAGGCAGAAACAAAACAGAGAACGAAGAAGAGAGCAAACAGCAGCCCAAGAAACCAGCCTAAGCACTACCGGCAGGACACCTATCAAAACTCCACAACAGCAAATCCTCCTGCCCTCCCGACCCATTCTTGGCAAGCATGTCAGCCAATGAATTGCAAGTTCTGGGGTTAAACACCACTGTCATGTTACACAACACCTCCAAAAAATTATGAATCTCAGAAATGGCTTGAGCACAATCCGAATTAATGAGGCCCTTGCCCTCCACCCAAGACAGCTAATTTTGAGTCACTCACAATTGCAATAGAACTCCTTCTTAAATCGGAAGATAACGCGCACAGCTTACAAGCTTTAAGAATGGCTTGGACTTCAGCCGTTATAGCATCCAAAATTTTGCTATCACAATTTTAGGGTATATCCGAACAATCTCGTTCATTGATTATGCCGTTATAGGATCAAAGCGGTTTTCGTCACATTTAGCGTGACTAAACCCATCAATGGTCACATACAACAACATAACCAAATGATATAGACCAATCATGGATGCGTAGCATGGAAATTACATGCAATGTGATCTATACATGTCTATTTCCAACTGGTCCTACTTTATTCTTAAGTGAGATCAATCCTTAACACAATGCAACAGAGTGAAATAAACTGAATACTTTATTTCTGATCAGAAAAAAATATCCAAATACATAAATGCATAAGAATGTCCAAAACCAAACATAAAGCAATAAAATACAAAATAATACAAACTCCCACTATAATGTGGCATCCTCAAACAAAATAACACCCATATGAGCAGTGTGCTCATGAAAGACCTTGGGTGGTAATCCCTTTGTAAGCGGATCTGCTATCATGGAGTTTGTCCTAATGTGTTCTATGGATATCTGTCAACTCTGCACTCTCTCCTTCACAACTAGGAACTTAATGTCAATATGCTTTGACCTAGATGAGCTCCTGTTGTTGTTGGAATATAGCACTGCTGACTTATTGTCACAATATAGTTTGAGTGGTCTTTCAATACCCTTAAGAATGCGCAGCCCAGTGACAAAATTCCGCAGCCATATCCCATGATTGGATGCCTCATAGCATGCTACAAACTCTACTGCCATGATGGAAGAAGCTACGAGTGTCTGTTTGGCACTCCTCCAAGAAATAGCTCCACCAGCCAACAGGTATATGTTGCCTGATGTGGATCCTATCTTGGCATCTAGCATAATCAGAGTCGGAATACCCAATGATCTCTAACTGATCCGATCTCCTATATGTGAGCATGTGATCTTTTGTTCTCTGCAAATACCTCATAACCCGCTTGGCTGCTTTCCAATGATCCATCCCAGGGTTACTCAAATATCTGCCTAACATACCAACAATGTACGCAATATCCGAACGCGTACACATCTGAGCATACATTAGACTCCCTACAGCTGATGCATAGGGAATCTTTTGCATTTCCTTAACTTCAAGGTTATTTTTAGGGCACTGATTGAGACTGAACTTGTCTCCCTTAGCGACAGGGGTGTCACCTGGTTTGCTATACTGCATGCCAAACCTTTTGAGCACTTTATCGATATAGCTTCTTTGTGATAATCCAAGAATACCCCGAGAGCGATCTCGTTGTATCAGGATCCCTAATACAAAGGAGGCGTCACCAAGATCTTTCATCTCAAAATTCTTTGATAGAAATCTCTTGGTTTCGTGCAACATGCCTATATCATTTGTGGCAAGCAATATGTCATCAACATACAAAACCAGGAATATGTGCTTACTCCCACTGAACTTGTGATATACACAATTATCAACAGCGTTTATCTCAAAACCAAACGAGATAATCACTTGATGAAACTTGTGGTACCACTGACGAGAAGCTTGCTTGAGTCCATATATAGACTTTGTCAATTTACAGACCATATTCTTTGGGTCTCCCGACTCAAAGTTTTCTGGCTGCACCATATAAATTGTTTCATCAATGTCACCATTGAGAAATGCCGTCTTGACATCCATCTGATGAAGCTCAAGGTCAAAATGTGCAACAAGTGCCATGATTGTCCTAAAAGAGTCTTTCGTTGAAACCGGAGAGAAAGTCTCTTTAAAGTCAATCCCTTCCTTTTGGGTAAAGCCTTTAGCTACAAGACGAGCCTTATACCTCTCCACATTACCTTTCGAATCCATTTTGGTTTTAAAAATCCATTTGCAACCAATGGGCTTCGTACCTTCTGGTAATGGGACAAGTTCCCAAACCTTATTGTCTTGCATAGACTTATACTCCCCATTCATGGCATTTATCCACTTTTGAGAGTTGGAACTCTACATGGCTTGATGGAAGTTGATTGGATCATCTTCCACCATCCCACTGTCTTCCTCATGTTCCTTGAGAAATACAAAAAAATCGTCTGGAATAGCATTTCTCCTTTCTCTAGTGGATTGCCTTAATGGCACTGGTTGTTGAGTTTGTTGAGTTTGTTCCTTAGGAATAATTACCTCATCTTGAATGGGGGGTTGATCAACATTGTTTGGTTGAGGATCCGGATTCGCTTCTTGATCAATGACAGGTATAGAAACCTGCACATTGTCAAAAGCAATAGTGGGAATCGAAGCCGATTCCTCCTCAAAGACAATGTCTCTAACCTTATTTCTCCCCCAAACTCAATATCCTTAAAAAATGTTGCAGTTCTCGTCTTAAAAAATTAACCTAAGTGTGGGATCATAAAACTTATAGCCTCTAGATCATTCAGAGTAGCCAATGAAGTAATTGCTTACAGTTTTGGAGTCCAATTTCTTTTCATGTGGCCTTTAAGGCCTTGCCTCAGCTAGACATCCCCAAATGTGAATATGCTTTGGACTAGACTTTCTACCTGTCCAAAGCTCATAAGGTGTTTTTGCAGCTGCTTTAGTTGGCACTCGGTTCAGAATATCAACTGCTGCTTTCAGCACCTCATTATTCTTTCTCTTTTTGCCCTTATTCTTAGAGATGCAAGCCAAATGAGCACTTTCGATTCTTTCTTGCTTCAATCTCTCTTCCTCTTGCACACAATAAGAAATGAGCTCATAAAGAGTCCATTTCTCATTCTGATAGTTGTAACTAACCTTAAATTGACTGTATTGTGCAGGAAGTGATATTAATACTAAGTGCACGAGCAAGTCATCATACAGCTCGAGCTTCAGTGCCTTAAGGTTAGAAGCAATTGAGACATTTCCATAATGTACTTCCTTATGTTCCCTTTGCCTTTGTACTTCATAGAAATCAAGCTTTGCAAAAGCATGCTTGTTTCTGCCTTATCATTTTTCACAAAACGCTTTTCAATTTCGGTTAGGAACTCTTTGGCTTTGGTTATCTTTTCAGATACCGCACCCCTAAATGCCTCCGAAATGCCGCGCTTGATGATCATAAGACTCATGCATTTTGAGCGATCTCACTTCTCAAAGTTCTTCCTGTCATCAGGAGAACTTACATCCGTAAGAGAAATGGGCTGCTCAATCCGAAGTGTAAGGTCCAGATCCATGCAGCTGAGAACAATAAGTATGTTCTCCTTCCAATCCTTAAAGTTGGTCCCATTAAACATGAGTATTGAGTTGATATTGGCAGATATAATAGAAACACTAGCCATAAAGAGAACAAAACAAACAAACAAATATGCTCACATTAATAACCAAATACAATAATCAACAAATTTAAATAATAGTAAGTCTCATCTCAAGATACCTAGCACACCATTAATATCAAGTCTTTGGACAGTAATATTAATTGTAAATGGTAATCTTGTTGCAGTGATCAAACATTGACAATAATTCATGTCAAACAATAAATCTATCTTTTGATCGATTTATTATTCACATGTAAAACCTTATAATTGTCACATGTTTACCACCACAGGTGTGTGTGCAATTCGGCCAAATATTAACCTTCCTTTGGGCCGGCTAATTCCCACATGAATTTACACACACAATATTAAATGTAAGTGGTATTGTTGTCACAGTGATCAAACATTGACAATAATTCATGTCAAATAATAAATCTATCTTTGGATCGACTTATTATTCACATGTAAAACCTTATAATTGTCACATGTTTATCGCCACAGGTGTGTGTACAATTCGGCCAAGTATTAACCTTCTTTTGGGCCGGCCAATACCCGCATGAATTTACACACACACACAAACATCCAACATCCGTCATGAACAATCTACACAAGAGAGGTCACTTTGGTGACATCTTGTTTCAATTAGCCCATTTAGAATGATGAACTACTTTATTTAAACATAAAGATATACCACAAAATATTTGAATTTGAGTTGAATTTTTTTAAAAAAAATTACAAAACAGCCCCTGATTTTGTAAAATTACAGAAAAGCCCCTCAATTTTAGAATTACAAATCGGCCCCTGAATCTGTACAATTACAGAAAGGCCCCTCAAGTTACAGTAAATAAAAATTGACCCCTATATTTTGTCAAAATCACACAGTGGCCCAAAATAATTACACAACAGGCCCCTCAAAAATTTCAAATTTTCAAGAGAGGGGCCCGAGCAAAAAACTGGTTTTTATTTTTTTTTATTTTTTTTATTTTTTATTTTTTATTTATTTATTAAACCCTAGAGTGTTGCGCCGCCGCCAAAACCTCACGCCGTCACCAGGAGGTGACGACGACGAACGGCGACGCAACCCAGGCCGGAGACTGAACGCGACGGCGGCAGCCATCTCAAACACGACTGACCGATCGTGATGGGTCTAGAAACTCGGCGTGAGGTCTGTGAATCCATGGCTGAATCCATTCACAAGTGTGAAAAATAGCACCTAAAACTCATATTTAAATCCTACCAAAATCCTTAGATGCAACTCAATTCAATCACTTGCAAGCAAACCATGGAAAATTTAAATTAAAAACAAGGAAGAAACACAACTGAATCAATGAATTTAATAAATTATAGACATTATTTACGGCCTGATTTCATACCCAAAGCACAAACAATACAAAGTAGTATTATACATGTGCAATTGGATCCAGAAAAATTGAACACAAATAATTTTATATAAACAAAAGTCAAACAATCATGAAATTCAATTCATGATTTTCGGTCAGATATTTTACTCATAGTTCAAACAAGATACAAAAAAAAATATATATTTTGCATCAGGTTGAAAAACGCACCAAAAAAAAGAGAAACCAAACCAATATAATAATTAGTTATTTCTACAATTCTCTACCAAACGAATATATCAGATAGACACATCAAATATATGTTAAACAACATCAAACACTTATCTGATACAAAACACCGATATATTGAACAACGAAACATATCTCCAAAAAAAAAAAAAACAAAAATTCCTTAAATCTCAAGAATCAATCATGGGAGGCTCTGATAACACTTGTAAGGAATTCAATTAACACACAATCAACATGTATAGGCACATAATTAATCCGAAAATTAAACCTAAACATGTTTCTATATCATGATTAATCAAACCCTAAATATATATAATTGACCCATGTCAATTCAAGAGAAGATGGAGATAATAGAAAGCGGAAGCGTACCTGAATCCATTGCCGGAGGTTGGTGAACGGGTTGTGATCTTCTAAATTATCACGACTTTTTATAATCTAAATTTGTTTCTCACTAGTTCTGTGAAGGGGATACAGAAAAGTAAAAGTATCGTGTAATTTGGGACCATAACCCTTATATATTATAATTATAAGGTTTACTATTTCTAATTTGGCCCTTCATCAAATTAGATATAGCATTCTGGTATCTACACATTAATTCCATGACAATTATACCCTTAAGCCTTAAAACTTTAAATCTTAATTAGATCACTTTAATTTAGGCTTAAACAAAGATAGCATAACACATTTAATATTTATATGTGTGGCCCCACATATTGGAATTTTCCAACATGCCACCGATCAATCTTTTCTCTATTAGCAAAATATTTGTAGCATATATATATATATATATATATGTGCACTTGCATGTTGAAGCAATTGTTGATAAGGGTTCAAAAATTAAATAGCACTTTTTAGGGAGGGCTTATGCAAATAGTACCACATTAATAAGTCTTGTTTTAATAATATCAAAATAGGTGGTGATACCAAAATACCCCCCACTTACTCTTTCCTTTGTATTTTTTTTTCTCAAAAATTCGAGACTTATTTGCAGTTTCGAGACTTATTAGGTTAAATTCGAGACTTATTTTACAAATTCGAGACTTATTCATGAGTTTTCGAGACTTATTGATGCGTTTTAAGACTTATTTTGTTCGACCTCCATCAATGATGATAGAGACGAGCTGATGACGGCACCGGTTGACTCCGGAGATAGTCGGATTTGGAAGATCGGACGACGTCTAGTTTGTTGGCGCCATCGGTTTCGTCGAATTCACGACGGATCGTCGCAGATCTGAAGATGAAGGTTCGGAGACGATTCGGGTTTGACTTCTTTTCTCTCTCCATACAGCTCGAAACTGAAAATGGATACTTTCATTACAACGGGTGGTGCACGACAGACGTTTTACCGGTGGTTTTGTCGACCAACTCGCCGGTCAGCGGTGGCACCTCCATTGAAGCTCCGTCAATGGAGGTTTTGGAAAAAAGAAGAAAAAAGAAGGTGAATGACACAAGAGAAAAGAAAAGAAAAGAAAAGAAACAGGGGGGATATTTTTGTCCAAACTCCATTTTTGGTGCTATTAAAACATGAGTTATTAAAATGTGATAATTGTACAAGTCAAAATTTTAAAAGTGCTATATACCTCTGTTTCCTCTTATTGATAATACATCGATTTATAATTATTTTTGGGTCTTGTGCAAGTCAGTTTAAGTGAGTCGGTTATGAGTAAAAGCAATTCACGTACGTACCTCTATTTCATTTTTGTATCGTTCTTTTACGGATTTGGATTCTTGAATTTGCTGATATTTTCTCAAAAGCATTTAAAGATAATATTTTATTTTTAAAATAATAAAAATAAAATAAATAAATTTCAGCTTTTGATTAGATAAATTACCGGATCTCAGGACAAAAATCAATAGAGAATTCAAATTTTTTTTTTTTACAAGTGCATTATCTAAGTTTCTTTTATTCTTTTAATTATATTCTCTTATTCAGTTTTTCATTTTTCATTTGTTGTATAACATATTATCACAATTTTGATATACCCTTCACACTTATAATTGTGAGTTCAGGTGTGTCTCTTTCTCGATTTCCGAATTAATCATAATAACTTAATGTATGTGTATATCAATACGTATATGTATATATATTAAGAATTTCTAACACGTGTAAAATACAAAATCCGATAAGCACGCAGAAAAGAATGCACAATTTGACAAGGAAAGTAGTAAAGGAGGAGAAGACAAAGACAAGCATTTGAATTCTGATGATAAGCAAAGGAATATCTAATGAATTCGTAAGAGGAAACAAAAGAATGAAAGATGACTCTAAAATCAAGAAAAAATCTAATCGGTGAGGTGTTTTATCGTAGTGATAAAATACAACTAAGCGGTAGCTATCTTTCAAGTTTTTATTATATACACACATTTGGCACCGAATCTGCAGCTCTGAAAAACTACAGTAACAGAGAAAATGGCAAGTATTCGGCTCATTTCAACCAGAACAGTTTGTGCGACAAATCAACACGGAACCAAACCTTATACTATATATATATACATATTTTCAAATATTTTCATTAAGATATTATAAATAAATAAAAAAATTAACTTCCTGTTAAGATATATTGATTCATATTTATCATAATCTCTAGAGTTTACGTAGTTTTTCAAAGAAGAAAGAGTACAAGAGTATGTTTATTTTCATATGTTATTATTTTCTTTTAAAAGAAAAGTCTTCTAAAAGATAAGGTTGGTGCAGTTATAAACCCTTTAGACCTATGAGGTCATGGATTGAGTTCTCACCTTCCTAAAAAACCCCGAATTTATATAAAAACTATTAAAAAGTTTTCATTATGTCTATCAATTCGATGGTTGGCAAATAACAACTTAGGTCCTATAAGAAAAAAAGAAAAAAGAAAAAAATAATAGCAAAACTCTTGAAGTTTGGACTTAAAAAAACCTTTAAAATTCATTTAAAAAAAATATAAAATTATTATCAAATTTTATATCTTTTTCATTTTAACCCTCCTAAATTTTTTATTTTTAGAATAAAATTAAGTTCTCTTCATACATATATCATGATTCATGAGACCTTATAATCATTTTAATAGAAAAGAAAAAAAAATTCATTTATGGACATTACTCTTCGTCCGACCCTCACAAGATCGAGATTTATAATTATATATATATATTTTTTACGAGGAAATTTTTTTCTATTAACTTCATGCTTCATTCCATTATTCGATCCATTACAATCGTGGAAGTAAAATTTCCAGAAAATACTTGAAAAACAATTGGCGATTGAACCTGTTGGAAATATAAACTAGGCTTTAATATGCTTTGGGAAGATTGGAAGTGACATAGAAAAATGAAGAGTCTCATCTTTATCTTTTGTATTCTTGAGGTAAGTTAATGTTATCTTATCTCTTATATTTTCTAGGTGTATTTACTGTTGTATCCAGAATACTCTTTGTAGCAGTATATATATGTGTCTCTTGTAATCGAAAACATAACAGAGGGTAAAGAATATAGAGTGCAGTGTGTTGTAATATAAGAGTGCAGAAAAGAGAGAGCAGTATTGTATTGACAAAAGTCACCGAGTGGAATATTATTAATAAAGAGTTGTGTGCTATCTTCTTGTCATAAAAGTCTTCACACAAAATTCTGTCTTCATTAGTTCACCAACAACAACATAAAACACAACAGCCCACCAACGCCTACAAACAACGCCAACAAAGTGGTATCAGAGCCTTGGCTGAGATAAAATGGTGTCAAACAACAATATGTTGCAGCCTCAACTTCCCAAATTCATTGGGAAGAATTATAACTAGTGGAGTATACAAATGAAGGTGTTGTATGAATCCCATGAATTGTGGGGTATTGTTGAAACTGGGTTCGTAGAGCCAGAGAACCAAACGGGGCTGACGCAAGCACAACTCAATGAGTTGAAGGAGAATCGAAAGAAGGATAAAAAGGCGTTGTTCTTCATTTTCCAGGCAGTAGATGAAGTGGTTTTTGAAATGATTTCGGCGTTCATTTCAGCAAAGCAAGCGTGGGATACATTGCAAGAAACCTACAAGGGTGAAGACAAAGTTAAGATGGTGAGATTACAAACTCTACGAGTTGAATTTGATACGATTAAAATGAAAGACTCTGAAAGTGTCGAAGAGTATTTTAATCGTGTTCACTCAATCACTAATCAAATGAAGGTGAATGGAGAAAATATTCAAGATCAAAGAATTGTAGAGAAAATTCTACGAAGCATGACTAGGAAATTTGATCACATAGTCGTGGCAATTGAAGAGTCAAAAGATTTATCGACTTTGTCATTAAACAGTTTGAGGGGATCACTCCAAGCTCATGAGTCTCGTTTGAAGCATCATAATTCAACTCCTCTGGAACAAGCATTTCAAGTTCAAGCTTCTTTCAGAGGAGGTGCGAGAGGAAGAAGAGGTGCGAGAGGTGGCCGAGGAAGAGGAAGAAATAACGAAGGTAGATCGTTTGAAGCACGAGAAGATACTAATTATTCACAAAGCAGAGGCCGCGGACGTGGAAGTGACAGAGGTCGTGGCAAAGGCTGTGGTGACTCATCAAAATTTTAGTGTTTCAATTGTGGAAAGTTTGGTCACTTTCAAGCAGATTGCTGGTACAGAAAACATGAAAATGAGAGTAGCAGCAACTCAACGTTCATGAACAGAGAGGAAGTGATGCAGCAGCAGTGGACCAACTGGCATTAGATTATTTGGAGGGGTGGGATTTGAAACAAGCCAAGTAAGACCAAACCCGGGCGACGGAATCAGATTGACTTGAAATTTTGACAGCTGATGCGTTCCGGCGTTTCCGGAACTACTACGTAGCTTTGCTACGTAAGCACGTCCTTTTTTAGGCGAATTTCGTCGTTTAGACCTTGAAATTGGTGTTTTTGCTATTTTAGGAAAGTTTCGTTTTTGCTTTAATTTGAGTTTCCCAATTCCGAATCGACTTCCGTCAATTCTGGAATGTTTAGGATTCTCAGTAGAATCAGTTTTTGCTTGAATCTCGTTTTTGCCTTTTTTGGTAATTTTCCGTTTTTAAATCGTTTTTCTTGCTTTCCAAGGAATTCGATTAGGTTTAGGTTTTGCTTGCTTTAAATAAAGATGTAGGCCGAATTGGCCACCCGGTTTTTGATTTAATAAAATTTCAGAGAATTCATTCTCCAACTATCCAATTACGCATCCTTCGTGCGCGAAGATTGTCGTATTGAAGCCTGATATTCTGGCATCCGTGCGCGGATCAACAGAATATTAGTAGGTTGAACTAATTGTTTCTTGCAGGTTTTTCTCGTAGAGCTTCCGCTACACCAGGAAGGAAAAGAAGATGGCGTTTTTATGTTAGCATGCAATGTAAAAGAGGAGGAACCAGCTAGCGTTTGGTATATCGATAGTGGTTGCAGTAATCATGTAACTGGAGACAAAAATGTTTTTACAGTTTTGGATGAATCTATCCAAAGTGAAGTTAAAACAGGTGATGACAAGAAGCATAAAGTCAGAGGAAAAGGTGACGTTCTTGTCAAGAGCAAGAAAGGTGTAAAGAAGATTACTGATGTATATTATGTTCCAGGTTTTAAGCATAATCTGTTGAGTGTTGGACAGATCATGCAAAAGGGAAAAGATGTTCGATTCAATGACGGTTTTTGTGTGGTTAGAGACAAGAATGGCAAGTTGATTACAAAGATACAGATGACACAAAACCGTATGTTTCCATTGAAGTTTGTATATGAAAAGATGGCCAGTTTCAGTGTTGTAATGAATAATGAATCCTGGTTATGGCATCATCGTTATGGGCATTTGAGTTTTAGCTCATTGTCTCATATGTGCCATAAGAATATGGTTAAAGGGCTGCCAAGTATAAAGAAGGAAGATCAAGTTTGTGAAGCTTGCATTCTGGGAAAGCAACATCGAGAGCCATTTCCTATTGGGAAAGCATGGAGAGCCTCAAGACCACTCGAACTAGTGCATACTGATTTGTGCGAACCCATGAGAATCACTTTGAAAGGAGGTAATCGTTATTTTCTAACTTTTATTGATGATTATAGCAGGAAGACTTGGATTTATTTGTTGAAAGAAAAAAGTGAAGCCTTTGAAAGATTCAAAGTATTCAAAGCTCTTGTCGAAAATGAAAGCGGGCTTAAGATAAAGACAATTCGTTCAGACCAAGGAGGATAGTACATTGCTTATAAGAAATTCTTGATCGAGAATGGAATTCGGTATCAACAAACTGTTCACTACACTCCTCAGCAAAATGGAGTGGCTGAGAGGAAAAATAGAACCATCATGGAGCTGGCAAGGAGCATGTTGACAGCCAAAGGAATGCCGAAATTTCTCTGGGGTGAAGCAATATCATGTGCAGTTTATTTGCTGAATCGAGCCACAACAAGGAGTGTTCCAGACATGACTCCTTATGAAGCATGGAGCGGTTCCAAGCCTCGTGTTGGTCATCTGAGAATTTTTGGTAGCATTGCTTATTCCCACATTCCAAATGAGAAGAGAGGTAAATTGGATGTAAAATCTGAAAAACGTGTTCTTGTTGGCTATAGTGAGAGCTCCAAAGCTTACAGGCTATACAATCCCATCACAGAGAAGATAATTATCAGTCGTGATGTAAAGTTTGATGAAGCAAAAACATGGAAGTGGGATGATGCTACTCAAGTGCAGAGTTCCACAAATCTAGATATAGGAAACAGAGAAGAAGTTCAAGATGTTGAACAAATGGAGAATGCACTGGATTCTCCAAGCTCGAGTTCGTCATCCTCAAATGATGAAGATTCACCTCCACAAGGAACAAGAAGTATGCAAAAGATCTATGATTCAACAAGAAGAATTGATGAAGATGATTTTGCAAACTTAATAATGTTTGCTAATGCAGATCCTGTTTGCTTTGAAGAAGCGTCCAAGGAGAAAAAATGGAGGTCTGCCATGAATCAAGAGATAGATACAATTGAGAGAAACAAGACTTGGGAATTGACAGAACTTCCGAAAGACAAGAAGCCACTCGGTGTAAAGTGGGTTTACAAGACAAAGCTTAATGAAAAGGGTGAAGTTGACAAGCACAAAGCAAGGCTAGTTGTGAAAGGCTACAAGCAGAAACATGGAACCGATTATGAAGAGATTTTTGCACCGGTGACTAGATTGGAGACTGTTCGTTTGATTCTCTCAATGGCAACTCAAAGAGGTTGGAAAGTTCATCAAATGGATGTCAAGTCTGCCTTTTTGAATGGTTACATTGAAGAAGAAGTTTATGTGGAGCAGCCACTAGGCTATGTGAAGAAAGGAGAAGAAAAGAAAGTATGTCGATTAAAGAAAGCATTGTATGGATTAAAGCAAGCTCCAAGAGCATGGTACAACCGCATTGACAGTTTTTTCTTGAAGAATGGTTTCAAGAGATGTCCTTATGAACATGCTCTTTACACCAAAGAAGGGAAGGATGGACAATTATTAATAGTTAGCTTGAATGTTGATGATCTAATTTTTACAAGTAGCAGCAAGAAGATGTGTGATGAGTTCAAGAAATCGACAATGGATGAGTTCGAGATGACAGACATGGGCCTTCTTCGTTATTTTCTTGCAATTGAAGTAAAGCAAGGTGATGATGAGATTGTTATTTCACAGAAAAAGTATGCAAAAGATTTGCTTGCAAAATTCAAAATGGAAGAAGCTCTGCCAAGTAAGACTCCAATGGAACCTGGTTTGAAGTTAAACAAAGATGATCAAAGTGAAGACTTTGATGCTACTGTTTATAGAAGTCTTGTGGGAAGTCTCATGTATTTAACAGCAACAAGACTAGGTTTAATGTTTTCAGTTAGTATGTTAAGCAGGTTCATGGCAGCACCAAAAGAAATTCATTGGGAAGCTGGGAAAAGAGTTCTCAGATATGTTCGTGGCACTATTGATCATGGAATCCATTATAAGAAGGTTCATAATTCAGTTCTAATTGGTTACAGTGATAGTGATTGGGGAGGAAATGTTGATGACCACAAAAGCACTACAGGCTATGCTTTCAACATTGGTTCAAGCGTGGTCTCATGGACATCGAAGAAGCAACCTATTGATAACTCTGATTTTTACATATTGTGTAGCCCCTTACTTTCATATTTTATGCTTGTTTCCCGGGTAAAACCGGGTATTTAACGGCTTAAATAAGTGTTTCAGGATTTATTCCAGCTGAGGGGCGTTTTTGCATAAAAGTGGAACTATTGGGGCAAAAGTGTAATTTTAAAAACTTAGAATTCTGCGCCCTATTTTGCGTTTAGGGGCCGCAGAATTCTTGGCAGAGCTTCACTTTTTTGCAGTTTTGCGGTCTAGGGCGCAGAATAGGGCGCATAAAGCATGAATTTGTGTTTGGTGAAAGCTTCCTGCAGAAGGCTCAACTTGCGGGGGCCATATCTCTCTCCTCAGAACGAATTGGGTTTCGGTCTACATATGATTGGAAAGATCCAGAAGTCTTCTTTCCAACGGTTCTTCAAGATCACGATTCCGATATTTTTGGAGGAAGTTATGCCCGTTTCCGTAACGGTGCGCGCTGCTGGAAACCCATCCGCGAGAGGCCCAATTTTCAGCCACTTTTGCAAGGGCATTCTCGTCCTTTCACCCAATTTATGCCCTAAGACCCCTCCCCACTATATATACCCCCCTTTTCTTCAGTTTTCCAAAAATCCCAACTTCTCCTCTCTCTCTCTCTTCCGCCCCAAACACTTCTTCTTCCATCTTCTTCATCTTCTCCACCTTCTTCACCCAATAAAGGAGAGACCCAGGCTCCCATGGAGGTTCTTCCTCCATGGGAGTCCACCATACACCTCCACAACCCTCTTTCTCACTTCCTCCATCCATTTTAGAACCGAAATTTCAAGGGATTAGGAGCAATTTCGAGCTAGGAAAGATATGGAGCATCTTTGGAGGCTTGTCTTCAAGGGTTTGCTTTTATTTACTCTTTTCTTTGTAATTTTCGTTTCTTTGATGTGTAACCCCAATTTGGGGAATATTGTGAACCTTCACATGTGCTATATATATGTATTTTGTTCATAAATTCATTTGGGTTTTGTTTTGCTCTTTGATTTATGTATGTTTAATCTCTTATTGTGAAATTCATGTTTGTGGAGGTTAGAAATTGATATGTATGCATGATTGGGTTTAGGAGTAGAATAATTTAATGTAGGAGTAGAGTAATTTAGTTTCCCATGATTGTTTGTATGTTAATGGATGACCAAAATACCATTTATTGAATGATTTGAGTGTTAGGGATTTTATCCCCAAAGAGTAGAAAAAGCTAGTTTATGCATTTAGTTGCTAAATTGGTTTTGGTTCACATCCTTGTGCTTAATGGGTCTTTTAAAGACACAATTATCCATCCTTGACCGGATTGGGTAGTAAATTGATTTAGGGAAAATTCCCAAGTCAAGAGGAGAGCCCTTAATTCATTTGAATGTCCTTAATGTTTAACATTTTGCATTGATGCACATTAGTGTTAGGTGGACTTGTTTCCCATTTTTTGCCATCCTAGGGAGATTGATAAAACCGAATCCGTATCTAGAGTAAAGACAAATTGAATTCCTCTTTTGCTTGTGTAGTTATAGGGGTATTTCATTGCTTAATGCTTTCACTCGGTTGGCCACCTTGTGGATGATATTTAGGCTGTGTGTTATATATTGCGTGGTTCACATTAGCATGTCCAGCGTGATATCCTCTACATTTGACCAGTAAGTTGAGAGATCACTAAGCTGGCGTGTAGAGCTCGTGTGTGTGTCCCACAGTCCTTAATGAATCCAAGCATTTATGCATGGATGTTATCTCTAAAACATCGAGAGAGATTAGAGATTAATTAAGGGGACACGAGCATATAACATACGTGTTGTATGGGTATCTCGTATTCTTAATGCTTTCAATTGGTTGCCATCCCGTATTTGGTTAGCCATTGTGAATGAATTATTGGCTGTAGTATGGCCCACGCGGTTGCGCATTACATGCCCAACGAAATAACCACTGTATATGACCAGACAGTTGAGAGATCACTAGGCTGGCATACATTGCTCGTGTGTGTGTCCCAAAGTACTTAATGAATCCATGCATTGTGTGGATGTGATTTCTAAGACTCGAGAGAGATTAGAGATCAATTAAGGGGATACGAGCCTATGATATACTTGCACATTGAGGGACTAAGTGAGTCTAGAGCTTAATTAGGAGGATTGTCACGGTTGAATCATTTCCTTAGTGTAACCACATTTCATGCCATCTCTCCATTCCATCCTATCCATGTATATATTATGGTAGTTAGTTTATTTATTTATATTATTATTCACTTTTCCGCAAACGCAACACACGAGTTCTCTCGGAGTGTTGCAATAATAGCTAGAACCGGTGACGGTCGGTGAATCCCACCTCCCTGCGGAACGATACCCTCACTTGCCGCTGTGCTAGTCCCTGTGACTCGTGTGCTAGCGAGGTCGAACTTAAATGTTCATCTTTTGACCGACACCGCAACGACGTGTCGTCAAAGTGGCGCCGCTGCCGGGGATGTGGCTTATTCGTTGATAGTTACTAGTTTTAGCTTAGGTTCTGTAAATATTTTAGATTTATTGCTTTTTATTGCTTTGCGGAATAGTTCGTTATGTTGAAAATAAACATCTCTTTTACTCATGCTTTTCATTGTTCGATCAACAATGTTTAGGCTAGGTTTGGGGGTGTAAGTCGTGTTATTTTTCTTGTTTTTGTTTAAAGCATATGCATTTGATTTTCTTTGAGTTGTTTTGTGCAAGGAAAGAAAATTTCAGGTTGGATGGACCACACGACTCAAGAGAGCTTCGCGGACGCTTGGTTGGTTCGAATAACCACTCGTGAGGGCTTACGCTTCAAGGGTATAATGCTTTGCTTATTTTTGTGATTTTTATTTATGTTTAGATCTAAGAGTGGATATGTGTCGTGCTTAGATCTTAGGAATTTTAGGGTGTTGTTTTAGAAAATTTTCAAATCTCTGCAAAACTGCCCTGTTTTGAAAATATTTGAGGCAAATGTTTCATTAAAACTGTACTCATTGGTGAGGAAATTAATTTTTTCGCCCGCGTTACGTTCTTCGATTTTTCGTGCTGATTCCGAATATATAAAGAACGTAAAATTCTGGGTTGTGGATCAAAAGTTATGAGCATTTCTTCGACCAAAGGTCATGGGCGATGCCCTGTTTTTCGAAATTGAGCCTTCACTGTTTTCATCGTCCATTTTCACACTTTTCCCATTCGAATTTTGAAATACTTTTTAAATGAGAAGTGTGTATTTATATGTCTATTCTATGGTGTAAAAATTTTGAGAAATTATTTTAAGTGCTTTTAAAGATATGCACCAGAAAGTGGACATTGGACGACTTTAAATTTCGACAGTTTTTTGAAATCTTTGGCCTCCATGTTGAGTTGTTTTTCTTTGTGTGCCGATAGAGATATGCATTGTATGCTTTTAGCTCCGTGCATCACTTAAATTTGCTTGTACAGTGCCAATCTTTTGATGTTGAGGTAGATGAGACCTCTATGTTTGTTTAGCCTAGGAAAATAGTGGAGACTACCCTAGTGAGGTTTCGAGCCTATTAGCGCCAAATTCAGAGGGTATATTTTGTTTCTACTCTTTAAACACTCTTCGATTTTGTTCTTAATTGTGATCTCATTGTACATACATTTTGCATTGATTGCCATAGAACTAAAATAATGTGGACTGCTTGTTGAGATTTGTATTCCCTTGTTAGATGGACTTTTAGAAATGATTTTGGGCTTGAGTGTGTGCGTAACTACTAAAATAGCCTAAACACTCCCACACCCATATATTCATTGCAAATTGAGGCCAAACACTACACCCCCAACCATTCCCTAGTTATTGATCATGTTAAGGTGTATAGCTTATAGAAGTTATGTATTGTAAAGCTCTAATTTTTGTGATTAAAAGCATGTACTTAGGCAAATGTATGCAAATTGTGCTAGGCAAAGGCTTACAAAAAGAAAAAAGAAAAAAAAAAAGGGAAAAAAGAAGAAAAAAAAAAGAAAAGAAAAGAAAGAATAAGTGTGAATTATAAACACTTAAGCCTTCAAGTTCTTCAATTGAAAAGCTACTCTTAAATATGAGTACAAATGTCGCACAAGTGTGCAATGTAAATTTTATAGCCTAGACGCTTGTAGTGTAATATGTAATAGAGCTAATTTTGTTGTATTGTAATGTGTAAACACCTTGGCATGGTTAATAGCTTTATCCTTTCCACTCCTACCATATATTCCATCCCATACACCTTCACAAATCACCTTGGCCACAATATAAAGTGAGGGAAAGCCCATTTGATCTCTTAGGAAGTCTATATTGGGAATGCGAGTCGATGCATGCTCTTTCCACGTTCATGGCATTTCAATTCCTCCATGAGATCTATCACTATAAATGTGCTTTTATTGAAATACTCATATGCGATACATTAGATTCCAGTACATAAACTCATTCGCATATGTTTGATTGAGAGTGATCGCCTAGGTTCTGAGTGGAAAAATCAGACTGAAATCCAGGGAGGATTAGAGTCAAGGCGAATTTCATCTTAGGCAATTCGAGCGTAGTTGTTTTGTAAACCGAAAACATCCTAAGTATTGGCATACTTGCATTGTGTGATGCATTGTTATTAATTGGTATATTTGAGATACTAGCATGCATGTGTAGTCTTTGCTTGGTATGTTTGGAATGCATCTCAACTTTCTTGCAGAGTATACGTTTGTGGGTGTCGTAGCTGTAAACCCTCAGGAGACTATAACTCCTCCTCTAGGGATCGCCTAGCGGTTTAAAGGCTTGTGGCACATGCTAAGTGCCACTGTGTTTCCTACGGAAGTGGACTAGCCTAGTTTTTACTTTTTATTTATTTTAGTTTGTTTTGCTTGCTTTGTTTTATTTTCATTTTTGTTTTGTTTTGTTTTGCTCGGGGACGAGCAAAAGATAGGTTTGGGGGTGTGATAACTCTGATTTTTACATATTGTGTAGCCCCTTACTTTCATCTTTTATGCTTGTTTCCCGGGTAAAACCGGGTATTTAACGGCTTAAATAAGTGTTTCAGGATTTATTCCAGCTGAGGGGCGTTTTTGCATAAAAGTGGAACTATTGGGGCAAAAGTGTAATTTTAAAAACTTAGAATTCTGCGCCCTATTTTGCGTTTAGGGGCCGCAGAATTCTTGGCAGAGCTTCACTTTTTTGCAGTTTTGCGGCCTAGGGCGCAGAATAGGGCGCATAAAGCATGAATTTGTGTTTGGTGAAAGCTTCCTGCAGAAGGCTCAACTTGCGGGGGCCATATCTCTCTCCTCAGAACGAATTGGGTTTCGGTCTACATATTATTGGAAAGATCCAGAAGTCTTCTTTCCAACGGTTCTTCAAGATCACGATTCCGATATTTGTGGAGGAAGTTATGCCCGTTTCCGTAACGGTGCGCGCTGCTGAAAACCCATCCGCGAGAGGCCCAATTTTCAGCCACTTTTGCAAGGGCATTCTCGTCCTTTCACCCAATTTATGCCCTAAGACCCCTCCCCACTATATATACCCCCCTTTTCTTCAGTTTTCCAAAAATCCCAACTTCTCCTCTCTCTCTCTCTTCCGCCCCAAACACTTCTTCTTCCATCTTCTTCATCTTCTCCACCTTCTTCACCCAATAAAGGAGAGACCCAGGCTCCCATGGAGGTTCTTCCTCCATGGGAGTCCACCATACACCTCCACAACCCTCTTTCTCACTTCCTCCATCCATTTTAGAACCGAAATTTCAAGGGATTAGGAGCAATTTCGAGCTAGGAAAGATATGGAGCATCTTTGGAGGCTTGTCTTCAAGGGTTTGCTTTTATTTACTCTTTTCTTTGTAATTTTCGTTTCTTTGATGTGTAACCCCAATTTGGGGAATATTGTGAACCTTCACATGTGCTATATATATGTATTTTGTTCATAAATTCATTTGGGTTTTGTTTTGCTCTTTGATTTATGTATGTTTAATCTCTTATTGTGAAATTCATGTTTGTGGAGGTTAGAAATTGATATGTATGCATGATTGGGTTTAGGAGTAGAATAATTTAATGTAGGAGTAGAGTAATTTAGTTTCCCATGATTGTTTGTATGTTAATGGATGACCAAAATACCATTTATTGAATGATTTGAGTGTTAGGGATTTTATCCCCAAAGAGTAGAAAAAGCTAGTTTATGCATTTAGTTGCTAAATTGGTTTTGGTTCACATCCTTGTGCTTAATGGGTCTTTTAAAGACACAATTATCCATCTTTGACCGGATTGGGTAGTAAATTGATTTAGGGAAAATTCCCAAGTCAAGAGGAGAGCCCTTAATTCATTTGAATGTCCTTAATGTTTAACATTTTGCATTGATGCACATTAGTGTTAGGTGGACTTGTTTCCCATTTTTTGCCATCCTAGGGAGATTGATAAAACCGAATCCGTATCTAGAGTAAAGACAAATTGAATTCCTCTTTTGCTTGTGTAGTTATAGGGGTATTTCATTGCTTAATGCTTTCACTCGGTTGGCCACCTTGTGGATGATATTTAGGCTGTGTGTTATATATTGCGTGGTTCACATTAACATGTCCAGCGTGATATCCTCTACATTTGACCAGTAAGTTGAGAGATCACTAAGCTGGCGTGTAGAGCTCGTGTGTGTGTCCCACAGTCCTTAATGAATCCAAGCATTTATGCATGGATGTTATCTCTAAAACATCGAGAGAGATTAGAGATTAATTAAGGGGACACGAGCATATAACATACGTGTTGTATGGGTATCTCGTATTCTTAATGCTTTCAATTGGTTGCCATCCCGTATTTGGTTAGCCATTGTGAATGAATTATTGGCTGTAGTATGGCCCACGCGGTTGCGCATTACATGCCCAACGAAATAACCACTGTATATGACCAGACAGTTGAGAGATCACTAGGCTGGCATACATTGCTCGTGTGTGTGTCCCAAAGTACTTAATGAATCCATGCATTGTGTGGATGTGATTTCTAAGACTCGAGAGAGATTAGAGATCAATTAAGGGGATACGAGCCTATGATATACTTGCACATTGAGGGACTAAGTGAGTCTAGAGCTTAATTAGGAGGATTGTCACGGTTGAATCATTTCCTTAGTGTAACCACATTTCATGCCATCTCTCCATTCCATCCTATCCATGTATATATTATGGTAGTTAGTTTATTTATTTATATTATTATTCACTTTTCCGCAAACGCAACACACGAGTTCTCTCGGAGTGTTGCAATAATAGCTAGAACCGGTGACGGTCGGTGAATCCCACCTCCCTGCGGAACGATACCCTCACTTGCCGCTGTGCTAGTCCCTGTGACTCGTGCGCTAGCGAGGTCGAACTTAAATGTTCATCTTTTGACCGACACCGCAACGACGTGTCGTCACCTATAGTAGCTCTTTCAACTACTGAAGCTGAATATATTGCTCTATCAGCAGTTGGTTGTCAAGCACTATGGTTAAGATGGATTTTGAAAGAATTAAAGTATTTTCAAGAAAAGGGAACTATTTTGTTTTGTGACTGAATCCAGTATTTCATGGGAGGAGCAAGCACATACGGATCAAGTATCATTTTATTCGAGACTTAGTCAAAGAAGGAGAGGTCATCATCAAACATTGCAAGACACAAGATCAATTGGCAGACATCTTTACCAAAGCATTGAAGTTTGAAAGTTTTGTCAAATTGAAGGAGAAGCTTGGAGTTGCTCAAGTCTAGTTTAAGGGGGGATGTTGGAAATATAAACTAGACTTTAATATGCTTTGGGAAGATTGGAAGTGACATAGAAAAATGAAGAGTCTCATCTTTATCTTTTGTATTCTTGAGGTAAGTTAATGTTATCTTATTTCTTATATTTTCTAGGTGAATTTACTGCTGTATCCAGAATACTCTTTGTAGCAGTATATATATGTGTCTCTTGTAATTGAAAACATAACAGAGGGTGGAGAATATAGAGTGCAGTGTATTGTAATATAAGAGTGTAGAAAAAAGAGAGCAGTATTGTATTGACAAAAGTCACCGAGTGGAATATCATTAATAAAGAGTTGTGTGCTGTCTTCTTGTCATAAAAGTCTTCACACAAAATTCTGTCTTCATTAGTTTACCAACAACAACATAAAACACAACAGCCCACCAACGCCTACAAACAATGCCAACAAACCAAACACATACATTTGACGATTCATAGCAAAGCTTTCACTGCAATATCAAATTTGAGAATCGATCACACACTCATTCTAGAGGTGACAGAATCCATGAATTCTGCATCATTTCCCATACCCTGCAATGTCTTTTGCAGAAGACAAGCTTCGAAATCAATACTTCCTTGTTCTAATCCAGGAAACATTGATATCGACCCATCCATCATGTTGGCAGGGCCAGTTCTAACAGCAACAGGCCTTCCCAACCCAAAATCATTCCCGTAAATATCCACCCACATTGAACCACTCAAGATCATTCCATTACTTACCCCACTGACCAGTGACGGCAACGTAGGGTTTTTGGTCCAAGAATCCAGGAAGTTTTTATAATTTTCATCTGTGCGCGTAGCTATGATCTTGTTTATTTCCCATGCCACATTACCAAGTCCTTTCTCAAGTAACTCTCTTGCTTTCAAACATACTACCGTATCTTGAGCTGCATTTCCAAAATATTGTTGCGGCAATGGAGGGTCCATTCTTGGTCTGAGACCTACTGGAAACCGAATATTCATTTCCTGGTCGGGATGATCTATACATGTATTCCGAACAAGAGATCGGAAAAAATGACCTAAAAGTGCTTGGAGAGAGGAGATCTTGTTGGTGCCAATCTCAACATTAGCCTTTGCTTTGAGTTTTGCAACATTTTCTTTTGAAAAGTGAAAAACTCTTTTTTCTAGAGATGGTGGAGCATACCTATTGTTGAGTTGTTCGCTCGTGAAAAGAGGTATGTGAATGGGGCAATCCTTATCGTGCAGAAACCAACGTTCAAGAATGGGAGTTGGTGTGGATAAACATTCAGTACCTCGCGAAATTTCAGACCAGGAATTGACGAAATGCCAGAAGGATGTGGCATCAGCAACGGTATGATTTATGGAGATACCGATGAAGATTCCATCCACAAGCTCTGTTATCTGAACAGCAAGCAACGGCTTGGAGGTGCCCTCATTGTTCCCAACCCCATTTAATGGGAAAAAGGAGTAAACAATTTTAGGAACATAAATGGGTTGAATGACATCGGCAACACAAACTCCATCTGCTGCAGCATGGACAAACTGTGCACCTTCATTGTTGCAATCTATGAAAAAGGAGGCTGTGTTATCGTCATGTTTAATGGTGGCTAAGCGACCTGTAAGTGGAGCAAATAAGTCTAGTGTTCGTGAAAGGGAGGATTTAAGGTGTTGGATGAGGGTGTTTCCGGATTGTTGTTCGGATTTGGGGTTTTGGAAAAGAAGTCCCCTCTGAGTATATTCCAATAGAAGGAGTTGAAGATCCCATGGAGTTAGCTCGACCTTGAGATTTGATTGCTTGTCACCTGCCGCACACACATTACTAGTTGAAATTATCCGAATGCTTGCCATCGATCGACCCACTTTGTTAGCCAAATTTTTGTAGCATATATATATATATATATATATGCGAACTTGTTGAAGCTCTATATAGCTACAGCATATTTATATCAGTACATGAAGCTCATCATGGATGCTTCGAAGTTTAAAATATGACCAATTAAGTGGTATGAATTTGGATCATCTGCTGATTTGATTTTTTTTCCTGATCTTTTAAAACCATGTGATTGGTGTTGATAAAGTGGTTGTGAAAATCAATCACATCTTAACCACTCATTCATTACAATGCTTATGTGTTATAAAATTATGTGAGATAGGAAAAAAGATCAGATCAACGGAGGATCCAAATTCTCGTATGTGCATATATATATATATATATATTTGTTGTTTAAGGGATCGTGGACTCGTGGTATACATGTTGGACATCTTATTTAAGATGCTTTTTTTTTTTTTTTTTTTAATATATATATAAATAAAGTAAAAGAATCAAATGATGTATGATTTTTAATTTTTAATTTTTAATTTTTTTATGCCCATTTGATCGACACCATGATTATTTAAATATTATACATTTTAAACATAAACATCAACAACTTTTCTACAATCACAATTCAACATGATTTGAGGTCTCGAGTTGGAGCTATCTACCGGAAGTAGGTCTGGCACGGTTTCGGGTCGGTTCCGAACCAGTGGTTTTGGTTCTGGTTCTGGTTCCAGGTTTGGGTGGAACCGAAACTGGAACCGGCCGGAACCTTCAGTTCCGGTTCCGACAGAACCGCTGGTTCTGAACCGATTTTTTTTTAACATTATAAAATATTACATTTTATTTATAAAAAAATAAAATGTTAGAAAGGACATTGTAGAGTATTGAGCTATGGCCCATAACCCTTGTCCAAGTAAATATGTTTTCCATTCCCTTCTCCTCATTTTTATATAGGTTAGGCATCTCATTCACTTCTCTATTTTTCCAATGTGGGATGTGGAATAAGGGATAATAAGTCATATTATGCATTTTTAACAAATATTTATCAATTTTTTTTTTCCTTAAAACTTAAAATATTATGCATTTTTTAACAAATAGTTTTAAATTAATGGAAAAAAAAATTGATAAATATTTGTTAAAAAGTCAAAAAATGCATAGTATGACTTTTTATCCCTTATCCCACATCCCACATTGGAAAACCAGATAAGTGAATGAGATGCATAACCTATATAAAAAGGAGAAGAAGGGAATGGAAAACATAATTACTTTGGACAAGGGTTATGGGCTATGGCTCAATACTTTACAATATCCTTTCTAACATTTTATTTTTTTTATAAATAAAATATAATATTTTGTAATGTAAAAAAAAAAAAAAAAAAAAAACCGGAAGTGTTAGACTGGTTCCGATTCCAGCTGGTTCCTCCGATTCGAACCGGAACCGAGTCAAGCCTAACCGGAAGTGATATTTAAAAATAAAAAATAAAAAACTTGTCAATAAACTTGTTATAGATTGAGTGGAGATTTTATTTTATTTTTTTATTTTTAAATGGTATTGAGTGTAGGAAGTTGAGACCGCCAAATGTTATATCTCTCACGTTTACACCTAATCAATAAAATTATGGGTTTGAATTATATTATTATACTTAAAAATAAATATCAATTCATATTCTATTATGTTGCTTAATCAATATTAACACGTAATTTTGGATTAAAAATCACTACAAAAAAAGTGACATATAGTAACAAAAATTATTTGTCACTTAAAGTAAAGAAATTGTCACAATTTCAATATTGCGACAAAAAAAAGTATCACTAACAGTTCGTCACTTTTGCTCCCGTCACTAAATGTATTTGTGACAGTTTTTTGGTACTTGTCACGAATCATAACATTTAGTGACATATTAGCACTCGACATTAATTAATGATAAAATAAAAATTGTGTCACTAAATCTATATATAGTGACAATTAACTGTTTGAAGATTTTGTCACTAAACATCTTCTTAGTGACAATTTATTGTTTTAAAATTGTGTCATTATTCTTAGTGACAATTAACCATGTCAAAATTGTCACTATACATAACCTTATCGATAATTAATTATTTAAATATTGTGTCACTATACATAACCTTATTGATATTTAATTGTGTTACTATAATTAATTATTTAAATATTGTCACTATACATAACCTTATCGATATTTAATTGTGTCACTATACATAACCTTATCAATAATTAATTATTTAAATATTGTTACTATACATAACCTTATCGATATTTAATTGTGTCACTATACATAACCTTATCAATAATTAATTATTTAAATATTGTCACTATACATAACCTTATCGATAATTAATTATTTAAATATTATCACTATACACAAACCTAATGACCGTTAACCATATGAAAATTATGTTTGTTTTACACAAATTTAATGACAATTAACAAGAAGATAACAAGTTACAAATTCAATCAAAGTTAATATAATGGTCCATTAAATTATTATTAACTACAAGAAAACTTAAATACAATAAGTACAATAAGGAAGTGATAATCAGAACACAAGAAAGAAAAGAAAAAGAAAAAAGAAAGTGAAAAAAAATATATTACAAAATTGTTAGTGTACATACACCAATTTGCTACAAATTTTGAGATAAATGCATTACATTAATTATATCCGGATAACCATGATGAAGATTCTTCAAGCCTCAATATTAGAACACTTTTGTAAATGAAAAGATCGGAATAAACTTTTCACCTAGATACAAACTGCAATAGATGAAAGTATATTATTAACACCTCAATAAGATATAATTTTGTTTTTTCAATGCTGCATCAAACAATTGGTTGTTCCATAAGAATCATTTAATCAAACAGTATGCACATCAACTGATAAATATCATGTATTGTGGAAATCTAAGAACAAACAACTATAAATCATGAAATAATAATTATGGGATCCTGAAATAAATTAAAAACAAATTAAAGTTAAGAATCATTCATAAACACGTATATATAATTCTATATATAACATACCTTGTTAAAAGAAAATTTCAATATATGAAACTCAAATTTTAGATTCTGACCTTGAAAAACAAATAAAAGAAAACAAACTCTAAAAAAAAATTAAATCAAGAGAAGATTACCTTTTTTATCAAGACAAAATTTTCTCTACAGTCTTGGTGACTTCTAAAGATGAAACACAGTTTCAAACCTAAAAAGTGTTTTTAAGGAAAAGAGAAACTAAAGAAAAACAAAATTAAAATTAAGAAACATCCCTAAACATATATATATATATATATATATATAATTCTACATAATATATATATATATTATTCAAAGAAACTTTTATTATATGAAACTCGAATTTGAAATTTCGACCTTGAAAAATAAGTAAAAGATAACAAACCCTAAAAATAAATAAAAAATAAAATCAAGAGAAGCTTACCTTTTTCTATCAAGGCAGAATTTTCTCTATAATTCTAATGACTTCTACGGATGAATCACAGTTTCAAACCTAAAAATTGTGTTTAAGGAAAAGAGAAAATCTAGATATGGCAATGACAAAGAGAGAACCAAGAGACATGTGAAGATGGAATAAGGAAAAAACAACACCACGATTGTGGCGTTTTTTTTTTCTTCCAAATAAAATAAAATTTATTGATTTTGATGCCTTTTAAAAACTTAATTATTTATAAAATAAAATCTTTCCTTTTTTATAGGGTAATTTGGTGACTAATTATATTATTTGTCACAGATTATCAAGTTTTTTTTAAATAATTGTGACAATTATTTTTTAAAGGTCTAAATTGAACAAAACATAATGACAAAGAATATAATTTGTCACAAAATAATACCTACCGTGATACATTTGAAATTTGTCACATAAAAATGTGTCACTATAGGTCACTTTTTTGGTAGTGGTTGATGTGTCAATTTGTGAGTTAATACACATTAATAATGATTTGTCTCACTTACCCATGTATCCATTCACCAATTAACATCTTATTTGCCACATGAGTTGTGATTGAAAAGTTGTGATAGTAATTATGATGTCTAGTATTACTCTTAATTGAAATGTCACGGTGGAAAATGGTCAATACTAAAACAAGAGGGTGTAAAATGTCTAATACCTTAAATGTTAGGGTGGAAAATAATAATATCCCTAAATAGTACAATCATTTGGGGTGTGGCTACCAAGCTTACACATAAATGTAATTGGCATCACACATGTCAATTGTTTGGTTATGATAGCCTCATGAGTTTGCCTTGTGGCAATGCGAGCGTGATTGGACCTCAATACTCATGAGAATAAGTTAGATTAGCAAAAATTTTATAGCAAATCAATTTGTAATAACTATATTAATTAATTTATTAATTTTTATTTTTTTTTGAATACAATAACAACTGCCAGGACCGGTGAGATTGGGCTCTATAAGCTCAGCCCGGATTGCGACTCCACAAGAGGAGAGACAGCACCCACATATAGTGGGACAACACTCACACAATTGGTGGGAAAATTTACACATATCATGCATATACTAGGTCTTGAAACTTGGTGGTGGGGAGTTCCCTTGGGAAGGCCCACCACCATGGCAAGGGTCCATGTGTAATAACTATATTAATTATGAGATGATGTATTAACTATAAATTGGTTGATCACATTATTTAAGCAATAAATTTAGGATAGTACAATCATTTGGGGTGTGGCTACCAAGCTTACACGTAAATGTAATTGGCATCACACGTCAAATGTTTGGCTATGATAGCCTCATGAGTTTGCCTTGTGGCAATGCGAGCGTGATTGGACCTCAATACTCATGAGAATAAGTTAGATTGGAAAAAATTTTATAGCAAATCAATTTGTAATAACTATATTAATTATGAGATGATGTATTAACTATAAATTGGTTTATCACATTATTTAAGCAATAAATTTAGGATAGTACAATCATTTGGGGTGTGGCTACCAAGCTTACATGTAAATGTAATTGGCATCACACATGTCAATTGTTTGGCTATGATAGCCTCATGAGTTTGCCTTGTGGCAATGCGAACGTGATTGGGCCTCAATACTCATGAGAATAAGTTAGATTGGCAACAATTTTATAGCAAATCAATTTGTAATAACTATATTAATTAATTTATTAAATTTTTTTTTTTTGAATACAATAACAACTGCCGGGACCGGTGAGATTGGGCTCTACAAGCTCAGCCCGGATTGCGACTCCACAAGAGGAGAGACAACACTCACATATAGTGGGACAACACCCACACAATTGGTGGGAAAATTTACACATATCATGCATATACTAGGTCTTGAAACTTGGTGGTGGGGAGTTCCCTTGGGAAGACCCACCACCATGGCAACGGACCATGTGTAATAACTATATTAATTATGAGATGATGTATTAACTATAAATTGGTTGATCACATTATTTAAGCAATAAATTTAGGATAGTACAATCATTTGGGGTGTGGCTACCAAGCTTACACGTAAATGTAATTGGCATCACACGTCAAATGTTTGGCTATGATAGCCTCATGAGTTTGCCTTGTGGCAATGCGAGCGTGATTGGACCTCAATACTCATGAGAATAAGTTAGATTGGCAAAAATTTTATAGCAAATCAATTTGTAATAACTATATTAATTATGAGATGATGTATTAACTATAAATTGGTTTATCACATTATTTAAGCAATAAATTTAGGATAGTACAATCATTTGAGGTGTGGCTACCAAGCTTACACGTAAATGTAATTGGCATCACACATGTCAATTGTTTGGCTATGATAGCCTCATGAGTTTGCCTTGTGGCAATGCGAGCGTGATTGGGCCTCAATACTCATGAGAATAAGTTAGATTGGCAAAAATTTTATAGAAATCAATTTGTAATAACTATATTAATTAATTTATTAATTTTTATTTTTTTGAATACAATAACAACTACCGGGACCTGTGAGATTGGGCTCTACAAGCTCAGCCCGAATTGCGACTCCACAAGAGGAGAGACAGCACCCACATATAGTGGGACAACACCCACACAATTGGCGGGAAATTTTGCACATATCATGCATACACTAGGTCTTGAAACTTGGTGGTGGGGAGTTCCCTTGGGAAGGCCCACCACAATGGCAAGGGACCATGTGTAATAACTATATTAATTATGAGATGATGTATTAACTATAAATTGGTTGATCACATTATTTAAGCAATAAATTTAGGATAGTACAATCATTTGGGGTGTGGCTACCAAGCTTACACGTAAATGTAATTGGCATCACACGTCAAATGTTTGGCTATGATAGCCTCACGAGTTTGCCTTGTGGCAATGCGAGCGTGATTGGACCTCAATACTCATGAGAATAAGTTAGATTGGCAAAAATTTTATAGTAAATCAATTTGTAATAACTATATTAATTATGAGATGATGTATTAACTATAAATTGGTTTATCACGTTATTTAAACAATAAATTTGGGATAGTACAATCATTTGGGGTGTGGCTACCAAGCTTACACGTATTTGTATTTGGCATCACACATGTCAATTGTTTGGCTATGATAGCCTCATGAGTTTGCCTTGTGGCAATGCGAGCGTGATTGGGCCTCAATACTCATGAGAATAAGTTAGATTGGCAAAAATTTTATAGCAAATCAATTTGTAATAACTATATTAATTAATTAATTTATTTTTATTTTTTTGAATACAACAACAACTGCCGGGACCGGTGAAATTGGGCTCTACAAGCTCAGCCCGGATTGCTATTCCACAAGAGGAGAGACAGCACCCACATATAGTAGGACAACACCCACACAATTGGTGGGAAAATTTGCACATATCATGCATACACTAGGTGGTGCAGCGGAAGATTCACCAAACAACAATCGATAAAATAAAGAATAAACGATTCGGATCCGTTGATTCGCGCACAAATACCGGAAACGAACCCTACTATTAATCTGTTGATCTGCGCACAGATACCAGAATAATAGGCCTCAAATACCAACTGAGGTAGCAGAAAATTCAACACAAACAACAATCGATAAAAGAAAGGGTAAATGATTTGGATCCGTTGATTCGCGCACGAATACCGGAAGCGAATCCTACTATTAATCTGTTGATCCGCGCAGGGATACCAGAATAATAGGCTTCAAATTCATTGATCCACTCAGGATACCGAAATTGGATAAAAGGAGATACTCTCTCTCAAATTTAATTAATCATCAAAAACTCCATAACAAATTGGATTCAAACAACTTAAATAGGAAAAGCAATAAGTCGACTTCCACAAGGAATCAACTTCTAAATTAACTTAAACTAAAACTGAAAAGAAATCCTATCTAAGAAAAGAGAACAAATCTTAATCAAACAAAGATTACGAAAAAGAGAACAAATCCTAATTTGACTTAGATTCAATGTCATCTAATTCAAACTTCCAGCTCAAGTCTTCGCGCAACAAAATAGATATCCGAATTTGGGCCTTTTTCGATCTGTTACAGAAGACGGAGTCTTCATAACATTTGTAGGGCTCGTCTTGGGCTTTCCGGAAACATATTATAATAGACGATCCAACTCCATATGGCCTCTGTAGAGGTCCACGAAGTTCAGCTCCCCCAGCTCGTCCAGCTCTCATCCAGCTCATGTCTTCGCGCAACAAGATAGATGGCCAAATTTGGGTCTTTTGTGATCTTTTATTGAGGATGGAGTCTTCATAACATCTGTAGGGCTCGTCTTGGGCTTTCTAAAAACATATTATAATAGACAATCCGACCTCATATGCCCTCTGTAGAGGTCCACGAAGTTCAGCCCGGATTTGGTTGGTCCACGCGACCCAAATACGAATTCGCCACCCGCTCCATGTGTTCCATTGCCTTAATTGCTGCTGCATCATTCTCTTCAGGTTGGAGAAAATTCGTCCTCGAATTTTGACTGTTTTGAGGAACAAATAAGTTGGAGATGCTATTGAATGATGAAACATGGCAACATCATAGAAATAATCCTCAAAAATTGAATGATGAAACATGGCAACATCATAGAAATAATCCTCAAAAATTGAATCCCTCTCATGCTACTCGTTCTGAAACAAATCTTCATTGAAAACTGATGGCTTATCGAAATCGACAATAATAGGTTCTGTCACATATTCCTCATCAAAAATTGGAGGCTTATCGAAGTCAACGATGACAAGGTCCGACACATAATCGTCATCGAAAAACAATGAATGGTAGGAGGAAATTTTGTTTTGGGTATTCATGAGTTTTTTTTTTTTTGGGAAATATGGATGGTGAATTTTTGGCGTTGAGGAAGATAGTAGGTTGTGGTCGTGGATCCTGAGCCTAGCACAATGGTAGACTCGGTGGCTCTGATACCAAACTGATGCAGCGGAATATTCACCAAACAACAATTGATAAAAATAAAGGATAAACGATTCGGATACGTTGATTCGCGCACGAATACCGGAAGCGAATCCTACTATTAATCTGTTGATCCGCACAGGGATACCAGAATAATAGGCTTCAAATTCGTTGATCCACTCAGGATACCGAAATTGGATAAAAGGAGATACTCTCTCTCAAATTTTATTAATCATCAAAAACTCCATAACAAATTGGATTCAAACAACTTAAATAGGAAAAGCAATAAGTCGACTTCCACAAGGAATCAACTTCTAAATTAACTTAAACTAAAACTGAAAAGAAATCCTATCTAAGAAAAGAGAACAAATCCTAATCAAACAAAGATTACGAAAAAGAGAACAAATCCTAATCTGACTTAGATTCAATGTCATCTAATTCAAACTTCCAGCTCAAGTCTTCGCGCAACAAAATAGATATCCGAATTTGGGCCTTTTTTTGATCTGTTACAGAGGACGGAGTCTTCATAACATTTGTAGGGATCGTCTTGGGCTTTCCGGAAACATATTATAATAGACGATCCAACTCCATATGGCCTCTGTAGAGGTCCACGAAGTTCAGCTCCCCCAGCTCGTCCAGCTCTCATCCAGCTCATGTCTTCACACAACAAGATAGATGGCCAAATTTGGGCCTTTTGTGATCTTTTATTGAGGACCAAGTCTTCATAACATCTGTAGGGCTCGTCTTGGGCTTTCCGAAAACATATTATAATAGACAATCCGACCTCATATGCCCTCTGTAGAGGTCCATGAAGTTCAGTCCGGATTTGGTTGGTCCACGCGACCCAAATACGAATTCACCATCCGCTCCATGTGTTCCATTGCCTTAGCTGCTGCTACATCACTAGGTCTTGAAACTTGGTGGTGGGGAGTTCCCTTGGGAAGGCCCACCACCATGGCAAGGGACCATGTGTAATAACTATATTAATTATGAGATTATGTATTAACTATAAATTGGTTGATCACATTATTTAAGCAATAAATTTAGGATACTACAATCATTTGGGGTCTGGCTACCAAGCTTACACATAAATGTAATTGGCATCACACGTCAAATTTTTGGCTATGATAGCCTCATGAGTTTGCCTTGTGGCAATGCGAGCGTGATTGGACCTCAATACTCATGAGAATAAGTTAGATTGGCAAAAAGTTTATAGCAAATCAATTTGTAATAACTATATTAATTATGAGATGATGTAATAACTATAAATTGGTTTATCACATTATTTAAGCAATAAATTTAGGATAGTACAATCATTTCGGGTGTCACTACCAAGCTTACACGTAAATGTAATTGGCATCACACATGTCAATTGTTTGGCTATGATAGCCTCATAAGTTTGCCTTGTGGCAATGCGAGCGTGATTGGGCCTTAATACTCATGAGAATAAGTTAGATTGGCAAAAATTTTATAGCAAATCAATTTGTAATAACTATATTAATTAATTTATTAATTTTTATTTTTTTGAATACAACAACAACTGCCGGGACCGGTGAAATTGGGCTCTACAAGCTCAGCCCGGATTGCTACTCCACAAGAGGAGACACAGCACCCACATATAGTGGGACAACACCCACACAATTGGTGGGAAAATTTGCACATATCATGCATACACTAGGTCTTCAAACTTGGTGGTGGGCAGTTCCCTTGGGAAGGCCCACCACCATGGCAAGGGACCATGTGTGATACCATGAAGATTATATTTCATTTTTTCTTTCTTTGTCTACAATGAAAAGGAAGTAATAAATATAAAAATTTGAAGTATAAGTTACAATAAAATAGGCATAAGTTTTATCGCATTTTAACATTCATAAGCTAGCATAGTAGCATCATTTGAATAGATAGAAAAAAAATGTTTGCAAATGATGCAAAAGCATATGGAGAGCTTGAGTAGGATTTGAAAAGTAATATAAACAAGATCAAAATTAAGCAATTATGTATTTATTTTTAAATGTAATAGATAAGGCCTACCAAATAGATATTCTCCGCTTTGAACTTTAAGCAGACACTTTACACTCTTGTAGATTTGCTTTGTATTATTGCTTCATGTATTAAGGATAACTCTATTTGATTATATCTGAACTTGTGTTTGTACTTATCTCCTAGTTTAACTAGTATTAGTTTTATCTTATATTTGTAATCAACTGTTAGGTTTTTCAATACTTCTAGGATACGGAGTCTTCTTTGTCAGTAATTAGTCTCTTGTTGTATAAATACTGCACTATGCTTTGATCAATAATACAGATTATTATCACAACTCTATATGGTATTGAGCATCTCTAAAAACTCACACGAGTAATCTGATCCAATCAATCCAACCATGACTACTTTCAAGCCAAACAACACCAGTAGCTCAAACGAATCCAACACCACCATTATCTCATCGTCCACTTCTTCCCACAACATCACCACCTCTCCAAACAGAGTTATCCTTAAGAACTTATGCACTTGTTTAGGTGCGATCATCTTGGTTTCTAGCCCAATCCGCATCGGAGAATGCATGTAAATGCAGTGGGGAGTCACGACGCAAATGTAGGCCATGCGTAAGTGTACCACGCAAGTAACAAAGAAGGCGTTTAGTGATAGACCAATGTCCAGTGGTGGGGCGATGCATGAACTGAGCAAGCTTGTTCACAGCAAATGCAATGTCCGGCCTGGTGAAGGATAAGTATTGCAACGCATCGATTACTTGGCGATACTCAGTTGCATCAGTCAGAGAGGTGCCATCAAGCAGCTTCAAGGAATGATCAGTTGGGAGAGGGGTCTGAACAGGTTTGGGGTCAAACATTTTAGTGTGAGTCAGAAGATCAGTGACATACTTCTATTGAGATAAAAATAGACCATGTGAGGAAGGAAGCACTTCAACTCCCAAGAAATAAGACAATGTACTGAGATCCTTGATCAAAAATCTCTGAGCTAGTGAGACGATAAACTTTTCCACAATCACCTCATCACTTCCGGTTACAATAATATCGTCAACATACACTAGAAAAAAAAGTGTGCACCCATTCTCACTAAATATAAATAAAGATGAGTCAAATAAAGAATTGACAAACCCAGTTTGGAGAAGGTGTTGACGAAGCTTGTTGTATCATGCCTGAGGAGCCTGTTTCAAACTATAGATTGCCTTTTTGAGACGGCACACATGAGATGGGTAGGTGGGGTCAATGAAGCCAGGCGGTTGAGTCATGAAAGCATCTTCAAACAGGTGCCCTTGACGAAAGGCATTGTTTACGTCCAGTTAATGGAGAGGCCAGCCACGAGAGACAGCCACACTTAGTATAACCCGAATTGTAGTTGTCTTAACCACCGGACTGAAAGTCTCTGTATAGTCAAGACCAGGCCTTTGATGAAACCCCTTGGCTACCAGACGAGCCTTATATCTAGAAATCGAACCATCCGGGGATCGTTTGATACGAAACACCCACTTGCAACCGACAGTGTTATGAGATGAGTGAGAGGGGACCAAGTCCCACGTACCATTCTGAACCAACGCATCAAATTCATCCGACATTGCTCGTCTCCATTCAGGTATTTTTAGAGCTTGAGAGGCACAAGTTGGTTCAGTCTGTATAGGTGGTAGCACACTGGTGAGGGAGAGTTTCGTGAGAGGTTTATGAATGTTATTTTTTGACCTGGTGAGCATGGGGTGGCTGTTGTGTGGTTCGGTTACTGCAAGAATTGCATCAGGTGTGATGTTAGTTAGTGTGTGGCCTGTTGTTGAGGCTTGATGTGGAGCGGTATTAGGTGTAGGAGATGCAAGTTCACTTTGTGTGGGTGGCTAGGTTACTGCTAGAGACTGATGTGCTACGGGATCAAAAGTAGGGAAACACTCAGGACCAGAGCATGTCGTGAAAGAAAAGAAGCACACTGGGAGGGCATGCTTCTCAACCCAGTTCCCGTTCTTTTCCAGTACACTCTCTTTATATCTCCGACACACAAGGAAGGACGCGGTGGGAAGAAAGCAGCCCTAGCCTCTATCCGGCCGATCATTCCGTTGGCATCTTGCATTCATGCCTCCGTTTGACTGCCGCTCGGGGATGAAGTTGTAGATACGTTAGTCTTAGTGGGTCGTTGGCTCCACCTGTTATCTCTTTCTACGACATGCTGTTGTTGTTTTTTGATGGTTTTTCCGCTTCTCACAACTGCTCTTTCCACACCTCCAGATATCTGGTGCCAAATCATCGCCCGTTTCCTTATTTCTTTGATAATAGAGTTGGCTATCTTTGTGGCATCGATTGTACAAGTTCATGAAGAGGGCTGGACGAGTGGAATGAGGGAGAGTTGCTCGATCGACAAAAAACAACAGTCATTGTCTCGAGTCCAAGGTGACTCAACAAGGCTTCCCCCAACAACGTCCTTGAAAAGTTCTTCAACATCGCGTCGTCACTGACTCAAGAGCGCCACCGACTTTCGGACTGCCTATCATCGGTCATTCCACTCTTCTTTTGAGTAGACAAGTCAAAAATAAGATTAGCCATGCTGTCTTGAGTCGGGGGGAAAATCGCTTCCGTGAAGACAACACAAATTACGAAACTCTTCCTGGAAACATGCACTAATCTAAGTCAAATCTGGGATGGGGTTTCCCCAACAATTAGCACAATAGGAATCCCAGGATTGAGAGACAGATATTCGCCAGGTCCGATATTGGACGCTCACTCGCGTAAGCCACTAATTAATATGGTGGTGTTACCCAAGGTGTTCCGGAAGGGCTCATGGTTTTCCTCGTAACGTCGAAGCTATGCTAATGATGGTCAAGGATAAGGTACTAGTTTCAGTGGGAGACATTGAGTCTGCATGAGAAATCTGGGAGACTCCACAAAGAATGTATGAGTCAGTGACATTACTTACTGACAAACGGATCCAGGTAGCTCAGATCTAGCTAGGTTAGACGGTTCGGTCTTAGATGGTTTGCTTGGTCTAGTGTGTTAGGGCTAGCTGAACAGTTAGCAGGTTCAGGAGAAATAGAATCGATTATATAGCTCACAGAAGGGGCGGGGGAGGTGCAGTGGTGGATATCGTGGGAGATGGGAGTGTAGCTCGTGCTCTAAAGCTTGATGACTTCGCTGAATGGGGGGTCTCATGTGTAGCCAACGAGTGGGCGTGGCTGGTTGGAACCAGGCCAGATGGTAGAGACTGAGGTAGCCAGGAGTCCATTGAGTCAATGGTAGAACAAGGAGATTGGGTAGGAATTGTTTTAAATGAAAACACAAATTCGACAAACGTAACGTGACGTGAGACGAATAGACGATCATTCTCCAAATCTAGACAGTGATATGCACTTTGAGACAAAGAATATCCAACAAATGCACGCTCTAGATCGAGGTTCTAACTTGTGATGATTATATGGCTTGACCCACGGGTAGCACAGACACCCAAACACACATAGCTTGGCATAAGCTGGACGTGTAGAGAAAATTTTCTCAAAGGGTGATGACATGTCTAGGAGAGGAGTTGGCATCCTATTGATTAAATATACTGCTGTCGTAAAAGCATATGACCAAAACATGAGAGGTCGTAAGGCATAAGTGAGAAGTGAAAGACCCGTTTCGACAATGTAACGATGACGATGCTTAGAAACACCATTGTGTTCCGGTGTGTGTGGTGGGGTGGTGTGGTGTGGTGTAATGTGAGATGCCATGAGTGGAAAAAAAATGTTTTAACGCGATGTATTCGCCACCATTATCACTGTAAAAAGAGACAATTTGATGGCCAAATTTTTTTTCAACAAGAGTCTTAAAATGTATGAATACATCGTGAACATTAGACTTATTTTTCAAAGGATACATCCACATATATTTTGTAAAATGATCAACAAATAGCACATAATATTTAAAGCCATCTTTTGAGACAATAGGTGAGCTCCAAACATCAGAATAAATTACTTCAAGAGGTTTCGAACTATTGACAGTTGAAACCGAAAAAGGTAACTTATGACTCTTATTACATTTGCAGGCATCACAATGAACACTAGACCTAGAAAAAGAAGAAACAAACAACTCCTAGGAAGACATTAATTTATTAATAATTTTGGAAGACGGATGACCTAAACGATGATGTCAATCTGGAATCGAGGCTTTGACACTAGAAAAGGCAATGACTGGGGAAGATGGAGGCTTGGCATGAGACGGCCATTCATAGACACCATTTTTAGTCTGTCCTTGCAGAAGCTGCGCCCCCGTACGAAGATCCTTCACAACAAAAGAAAATGGTGAGAATTCAATAGACACTCGATTAGCAGTGCAAAATTGAGATACATATATAAGATTTTGTTTCATATTTGGGATACATAGGACATCAGAGAGTAAGAAAGATTTAGATTTAAAAGGTAAGCGAAGGGAACCAGTATGAGTAATTTGCAAGCCTGAGCCATTGCAAATCATAATGTCATCAGAACCACCATATGGAGAGTGAAGTGACAGATTGTTAAGGTCCATGGTGACGTGATGAGAAGCACCGGAGTCAAGTAGCTATTCAGGAGGAGTGGCGGTATTAGGTGCAACAAAGTTTGCTCTCGGTTGCCAAGATCGAGTGGATTGGTTCGTTTGGGGCCTAGAATTCGCAAGACCTGACGTAAACATGGAGCACTGCTTTGCCGTGTGTCCTTGTTCACTGCATAGTTGACAGAAACCACGATATGAGTGAGGTTTATTAGAAGAATTTTGAGGATACCTGCTGATTTGATTCTGACCGAAATTGGTAGCCTGTTTGGTTGGAGTATAGGACTGGTTGCTTTTGCTGCAGCGGAAGTTCTTTGGCTCTTATCCTTGATGCATGAGCTGTCTATTAATTCCCCCACTCCACCAACAATTTATTGTGACAATATTGGTGCAACATATATGTGCTCAAACCCAGTTTTCCACTCAAGAATGAAGCACATTGCTATTGATTTTCACTTCGTCTGTGAAAGGGTTCAACGAGGTCAACTTCGTGTGTCACATGTGGCCTCATCCGACCAGCTAGCTGACTCCCTTACAAAGCCGCTATCCAAGTCTCGTTTCCATCTTCTGTGGTCCAAGATTGGTGTCTCTAACATACCCACCATCTTGAGAGGGCGTATTAAGGATAACTCTGTTTGATTATATCTGAACTTGTGTTTGTACTTATCTCCTAGTTTAACTAGTATTAGTTTTATCTTGTATTTGTAATCAGCTGTTAGGTCTTTCAATACTTCTAGGATACGGACTCTTCTTTGTCAAGTAATTAGTCTCTTGTTGTATAAATATTGTACTATGCTTTAATTAATAATACAGATTATTATCACAACTCTATATCATGCAAGCATCAATCCTTCAATCATGACCAAAAACATGCTTACTTAGTTAAGAAAATTGTACATTTATACTTAATTTCTTTGAAATATTACAAGAATTATTACACTAGGACTACCAGGACCTGCCGAGATCAAACAATACATGTGTGGCCCAGATATCTACTCACATAACGGGAGATAACTACTCTCCACAACCCGGGAAGAACACTCCCCACACATACTTGTAAAATGCGCACAGTGGGATTTAAACCCCTCACCACTTATGTGGAAAGGCTAAGAGGTGATGTGCCATTTATACTTAATTTCTATTTAGGAAATAAAACCACTTTAATTAACTAGTTATCATCAATTCTTTGCCACCATTAACAAAATGAAGTTGACTTGGTGGTATGTCTTTCACACCTACATTATGAGGTTATAGGTTCGAGTCATTTCCTCTCTCATAAACCCCAAATTATAGTAATATCTCAAAAAAAAAAATTAAAAAAAAAAAAAAAAACTTGCCACCATTTATATCAATAATTTTTATATAATTTCTCCCTTTATTATATGCTCTAGCATATTAGATATACTATGTGAATCTCACACATAGTAGGGTTTGGGTGCTGGATTCGACATATTTAACCTTATTAACAAAAAAAAAAATCGAAAATCAAAATAAGAAAATAAAATTTATTTGAGAGAAAGAAATATATTTAAGATAATATAGAGTAAAAAATGATTTTAAAATTAATTTTAATAAAATAAAAATAATTACATTTTTGGAAAACATTAAAATATCAAAAAATATTTTAAATAATTATATATATATAGTTTTTCTACTATAAGATCATCCTAATATAAAATATATCAGAACGAAAAATGCGGACCATAAATTATGGAAATGTTTTGACAAGTGCATACACTTTAAGTTAAAATATATAAATCTCATGATCCACATTAGATTTATATATATATATATATAATTTTTCTATTGTCAGTTCGTCATGATATACTCGTCCTGATATAAAGTATATCAGGACGAAGAATGTGGATCATTAGATTTATATATATACTTTAATTCAAAGTGTATGCACTTATCAAAACTTCTCCATAATCTATGATCAACATTCTTCGTCCTGATATATTTTATATTAGGACGATCTGACAGTATAAAGAATGTATATATATATATACAATCTTTCTATATACAGTCTTTCTATTGTCAGTTCATCCTAACAATAAATATATCAGGACGAAGAATGTGGACCATAAATTTTGGGAGAAGTTTTAACAAGTGTATATACTTTGAGTCAAAATATATAAATTTAAAAAATGGTCCCCATACCAACAAAATCATCCTTACTTCATCCCAAAATAAAAATCAAAATTAAAAAATATATAATTTTTATGTCTCCAGTTACCAATTTTTATTTATTTATTATTAATTTTTTATATATTTTTTTCGTCTTTTGTCTTTGGTGGGTGTAGAAGAAATAAAAAATGTATAAGTAATAGGTGATCGGAAAATATGAAACTTTAAAAAATTGGATTTTGTATTAGAATAAAACGAATTGGTCAGGTTCTAATTTTTCGTTGGCATTGTTTGTGCTTTTGTTTGGACTTTTTTTTTTTTTAACACTTTAATCCGTAACAAAAACTCACATTATATATTTAGGATCTCCCGCCCCTGCACATATGCATGTGAACTCTGATAACTGATAAGCATGAAAGAAATAAAAAAGGCCAAAAAAAAAAAAAAAATAGACATGGAAAAGCAAAGGAATATGAATATCTAATGAATCCGTTAAAAAAAGGAAAAAGGAAAAAAAGAAAAAGAGGAAACAATATTTAAAATAAGGTGGACCGTGGACTCCAAATGAAGAAAGAATCTAATCGGTAGTTTTCAGTTTATCTACACATTTTACACCAATTCTGATCTTTGCCGACAAAGCAGAGCCAGAAATTTAAGTGTGGAGAGACATTATATTTAAATATAAAAAATTAAAAGGGTCAAATGAAAAGGGTTTAAATTTCTATATCTCTAAAAGAGCTACAGTAATAGAGAAAATGGCAAGTACTATTAGGGTCATCTCAACCAGCACAGTTTGTGCGGCAAGTCACAAGGAACCAAACCTTAGGATTGACTTAACTCCCTGGGATCTTCAGCTCCTCTTGCTGGATACCATCCAAAAGGGACTTGTCTTCCACAAACCAAAACCTGATCATGATCCACACCATGAAAACTTAATCCACTACCTTCAAATATCACATTCACGCACACTAGACTTCTTTCTCCCACTTGCAGGTCGCCTTGCTACCGTTAACCATGGAGATGAAACAACTTCATTTTTCATAGATTGCAACAAGGCAGGTGCCGAGTTTGTACATGTTGTAGCAGATGGAGTTTCTGTTTCTGATATCATCGAACAAACCTATGTTCCTGATCATATAGTTTAATTTACTCTTTTTTCCCACTAAATGGGGTTAGAAACTATGAGGGTACTTCCAAGCCATTGCTTGCAGTCCAAGTCACTGAGCTTGTAGATGGCATCTTTATTGGCTGTACCATCAATCACACCGTTTTAGATGGCACATCCTTTTGGCATTTTTTCAATTCTTGGTCAGAAATTTCCCGAGGTTTAGATTAAACCTCCAGTTCTTGAACGATGGTTTCTTCATGATACTGATTGTCCTATTCGCATACCTTCCTTCAAGAAGGAAAGACTCCACAGTAAGTTCGTTCCACCACCTTTGCAACAAAGAGTTCTCCATTTTACAGCAGAAAGTATTGCAAAACTCAAAGCAAAGGCCAATGCTGAGATTGGTACCCACAAAATATCATCTCTTCAAGCACTCTTATCTCACATTTGGCGATCTGCTGTTCGTATTAAATGTCTAGATCCGGATCAAGAGACTAGTTTTATAATCTCAATAGGTGTTAGACAAAGATTGCAGCCACTGCATGGGAAAATGCAATTCAGGGTGGGTTCATAACAATGAAAGCAGGAGAGGTACTTGAACAAGGACTTGGATATGTGGCATTACAAATGAACACGATAATTGCTATGCACACAGAAGAAGAGTTTAGGAATTACTTGGAGTCATGGAGAGAAAATCCAAAGATCTTTACACCGGACGGCGTTTTTGCAAGTAATTGTTTTATCGCAAGTAGTTCTCCGAGGCACAGTGTTTATGATACCGACTTTGGGTGGGGAAGGCCTATTGCGGTAAGAAGCGGGCCCGGGAGCAAGTGTGATGGGAAGATAACAATTTTCCCAGGAGCCAAACAAGGGAGTGTAGACATCGAAGCTTGCTTTTTGCCTGAAACGTTGCAGGCCAGGGGTGATGCAGCCGAATTCGTGGATGCTGTGCTTTGTTGAAGGTTATGCTGTTGTTTTGTATTGTAATGCTCATTTATTACTGAATTAACATTTAAATAAAAAATAAAAAATCCATGTAATAATATGTGAGGTTGAAGGGAATGACTGGGTAATTTTTAGGCCAGGTGGGGCACCTCCCCTTCCATGTTAATGGTGAGAGATACAAATTCCAGAATGTACATATTACTCTTATTTGTGTGGAATTGTGTGTGGAGTTTTCTCACTGATATTATGGGAATTAATAGATATCTCTAGATTTTGGGAGTCGATATCTAGACCACATGCACATGTAATACTTGATATTGACAGGTCTCTCAGGTGTTGTGGAATAGATATCTTGACCACACATAATCTTAACATGTCTTGTCTTGACAAACCATGATCCGTTAGGTGTTAGATATTTTTTTTTTTATAAAAAAAACAGTCATTCTCATTGCATTTTGAAAATAAAAGTAGGAAAAGGAGAAACAATATTTTTCAATTAATTTTACTCAACCAAGTTTACAAGTTCTAAAATTTTTAAAGTGTTTATTTTATATTTTATTTTTTGATATAAAATTTTAAAAGGATATATTTCACTCCTTCAACAAATAATGACAAAATTTGATTATATAGGAAAATTCCAATAATCATAGATTCATAATATTATAATCATGCATGATTATTGAAAGTAGAGATCAACTTTATTCAATTATGCTTTCTACTCTAGAAACAAAAAATACCGCAATTCCTAGTTTATCTACTGCAAATTAGAAATCAAATTTACCATAGACAATTATTAATGGAATTAATTTTCACCTTTTTAATTAAGAAATTTTCTTCCTTTCAAAGAAAAAGGATCTTTTCTCAAACAGATATAAATCAAATTTCCACCACCTAAATGCTTACAACGTCTTGAAGAGCATAATATCTATCAACTTCAAATATATTCGTCACATGCGGAAATGTAAAATATAAAGGCGTGTTTGGTATTGTTTTTAAAAAAGTGTTTTTGAAAACTTTTTTTAAAAATAGAATCCATGTTTTAAAAATGATGTTTTAAAAAATGTAACGTGTTTGGTAGTTTTTTTTTTTTAAGTAGTTTTTTCAAATGGAAAACGATGTAAAAGTGTTTAGTCATTTTTTTTTTTTAAATGGGTAAAGTAGTTGTTTGAAAGGAAAAATTGATTTATTTTGAAATGATGTTTTTGAAAATGATAAAAAACAATAAAAAATTGTTTTTAACATTTTAGTTATATATTTTAAAAAGTTGTTTTTTGTTTTCAAAAACATTTTTGTAAAACGTGTAAACAAATAATATTAAAGTTGTTTTTTATTTTTAAAAACAGAAAACTATTTTTAGAAATGGTTCCAAATAGCACCTAAAATTCATAGAAATTGAGATCGATCATAATTTCGGTCTTTACCAATGACCTTTCCTCTCTTCCAAGTTTTCCAGTAACTTCCATCAATCTTGAAACTTAATTTGTCTCATCTCTTTCAATTTTTTCAATAACTTTCTTTTTCTTTTAACTTCCGATCGACTTTATCTCTATCAACCTTTCTCTCTATCTCAAGATCTACTTTTTCTGGTTCCTTTTTCAGTGAATTTTCAATTTTACATGTTAAACTCATTAAAGGTATTTTTTTTATCCATAAAACGAAAATACGAATAAAACCAATTAAATTATTGAGAATGAATAAATTTAATCTTTTCAATAATTCAATAGCTATTTATAAAAAGACTCCATAATAATTTCTGGCACTGTATCGGACAAGCATGAAGAAAAAAAAAAGAAAAGAGGAATATCCCAATATCTAATGGATTCTTTACAAAAAAGAGGACACAATATTTAAAACATGGCTGACATGACACCAAAAAAAAAAAGAAAAAATATAATCCGTGACACACTGCACCCAGGTCCCAGGGTAAGTGTCTTTTTGTCATATAACAGTCGTTCATGCATGCAGCTAATTTTCTGTGTATCTACACATTTGACACCAGTTCTGCACCTGTAATAGACGGCAGGGGAGTCAGAAATTCAACTTATTTATATAAAAAAATAAAATCAAAAAGATAAAATAATTAATAATAATTTTATAAATTTTTTAAAGTATACTAATTTTTTTTTTCAAAAGGACAAAATAAAAAGAGTTTAAAATTTAATAATAATTTTATAAAATTTCCAAAACAATATAAAATTTTTCCAGTAAGGGACATCCGCCGGCCCCTTCCCTCCGCACGGGCTGGTAACAGAGAAAATGTCAAGTATCTGGCTCATTTCAACCAGCACAGTTTTTGCGGCAAGTCACTAGGAGCCAAACCTTAGATGAGATGATAGATTCTTCATTACATATATTTTCAAATGTTTTCATTATTAAGACTTATAAATAAAAAATAAACATGCTGTTAATATATACTGATCCATATTTATTCAGACTTCAAGATTAATTCAGATCGATTCAGACTTTAAAGATAAAAATAAACACTACTATAATCTCTAGATTCCGTATATTTTTCGAAAAGGAAAGTGTAATAAAATAGTCAAGTAAAAATGCCATATGCATGTAATTATATCTAACCTCAGGGGATGTTTGTGTGATTCCCCAAAAAGAAAGTCAACCAATCAGCCATTTTGATTCATGTGATTATGTATTTATTATGTCTGTCAATTCTAAAGTTGCTAAAATAACAAGGTCTCTGTAAGAATAAACAATATTCACAAAACCCCGAGTTTGATCGTTTTTTTTTTTTTTTTTACTCTTGAATTTACATTAAATTTTTTTATTTTTTTTTTAACGATATCTATTAATCTGAGATCATATATTTTTTTTGAATGGATTTGAGTCGCTGACCTGAAACTCATTTATCTAAGCCTCAAGCTCATCTATCTACCAACTGAACTATGCCTTTGTTTGCGATGAAAATCTTTTTATTGTATACTAATAATGTTTTATAATTTCGAAATTTACTTAAAAAAATCCTGATAATGTATCAAACCATGGATTGACGAAATGCCATAAGGACGTGGCATCTACAACAGTATAATTTATCATTTATGGAGATACCAACAAAGATGTCATCCTTCATTCCAGACTAGCTTTTTTTAAAAAAAAATATTTAAAAGTTAAAAGTAAAAAAAATTAAAGACTTTGACTTTTTTTTTTAAACAAGTAAATATATAAATGAAATACAATTACAAAATTAACATAGCTTGATAATTCACAAAAATTGTCTAGTTTACGATTTAATTTAATTGAGATAATTTCAACAGATTCATATGAGTGATATACTAAATATTTTATTGACAGTCAAGCACATCAAAATTTACAATTCATCTCCATTCTCTATTCATTCCATAAATAAATAAATAATTTGAATTCTTTACTTCATTTGCCAAAGTCCAAACTAATATGCATTTTTTTTTTTTTGCTTTGTATCCTTTTCGTAATGAATCATTTTTTGTATTTTTTTAAATGTTTTTAGAGGCAAAGTCCATTATATATTTCTTATTTAGGAATGTACTTTTTAATTATAAAGTTTTTAGTGTAGGTTTGCTTTAAAAAAAAAAATTTATTAGTGCTTAGCTTGGTGGTAAATGACTTCATTCAGCTTTACAATATCTCAAATTCGAATCACCGCATTATTGGCGATATACTGATTTTTTTTACAATTAACTAATAAATCTAGCCTACTCAAACATAAAGTTCTGGCTACTCCCCTACTTTGAGGTACCCACATAGTTCCCAGCCACATTTAATGGGAAGGAGTAGTGGTGGCCACGGTTCGGTTTCGGTTTCGGTTTGGTGGCCACCTAAAACCAAAACCGAAACCGAAACCACCGGTTTGGTACCGGTTTCAAATCGCCAGTTTGGCGGTTTCGGTTTTGGGTGGTTTTTCAAAAAAAATCATTCAAAAAAGTTCCACGTGGCAACTTCTGATTCGTTGATTTTTTTTTTAATTTTTTTTTTTATAAAACCGGCGGTTTAAACCGCGGACAAAACCGTCGGTTAAACCGCCGGTTTTGGCCGGTTTGTAGGCCATCCAAACCCAAACCGAAACCGGAACCACCGGTTTCCAATCAGTTTCCAAACCGGCGGTTTTGGTTCCGGTTTGGCCCATCCGGTTCCGATTAAACCGAGGACAAAACCGACGGTTTACCGGAACCGTGGTCACCACTAGGAAGGAGTAAACAATTTTAGGAACATAATTGGGTTGAATGACATCAACAACAGAAACTTCATCTGCTGCAGCATTGACAAACTGGGCTCCTTCATTGTTTCAATCTATGAAAAAAGAGGTCGTGTTTTTATCATCATGCTTGATGGTGTCAAGGCGACCTACAAGCGCATCAAACAAGTCTAGTGCACGAGAAAGGGCGACCTCATCTTATGGAAAAGAAGTCCCTTCTGACTGTACTCCACCAAAAGGAGTCGAAGATCCCATGGAATTGGGGTTAGCTCAATCCTGACATTTGATTGCTTATCACTTTACTCATTGAAATTATTTGAATTATTGCCATTGATCGCTCCTTGGTGGGGATCGGATTTACCTTCATAAATGCTTTCAATTAGCCCCAACTATTTCTATAAATGCTCCCATCTATCTCAATTAATTATAGATTTAAAACAATATCCGTTAAAAAATAATGTCTCAATTTGGGTTTAACCAACCAAATTAAGTTATGTGTACACAATCATATATATTTAATTATTTTTTTAAAACGTGTACACATGACTCAATTTGGTTGGTTAAACACAAATTGAGACACTATTTTTGGATTCAAATCAATTTTTCAAAAAGAGTGGTGCTATTGGCACACCTCTTACCGGTCTATTTATACCTCACTTTTTAAAATTTAGATTTAATTAAATAAAATTAAATGTTCTTATTATTATTATTTTTGATTTATTTCCAAAACTACCCATTTTACTTATTTTCAAATTTAATACACCTTATCTCTTATCTTTGTATACATCTCTCTCTCTCTCTCTCTCTCACACCTCCATTTAATGATTTACTTATTTATCTTATTTCTTTTTTTTTATTATATATATATAGTTTTTTTTTTCTTCTTCTTTTTTTTTTTTGGTGAACTGGAGGGCAACAAGCCCAGAAAACAGCAAAAGGAAAAAACAAAAACAAAAACAGCAGAAACTAGAAAGAAGACAGAACAGTGCAGCGCCTGGAACATCCAAGGCCACTGGCATCAGCAGAAAGAACACCAGCAATCTCAAGAGGAGGCTCATCAAAGAACCGAACACCATAATCCTGCGCATGACCAAGCCGAGCTAACCCATCCGCAACCCTATTAGCCTCCCTGAAAACGTGCTGAATTCTACACTCCCAGTTAGCATCCATAAGGGTTCTGCAGCTCTGAATAATGCTAAAAAGGGGATGATTGATCATGGAAGGCTGCTGCAAGAGCTGGACACTAACAAGAGAATCAGTTTCCACAAGGACACAACTATACCCTGACTTCCAAGCCAACGAAAGGCCTTCAAACAACCCCCAAAGCTCGGCCTCAAGAACACTACCACCACCTTTTTTCAACACAAAACCTGTCACCCAATCATGAAGATGATTGCGCAACACTCCACCAGCAGTGATGGTGCCCGACCCTGTATTATAACTACCATCAACATTCAGCTTGACCCAACCTTCAGGAGGAGGCAGCCATTTAACAGAAATATCAGCAATTTCCTTCCTAGACCCAGTAACATTAGCATCCAACCACTCTTTAGCGCTCCTAAAAATGATCAACTGCGGGTATTGAGGAAGCACAAACTCCTTATCAAAAACTTGACTACATCTCCATTTCCAAAGGAACCATAAAACATAAGCAAAACCCAAGTAATGAGGAATCCTACCCTTACCTACCTTACCATCATGCAAATTATCATCTAACCAATTGTCAAGATCCCCCTTGAAAGAATTAGAGGTGGTGAACCCTCTACAAACCCCTTCCCACACACCAACCGAAACTGCACAGCCACGAAGAAGATGATCAACAGTTTCAATGCCAACCTTACATCGCGGGCAAGTACTATCACCATCCATTCCCCGAGCAACCCTTTGATGATTAGTAAGAACCTTACCATGCATAAGCACCCATAAAAAATGTTGTAATCTAGGCGGAAGCTTGATATTCCAAATAAACTTCCACCTCCACGGATGACAGCTCACAGAATCAAACAAACCATCATACGCAGACTTAACAGAAAAATCACCACTTTGACTCCATCCCCATATAAACCTATCATGACCACTGCTCAAACCTCCAGCATGAATTCCAGCCACACAGTAAACAATGTGCCTAGGAAGAACTAGCTCAAGCTGCGAAATATTCCATCTACCATTCACTAAATAATGCTCAACATAATGGGAAGCAACATCCTCTGAAATACTAACAATGGCATGCTCCAAAAGAACACCAATCCCAGGGACCCAATTATCTAACCAAAACCTGATTTTATCACCACCACCAACCCGCCACCTAAGCCCCTTATTTAATAATTTGACACCATGCACAATACCCCTCCAAGTGCTCGAACAAACAGACCCCATAATTTGCTCAAAATTAGTAAAAGAAGAATTCTTGAGATACTTACTATTAAGAAGCTGGCACCAGAGACCATTCTCATTTTGCAACAAACGCCAACCCATCTTAGCAAGAAGAGCTTGATTCATGCCCTTCGTTTTCTTAATGCCAAGCCCACCAAACTTTTTAGGCACACACACACTATCCCAATTAATCAGGTGAACAGCCTTCCTAGACTCAGTATGGCCCCATAAAAAATCCCTATTGATCTTATCCAATCTATGACAGATATCTCCAGGAAGCTTGACTGACTGCATGGTATACACAGGCAAAGCGGATGTAACAGATTTAATGAGAGTAACACGACCAGCCAAAGAAAGGGACTCACTTTTCCAAGCTGCCAGTCTCTTCTGAGTTTTTTCAACAAGCTCCATATAAGTCTGATTGGTGACCCTACCATGGATAAGAGGCACCCCCAAATACCTACCCAAATTCTTTGTCAAAGGGGATCCACAAACACTAGCAATTCTTCTGGCATCAACCTCTTTGATATTATTAGAACAAAGAATTCTAGACTTCTCAAAACTCACTTGTTGACCAGAGAACCTACAAAACTCATCCAAACACTCCTTCATGACAGTGGCTTGAGAAATAGTAGCCTGACCAAAAAGAATAAGGTCATCAGCAAAAAATAAGTGTGAAACCTCCGGCCCCCCTCTAGAAATCTTCACACACTTCCAAAATTTCTGGTTAAGCTTATGGTTAATCAAGTGGGACAATTTTTCCATACACAAGACAAAAATATAAGGGGATAAGGGATCCCCTTGTCTGATGCCACACCCAGGGATAAAAGCCTTCGTTTTTTCCCCATTCAAAATCACTTGATACTGCACACTCGAAATACACCACATAATAAGATCAACTAACTTACCATCCAAACCCACCTCCACAATAACATTTCGAATGAAGTCCCACTGCAATCTGTCATATGCCTTGGCAAGATCAATCTTCCAAGCAATATACCCTTTCGTACCTTTCATTGTTCTATACTTGTGGAGAACCTCCTGAGCCACAACTATGTTATCCTGAATTTGCCTCCCAGGCACAAAAGCTACCTGGTTAGGACTAACAAGGTCAGGCAACAGAGTCCTAAGTCTCTGCACAATTACTTTGCTTATAATCTTATAAGTGGAATTGCAAAGACTAATGGGTCTGAGATGAGTCATACTGAGAGGACTGACCACTTTAGGAATGAGAGCGATAAGAGTATGATTAATATCAACAGGAAAAGATCCAGACTTAAAACTTTCCACAACCAACCTAACCAAATCCTTCTTGCATACCTCCCATTGATTTTGGAAGAAAACAGCAGGAAACCCATCCGGACCAGGAGCCTTTAAACCACCAATCCCAAAAAGAGCACTTTTAACCTCCTCTTCAGACACCTCCTTACTCAAATTAGAAAGCACCCCCTCCTCCAACCTTGGAAACATAAGAGGCAACTTATTGTAACTATCCAAATTCTGATGACTAGAAAAGAGATTTTGGAAGTAAGAGACGGCGATAGCTTCCATATCTCCCTTCTCAATCCTCCAAATGCCCTCCCTATCTTTCAAGCCTTCTAATTTATTAGACCTCCGTCTGATAAGAGTACCAAGATGGAAAAACTTAGTATTCCTGTCACCCTCCTTAAGCCAAGTAACCCTTGACTTCTGCAACCAAAAAATTTCCTCAAGCTCAACAATTTGATTATACTCTTGCCGAAGCTTAACATCAAGTTTTGCCAAGCCAGGCAAAAACCTCTCACCTAGGCATCTTTGAATGCCCTGTAACCTAGCAAGAATCCTCCTTTTTTTGTGAAAAATAGAACCAAAAACATCTCTATTCCAAGAACTCAGGATGTCAGTCAAATAAGAGACTTTTCCAGAAATCGAGCCCCCATTCCTGTTCCAATTAGAACTCACCAAATTACTAAAACTCTCATGTTTTATCCACATAGCCTCGAATCTAAAAGGTTTAAGATGATTACGAGGGACATGATTACTATGCAGACAAAGAACGATAGGGCAATGATCCGAAGAGATTCTAGGTAAATGACGAACATAACCTTCCGCAAACATAGTCCTCCATTCCATAGAACAAATCCCTCTATCCAGTCTCTCCCAAATATCCTCCCCAATACCTCTCTTAGTCATCCACGTGTACTTTTGCCCAATGAACCCCATATCAACAAGTTTATTACTTCTAATCCAGTCCCCAAAACCGGTATTGGTAAAGCCCTGACGACCTCCCCTCTTCTCAGAACTGTTAACAACTTCATTGAAATCCCCCATAATAACCCAAGGGCCTGTGAAACACTTCCTTAACGCACTCAGATAATCCCACAGATAACGCCGAACCACAATGCTAGGATTAGCATGAACAATAGTAAGAATCCAAACCCTATCTCCTTCAGCAACCACAGCAGTGACAGTATGCTTAGAACTAGCCACTACATGCAACTTCACATTCTTACCATTCCAAAGCAACCAGATAGCCCCAGAAAAACCAGAAGCCTCCACAATGAATCTGTCAGAAAAACCCAATTTATCAACAACTTTTCTAGCCTTAATACCACTAATTCTAGGCTCTAAAATGGCAATCGCCTCAAAATGCTGAAAACGTCTAATATCAGAAATAATCTTATCAAATCCCTTCTTTCCTGCACCCCTAACATTCCATGTGCAAATCATTAAAAAATAATTATAAAAGAAGAGAACCTATTCCATAACAACCTCCATTGCCTCCTTCAATTTGGAGGCAACCTCATCAAAATTAACAATTTCATCAAGATTAACCAACTGATTATTACTAACAATATTCCCATCACCAGAAGAGTTACACTCACCAGGAGGAGGCAGAGAAGAATGCTCAGCAGTCACCACAGCTCCCATCACCTCCTTATGCAAGGATTGTAACACATCTATATCCTGGAGGACCTTATCTGTATCAGCTTCTGTCAACTCAACCACATGTGCTTTACCTTTATTACTATATCTGCCCTTACCCACAAACTTTCTCGCCGGAGTAGAATCCGTGGAAGGTTTGTTAAAGCATTGGATTCCAGTAACATCATCCTTCAGATATTTGTTAAAGGAAGGCCTTGTTTCTCTCATCCTAGAAGAGCCTGTATTAGATATCTCAGCCAACACCGAATTAGCGTTACCTATGATGGTGGAACTCGGCCCTGCCCCAGAAATATCCATACCAACCTCCTCCTCCTCCTCCTCCAAACCCTCAGAAAGTATAGAGAACCGGGATCCATCCACCTTTGGACCACCAATCCGCACACCTTTACCAGACTGTACCATTTTTCCTCTCTCAGTTCCCACCAATCCATTCGCAGAAGCTATCCTACTATCCCCAATCTGCCCAGAATTTCTGATGCCCTGTCCAGGAGAGTTATTAACACCCCGACTGCCAGTGAACGATTTCCCAAAGTGAGCAACAGAACCATTCCTCTTACTAGCAAAATGAGCACCCATATTACTTCTACCTGACCTCCCATACGAGACTTGCATCCACGGTCCAAACGAATCCTCTTCAACAGCAGGCTGCACATTCTCCCTTGGCACCTGAGCCTGAGCACTTTCATTCTGATCTCCCTTTCCCATTGTACACCCCTCCTTACTATGTCCCATTCTTCCACAGCTGTAACAAATCAACCCAATGTTTTCATACTCAACCCTGATACACCTTGAGTGCAGTACCCAGCATGCCCCCAATGCTCCGCAGAAGATCAACTTCAATCCATTCCATAGGAAATCTTCACGTTTTCATCTCAGCCGACGAAGGAAGGGAGTCAGATTCTGAAGGACAAACCACCAGACCCTCGATTGGGTGTTAAGCGAGCCCGTTCGCAGAAGGATGTTGATGGAGGAGATTCGAGGATTTCGGCAGATCAGAGTTTCAAAGCGAAACTTCTGGGGCAGTCAAACCAGGGGAGCTGGACAGGATTTGGTTCGGGTAAGGAAAAATTGAAAATTGAGGATTGAGGATGGGGACATCACGGTTACTGAGGGATTGAATGGACCCAATATGAGGCTTTCAGCAGAATTGAAGCAGCGATTGTGTAAGCCGTGGACTAATGCCGTGATTTTAAAAATCATGGGACGATCCCACACACTCAATTTTATGCTCTCCAAATTGAGACAGAAGTGGGCTTTGATTGGGCAATGGCAGCTTACCGATTTGGAGGATGGATATTTCGTGGCAAGATTCCAGATGGTAGAGAATATGGAATTTGTGCTAACTGGAGGGCCATGGATTATTGCCAATCAATATTTGGTTATTCAGAAGTGGAGACCGAATTTTGTTCCTGGAGAGGAGGAGATTCAGAGGATGCCGGTTTGGGTGAGGCTTTTTTTCTTCTTCTTCTTTTAGAAGAACAAGAGAAATTAATACAAGAAGAAAATTACAAAATAGAAAAAAAAAGGAAAACAAACAAAGAATTATATATATATGTATGTATCATGTAACCATGCATTAATGGAGAATAAACCTAGCTAATTCTCTTTTTTTGAAGGCATACTATTGCCAATAACATTTGAACGACAAAGTGGACAGTGCTTGCTCTTGGTCAGCCACTTGTTGATGCAATCTATATATGGCAGACATGTTCGTATTTGTAAAGTACTCCACACATATCTTTGTCTTCAAAATCCTCCACAAATATAACACAATTATTGTACTCTCGGCCAATTATTTCATGGCTATTGTAGACGACAAAGTTTCCTACAACGATTTTTCTTGGACCGTTTTGATTACTGATCAAACTGCAACAGCAAATTTTAGCAATTAAGGGTTGAGAAAAAAAAAATTTCAAGAAACATATTACAAAAATGTGGGGGTTTTTTTTAGAAAGGAAGGTGGGGTTTTATTAGATTTATTTTGTAGAAGATTTTTTTCCTTAAATTGTATGTCCTTTTAAGTAATTTTGATAAAGGAAAAAAAAATAATACTACATAATTAAAAAGTGGGGCATGGGAGGAAGGATAAGAGAAGGGTGGTGAGGAGTTTAGTTCTGAAATTAAAACCTGCGGTGCTTTTTTTGCAAGAAACGAAACTGGGGACTTTTGACAGGAATATTGTGAACTCTTTGGGTGGCAGTTGGCTGTCAAGGGGTATGGGGATGAAGGCTCAAGGGTCGGCTGGGGGGGTGATGACGTTGTGGAATGAGGATCATTTCTCTGTTTTTGCTAGCATCAATAGCCAAAGATGCATCATTGTTGTTGGAGAGCTGCTGAAAATCAAAAAATTTGTTGTTTTTTGCAATGTTTATGCTGCCAATCTTGAGAAGGAAAGAAATGAGTTGTGGGATTACATTTTGCAAGCTCAGATTTCTTTACCCTTTCCGTGGTGCATTGGAGGGGACTTTAATACGGTGTTGAGCCCTTTGGAAAGAAGTGGTCGGGTGTGTGACCTGGGCTCCATTAGGAACTTCAACAATTTTATGCTGAAAGCTAAAGTGGTTGACCTGCCGATCAGTGGTGCGAGGTTCACATGGTCAAACAATAGGGAGGAGGCTTCGTGGGCTCGCCTTGATAGGTTTTTGCTTTCTCCTGAGATTCTTTTGTGGTTTCCTAATTTAATTCAAATTGCTGTCCCAAGATCTGTGTCGGATCACAATGCGATTACTCTCGGGGAACCGAAAGATGATTGAGGACCAATTCCGTTTAGATTTTATAATAGTTGGTTGGAGGATGGGGAGTTGATGAAGAAAGCTATAGAAGGTTGGAAGGGGTGTAGTGTGAAAGGCTCTAAGGGCCTGGTTTTGGAGGCCAAGTTGAGAGCTGCCAAGGGTTCCATAAAAAAGTTTTTACCGTGTAGGAATAGGGAGACTTTCTCCCTACAAGAGTTTGAAGGAAAATTATTAGAAGTTGATAGGAAAGCGGTAACGGAAGGTTGGACAGAGGGTTTGAGGCGGGAAAGGTTAGAGATAATGTGTGATATGTGGAAAGGTATTAGGAGGGAGGAACAGAAGTGGAGTCAGAAATCCAGGGTTCAATGGCTGAAAGAGAGTGACAAAAACTTTAAGTTTTTTTATTGTGTGGCAAATGGGAGAAGGAGAGGGAATTTTATAGGGGACATTGTGATGGATGGGAGAAAAATCACAAAGCCTTCAGAGGTAAAAGAAGGGATTGCTGATTCTTTTAAAAAGCACTTCAGCAAGTCTATGGAATCTCGGCCAGCTCTAGGGGGGCTTGATTTGAAGAGGCTTTCGGATCAAGAGAGGGTTATGCTTGAAAATCCTTTTACCAAAGAGGAAATTTGGGATGCCGTGAGGGGGTGTGATGGGAATAAAGCCCCTGGACCTGACGGTATGAACTTAAATTTTATTAAGGCTAATTGGGAGGTGATTCAGGATGATTTCGGCAAGTTCATGAATGAGTTCTATACTGAGGGTTCTATTGTGAAGGAGTTAAATAATACCTTCATTGCCCTCATTCCAAAATGCGGGAATCCGGGTTCTATGACAGATTTTAGGCCTATTAGTTTGGTGGGATCGTTGTATAAGGTCTTGTCGAAGGTTCTGGTTAACAGGTTGAAACTGGTTATGGATTCAGTGATAGGGGAAACTCAGATGGCGTTTGTTAAAAATCGTCAAATTGTGGATAGTTTCATCATTGCAGAGGAGGTGATTCACTTGTGGAAGAAGGATTCGGAGGGTGGGCTTATCATTAAGCTTGATTTCGAAAAAGCTTATGATAGCGTTGATCATGATTTTTTGGATTCAATGTTGAAAGGTATGAAGTTTGGCGATAGATGGAGAATGTGGATGAGGAGTTGTATTACCACTCCGAAGCTCTCAGTCTTGGTTAACGGTAGTCCAACCTCGCAATTTGGTTTAGAAAGATGAGTTGTCTTCTTAAGAAAGCTACGGATTTGGGCATGTTGAGAGGTGTGGTTTTTGGGGAAAATGAGGTTCACTTGACTCATTTACAGTTTGCTGACGACACAATTTTATTTATTAAACCTTGCAGGGAGTATATCCGAAATACTAGGAGAATTCTAAGGTGTTTCGAAATGGTTTCAGGGCTCCAAATTAATTTCCACAAGTCTTGTGTGGTTAAGGTGGGCAAGAAGGGTTTAATTGATACGAATTGGGCAGAGATTTTTAGGTGTAAAAGTGCATGTCTTCCAATTACGTATTTGGGGTTTCCTCTTGGAGCTAGACCTCTCTCCAAATCCTTTTGGAATAGCCTTGTGAGCCGTGTGGAGAGTAGGTTAGCTCCTTGGAAGAAAAAAATTCCTAAACAAAGGGGGGAGGCTAGTCCTTATAAAAGCTGTTTTATCTAGCATCCCAAACTATTTTTTGTCAATTTTTAACTTGCCTATTGGAGTTGCTAATCGCTTGGAAAAAATTCAACGCTCATTTTTCTGGGGTGACGAGATCCTAAAGAAGAAAATTCATGCGATCGATTGGGTTTCGATGTGTAAAAGGAAGATCAATGGGGGTTTAGGAATTGGGAGAATGAAGGATAAGAACAAGAGTTTGTTTGCTAAATAGGTGTGGAGATTCGATAACGAGGAGAAGAGTCTTTGGAGGAGGGTCATTTGCGCAAGGTATGGTGTTCGGAAGGATGATCTGGTCTGGAATTGGTGTTGTGCTGGTTCGGCTGGGGCTTCAAACTTTGTTCAAGCTATGTGCAGCCTCTTCACAGCTGGGTCTTCTACGGAGAAAATTTTAAGGGATGGCTTGAAGATGGTCTTGGGTGACGGTAGGTGAATAGACTTTTGGAGAGACCTTGGTAGGGAGGAAATGACTTTATCTAATGCATTTCCTAGAATTTATGCCCTGGCAGGGATGAAGACTGGCTCGGTTGAGGAGTTTGGCTCATGGTGTGGTCAGGTTTGGGTGTGGAAGGTGGCCTTGAGGAGGCAATTGTTTGACTGGGAGAGGGATCAATGGAAGGCTTTCAATTGTAGACTTGATCAATTCAAACCGAGGAGGTTATTCAAGGATGCGATGGCGTGGTCTTTTAGCCCAAATGGCATTTTTTCTGTCAGCTCGTTTCGAAGGAAGTTGGAGGAGTTGGGCGTGGAGGCTGGCAAGGCGGATTCCTCTCTTGTTTGGCAAGGGATTTGCCCTCCCAAGATCGAGATTTTTGCTTGGCAATTGCTGCGTGGCAGAGTTATGGTTAGTGATGTTATGAAAAAAATTGGGCTCAACCAAAACTTGCCCCTTGTTTGCCCGATGTGCAACTCGGTGGAGGAGACAGTGGATCACCTGTTTCTCCACTGCAGTTGGGCGTATGATTTATGGAAGTAGACCATGAAGTGGTGGGGGGTTCATTGGTGTGCAAATAATCCCTCCTTGATTGGGCGGTTGGTTGGTTTGGTCTTTGCCCCAAAGCAAAGCAAAGTAGAGCTTGGAACACACTTTTTTTTGCTACTATTTGGACCATTTGGGAGGCAAGGAACCAGAAGGTTTTTAGAAGTTCTGAACGGGGGATGTCGCAGGCTATTGATATGGTAAAATTCAGGGTTACTTGGTGGTTTAAGCACCACGCGGAGGGCTGTTCGGACTCAATCACTGTCTTATTGCAGGATGTGGCGGGAAGGTGTTGTGTCTCAAAGCCTATAAAGGCTGTTAGTAAGGGCGATTGATCCCCTCCCCCTTTTGGTGCCTTGAAGTTTAATGTCGATGGGTCGGCGAGGGGGAATCCAGGGCAGGCTGGCATTGGGGGTGTTTTACGTAACCATGGTGGCAAGGTCCTTGGTTCTTTTTCCAGGAGTATAGGCATAGCTGGTGCGATTACGGCAGAAATTAAAGCTATTCATCAGGCCTGTGCGCTGTGTGTTAGTTCGCCAGGGTTGTTTGGAAAGGCGATTTCTATTATAAGCGACTCAATGGTGGCGGTTTCTTGGGTCAATGGTGCCGGTTTTGGGAGCATGAATCATGTGGATTTCATTTACGATATTCGTTCTTTTTTTAATATCTTGGGCAGAACGGAAGTTATCTATAATCCTAGGTCGACCAATTGCTTTGCGGATTCTCTGGCGAAGAAAGGTTCTAACTTGGAGGGGGATATGGTGCTGTGGGAGGTTGGGTGATTTCTGCTGAGTGTTTCTGCGGGCGCTGTTTCTTTGTTTTTTGGTGTTGTCTCGCTTTCTCTGTTGTGTGCTGTTTCCTTCTTGTTTGTTTTGTTTTTTCTTTCTGCGCTTGGGTCCTTTGGTTTGGGTGGCGGGTGCTCTGTGGGTTCTTTGTTTTGTGCGGCTTCGTGCCTTGTTTGTTTGCCTTTGGCTTCTTAATAAAGTTCAGCGGTTCAAAAAAAAAAAATTAAAAAGTGGGGCATAAATAGATCAGTAGGGAGTGTGTCAGTAGCACCACTCTTCCAAAAATGGTGTCCCAATTTATGTCTAACCAACTAAATTGGGACATATGTCTACATTAAAAATAATTAAATGTAGACGGTCCCAATTTGGTTGGTTATCACAAATTGGAATACCACTTGTGGACAGCTGATTTGAATCCAATATTTTATGACAGGCGATTTGAATCATTAATTATCTCCATAAATACTCGTATCTATTACAATTACAAGTATCTAGATTTTTTCTTATCAAGATGTTTTTGTGTGGTATAGCAGTCATATATAGCTAAGCTAAGGGACCACTAACTTTCGACAACAAAGAGTGTAGTTTTGGGTCTGTTCACATTGGGTACCAATTCTGCATCTCCGAATAGCTACAATAACAGAGAAAATGGCAACTAGTATTCGGGTCATCTCAACCAGCACAGTTTGTGCGGCAAATCACAAGGAACCAAACCCTAGGATTGACTTAACTCCATGGGATCTTCAGCTCCTCTTGCTGGATACCATCCAAAAGGGACTTGTTTTCCACAAACCAAAACCTGATGATCCACATCATGAAAACTTAATCCACCACCTTCAAACATCACTTTCACGCACTCTAGACTTCTTTCTCCCACTTTCAGGTCGTCTTGCCACCGTTGAACATGAAGATGAAACAACATCATTTTTCATAGATTGCAACAATACAGGTGCTGAGTTTGTACATGCTATTGCTGATGGAGTTTCTGTTTCTGATATCATCGAACAAACCTATGTTCCTGATCATATACTTTACTCTTTTTTCCCACTAAATGGGATTAGAAACTATGAGGGTACCTCCAATCCATTGCTGGCAGTGCAGGTCACTGAGCTTGTAGATTGCATCTTTATTGGTTGTACCATCAATCACACTGCTTTAGATGGAACATCTTTTTGGCATTTTTTCAATTCTTGGTCTGAAATTTCTCGAGGTTTAGGGGGCGTTCGGTATCATTTTTGAGTGTCGTTTTTTGGTTTTTGAGTTCAAAAAATTTAAAAACTTGTTCGGCAGTAAGCATTTTCAAAAATAAAAAACAAAAACATTGAAACTTGTTTTTTTGTTTAAAGCATTAAAAGTTGCACAGATGGAAAACAACAATTATATGTTCTCAAAATTTTGTTCTCGTTTTTAATGGCCCCACCACTTAAATTATTAGTATTTTTCTAACAAAAGTCAAAACTTAATTTATTATGGCCCCACCACTAAATTATTGTAATCTGGGTAGTTTTTTCTTATAGCTCTGGCGACAATCTCTCTCTCTCAAGTCTCTCCACAACTGAGATCTGGACTCAGTTCTCTGGATCATCGATCAAACATCTTAAGACTATTCTTCTTAATTTGCAACCGACGCTCTCTTCATTTTTCACCAAAAACCCAGATCTTCGTCTCAGTTCACGGCATACCGGCGCCGCTCTTCTTTCGTTTACTCCACTGCATCTCTTCATCTTCTTGTTGGGATGGGGTTTATGGAAAATATATATATATATATACATATACTGGTTCAGCCTCCCTCTCCATTCTCTATATTTTATATTTCCTTTTTCAAATCTTATCAGGAAAAATGACTTTTGATCTAGTGGGATTAATTGCTTCTTCAGGATTGTAATCTGGGTAATGGGAGATTTTAAATAAATGTTGAAGAAAGGCTTTTGATCTAATAAATCTATTTGAATTGATAATTGAATATGAATTTTCGAAGTGTGTGGATTGGGGGTTGGAATTAATCCAATCTGGTCCCTTCTTTTTCTTTTTTGTTTGTTTATTTTTAATATCCTGTTTCTTTTAATTTGATTAAATAGAGAAACTCTTCTTTTTAATTTGATTTTAGAAAATTCTACCGGACGCGTTTTTTATATTTACATTCTCAGAATATCGTTTTCCATAATTACTACCGGACGCGTTTTTAAACTCGAAAAACAAAAAACAGAAATAGAAAACGAAAACAAAAAATAAAAATAAAAAATAAAAAACGAAAACGTTACCAAACGTGCCCTTAGATTCTTTGTCTAAACCTCCAGTTCTTGAACGACGGTTTCTTCATGATACTGATTCTCCCATTCGCATACCTCTCTTCAAGAAGGAACAGCTCCACAGTAAGTTCGCGGCTCCACCGCCTTTGCAACAAAGAGTTTTCCATTTTACAGCAGAAAGTATTGCAGAACTCAAAACAAAGGCCAATGTCGAGATTGGCACTCACAAAATATCATCCCTTCAAGCACTCTTATCTCACTTTTGGCGATCTGCTGTTCGTATTAAACGTTTAGATCCGGATCAAGAGACTTGTTTTATGATCTTAATAGGTGTTAGAGAAAGATTGCAGCCACCACTACCGCAACAATACTTGGGAAATGCAGTTCAGGCTGGGTTCATTACAATGAAAGCAGGAGAGGTACTTGATCAGGGACTTGGTTATGTGGCTTTACAAATGAACACGATGATTGCTATGCACACAGAAGAGTTTAGGAGCTACTTGGAGTCATGGATAGAAAATCCAAAGATCTTTGCACCGGGTAGCCTTAGAAGTAATGGTTTTGGCGCAACTAGTTCTCCGAGGCACAATGTTTACGGTACCGACTTTGGGTGGGGAAGGCCTATTGCGGTAAGAAGCGGACCTGGGAATAAGTTTGATGGGAAGATAACAATTTTCCCAGGAGCCAAACAAGGGAGTGTGGACTTCGAAGCTTGCCTTTCGCCTGAGTTATTGCAGGCTATGGGTGATGATGCAGAATTCATGGATGCTGTACTCATCATTTAATCTTTAGTTAAGTATCTAGTTTATATGAAAATTCTCAATTAATGATCTTAATAGTTTTCAAAATGTAATTCTCACCGTTGATGCTTTGTTTTTTGTCATCCTTGTGCTTTGTTGAAGGTTATGCTGTTGTTTTGTAATGTAATTGCTCCATTTATTACTGAATTAACATTAAAAAAAAAAAAAAAAAAAAAAAAAAAAAAAGCATGCATGTTTTAATATATTTTTTTGAACTGTTAAACTTTATTAATATAAGGAGAGAAATAGGAGCCGAACAAAGCTAGCAAAAGCAACAGACAACAAAACAGAGGAAAGAGCAAGCACCCAAACGCCCACTAAAGGCACCAACCTCAGCACGAAACAGAGGAAAAACAGAACAAAAACAGAGCATAGACTAGAGCAGAGCAAACAAAAGCCAAGCATCAGCTACTCTCCCATTTGCATATGTCCCCACTGTTCTTCGAACCTGATGCAGCGGAAAATTCACCAAACAACAATTGATAAAAATAAAGGATAAACGATTCGGATCCGTTGATTCGCGCACGAATACCATAAGCGAACCCTACTATTAATCTGTTGATCTGCGCACAGATACCAGAATAATAGGCCTCAAATACCAACTGAGGTAGCAGAAAATTCAACACAAACAACAATCGATAAAAGAAAAGATAAATGATTCGGATCCGTTGATTCGCGCACGAATACCGGAAGCGAACCCTACTATTAATCTGTTGATCTGCGCACAGATACCAGAATAATAGGCTTCAAATTCGTTGATCCATTCAGGATACCGAAATTGGATAAAAGGAGATGCTCTCTCTCAAATTTTATTAATCATCAAAAACTCCATAACAAATTGGATTCAAACAACTTAAATAGGAAAAGCAATAAGTCGACTTCCACAAGGAATCAACTTCTAAATTAACTTAAACTAAAACTGAAAAGAAATCCTATCTAGGAAAAGAGAACAAATCCTAATCAAACAAAGATTACGAAAAAGAGAACAAATCCTAATCTGACTCAGACTCAATGTCATCTAATTCAAACTTCCAGCTCAAGTCTTCGCGCAACAAAATAGATAGCCAAATTTGGGCCTTTTGTGATCTGTTACAGAGGACGGAGTCTTCATAACATTTGTAGGGCTCGTCTTGGGCTTTCCGGAAACATATTATAATAGACAATCTGACTCCATATGGCCTCTGTAGAGGTCCACGAAATTCAGCTCCCCCAGCTCGTCCAGCTCTCATCCAGCTCATGTCTTCGCGCAATAAGATAGATGGCCGAATTTGGGCCTTTTGTGATCTGTTATTGAGGACGGAGTCTTCATAACATCTGTAGGGCTTGTCTTGGGATTTCCGAAAACATATTATAATAGACAATCCGACCTCATATGCCCTCTGTAGAGGTCCACGAAGTTCAGCCCGGATTTGGTTGGTCCACGCAACCCAAATACGAATTCGCCACCTGCTCAATGTGTTCCGTTGCCTTAGCTGCTGCTGCATCAGAACCCCTCTTGGCAAGGTAATCCGCCACATCATTAGAAGCTCTAGAACGAAACTTAACCCTCATATTGCCATGAAAATAAAGCAAGCTCCAAACATCGTATATCAGATTTACGTGCTCAACGCTCCCAAAGTCTTCACCGTTAACCCATGACATCGCCACCTTCGAGCCACTCACAATGATGACATTCCGACTTCTAAAATTAAGGTTAGAGACCTCAATCTCACAAGCCTTGTGAATCGCTTTAATCTCGGCTGTATTCGAATCTTGAGTACCAAGGAAACATGAAAAAAAGCACAAAACTCTTCCATTCCAATCTCTCAAAACACCATCCATTGAAACTGAAAGCGTAATACTTGAGACTATTATTATTATTATTATTATTATTATTATTATTCTTAATACTTGAGAATGTCACATTATTGTTCGGTTTAATTGTGTTTCTTCCTTGAACAAAAATTGTGGAAGTAAAATTTCAAGAAATCTAAAAATCACTGAGACAAGAGATCAAAGGAAGAAAATAACTCAAATAGTTATACACAAACTTCTAATTTGTTTTTGATTTACACTCACAAGCCACAACTAGCAAACAGGCAAGCATATATTTGTTAACTGATCATATAGATGCCTCAGTGATTTTCAGATTTCTTGAAATTTTACTTCCACAAATTTTGTTCAAGGAAGAAACACAATTAAACCGAACAATAATGTGACATTCTCAAGTATTAAGAATAAGAATACTAATAATAAGAATAATAGTCTCAAGTATTACGCTTTCAGTTTCAATGGACGGTGTTTTGAGAGATTGGAATGGAAGAGTTTTGTGCTTTTTTTCATGTTTCCTTGGTACTCAAGATTCGAATACAGCCGAGATTAAAGCGATTCATAAGGTTCTTCGGTGTTGCTGCCCCCTGTTTTTTCTTGTTTTCTGGGTGTTTGTTTTGCCGGTTGGGTGGTGGGGTGTGGCTGCAGTTTGTGGGTTGTTTTGCTGTTGTATGCCTGGCTTGGTGCCTTTGTTTTATCTGATTGCCTTTTAAAAATATATATATATATATATAGACTCATTCTTTTAGACTTGTCTAATTAAGATAATTAGGAGATATATGTGACAGCATCCATGAATTCTGCATCATTTCTCATACCCTGCAATGTCTGTGGCGAAAGACGAGCTTCGAAGTCAATACTTCCTTGTTCGACTCCAGGAAACATTGTTATCAACCCATCTATCTTGTTGGCAGGGCCCGTTCTACCAGCAACGGGACTACCCCACCCAAAATCATTTCCATAAACATCCACCCACATTGAACCGATCAAGAGAAATGTTGCATTACTTAGCATCCTCTCCATTGTATCTACATGAGGGTTTTCTGTCCAAGACTCCAACAAGTCTTTTAATTTTTCATATGTGTGCATAGCTAAGATCTTGTTTATTTCCGATGCCATATAACCAAGTCCTTGATCAAGTAACTCTCTCGCTTTCATGGTAACTATCTCACATTGAGATGCATTTCCAAAGTAGTTTTGTGGCAAAGGAGGGTTCATTCTCGGTCTAACACCCATTATTTCCTGAAATTCCATCTCATGATTGGGATCATCATCAATACATTTGTTACGAACAAGAGATCGACAAAAATGAGATAGAAGTGCTTGGAAAGAGGAGATCTTGTTGGTGCCAATCTCAGCATTAGCCGTTGCTTTGAGTTTTGCAATAGTTTCCTTTGAAAAGTGAAAAACTCTTTGTTCAAGAGGTGGTGGAACATAACTATTGTTGAGTAGTTCATTTGAGAAGTGAGGTATGTGGATTGGGGAATCCTTGTCATTAAGAAACCAAACGTTCAAAAATGGGAGCTGGCTTGGATAAACATTCAAAACCTCGGGAAATTTCAGACCAGGAATTGACGAAATGCCAGAAGGACGTTGCATCTACAACGGTGTGATTTGCAGAGATACCAATGAAGATGCCATCTTCAAGCTCTGTTATCTGAACTGCAAGCAACAGTTTGGAGGTACCCTCATAGTTCCTAACCCCATTTAACTGGAAAAACGAGTAAACAATTTTAGGAACGTAGTTGGGTTGAATGATTAATGATATCAACAACAGAAACTCCATCTGCCGAAGCATGAACAAACTCGGCTCCTGCATTGTTTCAATCTATGAAGAAGTAGGTTGTATTGTCGTCATGTTTAATGGTGGCAAAGCGACCTGCAAGTGGAGCAAACAAGTATAGTGTTCGTGAGAGGGAGGATTTAAAGTGTTGGATGAGGTTGTTTTCAAATTGTTCCTCAGAATTTGGCTTGTGGAAAAGAATTCCCTTTTGACTGTATTCTGCTAGAATGAGAAGAAGATCCCACGGAGTTAGTTCGATCTTGAGATTTGATTGCTTGTCACTTTCAGCACATACTCTACTCGTTGAAATTATGTTAATGCTTGCCATGTCACTTCTGTTCTAGCCAAGTTTTTCCTTCATAAATATGCTCACTTGTTGAAGCCTGACTCTAGTTAGGGCATATTTATATCGCATGAAATTTATCATGTATGCATTAAAAATCTGGGCAATTAAGCGATTTCAATTTGTATTATTGCCGGAAGTTAATGCACTTCCAGTAATATCTAGGATACTTATTTCTAAATATAGCATGATTAAGATAGCATATAATATAATTAAGAGAACATATTAAAAGGGCGAAAATCATTTTAGTCTTAGGTGATTTGAAATTATCATTTTTCATCAATATTTTTGCTTTTGACCCGTGTGATTTCTAAATTATCTAAAATGCATTATTCTAGATTCTCTAATCAATTTTTTAACAGTTAAAACATAGCTAAAATTGGAAAAAGAATTTTTTTTTTTTTACCTAGAATATATTGTTAAAGTTGTAAAATTATTATTTCCAAAAAAAAAAAAGTTAGACGATATAAAGTTGGTCCGATGATATAACTCTCACACCTGCACCATAAGGTTGTGGGTTTGAGTCATCCTCTCCATAAAAAACTCTGAATTTATTTAATACTTCGAAAAAAAAAAAAAAAAAAAGAGTTTAAAATTATTGTTTTCCTTTGATACAAATTGAAAAAAAAAATTAAATTTACCTGATTATTTTCATACCAAAATGCCATCCATTTTTAATTGTTCAGTCAATATTACCATTTTGATTTATTTACATAATTGGCCACAACGTATAATGCAACAATTTGATCATAAAAGAGTTTTTTATGATTCTTACAGTCTCGTGAATATATATAAAAGAGCTCTTAGAGCATCTCTAATACTATTATAAATATATAAAAGAGTTCTTAGAGAAAATTGAATGTCACATAAGACAGTTAAATAGTAAGCTATATATATTTTTAAGTAAAACCCAAGAAGTCGGAAGACCTCCTAGGAAAGGGAAAATCGTATTTTAGTCCCTGTAGTTTGTCTTAATCCAGGTTTAGTCCACGGTTTTTTGGTATTGTAACTTTCAGTCCATCTGTATTCTGACAATATGAATTCCAGTCCCTACCGTCCAATTCTGTTAGGGTTTCGTCAAGTCAACGAGGGTCAATGAGGGTAAATAGGTAAATTCTTCAGTGGGGACAAGAATGGTAATTAAGGCTGAAGGCTATCATGGTAATTTGATATATATAATTAATAATATATTAAATAAAAAAACAAATAAAATAAATTATATATATTTAAAAAAAAAACCAACTAATAAACAAGCAAAAAAAATTTACGAAACTAAAATAAAATAAAAAAGAAAACATCTCTCACAGTCCCACATCATCATCATCATCGACCTGAATCATCATCTCCCACTTCCATGTCTTCTTCTTCATTCATCTCCATCAAATCTCATCATCAACTCAAACCCCATATCTTCTTCACAAGCAAAAAAAATTTACGAAACTAAAATAAAATAAAAAAGAAAACATCTCTCACAGTCCCACATCATCATCATCATCGACCTGAATCATCATCTCCCACTTCCATGTCTTCTTCTTCATTCATCTCCATCAAATCTCATCATCAACTCAAACCCCATATCTTCTTCTTCATTCATCTTCATCTCCATCAAACCCCATTCATCTCCATCAAACCCTTAACACCGAAACACCAGAAAAAATCATACCACCACACAACAACACCCAAAATCCAGCCACCACCCCCAATCGAAAAACCTAAATCGAAATCATACCACCAATCGAACAACACCCAAACTTTGCGGCCGTGACCCACCCACCAAACCTAAAACACCGAAACACCCACCACCCCCAAACCAGACTTGCTTTCATTTTTTTGGGAGATTGATTTCTGGGTTCCGTTCACTCCGGCGGCACGTGCCTCAACGTCGGCTGCATCCCCTCCAAGGTCTGTTTAATACGATTGATGTTGTACGATGGTGGGTTTCTTTGTGATTTCTTTGTTTAATTTCCAGATTTTCTAGATTGTTCTTCAAAAAAATTGTGATTTCTTTGTTTAATTTTTTGGTAAGCTCATGAAATTCATCATGGGTTTTAGGTTTTTGTTTAGGAAATCTTTTAAATTTCTGATTTCTTTGTGATTTCTTTGTTTAATTTCCAGATTTTCTAGATTTTCTTCAAAAAAATTGTGATTTCTTTGTTTAATTTTTTGGTAAGCTCATGAAATTCATCATGGGTTTTAGGTTTTTGTTTAGGAAATCTTTTAAATTTCTGATTTCTTTGTGAATTATTATTATTATTATTATTTTTTTGCTGCAAGAACCACCAAAAAAATGGAAAAAAAAAAATCTCTTCGTGTGTTCTTCAATTTTCCAGATTTTCCAGGTTTTAGATTTTTGTTTCAGAAACCTTTTAAATTTGTGATTTCTTGTGAATTTGAAAAAAAAAATTTGCTGCAAGAAGACGATGGAAGTTCACTCTCTGGTTCAAGGGCACTGTATTTTTATTTTTTTTTCCAGATTTTTCCAGATTTTTTGTTTTTGGTTTGGATTGAAAAGTATGGATTATTGATTCGATTTATGGTTTATTTTGTTGATTTGATTTGTTTTTCGTTTTTCTTGTTTGTGGAATTCAATGAAAATTAAGTTGGTAGACAAGGGGATGGTGGATGAGTGAAGGCGAATGGTGGATCGAGAGAGATGAGATTGAGGGAGATGATGATGATCTGGGTTTGGTGATGAACGATGATGGTGGATGATTGAGGTTTGAGGTTGATGATTCTGGTTTGGGAAGGAAAGAGATTCAATCAGAAAGGAGAGAGAAGATGGAGCATGGTGTGTATGTATTTGATGGTGATTATGGGTATGAGTGCATCTCTACCATCCAAGTCACCATCATCCAATGGTCCACAATTTGTGTAACAATTCGTGTAAATATATATAATAATAATTATAATTATTATTAAATCTGTTTTTAATTTTTAATTAAGGGTAAAACTGTCTTTTCCATGTCATCAGCACACATGAGGGGCATTATAGTCATTTAGTCCGACTGACATGACAGAATTTGTCTTTTGACGGATTCTGTCACAGAAGGACTAAAAGCTATAATAAAAAATAAACGTGGACTAAATGTGGATTAAGGTAAACTACAGGGACTAAAATGCAATTCCCCCCCTAGGAAAAGGTAGATAATGAGTTATATCATTCATTACAAGGTGCTGTGACTACGTGCCTTAACATGTCTGAATAAGCCTTAACATGTCTGAATAAGCATGTGCCGTGCTTTGCCACCACATCACACGTAGGTGAAGTTTTTATTCACGTCAACCAAAGTTGGTGACATACTCAGACACATCAGGGGACTTTATGACGATTAAGGATTTATTTACTTCAAGAATATGATAATGTACCAATAATTTTGTGATATATAACACAGTTCTATATCATTTATCAACTACCTTTTGAATCTGAAGAAACCAAACGTTCAAAAATGGGAGCTGGCTTGGATAAACATTCAAAACCTCGGGAAATTTCAGACCAGGAATTGACGAAATGCCAGAAGGACGTTGCATCTACAACGGTGTGATTTGCAGAGATACCAATGAAGATGCCATCTTCAAGCTCTGTTATCTGAACTGCAAGCAACAGTTTGGAGGTACCCTCATAGTTCCTAACCCCATTTAACTGGAAAAACGAGTAAACAATTTTAGGAACGTAGTTGGGTTGAATGATTAATGATATCAACAACAGAAACTCCATCTGCCGAAGCATGAACAAACTCGGCTCCTGCATTGTTTCAATCTATGAAGAAGTAGGTTGTATTGTCGTCATGTTTAATGGTGGCAAAGCGACCTGCAAGTGGAGCAAACAAGTATAGTGTTCGTGAGAGGGAGGATTTAAAGTGTTGGATGAGGTTGTTTTCAAATTGTTCCTCAGAATTTGGCTTGTGGAAAAGAATTCCCTTTTGACTGTATTCTGCTAGAATGAGAAGAAGATCCCACGGAGTTAGTTCGATCTTGAGATTTGATTGCTTGTCACTTTCAGCACATACTCTACTCGTTGAAATTATGTTAATGCTTGCCATGTCACTTCTGTTCTAGCCAAGTTTTTCCTTCATAAATATGCTCACTTGTTGAAGCCTGACTCTAGTTAGGGCATATTTATATCGCATGAAATTTATCATGTATGCATTAAAAATCTGGGCAATTAAGCGATTTCAATTTGTATTATTGCCGGAAGTTAATGCACTTCCAGTAATATCTAGGATACTTATTTCTAAATATAGCATGATTAAGATAGCATATAATATAATTAAGAGAACATATTAAAAGGGCGAAAATCATTTTAGTCTTAGGTGATTTGAAATTATCATTTTTCATCAATATTTTTGCTTTTGACCCGTGTGATTTCTAAATTATCTAAAATGCATTATTCTAGATTCTCTAATCAATTTTTTAACAGTTAAAACATAGCTAAAATTGGAAAAAGAATTTTTTTTTTTTTACCTAGAATATATTGTTAAAGTTGTAAAATTATTATTTCCAAAAAAAAAAAAGTTAGACGATATAAAGTTGGTCCGATGATATAACTCTCACACCTGCACCATAAGGTTGTGGGTTTGAGTCATCCTCTCCATAAAAAACTCTGAATTTATTTAATACTTCGAAAAAAAAAAAAAAAAAAGAGTTTAAAATTATTGTTTTCCTTTGATACAAATTGAAAAAAAAAAATTAAATTTACCTGATTATTTTCATACCAAAATGCCATCCATTTTTAATTGTTCAGTCAATATTACCATTTTGATTTATTTACATAATTGGCCACAACGTATAATGCAACAATTTGATCATAAAAGAGTTTTTTATGATTCTTACAGTCTCGTGAATATATATAAAAGAGCTCTTAGAGCATCTCTAATACTATTATAAATATATAAAAGAGTTCTTAGAGAAAATTGAATGTCACATAAGACAGTTAAATAGTAAGCTATATATATTTTTAAGTAAAACCCAAGAAGTCGGAAGACCTCCTAGGAAAGGGAAAATCGTATTTTAGTCCCTGTAGTTTGTCTTAATCCAGGTTTAGTCCACGGTTTTTTGGTATTGTAACTTTCAGTCCATCTGTATTCTGACAATATGAATTCCAGTCCCTACCGTCCAATTCTGTTAGGGTTTCGTCAAGTCAACGAGGGTCAATGAGGGTAAATAGGTAAATTCTTCAGTGGGGACAAGAATGGTAATTAAGGCTGAAGGCTATCATGGTAATTTGATATATATAATTAATAATATATTAAATAAAAAAACAAATAAAATAAATTATATATATTTAAAAAAAAAAACCAACTAATAAACAAGCAAAAAAAATTTACGAAACTAAAATAAAATAAAAAAGAAAACATCTCTCACAGTCCCACATCATCATCATCATCGACCTGAATCATCATCTCCCACTTCCATGTCTTCTTCTTCATTCATCTCCATCAAATCTCATCATCAACTCAAACCCCATATCTTCTTCACAAGCAAAAAAAATTTACGAAACTAAAATAAAATAAAAAAGAAAACATCTCTCACAGTCCCACATCATCATCATCATCGACCTGAATCATCATCTCCCACTTCCATGTCTTCTTCTTCATTCATCTCCATCAAATCTCATCATCAACTCAAACCCCATATCTTCTTCTTCATTCATCTTCATCTCCATCAAACCCCATTCATCTCCATCAAACCCTTAACACCGAAACACCAGAAAAAATCATACCACCACACAACAACACCCAAAATCCAGCCACCACCCCCAATCGAAAAACCTAAATCGAAATCATACCACCAATCGAACAACACCCAAACTTTGCGGCCGTGACCCACCCACCAAACCTAAAACACCGAAACACCCACCACCCCCAAACCAGACTTGCTTTCATTTTTTTGGGAGATTGATTTCTGGGTTCCGTTCACTCCGGCGGCACGTGCCTCAACGTCGGCTGCATCCCCTCCAAGGTCTGTTTAATACGATTGATGTTGTACGATGGTGGGTTTCTTTGTGATTTCTTTGTTTAATTTCCAGATTTTCTAGATTGTTCTTCAAAAAAATTGTGATTTCTTTGTTTAATTTTTTGGTAAGCTCATGAAATTCATCATGGGTTTTAGGTTTTTGTTTAGGAAATCTTTTAAATTTCTGATTTCTTTGTGATTTCTTTGTTTAATTTCCAGATTTTCTAGATTTTCTTCAAAAAAATTGTGATTTCTTTGTTTAATTTTTTGGTAAGCTCATGAAATTCATCATGGGTTTTAGGTTTTTGTTTAGGAAATCTTTTAAATTTCTGATTTCTTTGTGAATTATTATTATTATTATTATTTTTTTGCTGCAAGAACCACCAAAAAAATGGAAAAAAAAAATCTCTTCGTGTGTTCTTCAATTTTCCAGATTTTCCAGGTTTTAGATTTTTGTTTCGGAAACCTTTTAAATTTGTGATTTCTTGTGAATTTGAAAAAAAAAATTTGCTGCAAGAAGACGATGGAAGTTCACTCTCTGGTTCAAGGGCACTGTATTTTTATTTTTTTTTCCAGATTTTTCCAGATTTTTTGTTTTTGGTTTGGATTGAAAAGTATGGATTATTGATTCGATTTATGGTTTATTTTGTTGATTTGATTTGTTTTTCGTTTTTCTTGTTTGTGGAATTCAATGAAAATTAAGTTGGTAGACAAGGGGATGGTGGATGAGTGAAGGCGAATGGTGGATCGAGAGAGATGAGATTGAGGGAGATGATGATGATCTGGGTTTGGTGATGAACGATGATGGTGGATGATTGAGGTTTGAGGTTGATGATTCTGGTTTGGGAAGGAAAGAGATTCAATCAGAAAGGAGAGAGAAGATGGAGCATGGTGTGTATGTATTTGATGGTGATTATGGGTATGAGTGCATCTCTACCATCCAAGTCACCATCATCCAATGGTCCACAATTTGTGTAACAATTCGTGTAAATATATATAATAATAATTATAATTATTATTAAATCTGTTTTTAATTTTTAATTAAGGGTAAAACTGTCTTTTCCATGTCATCAGCACACATGAGGGGCATTATAGTCATTTAGTCCGACTGACATGACAGAATTTGTCTTTTGACGGATTCTGTCACAGAAGGACTAAAAGCTATAATAAAAAATAAACGTGGACTAAATGTGGATTAAGGTAAACTACAGGGACTAAAATGCAATTCCCCCCCTAGGAAAAGGTAGATAATGAGTTATATCATTCATTACAAGGTGCTGTGACTACGTGCCTTAACATGTCTGAATAAGCCTTAACATGTCTGAATAAGCATGTGCCGTGCTTTGCCACCACATCACACGTAGGTGAAGTTTTTATTCACGTCAACCAAAGTTGGTGACATACTCAGACACATCAGGGGACTTTATGACGATTAAGGATTTATTTACTTCAAGAATATGATAATGTACCAATAATTTTGTGATATATAACACAGTTCTATATCATTTATCAACTACCTTTTGAATCTGAAGAAACCAAACGTTCAAAAATGGGAGCTGGCTTGGATAAACATTCAAAACCTCGGGAAATTTCAGACCAGGAATTGACGAAATGCCAGAAGGACATTGCATCTACAACGGTGTGATTTGCAGAGATACCCATGAAGATGCCATCTTCAAGCTCTGTTATCTGAACTGCAAGCAACAGTTTGGAGGTACCCTCATAGTTCCTAACCCCATTTAACTGGAAAAACGAGTAAACAATTTTAGGAACGTAGTTGGGTTGAATGATTAATGATATCAGCAACAGAAACTCCATCTGCTGAAGCATGAACAAACTCGGCTCCTGCATTGTTTCAATCTATGAAGAAGTAGGTTGTATTGTCGTCATGTTTAATGGTGGCAAAGCGACCTGCAAGTGGAGCAAACAAGTATAGTGTTCGTGAAAGAGAGGATTTAAAGTGTTGGATGAGGTTGTTTTCAAATTGTTCCTCAGAATTTGGCTTGTGGAAAAGAATTCCCTTTTGACTGTATTCTGCTAGAATGAGAAGAAGATCCCACGGAGTTAGTTCGATCTTGAGATTTGATTGCTTGTCACTTTCAGCACATACTCTACTCGTTGAAATTATGTTAATGCTTGCCATGTCACTTCTGTTCTAGCCAAGTTTTTCCTTCATAAATATGCTCACTTGTTGAAGCCTGACTCTAGTTAGGGCATATTTATATCGCATGAAATTTATCATGTATGCATTAAAAATCTGGGCAATTAAGCGATTTCAATTTGTATTATTGCCGGAAGTTAATGCACTTCCAGTAATATCTAGGATACTTATTTCTAACTATAGCATGTTTAAGATAGCATATAATATAATTAAGAGAACATATTAAAAGGGCGAAAATCATTTTAGTCTTAGGTGATTTGAAATTATCGATTTTTCATCAATATTTTTGCTTTTGACCCGTGTGATTTCTAAATTATCTAAAATGCATTATTCTAGATTCTCTAATCAATTTTTTAACAGTTAAAACATAGCTAAAATTGGAAAAAGAATTATTATTTTTTTTACCTAGAATATATTGTTAAAGTTGTAAAATTATTATTTCCACAAAAAAAAAAAGTTAGACGATATAAAGTTGGTCCGATGATATAACTCTCACACCTGCACCATAAGGTTGTGGGTTTGAGTCATCCTCTCCATAAAAAAACTCTGAATTTATTTAATACTTCGAAAAAAAAAAAAAAAGAGATTAAAATTATTGTTTTCCTTTGAAACAAATTGAAAAAAAAAAAAAAATTAAATTTACCTGATTATTTTCATACCAAAATGCCATCCATTTTTAATTGTTCAGTCAATATTACCATTTTGATTTATTTACATAATTGGCCACAACGTATAATGCAACAATTTGATCATAAAAGAGATTTTTATGATTCTTACAGTCTCGTGAATATATATAAAAGAGCTCTTAGAGCATCTCCAATACTATTATAAATATATAAAAGAGTTCTTAGAGAAAATTGAATGTCACATAAGATAGTTAAATAATAAGCTATATATATTTGTAAGCAAAACCCAAGAAGTCGGAAGACCTCCTAGGAAAAGGTAGATAATGATCTATATCATTCATTACAAGGTGCTGTGACTACGTGCCTTAACATGTCTGAATAAGCATGTGCCGTGCTTTGCCACCACATCACACGTAGGTGAAGTTTTTATTCACGTCAACCAAAGTTGGTGACATGCTCGGACACATCAGGGGACTTTATGACGATTAAGGATTTATTTACTTCAAGAATATGATAATGTACCAATAATTTTGTGATATATAACACAGTTCTATATCATTTATCAACTACCTTTTGAATCTGAAGAGGATTCTCAGGTGTTTTGAGCTCGCTTCCGGTTTAAGAACTAACTTCCACAAGTCGTGCATTGTCAGAATTGTTAAAAATTTGACATGGGAGGAGAGGTGGGCGGATTTGTTTAAGTGTAGAATGGGATGTCTTCCTATTAATTATCTCGGTCTTCCTTTAGGGGCTAGACCCCTTTCTAAAGTTTTTTGGGAGCCGGTGTTGGAGACGATTGAGAATTGCCTGGCGCCGTGGAAGAGAAAATTTCTTTCGAAAGCGGGAAGGTTGATTTTGATTAAGTCAATTTTGAGTAGCATTCCCACCTATTTTATGTCGGTTTTTAAAATGCCGGTGGGGGTGGCGCAGAAGATTGAGAGGCTCCAAAGGGGGTTCTTATGGGGTGATGGTATTGAAAAGAGGAAATTGCATGCAGTGGATTGGTTGTCTATTTGTGATAGTAAGAAAAGGGGAGGCCTTGGTATTGGGAGAATTAGAGACAAGAATGATGGCTTGTTAGCTAAATGGATTTGGAGGTTTGGTTCCGAAGAGGAGTCTCTTTGGAAAAGAGTCCTTTGTGCAAAGTATGGCATTGAGGGAGGGAATTTAAAGTGGAATTGGCATGGTAATTCTTCTTTCTTTGTGAAAGCTGTTGCCACTCTTCATAAAGATGGGTCTCCTTCCGCAGCGATTATTCAAAATGGCTTCAAGGTGGTCATTGGTAGGGGTGACAAGGCGATTTTTTGGCAAGATATTTTTGTGGATTCGGTGCCTCTGTCTGCTGCTTTCCCCAGGATTTTTGCTTTGTCTAGTGGTAAGGACGGGCTTGTTAAAGATTTTGGTAGTTGGGTTGGCAATTATTGGAGATGGGATGTGAGGTTGAGAAGACCACCTTTTGGTTGGGAGATGAATCAATGGCTTTGTTTTTCTAAGTGTGTTGACAGGGTGGTGATTCGTACGTTGGTTAGTGATAAAATAGCTTGGGGTTTGTCTAGTAATGGGCTGTTTTCGGTTTCTTCTTTTTGTAGAGCCCTGGAAGAGTTCCAAAGAGGGGAGGTGGAGGCTCATAAATTGCCTTGGAAAGGGCTTTGTCCTCCCAAAGTTGAGTTTTTTCTTTAGCAACTCCTTAGATGGAGAGTGTTGGTGGGCGATGTTCTTAAGAGGTTTGGTATGGGGGTGGACACAGTTTGTATTTTCTGCAACCAGTGTGAAGAAACCGTGTCTCATCTGTTCTTGAGCTGTTCGTGGACATGGAAATTGTGGGGGAGTTGTATGAGTTGGTGGGGTGTCCATTTTTGCATTTCTAGTTCTATTTTTGATTGGTGGATCAAGTGGGATGGGTTACTCCCATCGAGTAGGGCTGCTAGAGTGTGGAATTGCTTGTTTTTTGCTGTTACTTGGACTATTTGGGATGTGAGAAACCAAGCGGTGTTTAGGAACATTGTGGTGAGTGGCGCTCAAGCTATTGATATGGTCAGATTCAGATTGGCTTGGTGGTTCAAACACCACGGAAAAGGTTCAAAGGAAGCTCTAACTTTGATCCTTCTCAATATTAAAGATTTGTGTGTTGATGAGGTGCAGCATAAGGTTCGGAAGGTGGAGTTTTGGACCCCTCCCATGGGAGACATCTTGTGCTTCAATGTTGATGGGTCTGCGTTTGGGAAGCCTGGTCCAGCGGGTATTGGTGGGGTTCTAAGGGACTTTTCCGGTAAGGTCTTGTGCCTTTTTTCTCTTAGTATTGGTTTAAATGATTCCAACACTGCAGAGGTTCTTGCGATCCATAAAGCTTGCGAATTAGTGTCTTCCAATCCTCGGATCTCCAGCTGCAAGATTGAGATTAGAAGTGATTCTAAAACTGCGGTGTCTTGGATTCTCAATAATGGCTTTGGGAATATTAAGTTGGTTAAAGAAATTTACGACATCAGGCAAATCATGGCTCGGTTAGGAGGAATCTCTTTGTCTCAGCACAATAGAGCGTCAAATTCCTTCGCGGATGGTTTAGCGAAGCAGGGTGCTAGTATGAGAGGTGATTTTGTGGAATGGAGCGATTGGTGCTAATCTTTGTTGTTTGGTTGTTTTTGCTTCTGCTGTTTTGTGGGGGTTTTTTTGGGGGGTTGCCTTTGTGGGCGTTTTTGTTGTTTCTTGGGTGTTTGGTGTGGCTGCCTTGTGGGGGCTGTTCTGTTTTGCAGGGGCTGTCCAGGCAGTTTTTTTGCCTTCCTTTTGGCTAATAAAATTCTATTGTTCAAAAAAAAAAAATTACGTACTTTTTAATTATAAAAATTTTAGTGTAGGTTTGCTTAAAAAAAATTGTATTAGTGTTTAGTTTGGTGGTAAATGACTTTATTCAACCTCACAATATTTCAAATTCGAATTACCGCATTGTGGGAGGTATACTAATTTTTTAAATGGTCCCATCTATCTCAATTAATTATAGATTTAATTCATCTGTCAAAAAATAGAATCCCAAATTAGGTCATGTGTACACAATCATATACATTTAATTATTTTTAAAATAAAAAATGTGTACACATGACTCAATTTGGTTGATTAGACACAAATCAGGACACTATTTTTGGACTCAAATCAACTGATCAAAAATGGTGTCCCAATCTATGTCTAACCAACCAAATTGGGATGTGTCTATATTTATGGAAAAAGTTGAAAAAAAATTAAATGTAGACATGTGTCCCAATTTAGTTGGTTATACACAAATTAGAACATCATTTATGGACAGCTGATTTAAATCATTAATTATTTATATAAATGCCCATATCTATAGCAATTACAAGTTTACAACTATTTAGATTTTTTCTTATCTAGATAGGGATGAGTACGTTTTGTGTGGGATAGCTTTCATATAGCTAAGATAGGGGACCACTATTTACTTTCAACAGCAAAGAGTGTAGTTTTCGTCTGTTCACATTGAGTACCAATTCTGCATCTCCGAAGAGCTACAATAAGAGAGAAAATGGCAACTGGTATTCGGGTCATCTCAACCAGCACAGTTTGTGCGGCAAATCACAAGGAACCAAACCCTAGGATTCACTTAACTCCATGGGATCTTCAGCTCCTCTTGGTGGATACCATCCAAAAGGGACTTGTTTTCCACAAACCAAAACCTGATGATCCACATCATGAAAACTTAATCCACCACATTCAAACATCACTTTCACGCACTCTAGACTTCTTTCTCCCACTTGCAGGTCGTCTTGCCACCGTTGAACATGAAGATGAAACAACATCATTTTTCATAGATTGCAACAATACAGGTGCTGAGTTTGTACATGCTATTGCTGATGGAGTTTCTGTTTCTGCTATCATCGAACAAACCTATGTTCCTGATCATATAGTTTACTCTTTTTTCCCACTAAATGGGATTAGAAACTATGAGGGTACCTCCAATCCATTGCTGGCAGTGCAGGTCACTGAGCTTGTAGATTGCATCTTTATTGGTTGTACCATCAATCACACTGCTTTAGATGGAACATCTTTTTGGCATTTTTTCAATTCTTGGTCTGAAATTTCCCGAGGTTTAGATTCTTTGTCTAAACCTCCGGTTCTTGAACGATGGTTTCTTCAAGATACTGATTGTCCCATTCGCATACCTCTCTTCAAGAAGGAACAGCTCCGCAGCAAGTTCGTTCCACCGCCTTTGCAACAAAGAGTTTTCCATTTTACAGCAGAAAGTATTGCAGAACTCAAAACAAAAGCAAATGCCGAGATTGGCACCCACAAAATTTCATCTCTTCAAGCACTCTTATCTCATCTTTGGCGATCTGCTGTTCGTAATAAAAGTCTAGATCCGGATCAAGAGACTTGTTTTATGATCTTAATAGGTGTTAGAGAAAGATTGCAGCCACCACTACCGCAACAATACTTGGGAAATGCAGTTCAGACTGGGTTCATTTCAATGAAAGCAGGAGAGGTACTTGAGCAGGGACTTGGTTATGTGGCCTTACAAATGAACACGGCGATTGCTTTGCACACAGAAGAAAAGTTTAGGAGCTACTTGAAGTCATGGATAGAAAATCCAAAGATCTTTGCACTAGGTGAACTTTGTAGAAGTAATGCTTTTGGCATCAGTAGTTCTCCGAGGCACAATGTTTACGGTACCGACTTTGGGTGGGGAAGGCCTATTGCGGTAAGAAGCGGACCTGGCAATAAGTTTGATGGGAAGATAACAATTTTCCCAGGAGCCAAACAAGGGAGTGTGGACATAGAAGCTTGCCTTTCGCCTGAGTTATTGCAGGCTATGGGCGATGATGCAGAATTCATGGATGCTGTACTCATCATTTAATCTTTAGTTAAGTATCTAGTTTATATGAAAATTCTCAATTAATGATCTTAATAGTTTTCAAAATGTAATTCTCACCGTTGATGCTTTGTTTTTTGTCATCCTTGTGCTTTGTTGAAGGTTATGCTGTTGTTTTGTAATGTAATTGCTCATTTATTACTGAATTAACATTAAAAAAAATTATTTAAAAGTTAAAAGTGAAAAAAATTAAAAGCTTTGACTCCTTTTTTTTTTTTTTAAACAATAAATATATAAAAGAAATACAAACAAAAATCGTCTGGTCTACAATTTAATTTAATTAAGATAATTTCAGCATATTCATATGAGTGATATCTAAATATTTTATTGATACTCAAACACATCAAAGTTTACAATTCATATTCAATATCTATTCATTCCATAAATAAATAAATAAATAACAAATTTGAATTATTTACTTCATTTACTAAAGTCTGAACTGGCATGCCTTTTTTTTTTTTTTTTCTTTTTTGCTTTGTATTTCTTTTAAATGTTTTTAGAAGCAAAGTCCATTATATATTTCTTATTTAGGTACGTACTTTTTAATTATAAAAATTTTATTGTAGGCTTGCTTAAAAAAAAATATTGTATTAGTGCTTAGCTTGGTGGTAAATGACTTTATTCAACCTTACAATATCTCAAATTCGAATCACCGCAATGTGGGTGGTATACTAATTTTTTAAATGGTCCCATCTATCTCAATTAATTATAGATTTAAATCATTTGTCAAAAAATAGTATCCCAAATTAGGTCATGTGTACACAATAAAAAAAAAAAATGTACACATGACTCAATTTGGTTGATTAGACACAAACTGGAACACTATTTTTGGACTCAAATCAACTGTCTAAAAATGGCGTCACAATTTATGTCTAACCAACCAAATTGGGACATATGTCTACATTTATAAAAGAAGTTGAAAAAAAAAATTAAAAGTAGGCATATGTCCCAATTTAGTTGGTTATACACAAATTATAACACCATTTATGGACAGCTGATTTGAATCCATTTGACAGGTGAATTGAATCATTAATTATTTTTTAAGTGCTCATTTCTACAGCAATTACAATTTTTTCTTATCTAGATAGGGATGAGTATGTTTAAAGGACATGCTGACAGGTGAAATGAATCATTAATCCATTTGACGAAATGCCGTAAGGACGTGGCATCTACAACAATATGATTTATCATTTATGGAGATACCAACGAAGATGTCATCCTTTGGTCCAGACTAGCTTTTTTTAAAAAAAAAAATTATTTAAAAGTTAAAAGTAAAAAAATTAAAGACTTTGACTTTTTCTTTTTTTTTTAAACAAATAAATATACAAATGAAATACAATTACAAAATTAGCATAGCTTGATAATTCATAAAAATTGTCTAGTTTACGATTTAATTTAATTGAGATAATTTATGAGTGATATACTAAATATTTTATTGACACTCAAACACATAAAGTTTACAATTCATCTCCATTCTCAATTCATTCCATAAATAAATAAATAAAAACAAATTTTGAATTCTTTACTTCATTTGCCAAAGTCCAAACTAATATACTTTTTTTTTTTTTTTTTTTTCGCTTTGTATTTTTTTCGTAATGAATCATTTTTTGTATTTCTTTTAAATGTTTTTAGAGGCAAAGTCCATTATATATTTCTTATTTAGGTACGTACTTTTTAATTATAAAGTTTTTAGTGTAGGTTTGCTTAAAAAAAATTTGTATTAGTGCTTAGCTTGGTGGTAAATGACTTTATTCAACCTACAATATCTCAAATTCGAATCACCGCACTGTTACTTGAGGGTATACTAATTTTTTTTACAATTAACTAATAAATCTAGCCTACCCGAACATAAAGTTCTGGCTACGCCCCTACTTGGAGGTACCCTCTTAGTTCCCAGCCCCATTTAATGGGAAGGAGTAAACAATTTTGGAACATAATTGGGTCGAATGACATCAACAACAGAAACTTCATCTTCTGTAGGCTGTAGCATGGACAAACTGGGCTCCTTCATTGTTTCAATCTATGAAAAAAGAGGTCGTGATGGTATCAAGGCGACCTACAAGCGGATCAAACAAGTATAGTGCACGAGAAAGGGCGACCTCATCTTATGGAAAAGAAGTCCGTTCTGACTGTACTCCACTAAAAGGAGTCGAAGATCCCATGGAATTGGGGTTAGCTCAATCCTGAAATTTGATTGCTTGTCACTTTGAGTTTTGTGTGGTATAGCAGTCATACAGCTAAGCTAAGGGACAACTAACTTTCGACAACAAAGAGTGTAGTTTCTGTTCACATTGGGTACCAATTCTGCATCTCCGAATAGCTACAATAAGAGATAAAATGGCAACTAGTATTCGGGTCATCTCAACCAGCACAGTTTGTGCGGCAAATCACAAGGAACCAAACCCAGGATTGACTTAACTCCATGGGATCTTAATCTCCTCTTGCTGGATACCATCCAAAAGGGACTTGTCTTCCACAAACAAAAACCTGATGATCCACATCATGAAAACTTAATCCAAAATTTTCTTAATAGTTTTCAAAATTGAATTCTCACCGTTGATGCTTTGTCTTTTGTCATCCTTGTGCTTTGTTATGCTGTTGTTTTGTAATGTAATTGCTCATTTATTACTGAATTAACATTAAAAAAAAATTATTTAAAAGTTAAAAGTGAAAAAAATTAAAAACTTTGACTTTTTTTTTTAAATAATAAATATATAACAGAAATACAAACAAAAATTGTCTAGTTTACAATTTAATTTAATTGAGATAATTTCAACATATTCATATGAGTGATATCTAAATATTTTATTGATACTCAAACACGTCAAAGTTTACAATTCATATTCATTCTCTATTCATTCCATAAATAAATAAATCAAAAACAAATTTTGAATTATTTACTTCATTTACTAAAGTCTGAACTGGCATGCTTTTTTTTTTTTTTTTTTTGGGCTTTGTATTTTTTTCATAGTGAATCATTTTTTGTATTTCTTTTAAATGTTTTTAGAAGCGAAGTCCATTATATATTTCTTATTTAAGTACGTACTTTTTAATTATAAAAATTTTAGTGTAGGTTTGCTTAAAAAAAATTGTATTAGTGTTTAGTTTGGTGGTAAATGACTTTATTCAACCTCACAATATTTCAAATTCGAATTACCGCATTGTGGGAGGTATACTAATTTTTTAAATGGTCCCATCTATCTCAATTAATTATAGATTTAATTCATCTGTCAAAAAATAGAATCCCAAATTAGGTCATGTGTACACAATCATATACATTTAATTATTTAAAAAAAAAAATGTGTACACATGACTCAATTTGATTGATTAGACACAAATTGGGACACTATTTTTGGACTCAAATCAACTGTCCAAAAATGGTGTCCCAATTTATGTCTAACCAACCAAATTGGGATGTGTCTATATTTATGGAAGAAGTTGAAAAAAAATTAAATGTAGACATATGTTCCAATTTAGTTGGTTATACACAAATTAGAACATCATTTATGGACAGCTGATTTAAATCCATTTGACATGTGATTTGAATCATTAATTATTTCTATGAATGCCCATATCAATTACAACTATTTAGATTTTTTCTTATCTAGATAGGGATGAGTACGTTTTGTGTGGGATAGCTTTCATATAGCTAAGATAGGGGACCACTATTTACTTTCAACAGCAAAGAGTGTAGTTTTCGTCTGTTCACATTGAGTACCAATTCTGCATCTCCGAAGAGCTACAATAAGAGAGAAAATGGCAACTGGTATTCGGGTCATCTCAACCAGCACAGTTTGTGCGGCAAATCACAAGGAACCAAACCCTAGGATTCACTTAACTCCATGGGATCTTCAGCTCCTCTTGGCGGATACCATCCAAAAGGGACTTGTTTTCCACAAACCAAAACCTGATGATCCACATCATGAAAACTTAATCCACCACCTTCAAACATCACTTTCACGCACTCTAGACTTCTTTCTCCCACTTGCAGGTCGTCTTGCCACCGTTGAACATGAAGATGAAACAACATCATTTTTCATAGATTGCAACAATACAGGTGCTGAGTTTGTACATGCTATTGCTGATGGAGTTTCTGTTTCTGATATCATCGAACAAACCTATGTTCCTGATCATATAGTTTACTCTTTTTTCCCACTAAATGGGATTAGAAACTATGAGGGTACCTCCAATCCATTGCTGGCAGTGCAGGTCACTGAGCTTGTAGATTGCATCTTTATTGGTTGTACCATCAATCACACTGCTTTAGATGGAACATCTTTTTGGCATTTTTTCAATTCTTGGTCTGAAATTTCCCGAGGTTTAGATTCTTTGTCTAAACCTCCAATTCTTGAACGATGGTTTCTTCATGATACTGATTGTCCCATTCGCATACCTCTCTTCAAGAAGGAACAGCTCCACAGCAAGTTCGTTCCACCGCCTTTGCAACAAAGAGTTTTCCATTTTACAGCAGAAAGTATTGCAGAACTCAAAACAAAGGCCAATGCCGAGATTGGCACCCACAAAATTACATCTCTTCAAGCACTCTTATCTCATCTTTGGCGATCTGCTGTTCGTAATAAAAGTCTAGATCCGGATCAAGAGACTTGTTTTATGATCTTCATAGGTGTTAGAGAAAGATTTCAGCCACAGCTGCCGCAACAGTACTTGGGAAATGCAATTCAGAGTGGGTTAATAACAATGAAAGCAGGAGAGGTACTTGAGCAGGGACTTGGTTATGTGGCCTTACAAATGAACACGGCGATTGCTATGCACACAGAAGAAAAGTTTAGGAGCTACTTGAAGTCATGGATAGAAAATCCAAAGATCTTTGCACTGGGTGAACTTTGTATAAGTAATGCTTTTGGCATCAGTAGTTCTCCGAGGCACAATGTTTACGGTACCGACTTTGGGTGGGGAACGCCTATTGCGGTAAGAAGCGGACCTGGGAATAAGTTTGATGGGAAGATAACAATTTTCCCAGGAGCCAAACAAGGGAGTGTGGACATAGAAGCTTGCCTTTCTCCTGGGTTATTGCAGGCTATGGGCGATGATGCTGAATTCATGGATGCTGTATTCATCATTTAATCTTTAGTTAAGTATCTAGTTTATATGAAAATTCTCAATTAATGATCTTAATAGTTTTCAAAATGTAGTTCTCACCGTTGATGCTTTGTTTTTTGTCATCCTTGTGCTTTGTTGAAGGTTATGCTGTTGTTTTGTAATGTAATTGCTCCATTTATTACTGAATTAACATTTTTTTTTTTTTTTTTTTTTTAAAAAAAAAAGCATGCATGTTTTAATATATATTTTTTGAACTGTTAAACTTTATTTATATAAGGAGAGAAACAAGGGCCAAACAAAGCTACAAAAGCAAAAGACAACAAAACAGAGGAAAGAGCAAGCACCCAAACGGCCAATAAAGGCACCAACCTCAGCAAGAAACAGAGGAAAAACAGAGCATAGACTAGGGCAGAGCAAACAAAAGCCAAGCATCAGCTACTCTCCCATTTGCATATGTCCCCACTGTTCTTCGAACCCCTCTTGGCAAGGTAATCCACCACATCATTAGAAGCTCTAGAACGAAACTTAACCCTCATATTGCCATGAAAATGAAGCAAGCTCCGAACATTGTATATCAGATTTACATGCCCAACGCTCCCAAAGTCTTCACTGTTAAGTGTTAACCCATGACATCGCCACCTTCGAGTCACTCACAATCACGGCATTCCGACTTCTAAAATTAAGGTTAGAGACCTCAATCTAACAAGCCTTATGAATCGCTTTAATCTCAATCTGAACAAAAATTGTAGAAGTAAAATTTCAAGAAATCTAAAAATCATTGAGATTGAGGCAAGAGATCAAATGAAGACAATAACTCAAATAGTTATACACAAACTTCTAATTTATTTTTTATTTACACTCACAAACCACAACTAGCAAACAGGCAAGCATATATTTGTTAACTGATCATATAGACTCATTCTTTTAGACTTGTCTAATTAAGATAATTAGGAGATGTATATGACAGCATCCATGAATTCTGCATCATTTCTCATACCCTGCAATGTCTGTGGCGAAAGACAAGCTTCGAAGTCTGTCCAAGACTCCAAGAAGTCTTTTAACTTTTCATCTGTGTGCATAGCTAAGATCTTGTTTATTTCCAATGCCATATAACCAAGTCCTTGATCAAGTAACTCTCTCGCTTTCATGGTAACTATCCCACATTGAGATGCATTTCCAAAGTAGTTTTGTGGCAAAGGAGGGTTCATTCTGGGTCTAACACCCATTATTACCTGAAATTCCATCTCTTGATTGGGATCATCATCAATACATTGTTACGAACAAGAGATCGACCAAAATGAGATAGAAGTGCTTGGAAAGAGGAGATCTTGTTGGTGCCAATCTCAGCATTAGCTGTTGCTTTGAGTTTTGCAATAGTTTCCTTTGAAAAGTGAAAAACTCTTTCTTCAAGAGGTGGGGGAACATAACTATTGTTGAGTAGTTCATTCGAGAAGTGAGGTATGTGGATTGGGGAATCCTTGTCATTAAGAAACCAAACGTTCAAAAATGGGAGCTGGCTTGGATAAACATTCACAACCTCGGGAAATTTCAGGCCAGGAATTGACGAAATGCCAGAAGGACGTTGCATGTACAACGGTGTGATTTGCAGAGATACCAATGAAGATGCCATCTTCAAGCTCTGTTATCTGAACTGCAAGCAACAGTTTGGAGGTACCCTCATAGTTCCTAACCCCATTTAACTGGAAAAACGAGTAAACAATTTTAGGAACGTAGTTGGGTTGAATGATTAATGATATCAGCAACAGAAACTCCATCTGCTGAAGCATGAACAAACTCGGCTCCTGCATTGTTGCAATCTATGAAGAAGTAGGTTGTATTGTCGTCATGTTTAATGGTGGCAAAGCGACCTGCAAGTGGAGCAAACAAGTATAGTGTTCGTGAAAGGGAGGATTTAAGGTGTTGGATGAGGTTGTTTTCAAATTGTTCCTCAGATTTTGGCTTGTGGAAAAGAATTCCCTTTTGACTGTATTCTGCTAGAATGAGAAGAAGATCCCACGGAGTTAGTTCGATCTTGAGATTTGATTGCTTGTCACTTTCAGCACATACTCTACTCGTTGAAATTATGTTAATGCTTGCCATGTCACTTCTGTTCTAGCCAAGTTTTTCCTTCATAAATATGCTCACTTGTTGAAGCCTGACTCTAGTTAGGGCATATTTATATCGCATGAAATTTATCATGTATGCATTAAAAATCTGGGCAATTAAGCGATTTCAATTTGTATTATTGCCGGAAGTTAATGCACTTCCAGTAATATCTAGGATACTTATTTCTAAATATAGCATGATTAAGATAGCATATAATATAATTAAGAGAACATATTAAAAGGGCGAAAATCATTTTAGTCTTAGGTGATTTGAAATTATCATTTTTCATCAATATTTTTGCTTTTGACCTGTGTGATTTCTAAATTATCTAAAATGCATTATTCTAGATTCTCTAATCAATTTTTTAACAGTTAAAACATAGCTAAAATTGGAAAAAGAATTTTTTTTTTTTTTTACCTAGAATATATTGTTAAAGTTGTAAAATTATTATTTCCCAAAAAAAAAAAAGTTAGACGATATAAAGTTGGTCCGATGATATAACTCTCACACCTGCACCATAAGGTTGTGGGTTTGAGTCATCCTCTCCATAAAAAACTCTGAATTTATTTAATACTTCGGAAAAAAAAAGAGTTTAAAATTATTGTTTTCCTTTGATACAAATTGAAAAAAAAAAATTTAAATTTACCTGATTATTTTCATACCAAAATGCCATCCATTTTTAATTGTTCAGTCAATATTACCATTTTGATTTATTTCCATAATTGGCCACAACGTATAATGCAACAATTTGATCATAAAAGAGTTTTTTATGATTCTTACAGTCTCGTAAATATATATAAAAGAGCTCTTAGAGCATCTCCAATACTATTATAAATATATAAAAGAGTTCTTAGAGAAAATTGAATGTCACATAAGATAGTTAAATAATAAGCTATATATATTTTTAAGTAAAACCCAAGAAATCGGAAGACCTCCTAGGAAAAGGTAGATAATGAGCTATATCATTCATTACAGGGTGCGGTGACTACGTGCCTTAACAAGTCTGAATAAACATGTGCCGTGCTTTGCCACCACATCACACGTAGGTGAAGTTTTTATTCACGTCATCCAAAGTTGGTGACATGCTCGGACACATCAGGGGACTTTACGACGATTAAGGATTTATTTACTTCAAGAATATGATAATGTACCAATAATTTTGTGATATATAACACAGTTCTATATCATTTATCAACTATTTCTTCCAATTCATCAAGACAACGAGCTAGAAGACTGATTAAGTATATTTGTTGGTTTGGACCGTATGAAATTGGCCCAGTGAAATGAGATCGTGAGTAATGTCAAATGACTTGATCAGATAAGTCATAAGTGATAAGCATGCAAAAAATCATGCATAAGTTTTTTTTGAACAGCAAAAAAATCATGCATAAGTTGACTCGGAAAAAGAGAGAAGACGAGGACATATACATGTGAACTCTTGTCATAAATGCATGTGAACTCTGATCATAAACATTCAAAGGGATTAAATAAATAAAAAATAAAAGAGTAAACAATTAAAACATTGTTGTAAAACAAAACACATACAAAGCATAAAGCATAAACACAAAGCATAAATTTATATAGCTAGAGATCCAATCACTATACAACACATGCATTGCCACAAGTCAAGCATGAAGCATGGCTTCTTCCACCGTTCCACTTGTTAGACTCCTTGGAGAGATCCAATCACTATATAACACATGCATTGCCACAAGTCAAGCATGAAGCATGGCTTCTTCCACCGTTCCACTTGTTAGACTCCTTGGATGAATGAAGATAGGTGGCAAATTCATCTATATCACAACAAACACGACTCCAAAATAAAGAAAAAAAAATCTAATCGGTGACCCATCCAGCCTGGGGATGTGTCTTTTGTCATATACATCTGTACAGCATCCTGTATGAGTTTTATGTACAATATAAATATGATGCAGCTAGCTAGAGCTTCAACAAGTGCATGTGCATATATATGCAACTAAATTTTGGCTAATAGCTAGAGAGATCGAATCTATCGATGGCAAGCATTCAGATAATTTCAACGAGTAGAGTGTGTGCGGCAAGTGACGAGCAATCAAATCTCAAGATCGAGTTAACGCCATGGGATCTTCGAGTCCTTCTAGCAGAATATAGTCAAAAGGGACTTCTTTTCAACAAGCCCAAATCTGAGAAACAATCAGAAAACACCTTCATACAACACCTTAAATCCTCCCTTTCACGAACACTAGACTCGTTTGCTCCACTTGCAGGTCGCTTTGCCACCATTAAACATGACGATAACACAACCTCCTTTTTCATAGATTGCAACAACGAAGGAGCCAAGTTTGTCCATGCTGCAGCAAATGGAGTTTCTGTTGCTGATGTTATTCAACCTATTCATGTTCCTAAAATTGTTTACTCCTTTTTCCCATTAAATGGGGTCGTGAGCTATGAAGGTACCTCCAAGCCTTTGCTTGCTGTTCAAGTAACAGAGCTTGTGGATGGCATCTTCATTGGTATATCCATAAATCATACCGTTGCAGATGCCACATCCTTCTGGCATTTCGTCAATTCCTGGTCTGAAATTTCGCGAGGTTATGAATGTTTATCCAAACCAGCTCCCATTCTTGAACGTTGGTTTCTTCATGATAAGGATTGCCCCATTCACATACCTCTTTTCGAGAGCGAACAACTCAACAATAGGTATGTTTCACCACCTGATCTTGAACAAAGAGTTTTTCACTTTTCAAAAGAAAATACAGCAAAACTCAAAGCAAAGGCTAATGGCGAGATTGGCACAAACAAGATCTCGTCTCTCCAAGCACTTTTATCTCATTTTTTTCTATCTCTTGTTCGCAATAAATGTATTCATAATCCCGATCAAGAGGTGCAATTTCGATTTACAATAGGTGTCAGACCAAGAATGAACCCTTCGTTTCCGCAACAATACTTTGGAAATGCAACTCAAGGTGCGGTAATAAGTTTGAAAGCAAGAGAGTTACTTGAGAAAGGACATGGTTATATGGCGTGGGAAATAAACAAGATCATAGCTAGGCACAATGATGAAAATTTAAAAAACTTGTTGGAGTCTTGGACCAAAAACCCTAAGATATTGCCACCAGTCAACTGGGTAAGTAATGGAATGATCATGAGTGGTTCAATGTGGGTGGATATTTATGGTAATGATTTCGGTTGGGGAAGGCCTGTTGCTGTTAGAACTGGCCCTGCCCACAAGAATATAGATGGGTTGATAAACATGTTTCCTGGAGTAGAACAAGGAAGTATTGATTTGGAAGCTTGTCTTTTGCCACAGACATTGAAGGGTATGGGAAGTGATAAAGAGTTCATGGATTCTTTCACATCTCCCTAATAATCATCTGAATTGGACAAATCATTGAGAATGACTCTCTGTGATCGATTCTCAAATTTGATATCACAGTGGATTGCTAAGTGGACTTTTATTAATAATAAATTCAAAGCTAGTTGTCTGTAACGAATCCATTAGAGATTCCTTTGCTTTTTCATGTCGTTTTATGCCTTTTGTATTTCTTTCATGCTTATGATCAGTTATCAGAGTTCACATGCATATGTCAAGTTATGCTTAAGTAAACAGAAAGATATACTTAATCACTCCTACTAGAGGATTTTGATTCAGCTTTAATTTACTTTGGCCTTGTTTGTGTTTTTTTTTTTTTTTGAAAAGGCAGTCTTTATTCAAAACAAGGCAAAAACGCCACAAACACAGCACCAGCAGAACAAGAAAACCCACGGCAAACAGAGGCCAAAACCCCCCCAACAGCAAACAACAACAAAAACACAAACAGCCACAGCTGGTACAAAACATTACAAATCACACCAGTCCACAAAATCGCCCCTGCAATTCGACCCCATCTTCGCCAAACTATCCGCGAACGAGTTGAAAATTCTGGAATCAAACACCACATTAATTCTGTTAAACTCCTTCAGGGAACAACGAATATCATATATAATATCAACCAGCTCAATATTCCCAAAGTCTTCCGAGTTCACCCACGAAACTGCAACTTTGGAGTCACTAACCACCGTAATGTCCCTCCTCCACAGATTCTGATTAGTGCAGCACAAGTCCACAGCCATCTTGATCGCCCATAGCTCGGCAACATTTGAATGCCTTGTTTGCATGTGTTTAATTAATAAGATAAGAAAAGGCGGAAGAAAGAGAGGATAAATTTTATAAAAAATGTGCTATCACAAATTATTGGTTCATTATATATCATGTTTTTTTTAAGTAAAATTTTAAATTATTGGTATGCTATAAAAACATTTTTAATTACTTGAATTAAAAAGGGGAAACTTATTTTTATCCGCTATAATTGTCGTTACATTTTTATGTGTGATGATCTCAACTTTATATAACACTTACATCTCAACCAATGATATGGTTATCTGTAATTGGATATCTAATGGATATAATCATGACTCCAAAATAAAGAAAAAATATAATTGTTGACTCATGCACCCAAATGACCCAGGGGGCCGGCTGTTACAGACCCAAAAATGAGCATAGGCGGATGCCTATGCAAAGGGCTTGGTGTGGGAGGCATCAAGCCAAAACAAGGCATGTTGGGCGTGCATGGCCTTGGGACAGCATATGTGCTGTGTGTTAGCTTGGAATGGCTGACGGTGTGCAACAACAAGGGCGTTTGGCTGAGGTCAAGGCACAAGACAGCGTGGGTGTGAGCTGTGTGCTGAAAACAAGCGTGGCCAAGGCACAAGGCAGCGTGGGTGTGCGCTGTGTGCTGAAAACAAGGGCGTTTGGCTGAGGCCAAGGCACAAGGCAGCATGGGTGTGCGCTGTGTGCTGAAAACAAGCGCGTTTGGCTAAGGCATAGGCACAAGGCAGCGAAGGTATGCGCTGTGTGCCGAAAACAAGCATGGTTGGGGGAAATCAGCTTGGTGCGTGGGAAACAAGGTTGGCATGATGAAAGGCAATGCTGGATGTGTGCAAGACATGTGAGTGGCACATGCATCTTTGACACACATGTGGGAAAACATGTGTGGGCAACATGTGTGGGAAACATGGCGATCAGTTATTGTCTGATGGATTATTAGCATGTGGAAAATGCTTATGCTGACTAGGGTGACAGTTATCTTGCAGTTATGCTACAGTTTCCTGACAGTTATTTGCTGTAACCTTTGTGTTGTTGTATGATCTAAAATACTCAGAATTTTGGGTATTCTGGCAGAGAAATCAGTGTGTGATTATCCTGCAGACATTGTGTAAATGTGTTCCTAATTGTTAATGAATAATAGTTGGGTTGGGATTGGTTCCCGTAAACATTGTGTTCTTACTTGTGCATTACTTGGTGTATGTGTGCGCTGTAAGATTGGCTTGCTGTGTGCTTGCTGTGTGCATTGTCTGTGTGTGCAACAATCAGACTGTGTGGCTGAGTGTTGGTGGGATTTTGGGAAACACTGAAAGTAATCAGTCTGTGGTGACTGAAGGAAAATACGTTGGTGGCTGGCTGAAAAGGGTTTCAGCGCCAACACAAGACAAAAATTCGTAGGGGATTTTTACTTGTGTAACACCGGCCAGGGGTGTGTCTTTTGTCAAATAACAGTCATGTGCAGCTAAGCTAAATCAAAGGTCATCATCATAGTTACAACTTACAAGTTACAATAGAGTTGGACAGATTTGTTTTAAACTGTGTTACAATATTTCAGAATTTGAAAACTCTTGGATATATGTGCGAAAGACTTACCACATTAAGAAAAATCTTATCAACTGAAACAGTTTTTGAAGCTAAACCAAAATCTTCTGATTTCTAAATTAATTAATTACCGTCACCTGAGGATCAAGACTAATTAATAATATCTATCGCCTTGTAAAAATTTTCCAGGACGTACCAGTTAAGTCATTTTTTACATGTATTTTTTATTTTTATTTTTGAAACAGCGATTTTATTAACCAAGCCCAGAAAGGCAGAGACAGGGACCAAACAAACAACGAAAACACCGGGAAGGGGGGAAAGGCTTAGCGCATTGAGATAAAATCTTATCAACAGACACGGTTCTTGAAGCTAAAGCAAAATCTTCTGATTTTTAAATTAATAACCATCACGTGAGGTGAGGATCAAGACTAATTAATAATATCATATCTATCGGCTTTTAATAATTTTCCAGGACGTGCAAGTTAGATGGCATGTGATTTTGAAAATAATGCTAATTTAACAAGGAAAAAGGAGAACACAGATACAAAATGCATGTGATTTGATGCTTAAAATCGAATTAAGCAACTTTCAAAAAATAAATTTGAATATCAAGCAAAAGCATATCCCTATAATAGATTCATGTCGAAACAAAACACAAAGACTGATGTAGAATAGATGGCAAAGTCCTTCATGGCTTTGATGGATCATCCTAAATCCAAGACTATATGATTTCTACTAGTGCTGGCGTTGGAGGAGTCGGAACAACGTGAAACTTTCACGGTTAAAGCAAATCGACGAAATCTTCAATAATCACTGCCATTGGCAGAGAGGCATGTCCTTTATTAGCCAAATTCCATTGTTTAGGCCTTGTAATTGCCGTTTTTAATATTTTATGAAAGTTTTGTTTTGGTCATAAGTCGAGTTTTACAAGACAGAATCGTCTGCCATCAACTCTGGCTTAATTAGGGTTTAGTATTATTTATTTTTGCAATTATCTCTATTTTGCTATTTTTTGGTAATTTTCATTAATTAAGCCGTTTCTGTGATTAACAAAAATCAGGGTTTAGGGTTTGATTGCTTTAAATAGGCTTGTAAGCCGAAAGGCTATTTAATCTTTTATTCTATAAAATTCAGAGTTTCTTTAAGAGTTTTTCTCTTTTTCTGGTAGATTCTAATTTATCTCGGAATATAGACGTTGGTCTTTTTCTTTCATTGTGTCACACTGCGTCAAAGACAAAACAAATTAATCTAAAATAACGGTAGGATATGATTATAGTAATGGATTCATTGTACAAAAGCAAACACAAATTAGATCTAAAAATAGTCTGTATATGTTGTCATGGCAATATCTCAATTTCAATTTTGAATCGTCACACAACACTTGATGTGATCCTCTACACATGAGTATAGCATGATTTCTATCACTTAGTCGGGAAAAAACAAAGACAAAGGGACAAAATGGGTCTAAAAATAGCCATACACCACTCCTCCAAGCCACCGGATCGAGATGTATCTCTTAGTTTCGTGATAAAGCTTGTCGTTTCAAAAAAAAAAAAAAAATTATTTATGACAAGCAGCTTAAGTCCTCACGCTCAAGATTTTGGGATAAAATCTGTCATGCGTCGAGGCAATGCTTTCCGCCAATGGGTGTACAAGTGGAGCTAGATCCTCTCATTTACCTTCTTTTTTTTTTTTTTTTCAAATGTAAATGAAACATCCATTTATATGAGAGGAAAAGAAACCAATAAATCTTAGCTATGTATTTTCAGTATTTTCATTTATGCTTAGGTGTCAACATCTAGTGCAAAGTTAAAGAAAAAAAAAGACAAGAGAGAATCTTGATCCGTACAAGTGATGCGGTAAAAGATTAACCAATCAAATGAGTTTTTCTTGACACGTGATATGCACCTATTGGTTAAGACGTTCGATTGCATCCAAGTTTTTCCCCAAATTTATGTGTCTTTTGTCATAGCAGTTCAACAGCTAAGCTACACCGAACTTAATTTCAAAATGTCTTAATTAATTATAACAAATTAATTAAATAGTGTAGTTTTATATAAAGTATATACAATATTGGACACCAAATCTGCATCTTTGAAAAGCTTTAGCAACAGAAATTTTTATTTTTTTTAAACAGCTAGCTTTTTTAATAGAAGCCCCTGAGGCAGAGTACAACTAGAACCAACAGGCCAAAAGCCAAAAGCAAACAAAATCACCAAACAAAGAAACAAACCCAGACCCAGGCTAACGAAAAAAAACACTCAGAGATAGCCAGCAGCAAGAAAAAATGGCTAGTACTATTCGGGTCATTTCAACCAGCACAGTTTGTGCTGCAATTCACAAGGAACCACACCTTAAGATTCACTTAACTCCATGGGATCTTCGCGGCCTCTTGATGGATACCCTCCAAAGGGGACTTGTCTTCCACAAACCAAAACCTGAATATGATCCACATCAGGTAACATTAATCCAAAAACTTCAAAAATCCCTTTCACGCACTCTAGACTTCTTTTTTCCACTTGCAGGTCGTCTTGCCACCATTGAACTGATAAGCCTATGCAATCAGATACACATGGCATGATAGGCTTCACCAACAATGCTAATATCGTGGACTCAAAAACAGAGTATCACTCTGCTAAGTGTGATCAGCAACATCTCAATGTGTCTGATGATTGTGATTCAGCAGACCATAGCAGATGGTTAGATTTTGGTTAACTTAACTATAGTTAATTAATCATAGTATTAATAACAGAAATAATGCTGATGTAAGCAGGTTGTTAGAATTAGATTAGCATTTGTTACAGATTCTTTGAATCTACAAAAGTCACACTTTGCGTGTGATCAACTGGTATAAATACCAGGTTCTGTAAACCTTCAAATATAACAAAAATACAATTCATTTCTCCAGCATCTCTTTTTCTCTCCTTCAATGGAGATTCTTTGATCACAGTTTTTCATTGTGCACTTTCATCAAACACCTTACAGATTATACCAAACACATTGATTGTTCTTCAATTCTATTATGGTATCAGAGCCATAGACTAACGTCAACATGGTCATGACTTCCGCAACTGGAGATCAGTCTCCAATGACATCACAACCTTCAATGGCATCACAACCTCCAATGGCGTCACAACCTCCAATCCAGAATCAAAATCAAGAACTTTCAGCAGCAGCAAAGGTAAGAGATTTCTCATCAATCTCAAAGTGCATGAACTTTAACCTTCCGATTAAGCTTGGCAAAGACAATCATATCTATTGGAAGGCTCAAGTTTTAGCTGCAATTCAGGCTCTAGATTTAGAGGATTATGTGTGTGGTTTAAATCAACCAGTTAACAAGTTTGTCTCAGTTCAAGTCACTAGTGAGTCTGGTGAGATTGTTAAAGAACAGAGAATGAGTCAAGAATATAGCAATTGGAAACGTGTTGACAAACTTCTTGTGAGTTGGATTTACTCCACTATTAGTGAGGGCGTTATAGGACAAGTAATAGGCTTGCAAACCTCATTTGAAATCTGGAATAGACTTGAGAGGCTCTACTCTCAACAGTCTATTGCCAAAACAGCACAACTCAGGCAACAGCTTCAAGGAGTTAAGAAAGGAGCAGATTCTGTAAATGATTTTGTGTTGAAAATCAAAACCATAGGTGATTCCTTAATGGCAGCTGGAGAAGAAGTTAAAGAAAGAGAACTTGTTACAAGTTTGATCAATGGAGTAGGACATGAGTTTGATCCAATTGTGGCAGTTATTAGCACTCAGAGATTCATCACACTTGAAGATGCTCAGTTCATGTTAATGATGCATGAACAGCGAATTGAGCACTTGAATTCGTCTGGTCAACTGAATGTTGGACAAGCAGGTGCTAACTTTGTCTCTAATAATGTTCAAGAGAAAAGAGGCCAAAGAGATGGAAATTACCAAGGCAATAGAGGAGGTTTTCGTGGAAGAGGAAGGAATAATCGTTATGGTGGAAGGACAAACAGCAGAATTCATTGTCAAGTGTGTAACAAACCAGGTCACAGTGCCTTAAAGTGTTACCATCGGTTTGATCAAACATTTCAAGGTCCTCCACCACAACAGATTCAACAACAACAGAATCATGCGTTCTATAACCAAAGTCAGCCTTATTTCCAGCCACAAAACTTCCCTTCACAAAACTTTCAGCCACAAAACTTTCCTTCACAAAACTTTCAGTCCCAAAACTTCAATGGAGGCTTTCCTGGACAACTTCAAACTGGTTCAGATCATCAAGCAAATTACCATCAGAATTCGGCCTTTATTGCAACTCCTGAAACAGTTGTTGATCCAAGCTGGTATGTAGACAGTGGTGCTACAAATCATATAACATCTGATCTGGGCAATCTTTCAATCAAGAACTGCTACAGAGGTAATGACAAGTTGATTGTAGGCAGTGGTGAGAAACTTTCTATTTCTAATGTTGGTGATACTTTTGTTAAAGCTCACACACCACCATATCAGAATTTACAGCTTAAAAACATACTGCATGTGCCAAAGATTGCTAAGAATCTACTTAGTATCTCTAAGTTCACATATGATAATCATGCTGTTGCTGAATTTTATGCTAATGGATGTGTTATCAAGGACCTCAATACGAGTAAAGTGTTGCTTCGTGGAGCTCTAAAGGATGGTCTTTATTGTTTAAAGCTAGAGGAAGGATCACAAGGCTGTCATGGTAGTTCAACAACAAATTCTGCAAGTGGTCAAGCAACAAGATCTTTCAATTGTGTTAGTTCTGCAAATAAAGGAGGTCTTGGACACATGTATATATCCAGACCTAGCAGTGCCTTCTCTGCTTCTTTTTCTGCAATAAACTCCTCTATTTGGCATGCTAAATTGGGGCACCCAGCTCCATTGATATTGCAAAAGATGTTGAATCATGTTCACTTTAATAAAAGATTTGAGCTAGAGACCGATATTCAGCCTCAGTGCTTGATCGAGCAACCACTCGTTGCTTACGAGAACTCCACGAAACCAAATTTCCTCCTAGAAACACACAGCTGCCACTTGTAGAGCGTCGATCATCAAGGCAGCTCGCCCAATCTGCATCAGCAAAAGCTACAAGAGACAAGGTTGAAGCAGGCTTGAAATGAAGACCAAGATGAAGAGTACCCTTGAGATATCTCAGCACACGTTTACAAGCTTGCCAATGAACCAAAGTTGGAGCCACCAGAAATTGACTCAGCTTGTTGACAACAAATGAAATGTCAGGTCTCGTATTTGTTAGGTACTGAAGTGCACCAATCGTGCTAC